>JAGIQG010000001.1:25755324-26349904 GCA_024679065.1 Sphyrna mokarran | reverse complement strand
TCCCTTGAAAGACTCCCACGTGTACCTCGTCGACCTGCCCTCAAAAAGCTTATCCCAGTCGGTATCTTTAAGATCTTGCCTAATCTGGCCGTATCTAGCCCTCCCCCCAGTTAAATACCCTCCCTTTTGGGCCAGTCTCGTCCTTTTCCATTAATATCCTAAAGCAGACAGAGTTGTGATCACTATTTGACACCTGCTCTCCTACCTCGACGTCAACCACCTGGCCTGGCTCATTCCCTAGAACCAAATCCAGTATAGCCCCTCTCTAGTCGGGCCATCCACATACTGCTCCAAGGACCCTTCCAAAACACACTGTACAAATTCCTCCCCATCCACTCCTACAGCCCTGCGCACACTCCAATCTACTCCAGGAAAATTGAAATCTCCCACCACTACCACCCTATTTTTCCTACACTTATCTAAAATGTCCCTGCATATCCCTTCTTCTGCAGCCTGCGGGCTGTTGGGCGGTCTGTAGTAAAACACCCAACAGAGTAACCACTCCCTTCCTATTCCTCAACTCCACCCATAGAGACTCAATTCCTAAATCATCCATACCTCCCTCCCTCTGCACTGCTATGATGTTGTCCTTAACTAATAAAGCCACTCCCCCGCCTCTCCTCCCACCAACTCTGTCATGCCTAAAACACTTATATCCTGGAATATTCAATTGCCAGTCTTGCCCCTCCTTCAACCACGCCTCGGTCACCGCCACCACTTCTAAACTCCTCGTGAACATTATTGCCTTCAGTTCATCTGTTTTGCCAGTCACACTCCTCGCATTAAAACACATGCACCCTGAGCATGAGACCCTCAGCTCTTGGATATTCCTTTCTACCTACTGGTGTTACCCTATCATCCCCCTCTCTCCCACTCCCAGTTCCCGCTGTCTCCCCACCCTCCCTCCCTCCCTATTAGTTTAAACACTTCTGAAACACTCCAGCTAACCTCCCAGCTAAAATGTGTGTTCCCCTCCCAGTCAACTGCTCCCTATCCCTCGTGAATAGGTGACCCTCCCTCCTGAAGACTTCCCAATGATCAATAAATATGAAGCCTTCTGCCCTACACCAATCCCTCATCCATGCATTTAGTTGGAGTGTCTCATTTATTACCCTATCGGTCCCGGGCACAGGCAGCAGCCAAGAGAACGCCACCCTGGAGGCCCTACCTTTCAGTTGAGCCCCCAACTCCCTAAACTGTCTATGTAAGTCCCCCCTGCGCTTTCTTCCTACATCTTTTTGTCCTATGTGAACTATTACATTTGCCTTAGACCCTTCTCCCTTCAAAATTCCCTCTACCCTCTCTGATACATCCTGGACCCCTGCTCCCGGGAGGCAGACTACCATCCTGGAGTCTCTCTTTTGCCCACAGAATCTCCTATCGATCCCTTTAACCATCCCATCCCCCCCCACTATCTCACCTCCTGCTTTCCCGCCGGTCTCTGTGGCATTCTGTTCCCCCTCACCTGCCCTCTCCATCACAGCTTTTACCCCCCCCTTGGTTTTCTGGGAATCCTCCTTAGAGATGGCCTTTGTGCCTTGATTTTTGTTCTTGTTCCTTGTAACTGTACCCAGCCCATCCCTACTACTAGATCCTGGGGTCCCTGCAGGTCTGCCTTCCCTATTCATTGTATCCTCATTTCCCCTCACCAGACAAACGTCCTCCAAGCGCAGCTCCAGCTGTCTCAACTTTGCTCGTAAACGCTGCAGTTCTAAACATTTTGCACATATGTGGGGCTTTGGGAGACGTGATGCCTCCAAGAAGGTCCACATATGGCAGCGTACACAGTGGACGCGTTTGGCCAAGTATCGTGGCATTTTGTATACCCCTTTAAAGGGGATTAGGTAGGAAGCACGTTACTCACCGTGTCCAAGCCTGCGCTCGCCCAAGCCCAGTGAGCTTAAGCCCTTGTTGTTCTCACTCTAATTCCCGTCTCACTCCACTGCCCGCTCCCGACGCTGCCCGCTGTCTTACCTTGGCCTTCCTTTTATATTCCCGCGCTTCCTTCCCTGCAGCCCCCCGCGCCTATCTCCCGCTACGGAGCGCCGAAATAAACACTCTACCAAATAAAGTACAAGACAGAAATTGCAAGTCAGGATTCTCTCAAACCACTCTCCAAAAACTCTGCTCCGGAGATAGATCCCTGAAAGTTGGCAATCAAGTCGATAAGGTTGTTAAGAAGGCATATGGAGTCTTAGCTTTTATTGGTAGGGGGATTGAATTTCGGAGCCGCAACGTCATGTTGCAACTGTACAAAACTCTAGTGCGGCCGCACTTGGAGTATTGTGTGCAGTTCTGGTCCCCACATTATAAGAAAGATGTGGAGGCATTGGAGAGGGTACAGAGGAGGTTTACCAGGATGTTGCCTGGTATGGAGGGCAGGTCTTATGAAGAGAGGCTGAGGGATTTGAGGTTGTTTTCGTTAGAAAGAAGGCGGCTAAGAGGAGACCTTATTGAAACATATAAGATGATTAGAGGTTTAGACAGGGTGGACAGTGATAGCCTTTTTCCTAGGATGGAGAAAGCTAGCACGAGGGGACATAGCTTTAAATTAAGGGGTGGTAGTTATAGGACGGATGTCAGAGGTAGGTTCTTTACCCAGAGGGTGGTAAGGGTATGGAATGCCCTGCCTGCGTCAGTTGTAGATGCGCCAAGTTTGGTGGCGTTTAAGAGGTTAGTAGATAAGTTTATGGATGAAAAGGGAATGGTCTATTTTAGAGGGTCACTGCTTGTTCCTAATTGGTCGGTGCAACATCGAAGGCCGAAGGGCCTGTTCTGCGCTATAATGTTCTATAAGTTGAAAGTTGAAATAGTACACCAATGCGCTGAGCGTAATGGGCAAAATTTCAGAGTAAACACTAACTTCAATTTCAGTCATAAATGCTGTTCCCTTACAACTAACTCCATTCCTCTTCCTTCGGAACTACCTTGAGGTTGAACCAGAGTATTCAAAACTTGGTGTCATGTATGACCAACCACAATCAAATCATGACCAAAACCACCGATTTCTACCTCAAGTTTACCCATTCCTCAGCTCTTATGCTGCTGAAACTCTGTCATGCCTCATTACCTCTAAATTTAATGATTTCACAGTCCAGCTCAGTCTCCCACATTCTTTGCTGCATTAACTTAAGTTATCCTAAACTCTGTTCCCTACATCCTAACTCATACCATCACCCCTGTATTCATGTACCCACAGTCCAGCAATTTTAAAATCACATACTTATCAATTAGCACCATGAATCTGCATCTGTCTTCACAAAAAAATATAAAATGTACCAAAGAATTCATTTTCTACCTTGTTTCGATTTGATATTTCACATGTATTAACAGTGAAAAATATTGTTTCTTGCATACTTTATAGACAAAGCATATCACAGAGAAGGAAACAAGAAACTGCAGAATGTAGCGTTACAATTATAGCTAGGCTGTAGAAAAAGATCAATTTAATGCAAGATAAGTCCTTTCAAAAGTCTGACAGCAGCAGGGAAGAAGCTGTTCTTGAGTTGGTTGGTACTTGACCTCACACTTTTAAGTCTTTTTCCTGAAGGAAGGTGGAAGAGACAGACAATGTTAGGGTGCATGGAGTCCTTAATTATGCTGGCTGCTATTCCAAGCAGCGGGTCATGTAGACAGGAGGCTGGTTTGCGTGATGGATGGGCTACACCTTTTGTAGCTCTTTGCAATCTTGGACAGAGCAGGACCCATACCAAGTTGTGATATAACCAGAAAGGATGCTTTCTGATGCATCTGTAAAAATTGGTCAGTGTCATAGCTGATGTGCCAAATTTCCTTAGTTTTCTGAGAAAATAGAGACATTAGTGGGCTTAACTATAATGTCACATGGGAGATTACTGTTGCTGCGCCAGTTCACCAGATTCTCTCTCTCATTCCTGTACTGTGTTTCGTCATAGGTTGAGATCCAACCCACTACAGTGTTGTCGTCAGCAAACCGGAAGATCAAATTGGAGGGGAATTTGGCCACAAAGTCATTAGGTTTTTAAGGAGTATAGTCAAGGGTTGAGAGCACAGCCTTGTGGGGTACCAGTGTGATGCAGTCTGCCTTCACATGAAATTTTCTATTCAAAGAGTTCCACAGAAGGTCTGCTTTTTGTTGCAAATTTGTTTCTTGCCTAAATCTCAATATTATTTAAATAGTATATATTTTGAGTTCCCTTTGTTTTCCCAATTTATTCTTGTACATTCTCTTTAACCTTGTTTTTCAGTTGTCCATTATATTCAAAGTGGGTCTCTTGAAGAATGTAACTACTGTTTTTTAATTTAGCAACAACAAGGCAGAACCTGGGTACTCTCAAATACTGCTCCCCTCTTGATGCCTCATGGGAAGGTTATTAAACTGTTGCCTTTCAAGAGGATACAGCACCAAGGAACAAAAGTATTTCAGTATTGGAAACAAATGTTGCAAACAAAATAGGAATAAACTGGTCATTCTCAGGATGGCAGACTGTTAGTAACGAGGTACCGGATGGAACAATGCTATACATGATCTAATCTGGATCCACAAGTCCTTCCATAATGAAGCATATTGTTGTGTGGGGGAGTGGAATTCACAGTCCTGGGTTGGCTTTCTTCTCCTGACTCTACCACCACCATTCTGCTTCACTGCCAAGTCAGTGATCCTCAAAGCAACTTGTGCTTTGACGAGCCAGATGGAGCAGTGCCGATCATTCCTCAGCCTTCTCCTCCCGGTCAGTGGTGGGAATGCCTCTGTGCTTTATGATGGTCTCAAGTGTATCCTTATACATTTCCCTTTGGCTGCCTTTTAGAGCGTTGGCCAATGGAAAGCTGGGGCTGAGAACTTGGCGAGGGAGGTAGTTTCCAGGTATTCAGATGCATTAAAGATGGTTCTGCAAGTGCAGGACTTGGATCGTGGTAGATGCAGCTTAATAGAAAATGCTCGCATTGGGCTAGCAGTCTCCCATTTGATTCCCATGATTCAATGCAAGCACCGCTGATGGAAGTTTTCAAGATCTTAATGTGGCATCAATAGGTAGTTCAGATTTTGCAAAAGAAGATTGTGTTTATCACAACCATCTTATAAATCAGGACCTTGTTGATTTCCAAAAGCTCCTACTATCAAAGACATGTGTCAGAGTCTGTAAATGATTTGAATTTGGTGACTAAATTAATATTTCCAAATTTGCTCATACAAAATGAGATGGGAATGAAATTATGAGATGGCTTTGGAAGAAAAAAAAATCAAAGGCAGTGTCATATAGACGGGATTTGAATAATGATAAGATCTCATTGAAATTTACAAAGTACTAGTGCCTCCTGACAAGCCAGTCAGTCAAGAACCATCTTTGAACTAGGAGAAAGAAACGGAGCACCAGGAAGAAATGGGAACAACATGCACACTCTACACAGTCATTCAAGGCTGGAATTGAATCTGGGTCCCTGGTACTGTGAGGCAGCAGTGCTAACCACGGTGCCACCATGCCTCCCATAAATTGGGCCATTTAAGACAAGAGGAATTTCATTTAAAAGGGTACTGAACCTTTGGAACTCCCTAGACCTGAAGGCTATGATAGTTGAATCACTGAGCATGTTCAAGATGTAAATTGATGGAATTGTGAACACTAATGACATCAAGAGATATGGGAACAAGTTCTTAATTTGGTAGACTGGGTTTTTGGAAGAGTTTAAATGGTTTCAGCATATAACTAGATCCATCCTTAAAGAATGGAGAGATTGATTTTAATTAAAAACAGAAATGCGAGACGTAGTTGGTTTTCTGTGAAAAGAGAAACAATAATAATATTTCAGGTTATTAATACTCAGTGAAATTCATGTTCCTTATTCTGTTTAGTTTTAGTTACATGCCATCCAAAATACCTTATATTTTTAAAACATTTTCACAATGTACTTCGAAGCTATTTATTAGCATGGGTTTTAAAGAAAAACAAGTGCTGGTTTGAAACTTTCCAATTGAATTTTGTATTCTTTAGACTTTATATTATTTAATATCATGGCTAACTTGATATGTGACAATTCCAACAGTAGGCCTGTAGAAATGGAACAAGCTTAATCATTTCTGCTTACTTACACAACTCATTTTTGAGCACGTGCACTGATTTAAGAAAAAAAGCAATCAGGGATTCTTCCTCAAAATGAGCAATATAGTATGATGACCTTTCTTCACGTACTTCCACAGGTACAGCAATCTGGAATGTCCTACGTTAGGAATTGTGGATTTCAAACAAAAGATGTGGTTTGCACATAAAAAATAAGAGATGTTCTCTGCATAGAGTACAAATAAACTAAAAACAGAGCCTCTAAAACACCCCAATGACATCACCATTATATCACGTGACCTGGTCTTAAAGCAATCATGCAACACTTAAAATACATAACAATCAAAGTGAATCATTGAACAGTTAGCACCAAAGAATGGTTTGGAGAACTTTTAATCTCAAAACTATATGTCAATCTTCAGAATAGTTAATTATATATGCAGGATAAGTAGTAATTGAATATATTGTGAAACAGCAATTCTGCAGACATTTAACTTTTAAGTTCGCACAACATTTTACTTGAGTCATATTGGATTTGAAACGTTAATTTAGCTTATATCTTCACACGTGTTGCTGGACCATCATCGTGTTTGTTTCAAATCTCTAAAAGCAGCAGTATTTTGTTTTTATTTTACATTATTCAGTGTCATGTCTAATTTTGAACAGGTAATTAGTCAAGAAACCCAAAGAGAGAAAAATGTACTGGTCAAAATTCAGACGCAGACACAATCTGTGGCACAGTAAAGCCTTACAATGCACTTTAGAACAAATACATTACTGATTATAAAATAATTTGAAATATTCCCTTAATTATTCTCCAACTACAGAATCCTTCAGCCAAAAGACAAAATTTAAAATATGACTGTTTTTTCGGTGGAGAAGGTTGTGAAGAAAGCATATAGTGTGCTAGCCTTTATAGGAAGGGGTATAGAGTACAAGAGCTGGCCTTTAATGTTGCAGTTGTATAAAACGCTGGTTAGACCTCATTTGGAATACTGCGTCCAGTTCTGGTCGCCTTACTACCGGAAGGACGTGGAGACTCTGGAGAGAGTGCAGAGGAGGTTTACCAGGATGCTGCCTGGTATGGAAGGTCTGAGTTACGAGGAGAGATTAGGCAAATTGGGATTGTTTTCCTTAGAAAGACGTAGACTAAGAGGAGATCTAATAGAGGTGTACAAGATTATGAAGGGTATAGATAGAGTAAACAGGGTTAAGCTTTTTCCTAGGATGGACTGGAATAGCACGAGGGGTCACGGGCTTAGGATGAGGGAGGTAAGATATAAATTGGATGCTAGAGGGAGTTTTTTCACACAGGATGGTGGGGATATGGAATGCACTGCCAAGTAAAGTGGTGGAGGCAGGTACTCTGCAGTTATTTAAGAAATACTTAGATGGGCACATGAACAGAATGGGAATGGAGGGGTATAGAAAACTGATTTAAAATAGGGATCATGAGCTTTGGGAGTCCCTGGGAAGTGTGTAAATAGATGATGATATTGATGTACTTGTTTTTATCCTACAGGTGCACTGGTCCACCTTGTTGTCTAACAAGGGGCATACACGCGATGGGTCATGAGACAACTGCTCTTGGATCTTTTTCGAGAGTATCCTAGTGCTTCACGTCATTAGTGTATGCTTGACCTGGACCATCTGATGGGCAACACGACAGCTCAGTGACTATTGCTGTGCTGTGCAGATACATGGATTTGGGCCTGTGTCTGTGGGAGTTTGCGCATTCTCCCCATGCCTGCGTGGGTTTTCTCCGGGTGTTCCGGTTTCCTCCCACATCCCAAAGATGTGCTCTTAGGCTAACTGGCAAAACAAATTCTCCCTAAATTGTCTCAAATTTGGTTTTTAATCCATAGGTCTATAAACATGAATAGGGATCACGGGTAGAGGTGGGAACATTGGGGTGGCAGCGCGGGCTCGTTAGGCCGAAGGGCCTGTTTCCTGTGCTGTTTTGTTCTTTAAAATTAGGATGCAATATTTTTTGCAATACTGCTACCTTTTTTAATTTGGATCAAGACTCTTGACAGTCATAACTTGTATCATAAGTAGAATTACTGATTAGGCTAATAGCACAAAATCATCAATTAGCCTCAAATTCAACAAAATATAGGGCCAAGTACGTAATTGTGTAACAAGGTAAAAAGGGTTATTTACCACAAAGATCTCTACAGTCCATGTTTTTAACTATTTCATTGCAACTTTTTCAGCATAATTATTGTTCTTAAGCACCACTCACCTCAATTCCACTCTGTTTGGTCAATTTAACAGCAGTATTATAATAGCCACACCGCAGCAAATGCTCCACCATCATGCGGTCCATGCGTTTTTTCTTCCACATGTTAACTGCTGCTGCTTGGTCGCTGCTGTGTTCTTTCAAGTGTTCAATTCTACGTTTGCAAAGCTTTGCACTCTCATCTTCGGCTTGGATTGATTCAACTGCCTGCAGGGAGGAGAAAATATATTCACTAAAAAAAAAATCACTCCACATGCAAAATTGATCTGCGAAGTGTACTTGTTCAGCAACATATGATTAAAACCAGTGTGAATTTTGATATGAAGTTGAGCATGCAGCTTTACTGACAGCATAAGACTCCTTCAAAACATGCAAATAAGGATTCATCAGCGTTGACTGTATGACACAAAAATGAAAATGCTGCCAAGCCTGCTGCGTTTTCCAAGCATTTTCTGCTTTTATTTCAGATTTCCAGCATCTGATCTATTTTGCCTTGATTTTAATGCAATACCAACTTAGCCCGTGTTAATGAAAACAATCAATGCTGCAAATGTCAGCAGAACAAACTTAATCTTGAATGTTAACTGAAGTTGTCTTTCCAAAGATACTGTCCAACCTGATTATTTCCAGCTGTTAATATTTTTATTTGAAATTTTTGTCAGCTGCTGTATTTTGCTTCAGCTACAATCTGCTGAAGGCTGGGGTGTGTAGTAGGAAGTGGTGGCATTATGTAATCTGACAGTTCAGTTCATGAAATTTTCCAGATAAATTAGAAGTATTCAAGTCTTCAGCATGAAATGCTAAATTAAACAATGAATGGCACAGTGGCTAACACTGCTACCTCAGCACCTGTGACATGGGTTTGATGCCAATTTGGGTGACTATGTGAAGATGGCACATTCTTTTCATGCATGCGTTTCCTCAAGAAACCCAAAGACAGAAAAATGTACTGGCCAAACAAAATCCAAATGAGAACCAAATGCTCCACTTTCCTCCCACGGTCCAATGGACGTGTGGGTTAGGTGGATTGGCCAGCAGAGGAAGGCCTTGATAGGATGCTCTTTTGCAGAGTGAGTGAATACTCAATGAGTCAAATGGCCTCCTTCTGCATTGTACAGGGTTCTATAGTTTTGTGGAATGCAAACTACTAACAAGAGCTGATGGCACAGCACATACCTCCACCACACTGGGTTAACCTAGTGTTATTGCAATTACATAGCTTTTCTAAAAGAAAGTCCCTAGGCAGCATGGTGGCAGTGATTAGTACTGCTGCCTTAGTGCCAGCAACCCGGCTCAATTCCCAGCTTGGGTTACTGTCCGTGTGTAGTTTGCACACTCTTTGTGTCTGTGTAGGTTTCTTCCTGATGCTCCAGTTTCCTCCCACAGTCCAAACATGTGTGGGTTAGGTGAATTGGCCATGCTAAAAATGTCCCTTTAGTATCAGGCAAACTAATTAGGGAAAATGTATGGAGTTACAAGGATAGGGCCTGGATGGAATTGTGGTTGGTGCAGGCTTGATGGACCAAATAGCCTCCTTCTGCACAGTAGGATTTTATGATTCTGTATGGTTGATGCTCTGCAACAATCAAGCTGAAGGAAGATAACTGTATTCAGAGCTAGCAACTCATGGAGATGGCTTCAGGCCAATCTACATCCAACAACCTGCTCTGAAAGCTGTCCAAATGTGAACAGAGTTGTAACAGACTATACCACAACTGCAGAGACATAGAAACTTAGGAAATAGGAGACAGTCATTCAACCCATCAAGCCTGCTCCACCATTCAAATCAGAACATGGCTGATCATCTACTTCTTCAGCCATTTTTCCCCCATATCCTTTGATGTCACGATTCCAGTCTTGACCATCCTGTGCTTGAGCTTTCGCAATCCTCTGGGCTAGAGAAATCTGAAATTCACCATACTCAGGCTAGAAGTTGCTCTTAGTCTTAAAAATGCTCACTCCTTATTGAAATAATTTACAATATTCTCATTTTTGGTAATAGAATGAGGAAATTGAACATGCCACTAGTATAAAATGAGTTTTGCAGGGCCAGAGAGCAGCACTTATAATTTTCTTTGTTGCTAAAACATAGTTTTATCTCATTCAATAAGGTGTAACATTTTTTCAGGTGATTTTGTGAAACCAGTAGTCAGAGGTTTACAGCATGGGAAACAGGCACTTCGTCCCAACTTGTGCATGTTGCCCAGTTTTTAACCAAAAAGCTGGTCCCAATTGCCCACATTTGGCCCCTTTTGCTCTATACCCTTACCCATCTAACTGTCTAAATGCTTTTTAAAAGCCAAAACTGTACCGCTTCTATCACCATCTCTTGCAGCTCACTCCAGACATGGTCCTTTGTGAAAAAATTGTCCCTCTGGATTCTTTGGCATCTCTCCCTTCTCACCTTAAACTTATGCCCTCTAGTTTTACATTTCCCCTACCTTTGGGAAAGGATACTGATTATCAAGCTGATCTGTGATCCTCGGTACTTTATAGACCTCTATAAAAGGTCACCCCCTCAGCCTCCTACATTTCAGGAGAAAAAAATTCCCAGTCTATTCAGCCTCTCCTTATAACTCAATCCATCAAGTCTCGGTAGCATCCAAGTAAATCTTTTTTGCATTCTTTCTAGTTTAATTGTATCCTTTCTATAATAGGGTGAGCTACACTCTTCACAATATTCCAAGTGTGGCCTCACCAATGTTTCGTACAACTTCAACAAGACATTCCAATTCCAGTACTCAATGTTCTGACCAATGAAACCAAGCATGCTGAATGTTATCATCACCACTCTACCCACCTCTGACGCCATTTTCAAGGAATGATGAACCTGTATTCCTAGAATCTTTGTTCTGTAACTTCCAAGACCTACTGACTGAGCAGATCCTGTCCCAATTCGATCTACCAAAATGCATCATCTTATATTCATCTAAATTAAACTCGAACTGTAATTCATCAGCTCACTGGCACATTGATCAAGATCCCATTGCAATACGAGATAACATTCTTCACTGTCCACTACACCACCAGTCTTGGTGTTATCTGCAAACCTACAAACCATGCCTCCTAAATTCACAACCAAATCATGAATATAAATAATAATGGTGGACCAGCACCGATCCCTGAGGCAGATCACTGGTCACAGACCTCCAGTTGTTTGAAAAAAAGAACAACCCTTGACAACCATCCTGTCTTTTGTCGTCAAGCCAATTTTGCATCCATTTGGCTACCTCATCATGCAATATCTTGTCAACGGCCATGCTAGAATCCTTGAAGACAACGTCAACTGCACTGCCCTCATCTACCTCCAAAAAAAAAACGCAATCAATTTGAGAGACAGGATTTTCTGCTCAGTCATAGAACAAAGAACAAAACAGCATGGGAAACAGGCCCTTCGGCCCAACGAGCTCATGCTGCCATCCTGATGTTCCCACCTCTACCTGTGATCCCTGTCTATGTTTATAGGTCTATGGATTAAAAACCAAATTTGAGAATTTAGGGAGAATTTGTTTTGCCAATTAGCCTAAGAGCACATCTTTGGGATGTGGGAGGAAACCAGAGCACCCGGAGAAAACCCATGCAAGCACGGTAAGAATGCGCAAACTCCCACAGACATGCTGACTGTCCTTGTAACTCCTCTCTGATACCTTTGTAGTAAATCATCTCTACACCTTCTCAAGAGGCTTTCTTGAAAAGGAGGAACGCTGTCATATTCATAAAACATTTTAAGTTAAATGAAAATCACACAAACATTAACTGCTTTTCCTCCCACAAATACTGCCAGACCCGAGTATTCCCAGTGTATTAAAACTATTACATATTTATACTCAAGTAACTATCACATAATTTACAACTCCACCAAACTGACCAAGGATAGATCAACAAATGATTTAGAAAGGTGCGCAAAAAGGGAAATCCCATTATTGATACCTACATTTTCAATGCAGAGGTCACTTAGCCATGCCAAAACCAAAATTGCCTTCAGCAATGATTAGATTCTCAAACTAAATTTTGGTACCTCCAAAAAAGAGGGCAGAGAGCCATTGTTTAAGTTATGAGTTTATCTCCAACACTGCATTTTTCAGTGGAGGCAATGTTGCAGTTGGGTAAGATACATTCAGCAATATTATTATTTGCTTTATTTAGGTCCTGTAATAGCACTAAATCATGATTTTCAAGGCTTAAAAAAGGTTGCTTTAATCCTCAGTAAACATTTACTTTAAACAAATATTTCTACTTCATTAATACTAATTAACAGTGACACAAGGGAAAACTCTCAAATTAATAGGACGTCAGAAGCCATCCAGGAAACAGTCAATTAACTTTAATGTTAATAATCTGAACGTTAATCCATAAATTGCAACTATTATATAATTAATACTAATGCATTGGACCAAAGAGCAGACTTCACCAAATAGAGAAGCAGGTGCAATTGGGAAAATTCCACTTACAGAAGTTAGTGCATTTACAAATGGAAAAGCTTTAATGTGGTAATAAATGTCCAAACGCTGTCAAAATCTAACAAAGTAGGATAAAAATGCCCTGGGTATGTAACTGCTACAGAATTGGTGAATGTGCACCTCCAATGTCCTCTGATTTGTTTGAAAAAGAAACAATGACCAAACACTTCAAAGTGCTTTACAGCAAATTAAATACTATGTCCAGTCACTGCTGTAATTTAAAAAACACAGCAGCCAATTTGTATACAGCACAGCAACAGCACAGAAACAGCAATGCAATTATGACCAGAAAATCTGTTTTATGTAACACTGATTGTGGAATATTGGCCAGGACACAAAGGGTAGAGGGTTTTTCTTCAGAAGGGTGCTATGGGACCTCATATATACTCAAGGCAAAAAAAAAAAGGGTTTTTGTTTCATATTTCATCCACAAGTTGTCACTTCCAAACAACATTTCCTCAGGACTGTTTGGAGTATCAGCCTCAATTCTTGTCAAGTTCTGGAAAAGGTTTTGAATCTGGAACTTTGCTAATCTGATGAGTATTATCAATTGGGTCATGGTTGACACTAAAAAGCTTACTGGGCAATTATACCAACAAGTTAAACTTTCCAGTCTATTGGCCATTTTGCTTTGTAGCATAGCCTGTGGAGGAACAGAGCAACTCCGACTGTAATTTCCAATTTGACTACGTATGTGTATATTCCATTTTGATCGTTCTCACTTGTTAGTATACAATGGAAAATACTGTTTCTTGCACGCTATACAAAGCACACCCTACAGGGAAGAAAGAGAGAGTGCAGAATATAGTGTTGTAGTCATAGCTAGGGTATAGAGAAAGATCAACTTAATGCGAGGTAGGCTCTATCAAAAGTCTGACAGCAGCAGGAAGAAGCTGTTCTCAAGTTGGTTGGTACTTGACCCCAGACTTTTGTACTTCTTCCAAACAGGTGTGGAAGAGAATATCCGGGTGCATGATGTCCTTAACTTAAAGGCAGGAGGAAGCATAGGTAGAGTCAGTGTGTGGGAGGCTGGTTTGAGTGATGGACTGAGCTTTGTTCATGACTTTTTGTAGTTTTGTGCAGTCTTGGGCAGATCAGTAGCCATACCAAGCTGTGATATAATCAGAAAGAATGCTTTCCATGGTGCATCTGTAAAAGTTGGAGAGTCATAGAGACATGCCAATTTCCTTAGTCTTCTGGAGAAAGGAGAGGCATTGGTGGGCTCTCAACTATAGCGTTGGCACTGAAGGATCAGGACAGGTTGTTGTGATCTAGATATCTAAAAATTTGAACTCAACTATTTCTACTTCACCTCCATTGATGTAGACAGGGGCTTGCCATCCACTACACCTTGAGCTCAATGACCATCGCCATCTTTTTTTTTTGACATTGCAGGAGAGATTTATTGTCATCACACCTCTAGTTCCTCTATCTCTTTCCTGTACTCAGTCTCATCACTGGTGAAATCCCACTATGGTGGTGTCATCAGCAAACTTGAAAATCGAGTTGGAGAGAAATTTGGCCACACAATCATAGGTGTACAGTGAGTATAGTAATGGGCTGAGAACACAGACTTGTGGGACACCAATGCTGAGGATGATAGTGGAGGTGTTGTTGCTTCCTGTCCTGATTGATTGCAGTCTATGGGTTAGGAAGTTCAGGGTCCAAATCCAGGTTCCAAAGAAAGGAACCAAATCCTAGGCCATAGCATTTGGAGAGGAGTTTCATAAGAATAAAGGCATTGGAAGCCAAACTGTAGTCAATAAATAGGAATCTGGCATAATTGTCAGAAGTTGCCTCAGCCAATTCACTAAACACAAGTTAAATGCAATTATTTCCAATTTTAAACCAACCAGGATTTGGGTGTTCTCACACAAAGCACAAAAAGTTGGCGTCCAAGTCCAGCAATTAATTTAGAAGGCAAATGGGATTTTGGCCTTCATTGCAAGGGGATGGACTGTATAACTGTAGTCAATTCAGGGTAGTTGGTGTGACCACACCCAAAGTACAGCTTTTGTCTTTATTTGAGATGGGATGTGTAAATATTGCTTGTCAGTCCAGCATTTATTGCTTGTCAGTCCAGCATTTATTGCTTGTCCTTAGCAGCCCTTGAGACCTTCTTGAATCCAAGGTATAGTACAACCATAGTGCTACCAGGGAGGGAAAAAGATAGGACAAGGCCCATTTTCTTCTGCGGAAGTATCTGCCATTTTTGCAAACAAAGAGAAACAACTTCTTTCAGGGAGGGGATCTTGAATCTTTGGAATTCTTTACTTCAAGCAGCTGTGGAGGCTAGATTACTGAATATATTCAAGACTGAAGTAGTCAAATTTTAGTACAGAAGTCAAGGGTGAAAGGGGGACTCCAAACCAAATGGGAAGACAAAGAAGATAGAGCACAAGAATAAAAGGAGTGTAAACGTTGGTTAGTTTTCTTGTCAGACCTCAGAGTGCTGAAGCCTATTTTGACAACCCCTAAAGTCACCAAGAGCATGCAGTGTGGATTCATTGGAAATGACATCATGGATGAGAGATTTGTAATTATTCAGAAGGAATAATTACCCACAGGCATGGGCATAATCTTCAGAACAGACCGTTTAATCTACAGTGCTTTCAATCCAAAACTATTCCTACCTCAGAGATTCAGTGTGCAGATGATGCTTAAACTCCAGATCACTGTCACCTCCTTCTCCAAAGCTTGAGAGGACAGACCTTTCACTGAACACATGGAAAACTCAAGGTTACTATGTAACTACCCCATCAATTTTCCATACCTTGGGAGGCTCCTCTTGACAAAGTCGGACATGGAAAACAAAATTCATAGATCCAAAGAAATGTTCTGATGCATAAAGCATAGATTCAGCCCATCGTGTCTGCAGTAGCCACAAAGAAAATAAACTAGCCACTTATTTGAATACTATTTTTCAGCAAACGGTCCATAGCCTTGCAGATTACAGCACTTGAGATGCAGATTCTTTTAAATGACTTGAGCATTTCAGCACTCTGGCTAAAAAGACATGTGATCTCTCTAATCATCTAACAATCACCTTACATTTCTGCCCCCCATCCCTCTCACTCAGTAAGTGATTCCTCAGCTACAGGAAAAACAAGCCTTTCCTGACTACAATATTCAGTTCCCTCAATTAAGTCACCTTTATATACAAATATATGAATTAGGAGCAAAAATAGGCTACTTGATCCTATTCCACCATTCAAAAGATCATGGCTGATCTGCTTGCAACTCAAACCCCATATCCCTGCCTATCTTTTATGCACTCCCTCCCTTGTTAGTTAATCAAGAATCTGTGTACTGCTGCCTTAAAGGTCCAAAAAACACTTATTACAAGTTTAGCAGTGTTTCATTTGCATCTCTTTCCATTTGGTCTATTGCATTTGCTTCTCCCAACGTGGTCTCCCCTATGAGCGGAGAAGCCGAAAGTAGAGTGTGCAATTGCTTTGCACAGACCAAAGGTGCTCAATCAGGACGCTGACTTTCCTGTTGCTTGCTATTTTAACACACAATCCAGCTCACATACCCATGTTTGTCCTTGGCCTGCTGCAATGTTCCAGTGAAGCTCAACACAAATTGGAGGCACAGCGTCTCATCTTCTGGGTAGGCATGTTGCAGTCTTCCAGTCTCAACATTGAATTCAACAACGTCAGATGATTAGCTCCATCCCACCTTGATCCCTTTGTTTTCACTATATTTTTAACTATTCTCTGCCTTTTACTTGCTTATTGTCTTTAATTTTTCTCACCTCCCTCCCTCCACAATTCTTGCACCCCTTTCTCTCTATTTTACCTCTCTCCCTCACTCATTATCTTAAGGACATAGGACTAGAATCAAACAGCTTGGCCCATTGAGTCTGATCTGCCATTCAATTAAGGCTAGTATTTTTCTCATCCCCATTCTCCTGCTTTTTCTCCATAATTCCTGATCCCCTGGTTAATCAAGAACCTATCCATCTCTGTAAAGACACTCAATGACCTGGTCTCCACAGCCTTCTGTGGCAACGACTTCTACAGATTCACCACTCTGAAGAAATTCCTCCTCATTTCTGTTTTCAAGGATTGTCTCTTTAGCCTGAGGGTTGTGCCCTCTGGTTCTAGATTTTCCTATTAGTGGAAATATCCTCTCCACATCCAGGCCTCGTATATCCGCTAAGTTTCAATAAGATATCCTCCCCCACTGTCCTTCTAAACTCCCACGAGTACAGGTCCAAAGTCCTCAATCATTCCTTATACAACAAGCTCTTCATTCCAGGTATCAGTCTTGTGAACTGCCTCTGGACCATTTCCAAGGCCAGTACAACCTTCCTTAGATATGGGGCCCAAAAACACTCACGATATTCCCAATGAGGTCTGACCAGAGACTTATACAGCCTCAGAAGTACACCCCTGTCTTGTTTTCTAGCCCTCTCAGAAATGCTAACATTGCATTTTCCTTCCTAACTGCCGAGTGAATCTGGACACTAACCTTGAGAATCTTGATCAAGGACTCTCAAGTCCCTTGTGTTTCTGATGTCCAAAGCATTTTCCCATTTAGAAAATAGCCTATGCTTCTAATCCTCCTTCCAAAGTACATTGTATTCCGTCTGCCACTTCTTTGCCCACTCTCCAAACCTGTCAAAGTTCTTCAGAAGCCCCCATGCTTCCTCAAAACCACCTGTTCCTCTACGTAATCTTTGCAAACTTAGCAATAGTGTCTTCAGTTCCTTCTTCCTCAAAATAGGATATGGCACTCCACTCACTGATTGATAGTACCGAGTTGCCACTGCAAAATTTAAAAAAAAAATAAAAAATAAAATCGCACCAACCTCCTCGGAAGACGAACTCAGGACACGACAGACAAAGTACACTTCGTCATCCAGTTCTTCCCAGGGTGGAGAAGCTACAATATCTTCTCTGGAGTCTTCAACATGTCATTGAAGGTGAATATTGCACCAAGGTCATTCCCCACACCTTGCCTTCAAAACAGTCTCACAACACCAGGTTAAAGTCCAAAGTCCGACAGGTTTATTTGGTAGTAAATGCCACTAGCTTTTGAAGCACTGCTCCTTTGTCACGAGTGGGGAGTTCTAATCATAAACAGGGCATATAGAAGGCACACACAGTTTACGGAATACCGATTAGAACGCGAGTCTTTACAGCTAATCAAGTCTTAAAAAGGTGCAGACAATGCAAGTGGAGATAGCATTAAGCATAGATTAAAAGAGACGTGTATTGTCTCTAGACAGGACAATAAGTGAGATGTTGCAAGCCTAGACAAGTCATGGGAGTTACAGGCAGTGACGTAAACCCTAAGATCCCAGTTGAGGCCATCCTCATGTGTGGAACTTGGCTATCGGTTTCTGTTCAGCGAATCTGCACTGTCGTATGTCGTGAAAGCCGCCTTGGAAAACGTTTACCTGAAGATCAGAGGTCAAATGCCCGTGACTGCTCAACTGGTGTTCAGCAACAGGAAGGGAACAGCCTTGCCTGGTGACGGTTGAGCGGTGTTCATTCATCCCTCGTCGTAGCATCTGCATGGTCTCCCCAAATGTACAATGTCTCAGGATATTCTTTTCTGCAGTGTATCAGGTGGACATTCTTGAACTCAGCCAACATTGTCTACCTGATATGCTGCAGGAAAGGATATCCCAAGGCATTGTACATTTGGGAAGACCATGCAGATGCTATGACAATGGATGAATGGATACCACTTGACAATCACCAGGCAGAAGAAATGTTCCCTTGCTGTCAGAGAACACTTCAACAGTCACGAGCATTCAGCCTCTCTGATCTTGGTGAATGCTTACCGAAAGATGACCTTCAAAAACAAACACAGTTACCGAGCAGAAACTGTTGGCCAAGTTCCGTACACTAGGACAGCCTCAACTGGGATCTTGGGGTCACGTCACATTATCTATAATCTCCACAACTCAATGAATTTGAGGCTAGCGATGGACTGGGCTACATTCACGAAATTTTGTAGTTCCTTGCAGTCTTAGGCAGAGCAGGAGCCATATCAAGTTGTGATACAACCAGAAAAAATGCTTTCTATGATGCACATGTAAAATTTGGTGAAAGTCATAGCTGACATGCTAAGTCTTGAGAGAAAGGAGAGGCTTGGTGAGCTCTCTTAACTAAAGTGTTGGCATGGGGAGACCAGGACAGGTTGTTGGTGACATGGACACCTGAAAATTGAGGCTCTCAACCCTTTCTACTTTGTCCCATTGATGTGGGCAGGGCACGTTCTCCTTTATGCTTCCTGAAGTTGATAACAATCTCCTCCGTTTTGTTGACATTGGAGGGAGAAAATATTGTCATCGCACCAGTTCTCCAGATTCTCTATTTTGTTCCTGTACTGTGTTTCATCATTGTTTGAGACCTGACCCACTACACTGGTGTTGTCAGCAAACTTCAAAATCGAATTTGAGGGGAATTTGACTGCAGTCCTGGTGTATATAAAAGAATATAGTAGGGGGCTGAGAACACAGCCCTTGTGGGGCACTGGTGCTGAGCACGCTCACGGAGGTAGTGTTATTGCCCATCATTACTGATTGCAAGTTCAGGATCTAGTTACAGCAGGAGGTACCGAGGCACAGACCATGAAGCTTGGAGATAAATTTCATGGGAATAATAGTGTTGAAGACTGAGCTGTAGTCAGTAAATACGAGTCTGACATAGCTGTCTGTTATCTAGGTGTTCCAGGGTTGAGTCAAGTCCGAAATGTACAAATGTACTATGCCTTGGGATATCCTTTCCTGCAGCATATCAGGTAGACAATGTTGGCTGAGTTGCAAGAATGTCTACCTGATACACTGCAGGGAAATGGTGTTTGCTGTGAACCTGTTACATCAGTATGCAAACCTTACTGGATCCAAGTAATCTGGGAGGCTGGAATTGATCTGTGCCATGACTAATCTTTCAAAGCACTTCATAAATGAATGTCAGAGCCACTGGGCGATAGTCATTAAGGCACACTGCTTGATTTTTCTTGAGTATCGGGATGATCATCATGTTCTTGAAGCAGATCAGTATCTCAGATTTTGTAAAGATGGTTGAAAATGTCTGTGAATACCTCTGCCAGCTGATCGGCACAGGATCTGAGAGTACATCCAGGTCCCCATCTGGGCCAGTTGCTTACCATGAGTTGACCTTCAAGAAAGCTACTCTGACACCTGCAATGGTGACCCCAGATATAGGTTCATCCAGGGCTTCCTGTGTGGAAGGCATGCTCTCGCTGATTCCTGCTCAAAACGGGCATAAAATGCACTGAGCTCATCAGGGAGGGGTGCGTTGGAGTCAGCGATTTGACAGGCCTTCATCTTGTAGCCTGTTATGTCTTGCAGACCTTGCCACAGTCAGCTGGGATCGGTGTGACTAGCCTGGGACTCTAGCTTTGTCTGATGTTATCTTCTTATATCATATCTGGCTTTTTTGTGTAGGTCAGTGTCACCCGACTTGAATGCCTCCGACCTGGACTTCAGCAAGTAGTCTCTGTTCATCCATGGTTTCCGGTTGGGCAACACATCAATTTGCTTCTTTGGCATACAGTCTTCCACACGCTTACGAATGAAATCAGATACTGTAGTGATATACTCGTTCAGGCTACTGCAGAGTTTTTAAAATGCAGACCAGTCCACTCACTCCAAGCAGCCCCGTAGGAGATTTTTCCTCAGCCCAACATTGCACAACTCTCTTTGATGGATTCTCCTGCTTCAGTTTTTATTTGTTACTTGGGGGCAGGAGCACAGCCTTGTGGTCTGATTTGCCAAAAGTGTGGGAGGGCAATAGACATGTTTCATATTTGTGTAGCGGTGGTCTAGGATGTTTGGGCCTCTGGTGGAACAGGAGATGTGTTGTGATAACTTGGTAGTAAACTCGAGCTTGGCCTGACTGAAGTCCCCAATCACGATGAACAAGGCCTCGGGATGTTTCGTCTCAAGGCTATTTGTAGTGGTGTATATTTCATCCAGCGCAATCTTAATGTCTGCATGGAGTGGGATGAAAACTGCCATCAGGATAACAGAGGTGAACTCACTGAAGGTAATAGGGGCAACATTTTGGCATTAGATATTCTAGGTTTAGAGGAGCAGGAAGTTGCCAGTGCTGCTCTGTCTAGGTACCAAAAGATGTTGATTAGGAAGCAGATCCCACTTCCCCTAGCTTTGCCTAACATCTCCATATGGTCCATTCGATGGATTGAGAAGCCCTCTGGTTGTACGGCACTGTCCAGTAAAGCAGGAGTGAGCCATGTCTCTGAACACAGCTGTCCCTCAGGTCTCTTTGGAAAGTGAGTCCAGCTCTGAGCTTGTCTAACTTGTTTTCCAGAGACTGGAAATTTTTCATGTTTACATGACTTCATAATAAAGCGCTATTAATATAGCGGGGAATTAAAATGAAATGCAGTCCAACAAACAGAAAATCTGTTTTAAGGATGTTTACTAATTATAAACTGCTGGAATACCAGAAAAGCAGAAGAATCTGCTTCTTTGAATTAGTTTGATATTTTTATGTACTTTTGAACAGACAAATGATTTTGAATAATTTCATGACTCTAAATAAAGGAGTAAATTGAGGAGGGGGCCTTGGGACCACATCGTTTCATTCACCAGCAGGCCTACACGTTCTCCCTGCTTCCTGGATTTAACTGCACTCACTTTCATATACTTATCTAATTTAATACTCCAGGAATCTGTACTCAACACGTTTCCACTGAATTCATTTTTTTTTCTTCCAAATGTACTAAATTATCTTCCATAATCAAACATGAATTTTATTTAACATTAAAGTTTTCTGTTGCTGGATTTGATTAATGAAATGTTAAATCTTGTATTGATATAGTGCCTTAACATAAGGCATCCCAAGGCAGCATTGTAAAACAAAATATGAAAGCAAAATCAGAGACTGAATGAAATAAAGAGCAATTGTGTTGTGTTAGATGGTCAAAAAAGTAAGCTTCAAGAAGTAAGTCAAGAAGGAAAAGGAGGAGTGGAAATGTATAGTGGGGAAACATCTGAGCCCTAAGCAACTGAAAGCACAGCCACCAATGGTGGAGCAAAATTGGAAATTCACAAGAGACCAGAATTAGAGCATAGATATTTTGGAGAATTGTTAGACTGGAGGAAATTATGGAAATAGGTAGAGGCAAGGCCATTGAGGGATTTGAAAACAAGTATTGCAACTTTCATGACCCAGAGCCAATGCAAGTCAATGAGTACAGGGAAGTTAGAGGCCATGAAGTTATTCAAAATAATTTGTCTGTTCAAAAGTACATAAAAATATCAAACTAATTCAAAGAAGCAGAGGCTTCTGCTTTTCTGGTATTCCAGCAGTTTATATTCTTCAGTAAACATCCTTAAAACACATTTTCTGTTTGTTGGACTGCATTTCATTTTAATTCTTTGCTGTATTAATAGTGCTTTATTACGAAGTCTTGTAAACAAGAAAAATTACGATAAATGCTAATTCCCAATGCAGTAATTATCAATTTTTTTCATCACAAACACCTTTTCAAATTCTGTAAGTGAATGAAATGTATTAAGTTTGCTTTCAAACTGTACCTCATCCTGTACTTTGAATAAATCACCTTCAAAAGTATGCAACTCCCTATTTGGATTATTGGTTATCTTACGATTTAATTCCACCTATCCATTGTGACCACAGAAAGAAAGTTTCACACAATATCAAAAACTTCTTGCGATGCTCAATGCTATTTTGTTTTTGGATGCACTGAATTTGAAAGGATTTGCATAAATGGCAAAAACAATATTACTGGAAATGATCAAAGTTGAAAACAAAAATTAGAAAATGCGAGCATCAGAGACTTGTGGTTTAAGGTACAGTAAATGGCAAAGCCAAGCTAGAAATCTGTCAAAGTCTGCGGGCCATGAAAAAGCAGAACAAAACCTTTTGGTAGAACAGATTCTGGTTGCAAACTCAAAACTCTTGAGCAAGTCAAGAGAAAAAAAAATCTCCCCTGACCCCAGAAAGTAGTTAAACCCATTATACCATCATTAACACTCATCAGGATTACTCAATAGAAAATAACAGTTACTGGGAGCAAGCGATAGTACTCAGCAAAAATGTAGCTGTTGGATTTGAATAACAAAGCAAAGTTTACGTAGGAATGCTTTCCAAGAATATATTCAGAAGTAATGTGGGAAATTCTGCAAAATTGTACCTCAGAGGTTAAGCAAGCTGCATAGTTCAGATGGGGAAAAAATATATTTTGATTTATTCCTGATTCCCCAAATCAGTTTTTTGATTGTGGAGAAGGTTGGGAGAGCAGGCAGAGACATTGTATTTAACGATTTATGTATATGGATTATGAAAGTTCTGCCTTTTAAAGGTTTCACGTTTTTCCAATCAGAAAATACTCAGATTTATGTCTAAGACAAAAAGTACTGTGACTTCACACACTATCACATTGAACTTTAAAGCTCAAAAACAGTCTAAAGAACACCACTTGTCATATCCCAATATACCCAATTTTCAATCCAAATCAAAAACTCTGCTCTCAATTTGCTAATAATTTCATGTGGAACCTTATCAAATGCTTCAAGGAAATCCATCTGGATAATCTACATTGATGCTTACTTATGGGCGTTACTCATGAATTGCGAATGACTTATAGAGTCATAGAGGTTTACAACATTGAAACAGGCCTTCAGCCCAACTTGTCCACGCTGCCCTTTCTTTTAAAGCCTCAAAGCTCATCCCAATTGCCCACATTTGGCCCATATCCTTCTATACACATCTTACCCATGCAACTATCTAATTGCTTTTTAAAAGACAAAAAATAGTAACTGACCCTACTATTTCCTCTGGCAACTTGTTCCAGGAACTCACCAACTTTTGTGAAAAAAATTGCCCCTCTGGACACTTTTGTATCTCTCCCCTCTCAGACTTAAACCTATGCCCTCTAGTTTTAGATTCCCTTATTTGTGGGAAAACATTGACTATCTAGCTGATCTGTGCTCCTCATTTTACCAACCGCTATAAGATCATTCCTCAGCCTTCTACACTCCAGAGAGAAAAGTCCCAGTCTATCCAGTCTCTCCTTGTAACTCAAACCATCAAGTTCCAGCAGCATCATAGAACATAGAACACTGCAGCACAAACAGGCCCTTCGGCCCACAAGTTGTGCCAATCATATCTATACTTACCAGGCCATAGAATTATCTGTAACTCCCAATCCCATTAAATCCCATGTACTCATCCAGAAGTCTCTTAAAAGACCCCAGCGAGTTCACCTCTACCACCACTGACGACAACCGATTCCATTCACTCACCACTCTGAGTGAAAAACTTACCTCTAAACATTTCCTCTGTACTTGCCCCCCCCAGCAGCTTAAACCTATGTCCTCTTGTAGCGACCATTTCAGCACTGAGAAATAGCCTCCGAGAATCCACTCTATCTATTCCTCTCAACATCTTATAAACCTCTATCAGGTCGCCTCTCAACCTTCATCTCTCCAGGGAGAAGAGGAAAGATCTAGTTCTCTCAACTTATCTTCATAAGGCATGCCCTCCAATCCAGGCAACATCCTTGTAAATCTCCTCTGCACCCTCTCAATAGCTTGCACATCCTTCCTATAGTGAGGTGACCAGAACTGCACACAATACTCCAAGTGGGATCTGACAAGGGTCCTATAAAGTTGCAACATTACCTCCCGACTCCTAAACTCAATTCCTCTATTAATGAAGGCCAGTACACCATATGCCTTCTTGACCACATCCTCCACTTGCGGGGCAGATTTAAGAGACCGATGGACCTGGATCCCAAGATCCTTCTGCTCCTCAACACTGTCAAGACTCCTATCCTTCATATTATACTGCTTCATCCCATTGATCCTGCCGAAATGGACCACCACACAACACAAATAAATGAAGTCCATCTGCCACTTCTCCACCCAGTCTTGCTTCCTATCTATGTCTCGCTGCAACTTCAGGCATCTCTCCAGACTATCCAGAACACCACCAACCTCCGTATCGTCGGCGAACTTACTAACCCATCCCTCCACTTCCTCATCCAGGACATTTATGAAAACAACAAACAGCAAGGGTCCTAGAACAGATCCCTGGGGCATTCCACTATTGACTGACCTCCATGCAGAAGATAACCCATCCACAACTAGTCTTTGCCTTCTGCAGGCAAGCCAGTTCTGGATCCACAAGACCAAAGTCCCTTGGATCCCATGCCCTCTCACCTCAAGAAGTCTTGCATGGGGGACCTTATCAAAGCCTTGCTGAAATCCATGTAAACCACGTCCACTGCTCTTCCTTCGTCAATGTGTTCAGTCACTTTTTCAAAGAATTCAACTAGGCTCGTAAGGCACGATCTGCCCTTAAAGCCGTGTTGACTATTCCTGATCATATTGAATTTCTCTAAATGCTCATAAATCCTCTCTCTTAGAATCCTCGCCATCAAATTACTGACCACTGAGGTCAGACTCACTGGTCGGTAACTGCCCAGGCTATCCCTATTCCCCTTCTTGAAAATAGGCACCACATCTGCAATCCTCCAATCTTCCGGAATCTCTCGCCTCCATCGACGATGCAAAGATCATCACCAGCGGCTCTGCAATCACTTCCCACAGTAACCTGGGGACAGTACATCCCCTCCGGACCTGGCGACTTATCTACCTTCATGGAATTTAATAGTTCCAACACCTCCTCTTTCTTAATGTCCACATACTCAATCTTTTCAGTTTGCCCCATTCCTGTAGTACAACCCCGCAGATCACTCTCCACTGTGAATACTGAGGCAAAGTACCTGTTAAGCACCTCTGCCATTTCTTCCGGTTCCACACAGACTATTCCTCCTTCACCTTTTATAGGTCCTATCCCTTCTCTTCTCATCCTTTTACTCTTCTAGATTTACATCCTAGTAAATCTTTTCTGCACGCTTTCTAGTTTAATAATATCCTTACTATAATAGGGTGACTAGAACCGTACAACGTTCCAAGTGTGGCTTTACCAATGTCTTTTTGTACAACATGACATCCCAATCCCTCTATTCAATGTTCTGATCGATGAAACCAAGCATGAACACGAGAACCTTAGAACAGAAGAAATAGGAGCAGGAGTAGGCCATACAGCCCCTTGAGCCTGCCCTCCCATTCAATAAGATCATGGCTGATCTGTAGTAGTTCAGTACCACTTTCCCACCATAACCCTTAATTCCTTTGTCAATCAAAAACCTATCCACTCTTGACTTGAACGTATTCAGTAAGGAAGCCTCCACCACCTCATCAGGCACAGAATTCCAAAAATTCACCATCCTTTACGTGAAGAAATCCCTCTGCAACTCCGATCTGAACCACCCCCCAATCTTGAGGCTGTGCCCTCTAGTCCTGCTATCTTTGCTGAGCGGAAAGAGTCCCTCAACCTCTACCCTATCCATCCCCTTCACTATCTTGTACGTCTCTATAAGATCCCCTTTCAGCCTTCTAAACTCCAAAGAGTACAAACCTAGCCTATTCAGTCTCTCCTCATAATCCAATGCCCTCATCTCTGGTATCAGCCTAGTAAACCTTCTCTGCACCCCCTCCAAGGCCAATATATTCTTCCTAGAATGCGGCGACCAAAACTGCACACAGTACTCCAGCTGCAGCCTCACCAGCACCCTATACAGCTGCAACAGAACCTCCCTACTTTTATATTCTATTCCCCTAGCTATAAAGGCCAACATTGCATTCACCTTCTTAATCACCCACTGCACCTGCAATACTGTGTTTTTGCAATTTGTGCACAAGGACCCCCAGGTCCCTCTGCACCATCGCATGCTGCAGCTTTTCTCCATTTAAACAGTAATCCTTCTACCATTATTCCTACCAAAGTAGATAACCTCACACTTGCTAACATTATACCCCATCTGCCAGGTTGTTGCCCACTCACTCAACCTATCCTGATCCTTCTGCAGGCTTTCCACACCTTCCACGCAATTTGCTTTTCCACTTATCTTCGTGTCATCAGCAAATTTCACCACCTTGCACTCAGCTCCTTCCTCCAGATCATCTATGTAAACGGTAAATAGTCCAGCACCGAACCTTGGGCACTCCACTAGTCACCAGCTGCCAATCAGAATAGCATCCATTAATACCCACCCTCTGCTTCCTATTAGACAACCAATCCTCTATCCAGTCTAACACCCTACCCCCAACTCTCTGCACCTTAACATTCTGCAGCAATCTTTTGTGAGGCACCTTATCAAACGCTTTTTGGAAATCCAAAAACACCACATCCACAGGTTCCCCTCGATCTACTGCACTAGTCACTTCCTCATAGAACTCCAATAAATTTGACAAGCACGACTTCCCTTAACAAATACATGCTGCGTCTGCTTGATCAAGTGATTCATATCCAGGTGCCTCATTATTTCTGCTTTGATTACAGATTCAAGCATTTTTCCTACTACAGACATTAAACTAACCGGCCTATAATTCCTTGCCTTCTGTCTGCTACCTTTTTTATAACACTGGCGTAACATTCGCCGTCTTCCAATCTTCCAGCACTTTTCCGGAGTGCAGCGAATTTTGAACGCTGAATGTCTTCACCACTCTGTCCACCTGTGACCTCACTTTCAAGGAGCTATGAACCTATCCCCCTAGATCTTTTTGTTCTGTAACTCTCCCCAATGCCCTGTTAACTGAGTAAGTCTTGCCCTGGTTCAATCTACCAAATGCATCACCTCTCATTTGTCTAAATTAAATTTAATCTTCTATTTGTCTGCCCACTGGCCCAACTGATCAAGTCCCACTGCAATTGGAGATAACTTTCTTCACTGTCCATTATGCACCAACCTTGGTGTCATTTGCAAACTTACTAACCATGCCTCCCACATTCTCATCCAAAATTCACAAATATAAATGACACAATAGTAGATCCAGCACTGATCCCTAAGCACACTGCTGGTGACAGACCTCTAGTTTGAGGAACAACCCTCTACAACCACCCTTTGGCTTCTGTCAAGAAGCCAGTTTTTTATCCATTTGATATCTCATACATTTAACCTTCATTACCTTGTCAATGGCCTTGCTAAAGTCCACGTAGACAACGTCAACCTCTTGGTTATCCCTTCAAAAAACAAATCAAATTTGAGACATAATTTTCCATTCACAAAGCTATGCTGACCTAATCAGTCCTTGCCTCTCCAAATGCCTGTAGATCCTGTCTCTCAAAATACCTTGCAACAGTTTATACACCACAGATGTGAGGCTCATTGGCCTGTAGTTCCCAGGTTTTTCTCTGCAGCCTTTGTTATCAAAGGTACAACATTTGCCACTCTCCCATCTTCAGACACCTTACCCGTGACTATTGATGATTCAAATATCTCAGCTAGGGGGACCCGTAAGTTCCTCCTAGCCTCTCACAATGTTCTGGGATATACTTCACATCCCAGGGATTTATCCATCTTGATATACTTTAAGACTTCGAGCACCACTTCCTCTGTAACATTTACATTCAAGACATCACTATTTATTTTCCCAAGTTCCCTAACATTGATGCTTTCTTCAATAGTAAATATCGAAGAGAAAATTCATTTAGGATCTCACCCATTTCTTGTGGATTCGCACATAGATGATCTTAAGAGGCCCTACTTCCTCCCTTGTTACTCTTTTGCCCACTTTGTATTTGTAGAAGCTCTCTGTTTTGGCAGATAGAGCAAAGGAGAATCCAACCTCATGTTCCCTTTTCACCCTCATGATTTCTCTCTTAACTCTACTCCTACACCCTCTATACTCAAGGGATTCACCTGATACCAGCTACCTATGCATGTCACGTGCCTCTTTCTGCTTCTTGATCAGGGCCTCAATATTCTGAGTCATCTTGGTATCCCTACTTCTGCCAACCTTGCCCTTTACTCTAAGGCTTGTCTGATCAGTTCATATTTAATTAAGACCATAAGAAATAGGAACAGAAGGAGGCTATTTAGCCCTTCACTATTTAATAAGTGTATTGTCTTATCTATTAGATAATTTATTATTAGATTATCTAATATTGAACGCTCAACAACTCTAATTTCCTGCCTTCTCTTTTTAACACTCAATTTTCCCGACTGATCAAAAGCCTATAATCTCAGCCTTGAAAATGTTCAAGTACTCTGCCTCCCCAACTTCCTGGAACACATTAACTTCATTGCAATGTTAACACAAGCCTACTTGAACAATAAAGAGAATTCCAAAGGTTTACCAGAGAAGAAATTGTTCCTGGAAGTGCAGGACCAGAGGATAGTCGCAGAATAAGGGGGTACTCATTGAAGGTTACTTTGAGGAAGAATTTTGATTTGATAGTTTGGAAGAAGTAGTTTGCTATCTTAAAAGAGCACCCCCTTACTCTTTGACTGCCCTCTGGTTCTACACTGAGTAGAACAAAGAAGGACAAAACAGCATGGGAAACAGGCCCTGCGGCCCAACGAGCCCGCACCACTACCTCGATGTTCCCACTTCTACACGCGATCCCTGTCCATGTTTATAGATCTATGGATTAAAAACCAAATTTGAGACAATTTAGGGAGAATTTGTTTTTCCAATTAGCATAAGAGCACATCTTTGGGATGTGGGAGGAAACCAGAGCTCCAGGAGAAAACCCACGCAAGCACGGGGAGAATGCGCAAATTCCCACACACACAGGCCCAAATCCATGTATCTGCACAGCACTTCTATAGTCACTGCGCTGTCGTGTTGCCCATCAGATGGTCCAGGTCAAGCATACACTAACGACGTGAAGCAGTAGGATACTCTCGAAAAAGGTCCAAGAGCAGTCCTCTCACGACCCATCGCGTGTATGCCCCTCGTTAGACAAGAAGGTGGACGAAAGCAAAGTAGATTCAAACATTTTCTTGGTCTAATCCTCTAAGGATCTTCTATGTTTCAACCATATCATATCTCACTCTTCTCAGCTCCAAGGAGTATAGACCCAACCCAGCCTGTTTAATCTTTCTTCATGTGGCAATCCCTTCATACCCAGGATCATTCTAGTAAGTCCATGGGTAATTTACAGCCTTCTAGACTGAACAATGAGTTCAACAACTTCAGACCATTAATTCTCTCCTCCAACCCACTTCCATTTGTTTTATTCATTTTGTTCCTGCTTTTCAACTCATTCAGCCATGTCTATTACCCTTTTTCCTCACTTTCGTTTTGCCACTTCTCCATTCCCACTCTCCATCAGCAATTTTGAAGTTCTGATGTTCCTGAAGATTAAATCTGCCATACTACAAACAAACATGACTATAAATGTCAATACAACCATGGATTTGGAAACTACATTAGGTTTCACCTGTGTACAAAGCAAACAAGCCAATAAACAAATATGCATTTGAAAATTATTAAAGCAGCACATTCTCCATTGTGTTTAAACAAACAAATTCATTTCAAGTATTACAAATACTCAACTGAATAGTCTAATTTAACTAATACAAAATGCTAAATTATATTTCCAATGGCAAAATAATAGCATTGAAGTAGCAGCAGAAGCAATGCTATTCATTGGCTGAGATATATCAATCGGCAGAGATGTTATATCAACATATCCCTGATGTATAAACAAAAAGTCTACTTTATTACTATTAAATTTGGTGAAGCATGTAAATAATATTGCAGCTTCTGAAAATTTCTACCCAATTGAGGCCAAATATTAAGGAATTGAAATACAAAACTCAATATAACTTTTCACTTTATGTACAACAACAGCAAATTGTGTCTTTGCCATCACATGGAAGCACTGATGTTCGTTTTTTGCGAATTGTACTTGTGGATTTCAAGTTCTTTGGATGGCTCAGTGGTTCAATATTTTAAAGAACAAGAATACTTGCAGTTATCAGGTTCAAACACTAATTTATGGTGTGTTAGTTGATCTGAATTCAGATGGTGGAAGCATTATAACTGGTGATTAAAAACTTCAGGGTTTCCACTTCTAATTTGTGTCCAGTGATTTCTGTAGGTGTCATCCATTTTCAAGTCAGAAGTAGACAGAACCAGCTTAAGTGTGATGACTTCCCATCTGGATGTAGGGATCTGTCTATACTAACAAATTTGAGTCGTCCATACCCAATTTCACAGTCCTTGGTCTTTTTCCTCCAGAAACTGTACAAGAGAAGCCAAACCCAAACAGGGGAGGGTGGATGCACTGAATTTAATCGAAGTTTCAAAAAAAAAAAAGCAATGGAGAAAATCATGGACATTTGCTTCTCAACTCTTAATATGGTCATCACATGAAGCCCTATCCAAGATCATAAGAAATTATTCGAGCATTAATTATATAAAGCTCTAAATTCACAAACTGTGCATTTGGATTCAAAAAATGGCACTTCATGATGCAAAGATTCTGAAAGATGTAGACTCTCAACAAGCAGCACTGCTGAAGTACATACAACACTACAGCACAAATAGGCCCTTTGGCCCACGAGTTGTGCTGATCACATCTATACCTACCAATCCACAGACCTATTTATAACCCCCTATCCCATATACTCATCCAGAAGTCTTTTGAAAGACCCCAGCAGGTTCGCCTCTACCACCTCCGACGGCAGCCGATTCCATTCACTCACCACCCTCAGTGAAAAACTTATCCCTAACATTTCCTCTGTATTTGCTTCCCTGCACCTTAAATCTGTATCCTCTCGTAGTGACCATTTCAGCTTGGGGAAATAGCCTTGAGAATCCACCCTATCTATTCCTCTCAACATTTTATAAACCTCTATCAGGTCACCTCTCAACCTACGTCTCTCCAGTGAGAAGAGTCCCACTCCCTCAACCTAAGGCCTGCCTCCCAATCCAGGCAGCATCCTTGTAGATCTCCTCTGCACTCTTTCAATAGCTTCTACATCCTTCCTATAGTGAGGCAACCAGAACTTCACACAGTACTCCAAGTGGGGTCTGACAAGGGTCTTATAAAGCTGCAAGTAACTTTAGCTGTAAGTAACTTTACTTACACCTCCAAAACAAATTGAATGGCAAAAAGAGCAACAAAATGCTCTGATCTTTGATTATTTTGCACTCCATCACTTAAAACAAGTTCACACATTCAAACAGTAAATGGTATACGTACATAATTTCTCAGAACACAGTATGACTAAACCAACATGACATGAAAATTTAACAGGTTGGGTTGTTTTTACTGTAATGATCAAAACATACAAATTCAAAATTGAGTAAATTCTGATAAATCTTTTCCTTTTGGCAATAAATATAAATAAATTAATTCTCCTTCCTGTTTACAAAATTACAATAAATCTGACATTGTTCTCTTAGTGTCTGGATATCCACTTCCATTTCTATAAACTTAATTCTGCTCTCTCAACATCTTTATCAAACCTGAACTTGGCCTTAATGGTTTGAACTGGCTTTTGATTGAGCTTCCTCATTTCACTCTGACAGTGAATTCTACTGTTATATAATACCAACAAACTTCCATATTTTTCCTCACTTCCATTTTCTACTGTAAGAGGAACTTGTGCCATCAATGGTTTCTCAGACCCTCTTGCCTAGTGAGCTTATGACTTTGCTTGAAAGCTTGACCTGAATTTTATCAAAGCTTCCTGCAAATGTGCCTCGAAGGATGACAGCAAGTTAGTGCCATGAGCAGTGTGAACAGCTTTTTTTATATTTAAGAACATGCAACTGTCTTGCTTGGCAATTATTTTTTTTCCCCATGGACTGCAACTCTCAGTACAATCTCATTCTTACTTGAACAATCCACAGTACTGGGGTCTCATGGATAACACTGATTAGACACCAATTCTAAAGCATCTGGTCCCACCACGGTAAGGAAAACTTTCCCTCATTTTTGGGGGGACGTCACTGTGGTACAGTGGTTATCACTACTGCCTCACAGCGCCAGGGACCTAATTTCAGTTCTGGCTTCAGGTGACCATGTGGAGTTTGGACATTCTCCTACGTCTGCATGAATTTCCTCTGGGTGTTCCGGTTTCCTCTGAAAAAGGCCAAAGACGTATGGGTTAGGTTGAATTTCCAATGTCGGGGGATTGACAGAATAATATGTAGAGTTACAGGGATAAGGTCTGAGTGGGACTGTCATCAGTGTAAACTTGATGGGCTGAATGGTTTCCTTCACCGTGGGATTCTACGATTCTAGCCATTTTATTTGCTTATGGCCAAATGTGAGGCCTCTTCATAATTATTCATGTTGAACTCCCCTACTGTTCTCAAATATGCCTTTTGTATCATGCTCTACAATTCCATACTGCATGAACTCACTGTTGAAGGTGGCATGGCCATCAGGCATTGAATGGTCAAGTTGTGCAATATTAAGGGTTATTCTGGAAATAATAATATATACAGTAATTAAAACTCATGGGTTTGTTGTTAACATATTAGCATGGACTGAGGATTGGTCAAATAGGTAGAAAAAAAAATCACAGTTGGAAGTAGTAAGACATTTTCTGATTCATAGGCTGTAACTAGCAAGATATCACATGAATCAGTAGCTCGCTTTATCTGATTGTTTGTAAATAGCTAAAGAGATTAAGTATTTCGTGCCCAAATTTGCTGACGATTCAAAATTAGGCAAGAAAATAGTCTAATTCTGCTCAACAAGGTTGAACAAAAATGTGCAGATGGGCAAGTGCGCAAGAGCATGGCAAGGAGAATGTAATGTTGCAAAATATAAAGCTTTCCACTTGGGTCAGAAATATTAAGTAAAACAGAATATTTTTTAATGATAGAAGCTGGGAAATGTTTGCAAAGGGACCTGGTTATCCTTGCACATGAATCACTATTGCAGAAGATACGGAAGCATACGATTGAGGGTGATTTAGCGATTTGGATCAGAAATTGGTTAACTGCAAGAGAAGGATGGTGGTTATTGGGAAACGTTCATCCTGGAGTTCAGTTACCAGTGGTGGACCTCGAGAACCTGTTTAGAGGCCACTGCTGTTTGTCATTTTTATAAATAACCTTGATGAAGGCATAGAAGGATGGGTGACTAAATTTGCGTAGGATATTAAAATCGGTGGACTTGTGGACAGTGCGGAAGAATGTTGCAGGGGCTCATACATAAGCTGCAGAGCTGGGCTGAGAAACAGCCAATGGAGTTTGACGCAGAAAAGTGTCAAGTGATTTACTTTGGAAAGACTCACCGGAATACAGAATATTGGGCTAATGGTAAAACACTTGACAAGGTGGTTGAGCATTGAGATCTTGGTGTACATGTGCATAGATCCCTGAAAGTTGGCACCCAAGTTGATAGGGTTGTTAAGAAGGCATACAGTGTGTTAGCTTTTATTGGTAGAGGGATTGAGTTTTACAGCCATGAGGTCATGTTGCAGCTGTACAAAACGCTGGTGCGGCCGCACTTGGAGTATTGTGTACAGTTCTGGTCGCCTCATTTTAGGAAGGATGTGGAAGCATTGGAAAGGGTGCAGAGGAGATTTACCAGGATGTTGCCTGGTATGGTAGCAAGGTCTTATGAGGAAAGGCTGAGGGACTTGAGGCTGTTTTCGTTAGAGGGGTGATGGTCAAGAGGTAACTTAATAGAGGCATATAAGATCATCAGATGATTAGATAGGGTGGACAGTGAGAGACTTTTTTGTCAGATGGAGATGGCTAGCACAAAGGGGCATAGTTTTAAATTGAGGGGTGATAGATATAGGTCAGATGTCAGAAGCAACTTCTTTTATTCAGAGAGTAATAAGGGCATGGAATGCCTGCCCGCAACAATAGTGGACTTGCCAATATTAAGGGCATTTAAATGGTCATTGAATAAACATATGGGTGATACTGGAATACTGTAGATTAGCTGGGCTTTAGATTGCACCACCTGTGAAACCGAGGGCCGAAGGGCCTGTACTGCACTGTAATATTCCATTGTTTACTGAAAGTTCACGTGCATGCACAACGAACAATTAAAAAGGCCAATTATATATTACATGTATCCCTTTCAATAGGGAATGTTCTCTGCAGTTTTGGTCTCCTTATTTAGGGAAGCTCATAGTTAACCTAGAAAGCACAACAAAAGCTCACAAGACCAGTCCCTGGACTGAGGGGATTATTCTGTGCAGAGATTGAGGAGGAGAAGAAGCCAATATTCCCTGATTTTGGGGAAGAATGAGGGGTGATTTCATTGAAACTTAAAATACTTAAGGCAGTACTTCCCAAACAGTTACCTTTTGTGACTCCATTTTAATGCCTTATGATAGCAGAGTAAAATTGGGCAAGGTAAGGGAAACGAGATTGTTGAGTAGGAAACCTTAATTCCCTCAGAAACAAACCTAAAATGTTCAAGACATTTTTCTGCAGCAGCAATCGTAACCAAGAAATAGTTTGTTAGGCCATGCCCAGAGAAAAGGGAGTCAAAAATCCATAGCAATTATGCTGCTTTGGAGCCAGTTGACCCAAAATGTAACATGATCCCTGGCAAGTTGTGACCCATAATGCAGGAAACCCTGAATTAAGGGGCTTTGCCAGGTAGAAAATTAGAGAAAGTTTCACGTGGCTGGGGAATTTAGAACATGATCTCTCTACGTCCAAATAAACGAGATCAGCTATTTAGGACTGGAAATATGGAAAGCACTTTTTCATCAAAAGGTCACGAATCTTTGGAATTCTCTACCCCAGAAAGTTGGGGATGCCCAGTTGTTAACAATATTCTCCAGAATCGGTTGCATTCTTGGACACTTCCATCTCCATCAAAGACGGTCACCTCAGCGCTTTACTACACTGCAAGCCCACAGATAACCTTCTCCAGCTTCCACCCTAAACATGTTAAAGAAGCCATCATCTTATAGGCAAGTCCACCCTCTACAGAGGATCTGTTCAGATGAAGATGATCACAATAGATCAAGACAACAAATGAGATGTTGGCCTTTATCGCGAGAGGAATGCAGTACAAAAGCAGGGAGGTCTTGCTGCAATTGTACAAGGTACTGGTGAGGCCACAACTGGAGTGCAATTTTGGTCCCCTTATTTGCGAAAGGATATATTGGCTTTGGAGGGTTACAGAGAAGGCTCATTAGCTTGATACTGGAGATGACAGGGTTAGCTTATGGAGGAGAGATTGAGTAGTTAGGCCTGTGCTTGGAGTTTGGAAGGCTGAGGGGAGATCCTGTAGAAACATTTAAGATAAATAAGGGGCTAGACGGAAGAAGCAGAGAGATTATTTCCACTTAGAAAAGAAACAACACGAGAGGGCACAGTCTCAAAATAAGGGGGGGTCAGTTTAGAATAGAGTTGAAGAGGAATGTCTTCTCAGAGGGTAGTGAATCTTTGGAATTCTCTGGCCATTGAAGCAGTGGAGGCTACCTCGTTAAATATGTTTAAGTCATAGGTAGATAGATTTTTGACTAATAAGGGAATTAAGGGTGATAGGGATCAGGTGGGTAAGTGGAACTGAACCACTATCAGATCAGCCATAATCTTACTGAATGACAGGGCAGGCTCGAGGGGCTAGATGGCCTACTCCTGCTCCTATTTCTTATGTTTTTATGATACCTACAGATGCTGAAAGACACCCTTGTAAGAACAAGATGTGGCGCTCGACTCATCAATCAACAGTTTCTACATGCCTCTACAAGAAAAACACACCAACTCCTCAGAAGACAAACTCAGGACACTGCAGACAGAATACCCATCGTCCAGTACTTCACTGGAGCAGAGAAATCTTCTCTGGAGCCTTCAACACATCATTGACAAAGACAAACATCTTGCCAAGGTCATCCCCACAATCTCACTTCTTGCCTTCAAACAACCGCACAACCTCAAACAAACCATTGTCCATGGCAAACTACCCAACCTTCAGAAGAACACGACATCATACAACCTCTGCAAGACATGATAGATTATTGACACGGATGCCATCATCCCACATGTGAGCACCATCCACCAGGTACATGGTACATACTCTTGCAACTCAACCAATGTTGTCTACTTGATACGCTGCAGGAAAAGATGTCCCACAGCATAGTACACTGGGGAAACCATGCAGACACTATGACAATGGATGAATGAACACCACTCGACCATCACGAGGCAGGAGAGTTCCCTTCCAGTTGGGGAACACTTCAGCAGTCATGGGCATTTAGCCTCTGATCTTCAGGTAAACAGCCTTCACAATACACAATAACACAGAATCACTAAGCAGAAACTGATAGCTAAATTCTGCACACAAGACCAGCCTCAACCAGGACCTTGGGTTCACGTCACACTGTCTGTAACCCCCACAACTTGCCGGAGCTTGCAAAATCTCATTAACTATCCTGGTTGGAGATAATACAAATTTCTTTAACCTGTATTTAACCCTCTCTCCACTCACACTGTCTGTACCTTTAAGACTTGTTACACCTGTAAAGATGCGCTTTCCAACCATGATCTTGTAAATTGAGTTTGTGAACAGAATTCCCAACACTTGATGAAAGGACAGTGCTCCTAAAGCTTGTGCTACCAAATGAACCTGTTGAATTTTAAATTGGTGTTGAGACTTTTTACTGTGCTTACCACAGTGCAACGCCGACATAGAAACATCAAAAATATTCAAGACAGACGTAGCTAGATTTCTGGGAATTACAAGATGTGGGAAAGTAGAGTTGAAGTACAAGTTAAGCCATGATTTTGTTGACTGGTGGAGGCAAGTTTAAAGGATTAAGTAGCTTACTATTGCTTCTATTTATGTTTTTAAGTTTAGTTAAAACAAATTAGAAACAAAAAAAAAAAAACACTGGGAATTAGAATATCCAACATAATAAAGTGCTATAAGACTTTACAACTTTTACCCAACTCTCCTTGGACTCAATCTTCTGAAAAGTGCTTAAGTCCAGTTCTATGGTTCTTTTTCTAATATGGATTTGCAGAGCAAGAAATAAATCTTTTTGTTTTAAGAACATTTGACGTGTAACAAAGCCTTTTACAAAGGCAAGATACCCAAAAATCTATGCAGAATATGGTGACAATATAACTGGAACTTACTCATGATCAAACACCCAAGACACATCTCAAGATTTGATTAGCCTCATTAATAACAGCATCACATTCACTGTTACTGAAAATACACAATCAATAAAGAACCCATAAAATCATTTTCTAGCTGGATAATGGACACTCATTACATAATTGTTACGTGCAGCAATTTAAAATTTATTCACATTAAAATTTGCCATCCTTTGCTCTATGATGCAATTTAACTGGCTCCTTTCAATGCCATCAATTACCTTATCACAAAAGCAACAATTCATCATTATCTGTAAATGTCACTACCATCATGCCAACAGCCAAATAATCACAGCACCTTCACCTTCCAACTCTACTGAGCATATATTAATTCACCCTTCCTCACATCCTCCCATTCCCAAGTCTGATTTTCAATATACCACCTTCAACAACCTATAATCATACATCACCTTTACTCCAGAAAAATATCCTAAGGCATTTCACAAAAATATAAATCAGAACTATGACGATATCCGATCTTTACACTTTCTAAAATGGCATTACTGACTTCTATATATTGTATGAGCAATTCTCTGGGCTTCCTCCCACAGTTTGAAAGATGTGAAAAGTGCACTGGCCTGTGTGGGGCAACGAGAGGATTTTCACAGTAATTTCAGTGCACTGTCAGTGTAAGCCTACTTGTGACAACTTAGACTTGTATCTTTCAAGCAAATCTAAATCTGGACTATATTCGCCATGTAAAATAGACAGATGAATAGAATTCACTTCAATACACTTTTCTTTCAATAGCCGTAACATTTCTATAAAGCACATCCCTCTGAAGATCATAGGGAATTCAGAGGATTTGGCTGCATGTGAAATTGACATCTTATCAGGAACCCAATATCACCATCATGCTCTATTCTAGATTTAATTGGATCAAGATTAAAGGAAAACGAAAAAAAAACTAATAAAATTAAAAAGCCAATTATTTGTAAGCCCACAATTCTCAGTTTAATAGCAAGCATGCCTGTTCCTGAGATGTCAGCAACTTGTCAGAGGCACTGAGGTGAGTGCACAGTGGGAAAGCCACCTTCAGTGAAACCGAAGAGCTCCAGCTATTGTCAAGCGAAAGACTGCTGTTCAAAGCAGTACTCTCAATGATTTGCTACTTGATGGATGATGGCTAACTTTCAGGAAGGCACTTTAGCTACCAATCCTTGCTTTCATCATGGCATGGGAGCAGCTTGTGCAAGTTTCACCTCGCAGATCTAGTATGGGGCAAGAGAAGAAACGACATTATCTCCAAAAGTAACACGGAAGCAAAATTATTGCAATACTGCAAACCTGAAATAAAAAAACCAAAAAACACTAGCAGCATTTTGTAGATCAAGTAGCACATTTCAGATTTCTAATGAAAACATCAGCACTGCATTTCAACTTACACCAATTCTACCTGAATTGTTGAGTGTCTCTGGCACTGTTTGCCATACAGAAAGTTAATTTGCTTAAAAATTAATTTAACTAAATCATGATTTACCCTCATAGTGCCATGAAAATTTATGTCATCCATGCTGCATTCATTCATAGACTAGAATTTATCCAGTGGTGATATTCCTGCATTTATTTCTGTGAAATTGCTTAAACACCCATCTGATCTTTTGGCCAAAGGCCATATCTGATCATTGTATGTGTATGTCCACGTTCCAAAATAGGCAAATTAAGCATGGGAGGTGGAATGAAATCAGGCAACCATCTTAAATTTGAAAGGGACTTTCAACAGACAGAAAAGTATGCTTTTGAGAAAATTAAATTAGGTTAATTAAAAAATAAAAGACAGGGATTGGAGAAATAACCAAACTAGGCAACAAATACTTAGCATAATTACTCCATTCAGTCTCATTTCCTTCACTTCTACCTATGTCTCATAGAAACCCTGCAGTGCAGGGTTCAGCCCATGAAGTCTGCCCCGACAACAATCCCACCCAGACCCTATCCCTGCAGTTCTATATATTTACTGCAATAATCACCCTCACCTACGCATCCCAGGAATTAAAGAGTAATTCAGCATGGACAATGTGTTGAACCTGTACATCTTTGGTCCATGGGAGGAAACCAGAGCACTTGGAGAAAACTCATACAGAATGGGGAGAATGTGCAAACTTCACAAGACAGTGACCCAAACCAGGAATCGAACCCAGGCCCATGGAGCTGCGAGGCAGTTATGCTAACCACTGTACTACATATATGTAGTAGGCTGTGGGACAGTCATGCAAACTACATGTTTGCTAGAACTTGAATGGGGAGAAAATTTATCTGATATCCGTGTCACCAGTGCAGCACCACCAACGGAGGACTAAAACTTTTGTGATCTTGTGAATGAGTGAAATGGGTTTTTTTAAGCCAGTTCAAATGAAGAATTTGGGGAACGTGATTCTGAAGCAAGCTTCACTTAGTCAACCGGAAAGATCATGTTATTTGCAAGCAAGTGGAATCCAGTGGAAACCATGATCAGCAGAAAAATGAGCTCATAAGTTGGCATGTCCTTTCTCTTTGGTCTTTCAGAAATTATTTGACAACAAAATATTCCTCGCTGTTGAGAATTGATCATCATCTTTTCAGTTGTTAAGAGCTCACAGCCTACTGAGCTGAATGATTACTGACCAATTGCTCTTACATTGATATTCAATGTGTTTTAATTTGCCCTAACATTTGGACATTTAGGCAACTACGCTTGTGCTACTTTCCCTTCAACTTTTAAACTGTGGAACCATTCAAGCTGATGAAAAATTACAAAACATTGATGGTAAATCAAGGTTTTTGTAAATCCTCCATTCCTATTTTGAATTTCCTTCACAGCAAGGCCAACTTTTCCAGTTTCCAGGATTTATTTGGAGCCTATCTTAACACACAATGAACTGCCTCAGGACTCTCTACTACTACCTTTGCTTTTCATCCTCTATAGGAATCATTATTCAGAGTACGAAGACAAAACAATCCTGAAGAATGTGGATGAATCAGTGCTTGTTGGTCTCATAAGAAATGAAGGAGGAAATTGTATTTTATGAAGTTCTCCATCGAGTTCATATAATGATAATTCTTTTAACTGAACAGGAACAAGAAAAACAAGGTGGTTATAAACTTTTGGAAAAAAACAGTTAAGTTGAATTGGCTGAAAGAATGTGTGGATGTGATGGCCAAGGGACATTAATGATTAGAATTTCTCCAAAAAATTATAATCCTTTCAAGGAGATCCCACAATCACAAAATTCTTCTAAACAGCTGTAGCTGAGTGTTGTCCTTTCAGCTATCTCCCTGGTACTGATGTCATGGAAAAGTGGATTCTTCATAAGTGCAGAGATCATTAAGCCAGTTTGGGAGTGTGTTTAAAGAGCAAATCTTTCATGGCAAAATCTGCTCTTGAAAAATTAACAACGAGAATCATCATTGACTCAGTATTATCTGGTTCAAGGAAAAAAGGCTACAATCCTTTTAAAGCACCTGGTTTCTAAACTTGTGTGCCCTTCTCTACAAGGGTTCTTTACAGAAATTTGATACACGGATGTGAATATGCATTCATAGTAAGGTTCACTAACTATTTTAATGCACGAAATAGTTTAGACCTCTGATAGGGTTAATTTTTATTATTTATATTTAATTTTTAAATGATAGACGTACGAACATGAATTTCCATATAAACAAAGTGAAAATTAAAAATAAACAGAAAAAAACTGCAAATTTTGTTTTATGCCTGGAGAAAACGAAAAAGTGAAATATCAACTAGACAGGAGTAAAAGAAAGCTTAAGCAGCTGGATTATCAAATTTAAAAAAATTAAACATCATCTTGAGAAGCCAGACCAAAAACTTCAGAAATTATCACAAGCACTATTGTTATTGCCTTGATAAATACAAAAGAAATAGCTACTGTATAGCACTACATGCTTGCAATTCATTGCAGAATAATGCTCTGCCAAATAAGATACCTTTTACAGCAAAATTACCTTGCTGTTCTAACAGAACTATTAGAAACACTTAAAAGTTACAATTCATCAATATCCTTTTGTTTCCTCCACTGCAGACCATTTTTAATGCAGTTTGTTTAAAAATATTACTGAACATTTCAGAAGCAATGATAAGAAAGATTATTGAAATTAGGGTATTGAATTATTTCTATACTCCTAATAAAATCCTCAACAATAATGCAGAGCACAGTGGAGCAGAGCATCTAGTGGCATGCGTCACAAGTTAGATGTTGTCCCCTCACTCTTCAACTCTGATTATTTCCATGCCACAAATTGCTAGGAATGCAAACTGATAGCAGGCCAGTGAAGTCACTGGCCCTTGGTAAACAACAGGATGAGCAGTCTATCCATTCTTAACCAATGAAGTTTAAGAATAATAAAAGAAAAACAAATAATGGAGAGCAAATAGGGTGAATTAGAATCTAAGTAGATTCAGAAAGAAAAATCGAGGGAGAAAAGGGAAAGAAAGTAACAAGAAAAAAGTGCAACTTAAAAAAAAAACTCTACAAACAACTTAACTGCATGAGATTCCAATTTCAAATATCCCCTTTCAGGTTTTCCAAGTTGAATGTCAGGATTCTGTCAATCACCACATTAACAACATTGTTAAGTAATTAAAAAAAGCCTTAAATTTCAACAGCAAGTGTAATTCATATTTCCTTCGCAAATCCAGCAAAAAGTCTTAGCACTGGAGGGAATTCACAAAAAGTGTCTCTTTCAACAAGGTAGCACTAATTTGTGCAATCGCTTTCCTCATAATTGAGCTTTCTTTTGAAAAGAAAGTGAAAAACAAAATATTGCATTGTTACAACCTAGGAGACCATTTGCAAATGAGCGACACATCTAGTACAATTACCTTGCCTCCTCCCTGTAAACCTGCATTCATCCTTCTTTGTCCAATGCCAGTTTCATTCCTCTTTGAATGTTTCAATCAAACCTGCTTCCACCAAACTTCAGCATTCCAATTACCGTTCGCTGCATAAAAAGTTTTCCCTCGGATCACTTTCTTTTACTAATTATGTCAAATCTGTGCTTGCTCATTCTCATTCTTTTCAAAGGATAGAAATAATTTCTTCCCTTCTACTCTATCCAGGCCCCTCAGGGTTTTGAGTACCTCTATCAAATCTTTGCCAACCTTTTTTGCTGCAAGGAAAATGGCATGAACTTGCCATTACTTTTCCTGTAAATTCTGAGCCATTAATTCAGCACAAATAATTTTCCAAAGTAATTCCTCCAAACCATCAAAGTGCCAAACTTCCTAAAATAAAGAGCAGTGTTAAACACAGTTAGTAAGATTTATTTTAAACTTTATGGCAAAAATCTCTTTTTAACCCGTGGTTCTTTGCTAATAAAGACATTATGAATGATGAGGTATGGTCAAAAAGAAAGAATGCAAACAACCAGAGTGCTCATCACAAAATAACAGAGCTGAAACTTTTATTCCAATTGTATAGGGCATTGGTGAGGCCACAGCTGGAGTACTGCATACAGTTTTGGTGTCCTTATCCAAAGAAGGACGTCCTTGTTATAGACAGAGTACAGTGGAAGTTTACCAGGTTGATTCATGGGGGGGGGGGGTCAGTCACATATAGAGAGACTAAGTTGGTTCAAATTATATTCACTGGAGTTTAGAAGAGCGAGAGACTCAAAATTCAAACATGATTAGACGGGTACATTCAGAAAGAATATTCCCAATGGAGGGGGAGAACTAGGGTGATAACTTGAGGGTAAGGGGTAAACCTTTTAGAACCGAAAAATTTCTTCACCCAGACGGTGGTGAATGTGTGGAATTCACTATCACAGAATGTAGTTGAAGCCAAAACAGTGTGATTTCAATAAGAAATTAGATACAGCTCTTGAGACAAAAGGAATTGGGTTGAAGGGGGAAAAATCATCAGGATCTTGAACTCGGTGATCAGCCATGATCAAAATTGATGGCGGAGGAGGCTTGAAGGGCCAAACAGCCTACTCCTGCTTCTAACTTCTATATTTCTATGAAACCAAATAAAACAAAAAATTTAACATGTCCAAAACATGATGCATTAATATCCCTAGCAATACTATACCAAATTGCTTGAAAGGAAAGCAGGTGGCAGAATGGGACTATCATGGGATTAGTAACCCAGAGCCCAGACACCACCATCACCATCCTAGGGATAACCCATCCTACCAAGACAGACCCACCTGAGCAGTGGTTTAGAACCAGAAGAGCACAGCCTTGCTAGTCTACAACACTGACTCCAAGTCCAATGATAACTTACAGCATCAGGTCAAACATGGGCAAGGAAGCCTCCTGTTGATTGTATCAGTCCAGTTCAACTAATGAACCAGTACTCCTCCAGTACTGCTTGGAGGAAACATTAAAGGTGCTAAAGTCACAGATTGTTCTCTAGGTAGAGGATTTCAACAGCCATACCTTAGACTGACTTGGTTTCAGCACTTCTACTAAGTCCTAAAACACACAGCTGCTGGACTGGGTTTTCTTATTCATTGTTGTGATATGGACTTTGCTAGCTCTGTCAGCATTTATTGCCCATCCCTAACTACCCTCAAGAACATGGATATGGGTTGCCTTCCATGTAAGGTAGATATACTCAGTGCTGTGAGGGAGAGCGTTACAGGATTTTGGCCCAGCGACCAAAGGAAGGAATATTGATATATTTCCAAGTCACGATGGTGAGCAATTTGTGAGGAACTTCTTGGCGGTAGCATTCCCATTTAGAACATAGAACATTACAGCACAGAACAGGCCCTTCGGCCTTCGATGTTGCGCCGACCAATATAAAAAGCAATGCCCCTCCAAACTAAACCATTCCCTTCTCTTCCATATACTTATCAACTAACCTCTTAAACGCCACCAAACTTGGCGCATCTACAACTGCTGCAGGCAGGGCATTCCACTCCCGAACCACCCTTTGGGTAAAGAACCTACCTCTGATATCCGTCCTATAACTATCACCCCTTAATTTAAAGCTGTGTCCCCTCGTGCTAGCTTTTTCCATCCTAGGAAAAAGGCTATCACTGTCCACCCTATCTAAACCTCTAATCATCTTATATGTTTCGATTAGGTCCCCTCTTAGCCGCCTCCTTTCTAACGAAAACAACCTCAAATCCCTCAGCCTCTCTTCATAAGACCTGCCCTCCATACCAGGCAACATCCTGGTAAACCTCCTCTGTACCCTCTCCAATGCCTCCACATCTTTCTTATAATGTGGGGACCAGAACTGCACACAATACTCCAAGTGCGGCCGCACTAGAGTTTTGTACAGTTGCAACATGACGTTGCGGCTCCGAAATTCAATCCCCCTACCAATAAAAGCTAAGACTCCATATGCCTTCTTAACAACCTTCTCGACTTGACTGCCTACTTTCAGGGATCTATGCACATACACACCAAGATCCCTCTGTTCATCAAGACTACTAAGAATCCTACCATTAGCCCTATACTCTACACATTTATTATTCCTGCCATAGTGCATTACCTCACACTTTTCCACATTAAACTCCATTTGCCACCTCTCGGCCCAGCTCTGCAACTTGTCCAAGTCTCTCTGCAAACTATAACACCCCTCTTCACTATCTACCACTCCACCGACTTTAGTGTCATCTGCAAATTTACTAATCCATCCTTCAATACCCTCATCCAGATCATTTATAAAAATTACAAACAGCAGGGGGCCCAAAACAGACCCGAGGTACACCACTTGTCACCGAACTCCACGATGAATATCTCCCATCAACATCAATATCTCCCATCTACTGCCTTTGTCCTTCTAGATGGTCGTGGTCTTGCGTTTGCAACATGCTGTCACAGTAGCCTCAGTGAGTTTCTGCCATTCATCTTTAAGATGATTCACACTGCTGTCATTGTGTATCAGTGGGAGAAGGAGTGGATGTTTGTGGATGGGGTGCCAGTCGAGCAGGCTACTTTGCCCTGAATGGTGTTGCAGGACTGAAGCCTGTAGCTTCCAATTTTTGCATTTTTGAATTTCATTTCTGCATTGCACTTGATATTAAGCCGACATAAATTGTTAGTTATTTTGTATTAAATCTTCCATGGTAGGCATTGATCTTAACCCAACTGTGATTGAGTTTTGATCAATTAACTAATAATAATCAGTAAAAGTATGTTTTACCCCACAGTTTTCATATTGGCCATTTACAGCTGGTACTTAGACCAAATGATAAATTGTCTTGTTTATCAGAAATTCTCTCTCTTATTGCATTCAGTGATTCTTGGTCTACAGGCTAGAACAATGAGTAACTTTACATGGGGTGGTCACAATACGTGGTCATCAGGTGAAGAAGTTTAATCAATGGACATACAGCTGAACAATGACATGGGAAACATAAACAAACAACTTGAATATTACTACAAGAACTAGGAACCACTGGTCGGAGCAACATTGAGGGCCGAAGGAACTGGACTGCGCTGTAACGTTCTACAAGAGAAGAATCGTTAAGAACTGAACTTGTTTTGAGAAAGGCCTGTATCAGACCTCAGAATGCAGGGATGGAGCCAGAAATTTGGCTTAAGGAAGCACTGTTTTGAGAACTCACTGCAGCATCGTAGTGGAATAGTCACTACTGAGTGGGTACAGAATGGAGTGGCAGGTCATAGTAGTAACCTGTAAGGTTATTTGGTGACTTAGTAACATATGTACCAATTTAGGATGCTGTTGTGGAACAGGCTAAAGTGGGGAGATTGTTTGTATTTTTAAAAAATCTGCATGTCTCTTCATAAAGCCATCTATTTCACTCCATTGAAATTGTCATATTATTTTAATTATTCAATAAAATTGTGTTCACAAATTACTTGTCATAGTCACTCATTCCTGTTACATCCAAAGTAAGGCTCCAAACCGAAGGTGAGGCTCAAAAGGGACTCACAAAACCGTTACAGTGCCAAGTTTTTCAAATGTTTTTTGAGCTGCACTCATGTAGGCAAATGGAGAGTATTCCACCACACTCCTGACTGGTGCCTTGCAGATGATGAAAAATCTTTGGGGATTCACTTGCTGCAGCTCCTCAGCTCTGACATGCTCTTGTAGCCGATGTTTATATGGCTGATCCAGTCTAGTTTCTCATCATTAGTAATTCCAAGGATGTTGGACAGTAGGGATGTTCAGTCAAAGTAATCCCAATGAATGTCAAGGGACGATAGCTCAATTCTCTCTTCCTGGAAATGGTCATTGCCTGGCACTTGTTGGGTAGTGATGACTTAGTTGTGTTATCACTAGACTATTAATCCAGAAACTCAGCTAACTCTTTGGAAACCCGGGTTTGAAACCCACCATGGCAGATGATGAAATTTGAATTCAATAGAAAAAAATCTGGAATTAAGCATTTACTGATGACCGTGGAACCATTGTTCAGTTGTCAGAAAAACTCATCAGATTCACTAATGCTCTTTAGGGAAGGAAATCGGCTGTCCTCACCTGGTCTGGCTTACATGTGACTCTACAGCCACAGCAATTTGGTTGATTCAACTGCCCTCAAGCAACTAGAGAGATGGGCAGCCAGCAACATCCATGTCACACGAATAAAAAAAAAGTTGTGTGACACGACTGTAACTTGCCTTGGCAGGCAAACAAGGAAAAAAAAAATAATTTGACCTCATGCTCATCAACCTGCCAAGTACAGGTGCAGCTGACATTATTAGCAGGAGTGAGCACATTACACAGTTTTTGTGGAGACAAAATTCCATCTTCACATTGAGGATACCCTCCACTGTGTTGTGTGGCACTACCAGCTTGTTGATTGGGACAGATTTCCACAGATCTAACTACTCAAAACTGGGTATCCATAAGGCATGAGTGTAGATAATCACAATATGACTTCATGGCCTAGCATACCCCAACTTCTGATTACCATCAAGCAAGGGATCAATTCAGGTTCAAAGAGCAAAAGAGGGTATGCTAGGAGCAATGTCAAAAACCAAAAATGTTGTCAACTTGACCAAGCTACACACATAACCACTTAGATGCCAGAACGGCTGAAACAGCATTCAATTAAGTGATCTCGCACCAAGGGAACTCCAACGCTAGCATCTGCCTGCCAATGTGGAAAATTGCCCAAGCATGCCTGACCACAAGAAATTGGACAAGTGCAACTACTCCAACGACCACCCCATTAGTCTACACTCAATCAGCAAAATAATGGAAGGGATCACATGCTATCATACGTATTTGCTTCTGTGTAATTTGCACACTAAGCTCATCCTGGATTCTACCAGGGCCACTCAACTCCTCACTGCATTACAAACTTGGTCCAAACATTCACTCACTTCACTGAAGCAGTAATACAAGCTGCACTGTAGCAACTCACCAAGTGCCTTCCACAGTATCTTCCAACTCTGCAACCTCTCCTCTCTAAAAGGAGAAAGGCAGTAGAGGCATAGGAAGACAATCACCTGCAAGTCCCCCTCAAGTCACACTCTATTGTGGCTTGGGAAACCATGGCACAGTGGTTAGCATTGCTGCCAAGGACCTGGATTCAATTTAGCCTCAGGGCACTCTGTGGAGTTTGCATGCTCTTCCCATAATATGCATGGGGTTTCCTCTGGCTGCTCTGATTTCCTCCCATAGTCCAAAGATGGGCAGGTTAGGTAGATTGGCCATGCTAAAAATTGTCCTTTCATGTTGGGGGATCAGCAGCGTAAATATGTGGAACCAGGGACAGGCTTACAGGTGGGATTCTCATCAGTGCAGATTTGATGAGCCAAGTGGCCTCATGCTGGACTGTGGGATTTTATGATTATAATTGCTGTTCCTTGATACTCCCTCCAATAGTACCCTGATGTACCTACAAAATTAATTTAAGTCCACCACTACCACCTTCTCAAAGGCAACTAGAGATGCTCATTAAATGCTGGCCTAGCCAGCAAAACCCATATGCTACAAATGGACTAAAGAAACACAGACCGCATTCATAAAATGTTACTCTTAGTTCATAATCAACTGAACCCTTCTACTAATCAACAGTGGAGGAGTGAAAGCCTTCTCCGCTAGCCCAAAGGTATATGACCGACAAACAACTTGCACTTTGAGGTTGGGTAAAAGTAGTATATAATACTAATAACGTGCACATCCTGGGTCTCAGAATAGAAAGTTAAAATCAAAAGATACAAATGTTGCTCAAAGTTCAAGCAAAATCCAACAATGGCCAAATATACCATTTTTAAGCACAAAAACATTCAATCATAACTTACATTTTCATTCATATTTTCTCAAAATGCCTGGCTTAAAATTTTTAAATTTTTAAGAAGTTTATTTTCATCTGTTTGCAACAATGATAGTTTCATGGTCACCATTATTGAGCTGATTCAACTCCAGATATGTATTCTTAAATTATTGAATTTAAATTCAACCAGTGATTCAACCACTGAACCAGTGATTGGCTGGTTTACTTGTCTCATGATATCTTCTGCATAAAGTGATGAAGTGAACTCATTTTTAATCAGAATTTCATTCAAGATAAGAATCCATTCCTCATGCTGAACAAATTTAACTGTTACACTTATTTTGTGCAAAGAAAGACATTTTAAATTTTGCATTTTAGGTCTGTTGTCAAGAATAGTACTGCTATAAAATACTAAACAACATATTGTGACACCGATATCATAAGCTTTTGTCACCAACATAAAATATTTATTGTACCTTTCTCTTCAGAGCACTGAGTTTCTCAACCACCCCATCAAGCAAAGTCACCACAGAATCCACTGCTGGGCAGTTGCTCAATGTTTTCTCGAGTTCTGCAACAACCATGGTCACATGACTAGTTTCTCGGTCAATATTCTTTTGGGCAGCTCGGAAACGCTTATTCAAGGTTTCATATGGCACCTACAGGAAAACAATACAATTATTATTTCACAAAGATGTAATAGGGAAAATACTGGTAGTAATTTATTATGAGAGTTTCTATTAGACAAATCATGGAAAAAGATATCAACTCTGAATCCGTTCTCTTGTAGATAGTTTTAATGACATTTGTTACAAAGGATTTATGGTATTAGTAACAATGAAACTTTGATGTAGGTGAATCTGGTTCTTGTATTCCTGCTTAGAAAGGTTGGACTCATTTCCTGAAGTATCTGACTTTCTAAAATTTCTGCTTCAAATATTCAACTCCACTAGTCAGATAAGAAAAATCATATAATGTTCTAATTCTGTTTCTTTCTCCACCATTACTGTCAGACCTGTAGAAATTTCCAGTTTACCAGAATGGAATGAATAGGAACAGAAGCGGACCATATGACCCATCATACCTGCGCCATTCAATATGATCATGGCTGAGCGGATGGGGAAAATAGTGCAGAAGCTCCTCTTACCCTCGATTCTCTGAGACATCAAAATCAGTCTATCCCAGCATTAAACATATTCAATAACGTAGCATCCATCATTCTCTGCACACAGTATGCCAGATATAGTCTCATGGACCCCTGCACAACAGACCTATTTACTGCGAGGAGATTGGAGTACAGCAAAGGCAAACATGCCATGTACCTTCCTAATTGCTTGCTGCACCAGCATGCTAACTTTACGTGCTCCTTGTAAGAGCATAAACAGCTCTGAGTATCAACGTTTACAAGTTCCACACCTTTCCAAAAAAAAAAAATCGGCTTTTTCATTCTTGCAATTAACTGAATAACTTCCCATGGCCCCACAGTCTGCTCCTACTCCATCTGCAATCATGTAACATGTCTTTACCTCCTTGCAGCCCATGCCCACAGTTTACCTTTCAAACTAGCTTTGTCTCATTAGCAAACTTAAGTCACTATTATAGATTACAAGCAGCTGAGACCTGAGCACTGATCTTTGTGACACTCAACACTGTCAACTTGAAAACGCACTGTTTATACCAATTCTCACCTTCTTGATCATGAACCAATTGTCTATCCATGCTAATGTATTATCCCACTTAAACAGCTTTCATCTTGCTTAGCAACCTTTTGTGTGATACCTTCTTCAATTTCCTCTGCAAATGCAAATAAACAACTAGTTCCTTTTTTTTTGAAACCCTACCAGTTACATCCTCAAAAAAACTAAGATTTGCGAAACAGGATTTCCTTTTTGTAAAAATCAGGTTTCAAAATTTATTTTTCATGTTCAAAATTCACATTTCAAATTCAAGACAGTTTTACTATTTCAGATTTCCAGCATTTGGCTTATTTTTATTCATCATCCATTCCTAATTGCCTTGGAACCTTGAGGACATTTTTAAAAGAGTCAGTCGTATTGCCATGGGTCCAATCACATTTGATTTATTATTCACATGTATTTGTATGCAATGAAAAGTATTGTTTCTTGCACACTATACAGACATATAGGCCGCCAGACAAGGATAACAGATTTCCTTCCCTAAAAAAGACTTAGATCAATCAGGTGGGTTTTGCAACAGTTAAAAGTTTCATGGTTGTGTATAGATTTAATTCTAAATTCAAGTTTTAACTATCTGCCATGGCAGGCATTCAAACCCAGGTCCCCAGAGCATTACACCGGATCTCTGGATTACTAATCCAATGACAGTAATACCATTACTTACACCATCTCCCCACTTTTGAACACAAACAGTGCAAGGCCTGAGTGGTATAACAAGATGTCTTCAAAATGTTGAATGTGTGGAGAAGCCAATATATAGGAGGAAAAGTTGGCACAAGATCGATCCTTGGAGGACTCTAGTTGTACTGTGGAAAATCAGATTGAGCAGCTAATTTCTGATGTGATTATTAATATTTGGAAAAAGTTACCATGACAATATTTATCAATGCAACAGGAAATAGTTTTGAAATAATCTGGAGAGAAAAAAAGTGTTTAACTTGCAGATGCTGCCAATCAGAGCATTTCCAGAATTTCATCTTTGTCAGCAAATTTTTAGCAGCATTAGACTTTCAATGGCATCAAGGAAAACAGGTAAAATTGAAATCAATGGGGATCATGGTGTAAACATCTCTACTAACTCTATTCATGAGCAACGCAAAATAAAATGGTTTCTGTTATTGAAGGCCAATCATCTCAGCCCCAGGACATCACTGTCAGGACAAGTCCAAGGTCTAAACACCTCAGTCCATTTCATCTATGATATCCTATCCATAAAGCCAAAAGTTTAGTCGATCACTGATGATTGAATCAAGTTCTTATCTATTCGCAACTCCTCAGATCATGAAGCTGTCCACATCCATAAACAGCAAGAACCAGACAGTATTCGTGCTTGGGCTGGTAAGTGACAGGCAATCTTCAGTTCACTTATTAGTGTCATAAATAGGCTTATATTAACACCGCAATGGTTACTGTGAAAATCCCCGTCATCACACACTGGCACCTGTGAGTACATGGGAGGAGAATTTAGCACGGCCAATACACCTAACCAACGTCTTTCAGATTTTGGGAGAAAACCCATGCAAGACACAGGGGGAAATGTGCAAACTCCACATAGACAGTGACATGAATCAAACACAGGTCCTTGGCAGCAGTGCTGACTACTGTGCCATTTGATCTTCAATACAGAATCTAACCATTTCAGACTGACATTCAATGGTATTACCTTTACTGAATGGGGTCACATCTAACCAGCAACCAGCCAGATAGAGCAAGTCAAAAACTGGGAATTCTAAGGTGACTAACTCAGCTCCTGAAGCCTATCCACCATCTACTAGACACCAGTCAAGATTGTAATGGAGTACTCTCTATTAGCCTAGATGAGTGCAGTGGACATCCACCAGAAAAAAAAGACCACTTGCCCACCCCCTCATCCACCACATTAAACAGGCACTTCAGTGATGTCTGTTACTTCTGGATTTGACTATGCCAGTCTCCTTCATACAAAATGCCAGGCCAGTCTCCATCATACAAAATGCTAATTTGAAGACATCCAGTGCCTTAATTCACACCAAGTCACATTCAGCAATTACTTCATTTCACTGGCTCTCAATTAACCAACATTCTGATTTAAAAATTCTCAAATGTCTTTATCTATTCCCAACTCTATAATACCCTTCAGTCATAGAACCACACGTTACCTCACTTCCCCCACAGGAATGCCTGCACACTAACAATTCTGACCTATTGACCATTCTTGATTTTAATCCATCCAAAAGGTAATAGACATGTCAACAGCTGCCATGTACTAAGTCTGAAATTCCATCCCTAAATCTCAAAGGGTCTCCCTTTCATTCTTCCTTTAAAATGCTCGCTCTGTGGTGACCAAGCTTTTCATCATCTGGCCTAGTGTCTTTTTGAGGTGGCCCAGTTTCTAACTGCTCCTCTGAAGCACCTGGAGCCATTTTGTCGTGTCAGAGGCGCTAAACAAATGCAAGTTGTTGTGACATAAACGACATTGATCAGCATAGCTCACGAGAACAATTGATTTAATACCGAATCAAATACAAACTGGAGTGAAATGGGGCTGAATTAAGATTTGGGAATGCATTTAGAAGATTGGAGCAGAATGGAAGTTAAGGATACACCTCACCCTAAACTTACACACAAAAAAAACTGGAAAACTCGTCTGGAACGCAAACCAGGATATAAACACAAATAAGCATTTAGCGTCCACGGAAAGACTGAAAGTGGCACTTGATTCTGGCTGTTTCTCCACTTTGTGCAGAGCCGCAGGAAATATTAAGTGGGCACAGCTGCTGGGCAGAGGATGATACTGAGCATACCTTTAAAGTGGGATATTCCTGAACCTTTAATGCCATCGAGAGTTGAGCAGCTGATTCCTGCACCGCCATCTTAACTCAACTATCAATACTGTGGTGCAACATGGGTAAAGAGCCCAAGATAAATTCAAAATTCAAAATTAAAACTTCACAAAGTGGCGAGCACGAACGGAAACTTTCCCTCAAAGAAGAATAACGCCTGTCACTTGATCTATTCCTTTATTACATTTCACAACCCCGCCTCGTTCCCACCGCCTTGGGAAGCCGGCGGCCGCAAAGCTTAAATCTTCCCCAAGTGAACGAACGCGATAACGGAAAACAGGCCCCGCCCCCTCCAGAGACCCGCCCATCGTCCCGCCCCCGTCCTCACCACAGGGCCGTCCTTGCTCTAAACCCCGCCCATCTTTCCGCCCTCCATTGTAAATTCCACCCATTGCCCCGCCCCCTCTCCTCATTCCGCCCACTTCCCCGCCCCCTCTCCTCATCCGCCACGGTGGGTCTTCCCCGCTCTGAACCCCCAAATATCGCTCCGCTCACGCTTTAACTCCCACCCCCGGCCACCGCCCCGTCCACCGCTCATCCCTCTTTCTTCGTCTCTCAGTATTCGGCATTCCACGTTCTAAACCCCGCCCATCGTCCCGCCTCCTCCCCTCACCCCGCCCACTTTCCCCTCCCTCACTCTTCACGCCGCCAATTCTCCGCCCCCTCTCCATATCCCCAACACTGGGCCGCCCCTGCTCACCTCCTTGCTCCGCCCAGTCTCCGGCCCGCCCATCGCCCACCCCTTTCTCCTCCCTTCCTTGCCCGGAATCCACGGGCTCGCTTCCTTCAGGCCCCGCCCTTCGCCCTCTTTAGGCCCCGCCCCCTCCGTCCACTGCCTCCTTCCGCTGCCGACTCTGCCCACTGCTCCTATCTCGCCCGTCTCTTGATGACCCCGCCTCGGTCACCGCCTCCTCCTCGCGCCCGCCATTGCCCCACCTTTCGCTCTCCTCGCCCCGCCTACTTGACCATGCTTCTGCAATTAAATGTCCTCACCAAGATACATGCACCAGAATGTTGTGGTTTAAAAACTTCTCCAGAAATTTCAAAGGATATATGTAATCGACTCTGAGGAATTGCTTCCCTCATATCATTCAAAATGCTGCAAAGCAAGTATCAAACATTGTTTCTTTTCTTATGATTGAATATTTCTACCAATGTGCACTCGACTTATGTGAAAAATATCCCACCGGCTTCTCAATTTCCACCTTCCTTATAATAGCACAGCTCTGGATTCAGCAGCTAGTTTTAACTGCTTTGTAAAATCAGGTGCTGCTAAAAGCAGTGTGGTAATCTCTACAAATTTCAATCTGTCAAATGCATTCTGACATGCCTGTGTCTAATGGAATTAGCCTTTCTATTTTATAATCTAGTCAATGAAACAACGACACTGCTAAAATTTGGCACAAGCCTCCAATAATCTCCATTCATTCCTAGAAATCTCAAAATTTCTCATTTGTTGTCGACATAGGTAATTCCACAATGGGTTTTTTTGCATTTTAAGGTGCTCATTTGCCCATGCTCAGCTTTTGCCAATTCACTTTTTATCAAGTGTACAACCCAATTGGCTTCCTACAGTCGGTCAAACAGCTCGGTCCTTGAATTACTGTTTGTCTTGGAAATGTTGTTGGCACATTCTTCATACCAATTCGCATAACTTCGAATTGATATAGACTATCTTGTGCCAAAAAAAGCCGATATCTCTTTTGCCTTTTTAAGGGTACTGGCAGTAAGTTAATTGTTGTAATAAATGCTGACTGTTTCACTGTTTTACATAGAACATAGAACATAGAACATTACAGCACAGAACAGGCCCTTCGGCCTTCGATGTTGCGCCGACCAATATAAAAAGCAATGCCCCTCCAAACTAAACCATTCCCTTCTCTTCCATATACTTATCAACTAACCTCTTAAACGCCACCAAACTTGGCGCATCTACAACTGCTGCAGGCAGGGCATTCCACTCCCGAACCACCCTTTGGGTAAAGAACCTGCCTCTGATATCCGTCCTATAACTATCACCCCTTAATTTAAAGCTGTGTCCCCTCGTGCTAGCTTTTTCCATCCTAGGAAAAAGGCTATCACTGTCCACCCTATCTAAACCTCTAATCATCTTATATGTTTCGATCAGGTCCCCTCTTAGCCGCCTCCTTTCTAACGAAAACAACCTCAAATCCCTCAGCCTCTCTTCATAAGACCTGCCCTCCATACCAGGCAACATCCTGGTAAACCTCCTCTGTACCCTCTCCAATGCCTCCACATCTTTCTTATAATGTGGGACCAGAACTGCACACAATACTCCAAGTGCGGCCGCACTAGAGTTTTGTACAGTTGCAACATGACGTTGCGGCTCCGAAATTCAATCCCCCTACCAATAAAAGCTAAGACTCCATATGCCTTCTTAACAACCTTATCGACTTGACTGCCTACTTTCAGGGATCTATGCACACATACACCAAGATCCCTCTGTTCATCAACACTATTAAGAATCCTACCATTAGCCCTATACTCTACACATTTATTATTCCTGCCAAAGTGCATTACCTCACACTTTTCCACATTAAACTCCATTTGCCACCTCTCGGCCCAGCTCTGCAACTTGTCCAAGTCTCTCTGCAAACTATAACACCCCTCTTCACTATCTACCACTCCACCGACTTTAGTGTCATCTGCAAATTTACTAATCCATCCTTCAATACCCTCATCCAGATCATTTATAAAAATTACAAACAGCAGGGGCCCCAAAACAGACCCCTGAGGTACACCACTTGTCACCGAACTCCAAGATGAATATCTCCCATCAACCACCACCCTCTGTCTTCTATCTGCTAGCCAATTCCTAACCCAATTAGCTAAATCACCCTCTATCCCATACATCTGCATTTTCTGCAGAAGTCTTCCATGGGCCACCTTATCAAACACCTTACTAAGATTGTTTTGATACAATCCTCCATTGAATAGAATATGAAACTCCATTTGGCTCCCATGTTCACTTTGCAGTAGTTAATACGCTATCTGTACGATAAGTCTAATTTCAGCATCATCATGATGGTGAACTCCAATTATGGTGACTGGGTTCTATGATGTCACATTGGAGCCAGTTTTACTGGATTTATTCTGTAAGGTTGTGGTCTTATTGAAAGTGAATTCCACACACCTACATCATGTCAAGTTAAATCTCTTTCCCAAGCTTATTTCCACAAATTGCTTTGTATGAATGCAATAGCCTTTTCAACTCATTTTGACACTTTCTGAAAGGTAACTTAGTATCATTGTTTGATACTTATGCACTTCCTCATTGTCCAATTTAATTAGAGAAAATTCAATTTCAGAATCCATCATCTCTACTCCATTTTGCCTACTTATAGCGATCAGTATCTCTTTCTGGTTATCCTCACTGTCAGATAATTTTTAAGCATGTTTACATGACACACCAGTTGGGTGTCTATAGTCCAGTTATGTAGCCTAGTCCAATAGAATTTTTTATACCATAATTTGAATTTTCCCGATTCCTAAATGTCTAATCATGAATTCCATGAGCCAATCTCAAAGTTTCATTCCAATACATAGACGTTATCATTACTTGATGCACAACTACCCATTTTCCATCTTTCGGATATGAGGTGGTCTCCATTTCAATATAAACCCATTATTTTTAATGTGATAACATTCCAAAATGCATTCTGCCTGGAATAATTGCCTTACATCTGGATACTGCTGCTATAATTCTACTAATTCTACTGAATTAAACATTTGTCTGAATTTCCTGAACCTTCCCCTCCTGAATGTACTTCTTTATTCTTTCTTTGCATGTAGGTGTTGTTAACCAGCATTTGTTGCCCATTCCTAATTGCCCATGTAAATCCATTGTCAGATTTACTCTGATAGATGATAATTGTCACATAAGTCAAATCGTAACAGGAGACTTAGCCTATTTATCACAATCCATTTTTTTGTATTCTGAAAACAAGAAGGTAAGTTTACTGAATTCAGAAGCCGCACAATCCAATACTACTTTTGGGATTTTGAACATTCAATTAAAACATGTATCAACAAAAGAAAACTTACATACACAGGATTACATCTACACAGTTAAAATTAGTCTTATAAAACCTTCTTCAAAAAAAAGATTTCCTATTTGGTCTGATTCACAAATAAATATGGTCTGAGCAACAATCCCTTATGCACTTTTAACAATACAAAATTCCAGTAAATAATCACATGGAAAACCCACTGTTGCTGTAGGAAAAGTATAATACAGGATTTCTCACTTACTCCATCTCTGCTGTGAAAATTCAAGAAACTTTAAAACAAAGTGAGAATAAGCCAATCACATGAAGACCTATGACAGAAACTCACACCTGCATAGACATGATCCCCAAATTGAACGATAGAGAATGAAGACTCGTGCAGTTATTAACTCAACCATGATCATTACATACCATACAATCCAATATCTGAAAAATAGGTACTTTTCTAGCCTAACAGGGATGGCACCTTCAGCTTGCTTCACAGCAAAAAGTGGCATTCCAGGAGATTTCACATGGCCACTCTCAACGTAGCTTTCAACATATTGTCTGAAGTATTCTTCATGCTTTTCCAAGGATTGTTCTCCCCAATGTCCCAGTTTCCAGGTCAAATAAAATATAAATAAGATTGCTTTATTTAGCTATAATGTTGTACAAGTTGTAAATGCTTTTATTCCCCTTTGAAAATTCGAACTCTGGACTTATCTTTGAGTTTACATTTCTACCTCATCGTTTATTTAGTTATAGAAAATTCACTGATGATCTTACTTCAAATACATGCCTTTAACACCTACATTTCTTGCAAGTCTCCAATCCAGGAAGACAATCAGTCACCAACTTAATTAAATTATATTCACACACAGACCCATAAGGCTGCTTCACAGAATAACAAAGTTGATCCCAAAATATTAATTATAGTTCCATATCACATCACACTAAAAGTGTCAGGTTATCAATGCAAAATCAGTCAGCATTTTCATTGAAAAATGCATTTTATCAAGACTAAATTGAAATGGGGTGAATTTGACAATTTTGTTTATATATCAAGAATAAACCATTGTATGTCTCAACAACAGATGTTCCCATTCCTGGGACACTGGATAAATTATGGTTCGAGTGGTAGGTGGGAAATAAGATGATATTGAATTGTATGGTATGTAATGATCATGGCTGAATTAATAGCCATACATGAGTCTCATTGGCTGTCATTCCTTTTGGGGTTCACGTCTAGGTGAGTGTAAGTTTCTGCCATAGATCTGTGACTGAACTCACTTATTCTCGACCACAGATCTTTGACCATTTACTAGGTTATAGGATCCAGAGTGCAGGAATCCTTTTCTTCCATTGTCTGCTGATGTTCTTCCTCATCGTTAAGCCATTTGGACTCAAAGCATGATGCAACTTAATGGACAAGATATCATCATTTTTAATGATTGTTAGCCTGTTCCTCTCAGTCATTAATGTGAATGTTGTTACACTTCAAGGAGAGCTTCAAAGCATTTTCTTTGTCCTACATTGGTCATGTGACTGTTGAGAAAACAGGGATCTGATAGAGTCATAGAAGTCCTGAAAACTGGTCCTTTGACCCAATTTTTTCATGCTGCCCTTTTTTTAACCAATAAGCTATACCTAATTGCTCACATTTGGCCCATATCCCTCTATATCCATCTTGCCTATGTAGCTGTCTAAATTATAAGACAAAATTGTTATCCATTTCTACTACTATCTCTGGCAACTCATTCCAGACACTCACCACCTTTTGTGTGAAAGAAAATGCCCCTTTTGACCTTTTTGTTCTCTCCTCTCTCACCTTAAACCTCAAGCTTTAGACTCCCCTACCATTGGGGAAAGATTTTGACTATCTCACTGATCTATGCCTCTCATTATTTTATAGACGTAAAGGGGTAAACAGTTTCCAAACATCTGGACTCAGTGATCAGTCTATTGAAGTTGATTTCGCAGGGATTGTGCTTGAATTCTTGAGGACATAACTTCAAGAAAGACACTACATTAGATGGTCACCTCATTGATCGGGATGCCATCCCACAGGGTGACATGGTGGCTCAGTGGTTAGCACAGCACCAGGGACCCAGGTTCGATTCCCAGCTTGGCTCACAGTCTGTTTGGAGTTTGCACATTCTCCTTATGTCTGCATAAGTTTCCTCTGAGTGCTCTGGTTTCCTTCTACAGTCCGAAGATGTGCTGGTTAAGTGGATTGGACATGCTAAGTTCTCCCTCAGTGTCCCTGAGCAGGCCTCAGAGTGTGGCGAATAGAAAATTTTCACAGTAACTTCATTGCAGTGTTAATGTAAGCCTTACTTGTGACTCATAAACAAACTGTAAAACTTCAGTAAATTTGGATTTTGAAAGCTCACTTGATCCGATTGCAATTCTTCTTTCTGGGTGGTGACTCGAGATTAAATGTAAGAGAAATCATGCAATTGTTCTCACATTCAAAGTTGCAAAATGCAAAGATTTATTTTTCTGTCCACAGTGATGGTCAAAGGTATTTTTGGGTCATCTTTTCTCACTGTTCCCTACTTTGGTGAGCAGAGGGTATCCTGGAGAAGACTGTTCCATCACAAATGCAGCTTCCCAAAGTGACCTCTATTCCAGACAAGTGTCTAACAACCTTCATGTATCTGTCGCTGTGTGTAGATTCTTGAATAGGACTCCAAGGTTCACAGCCTTGATCCTGGCACCAGTTTTCCATCATCACAGGATTTGGCAAATGAACCCTTGTAGAAGTCTGCACGTAGAGTCATAAAGTCATAAAGGTTTACAGCTTGCAAACAGGTCCTTTCACCCAATTTGTCCATGCCAACCTTTTTTTTTAAACTCTTAAAATCCCAATTGCCTTCATTTGGCCCATATCCCTCTATATCCATAAACATAACTTTGTTTAAGGTGGGGAACTTGGGAACCCAAGACCTATGCTCTTTAGAGGAATCAGAAGAGATCAAATTGAAGTATACAAGACATGAGAGGTATGGATAAAGTAGATGTAGAGCAGATGCTTCTGCTGTTGGGGCATAGTCTTAGAATAAGGGACAGTGAATTTAAAACAGAGTTGAGGAGAAGCTATTTTTCCTAAAGGGTCGTGAATCTGTGGAATTCGCTACGCCAAAGTGTGGTGGATTCTGGAACAGTGAGTAAATTTTAGCAGGCATTAGACAGATTTTTGATTGGTAATGGGTTGAAGGGTTATGGGAGAAGGCAGGAAAATTGGGATGAGGAGCATATCAGCCATGATCAAATGGCAGAGTGGACTTGATGAACCGAATGGCCTAATTCTACTCCTATATCTTATGAACTTATGAACAATCAACTTTCATACAATCTTGATGCATTGGTGGTCAGATTTCAGTGATGTGTGGAATCATAATGTCTGGCAACACCTTGATGCTGCAACTTCTTCTGCCTGAACACCCTCTATGATGTTTAGTCTTCCTTTGCCGTTTTGCTGTTGAGGATTTTTGTTTCACCAATGTACAAGACAACAAAGTATGACAGTGATCTAAATAAGGAGATCTTAGTCAAATGATCAATGAGATAGATTTTAAAGAGGATTTTAATGGAGAAAAGCAAGGTCAAAAGGCAGAAAGGCATTGGCAAGCAAATCTAGAAAAAAACCGACACAATTGAAGGCACAGGCACCAATGGTGGAGCAATAATGATAGTAAATACACAAGGGGCCAGAACTGAAAGAGCACAGAATCATAGAATTGTTACAGCACAGAAGGCAGCCATTTGGCCCATTGTGTCTATACTGGCTCTCCAAATGAACTTAATGACTTAATGCCAGTTCAGGAAGGTAGTAAGCTCAGTTGGCTAGACAGCTGGTTTGTGATGTAGAGTGATACCAAAGCATGGATTCAATTCCTGTACTGGCTGAGGTTATCCATGAAGACCCCACTTTTTCTACCTTATGTGAAGTGTGATGATCCTGAAAGGGGAGAGCAGCCTCTTGTCATTTCGGACTGTGAATGCTTTACCTTATAAGGTGGATTCCAGAACTGCACACTATATTCTAGCTGTGGACTAACCAATATTTTACATAGTTCCAGTATAACCTCCCTGTTCTTAGTAGATGACAACATTAACCAAATGTAGTTTTGGTTCAAACTTGCATTTTATTTGTTTGTTCATTACTTAGTCCCTTTCTAATAGCTGACACTATAGAGGGTAAATGTATTTTTGAAGTTGGTTTTGAAAGGCACTGTATATTATACAAGCCAGGCAGCTGCCTTAATGATTACTGACTGGTGGCACCCATCACCATGAAGTGCTTTGAAAGATTAGTCACGGCACAAATCAATTCCAATCTCCCAGATTGCCTGGATCCACTATGGTTTACCTATCACCATGATAGATCCACAGCTAACATCATTTTCCTGGCCACACACTCAACCCTGGAGCACCTGGACAACAAGGACACTTCATAGGAAGGGGTATAGAATACAAGAGTAGGAGACTGATGTTACAAGTGTATAGAACGTTGGTTAGGCCTCACTTGGAGTACTGCATCCAGTTCTGGTCGCCGTACTACCGGAAGGATATGGAGGCCCTGGAGAGAGTGCAGAGGAGATTTACCAGGATGCTGCCTGGTATGGAAGGGCTGTCTTACGAGGAAAGATTGAACACACTGGGGTTGTTTTCCCTTGAAAGACGTCGGCTGAGAGGGGATCTATTAGATGTATATAAGATTATAAGGGGTATAGATAGAGTAAATGGTGGTAAGCTTTTTCCACCATTAGAAATGGATAGAATGAGGGGTCATGGCCTTAAGGTGAGGGGGGCTATGTATAAGACGAATATTAGAGGGCAGTTTTTCACACAAAGGGTAGTGGGGGTGTGGAATGCACTGCCGAGTAAGGTGGTGGGAGCAGGCACGCTACGGTTGTTTAAGGGTCTCTTGGACAGCCACATGAGCGGTCTGCAGATAGAGGGATATAGGAGGACTGTTTAAATACTTTATTTGTTTCCACAGGCTATTCGGTCCACCTTGTTGACCAACAAAGCGCATGCATTCGGCAGGTCGTGCGAGGGCTGCGCTTGGATGTTACTTCAGGAGTGGCCTAGTGCTTCATGTTGTTAGTGTATGCTTAAACTGGACCATCAGATGGGCAACATGACAGCTCAGAGACTATCGCTGTTGCTGTGCAGACACATGGATTTGGGGCCTGTGTCTGCGGGAGTTTGCGCGTTCTCCCCGTGGTTGCGTGGGTTTTCTCCGGGTGCTCCGGTTTCCTCCCACATCCCAAAAATGTGCCCTTAGGCTGATTGGGTAACAAATTGTCCCTATATTGGTCTCTATATGTCATTAAGATGTTAGGACGGCGGCGCGGGCTCGTTGGGCCGAAGGGCCTGTTTCCTGTGCTGTGTTGTTCTTTGTTCTTTGTACTTACATCACACTCTTTTTTAATTACTCCAGCTCAGCTTTCAACATCATAATCCCAACAAAACTCATCTCAAAATTCTATGGTCCAGGGCTTCCTCCGTCTGTGATTGGAGCCAAGACTTCCTAACCCACAAACCACAATCAGTAATGATAGGGAATGACATCTCCTCCATGATTATCCTCAACACCGGTACCCCACAAAGCTGTGTCCTCAGCCCCTTATGATCCTCCTTATACACCTATGACTGTGTGGCCAAATTCTCCTCCAACTCCCTTTCAAGTTTACTGGTGACACCACCGTAGTGAGTTGGATCTCAAACAATGACAAAACGGAGTACAGGAAACAGTTAGGGAATCTGGTGAAATGGTACGACAATAATAATCTATTCCTCAATGTCCTTAAAATGGCATCAACTTCAGAGAACAAAATGGACGACATGTCCCTGTCTAAGCTGATGAAGTGGAGATGGTCAAGAACTTCAATTTCTAGGTGTTCAGGTCATGAACAACCTATCCTGGTTCATCCACACTGTCGCCAAAGATAAATAAGCCTATCAAAGCCTCTACTTTCTCAGTAGGCAAAGGAAATTTGGCATGTCAGCTATGACTCTCACCAATTTTTACAGATGCACCATAGAAAGCATCCTTTCTGGATACATCACAGCTTGATATGGCTCCTGCTCTGACCAAGACTGCAAGAAACTATAAAGGGTTATGAACGTTGCCCAGTCCATCATGCATCCCATCCATTGACTCTACCTACACTTCCTGTGCCTCCGAAAGCAGGCAGTGTAATCAAGGATCCTAGACATATTTTCTTCCACCTTCTTCCATTAGGAAAAAGTTATAGAAGTCTGAGATCACACACAACTGAAGAACAGCTTCTTCCCAGCTGCCATCAGACTTTTGAATGTCCTATCACATATTAAGCTGATCTTTCTCCTTACCTTATCAGTAACTGCAACATTATATTCTGCACCCTATTCTTTCCTTCTTCCTTAAGGACCGTATGTTTTGCCTGTACAGTTTGCAAGAAACAGTAAATTTTACTGTATGGCAATACATGTGACAGTAATAAATCAATTCAACAAGTCTGTTTTTTCACATGTTGTTTGAGTATATTTTAAATATACTTACATGATTTTTTTTGCAGATATGGGATTAATGGGGTAAAACCTTTGCTTTGCCATCAAACTTGTCAGAAGGGTAAAGGCCAAACATTGACCCATCTTTGGAAATTCAAGGGGGAACGCTGATCGTTGCACAGGATTGAACGCCATTCACTTCAAGATTGCAAAGCACCAGAGGTAGTAACAATCTCGTTCAGTTGGGAGAACTCTTCTCAATATCGAGAGTCCTTTTAAAACACGAGTACGAGACGTTCTTGATATCGGATACAACTTTTCTTTTTCAAAATAAGTGCGTCCGGTTCTCCCGGATTGATCTTAATGTTTAGCATATATTTAAAGAAATGCTCAAACTCACCCACTTCAATTTTGTCTGAAAACAAAAATGTGTTTTAGAATGGAGAAAGCATGAGAAGGTCTGATACCTTCCAGCAAATCTGTCCCTGCACTTAACGTCAAAATATATTTAATGTTTGTTATTACAATGGGGAATGAAGGAGTTCTATAAACATTGTTTCACATCTAAAAGGAGTCTAAAATACTCGGTGGGGTTGTGTGTGCGTGTGTGTTTTAAAAAAATACACACACATATGTTTGTATTGTTGGGGGGTTGCTGTAGCTCCCGAGTTTGCAGAGAGTGGGCTGCCAGTGTAAAACAAAGGTGTTGTTTATTCGCATTTTGAGGGAGGGCAGGAGGGATGTGTATTCGTTGGTGAGTGAATGAATCACACGACGTTGTTGGACTGGCGCTGAAGGGTCCGAGATACCTTGTGTGTCGTCGTGTGTCTGCGAAGGCATTGCGTGCTTCTTGTGTGGAAGTATCATTTACGGTGGAGAAAAAAAAAGGACGGACGAGGTGGGTGGGGTGGGGTGGGGGGGGGAAGGCGTTAATTTGGGGTGGAGGTTGGTCCGCTTTGGGCAGAAAACCCTTGAAACTTGCCCATTTGTGGGTCAATTGCCGCTCTAACTAAGGGAAGAAGAGGGTTCCCGGTTCCGGCAAAAACAGAAAAAAACAATCTTAAGATTGTACGTGATGTTGGGTGATCCTGCTGAAATCTGAGGTGCGGTTTTCTGTTAATTACACTGGAAATTGTATTTCAATCAAGCGCCGGGCTCTGCACAGTCTTGATTAGTATGTGTGGTTGCTGAGACCTCTCTCTCTCTCTCTCCCTCCCTCTCCTGTTTAGTTTGTGTTGGGATATGAATGTTAAACTGCTTCCTCGGTAACAATAGAGTCTGTGCACTGGGAAACGATGGCATTGGAAGCTCAGGCCACTTTCGCCATGTTTTTGTTTATTCAGATGGAATAAGGTTGAGGGGGAGTGAACTGTCTACGACCCATTTCCCCTTTCTTTCTCTCTCCCTGCCCACACTATGCATATATTTTGTGGTGGGTGAGAATTTGGGAATTAGCGCATGACTTTTAATCCCAAAAAAAAGACGGCAGGGAGTTTTATTCGACAGTGGCCAAACCTGCTGGCATCGTGAAACTTGTTGATTTGTATCTAACCGTGAGTAGCAGCACATCGTCGCTGGCAGGACGTGAAGTCTTCTGGACTCATTCAAGAGCAATGCATTTTTGCGGGATTCGCGTGAAAAGCTCTTGATCGAAAATGTTTAAATGTCATAACGTTCAAAGTATTCGCAGCAGGACAGTGCATGTTTGTGGCAGTCATCTGGAGGACACCTGAAATCTATAGGTTAGTCCAACACAAAATCTGTAACCGCTTTTTGCTCGTCTCAGTGTAATTAATTGCACGTACTTGTCCGAGTAGGCTGTAGCCTTATTTATTTCCAGATGTAAATGGCACTGAAGACATTTTGGTTATATTTTTCTTACAGTCTTACTTTAGTCTTGGAAATAAATTTATTTAAATAGGAAATTGTAACCCCCCCATCCAAAAAAAAAACAAGGGGGAAATAGCGAAGTTGCCAAATTTCGAATCAAAAAGTTTTGGTACGTTTCATATCCGTCTGCTGAAAGATATATGTGGTCACTTTACTTGCTGTTAGCTTGCTTGCTTTGCCCAGGCTGAGGGATGCACATGACTGTTCCAAATGTCACCTGGACGTCATGTCAATGCAAATAGAGTGTTATTTGCAAAGCAAGCAGCTATTGCAATTTAGTCTGCTTGCTTTATCCTGAAACCTGTAAAATGAAGATTAGATCCCATTTCATTAATTTGACCAACTTGGTTTAGCAACGGGATGTGCTCCTAATTCATCAGTTTGTCTGTTGTCACTGCACTGTATAGTGCTATGTTGATTGTCATCATGCATAAGAATTACAGGACAGATGCTAATCTGGATTTAGTACTGAGTAGAATTATCAAAGTGTTGTGCTTTTAGTTTTTCCTAAACAAGGACAACATGAGTTCAAAATCATATTGAAGTTGTGCAAAGTGATAGTCTTACTACGTTTATTTTTTTCCTTTTTTCTTTGGACTGTGGGAGGAAACTGGAGCACACTGAGGAAACCCACACGAACATAGAGAGAATTTGCAAACTTCACACACACAGGCAGTGACCTGAGACCGGAATTGAACCCAGGTCCCTGGCACTGTGAAACAGCAGTGCTGACCACTGTGTCACAGTGCCACCCCTTTAAGCAACACCAAAACAAGCCATATAAAGACTAGAGATGAATGAATAGTCCTATCAAGTCATTCAAGCATAGTAAGTATAGTGTTGGTTGATCCCTGTTGCTGTAATTTCTGTCAGATCAAAGTCAATGCATTTGGCCCTTGCCACAGATCTGTACCCATGCTGCCTAGGCCACTGTCTCGGATTCAACCAGACTGTTTCCTTTTTGATGCAGAACTGGGACTCCAGGCTCACATTTTGCCCATCACAAACGGCACATACATCCACCTCCCTTGCAGTATATTTAGACCCCAGCTTCTGGTGCCAAAGCTCTCAACAATCACTACACTCAACTCTTCTAATGTTCTCTTCCTTGAATGCGCATTCTTCAGCATCCATTGACTTCACAGAGCTATTTACAGCTCACCATTATTGCTGTCCTCACTGAACTACCGTGTTTTCTGTTTCCCCAATTTAAGAAGATCAGGGGAACAAAAAACAGGACTAGGCTCCCAGTGTCAATTTTGTAAGTTAATGAGTTCATGGCTTATCTAATTGGGTTTTAACTCCATTTTCCTATTTGTTCTCCATAAGCCTTGACTCCCCTGTAGACCAAATATCTTGCTAACTCAGCCTTGAATATATTCAATAATCCAGTCTCCATTTCTATCTGGTGTAGTGAATCCCAATGATTATTCACCCTCTAAAACAAAAATTCCTCCTCATCTTCATCTTAAATGAAAAACCTTCTTGTTTTGAAATTGTGCCCCCTTGTTCTAGATTCCCCCATGAGGGGAAACATTCTCATGGCATTTACCTTTGCAAACCATGGGGAATTTTATGTATTGCAATAAGATCATTCCTCATTCCTCACTCCAATGGATCTAGGCCTGTCTTGCTTAATGTTTCCTCGTTGGACATCACAGGAATCGAATAAGTGAATCTTCTTTGAACAGCCTCCAATATGTGTATGTCCTTCCATAATTAAGGAGGCCAAAACTACATGCAGTACTCTGATTGTAGTCTGACCAATGCCCTGTAGCGTTATAGCAATACTTCCCTACTTTTATATTACAACACCCCCCCAGCAATAAAAGCCAACATTCCATTTATCTTCACAATTACTTGTACCTGCATACTAACCTTTTGTGATTCATATTCAAGGGCACCCAGATCCCTCTGTACCATAGCATTCTGCAGTCTTTCTCCACTTAAATAATAGAATGCTTTTCAATGCTTCCTGCACATAGACAAATTCATATTTTCCCACATTATTCTCCATCTGCCAAATGTCTGCTCACTCACTTATTCTATCTGTATCCCTTTGCAGACCCTCTGGGCGGTATTTTGCAACAGCTTTCCGCCTGAAAACAGGCGTGATGTGGTTGTAAAGTGGGGCATAAAGTGATTAGTGCTGGTTTTTGTAACCGGTGCCTTTTTTTAATGGCAATAAGATTTCCAGCACATCAGTCTCTCTCTCTAGAAATGCAGGTTAATTTATTGATATTTATTTAAATTTAATTTTAAATGTGATTAGCGAGCCCAGAGTTCAATCATCTGGTTTTGCCTACCTTTATGACCTTGCTGGGAGAAGTTCTCACCAGTGAGAAATGGACGTGCTCCCCATGAACGGAGAGCAGTTGACTTGGCCTCACCAGTGGAACCAGAGGCCATTGAGGCACACGGAGAGGCTGAGGGCAAAGGTGGGGTGCCTCTTAGGAGTGCCAAACTGGCACCTAGACAATGCCACCAGGCAGTGGGAGAGGGGACATGGGGGAGGGACTGGGAAGGGGGCCCATTGTAACACTGCAGCGATTGGTGGAGGGAGGGAGAGAGGGGGCATGCTGCTACTCTGCAGGAGCCTGTGGGGGAAGGCAAAGGTGCCAGGGAGTTTTATTTGGTAGGGGAGGGAGACAGTCTGTGATCTGTCTGGGCAATAGGGGGAGAGGTTAAGTGGGGCTTGCATCTACAGTGCGGGCCCCTACAGTTGCAGGGTGGGGAGCTCCTTCAGTCTGTCAGGCCTCTGCTTCTGCAGGCAGTGTGAAGAAGCTCCGCCCCTCCCTGCAATTGCAGGGAGGCCGCGGCTGGGGATGCAGATCTCCCTTTGTCTATCAGACTACTGATGATACACGTATGCAACATCAGATGGCTACGCATGCACACTACCTTTCTCTGCAGTCATTCAAGCACATTAAGCCCTGTGCACAGGCTTCTGCAGAGAGCAACAGGCTCGCTTGGAATTTTGCAGGCAAAGTGCATATGGGAGGCCCAAATGATGGATCTGGAATGCTCCCAGCTTCACACTCAACCGCACTTAGACTAAAAATGGTAAAATACCTCCCTTTATGTCCAATTTTTCTCTAGTTTTTGTGATTGTTTTAAGTTCCTCCCTCCCATTTCCCCACTTCTACTTTGAAATTCTCATCCTTCTTTCAAATCATTCATGATCTTTGCCCTTCCTTTCTTGTAACATTCACCAGCTCTTCTATACTGAGTGTGCATCCCCCCAGTCCTTTCACTCCACACTATTGGCCATCTCCTTACTGATATAGGTATAAAGCTGTGGAATGCCCTCCCTGAAGCCCTCTGTCTCTCTGCCTCCCCATCTTCCTTTAAAATTCTCCTTAAAACCGACTTCTTTGACAAAGCCTTTTGTCACACATCTGAATATCTCCTCCTTTAGTCTAGGGTTGACTTTAGGTTAAAGACAGTTCAATTTGTTTTTGCAGATAGCGTGCATGGGAAGAAGCTGCATTCCAATTTACAGGGAGTGAGGTTTGGTTTCAGGAGTGGTTTGTGGTGCAGAATGAGAAATATCTGGAAAAAAAGTAACTCATAATTCCACCACATTTAGGCAGCATCAAATGGATGATCATTATAATAAAATTGTTGATCTCGAGTGAGAGAATGCACTTTTACTAATAACATCAATATTCATATTTATTGTGTTCAGATCATGCATTGTTCGCAAATTCAAAGAACAGTACAGCACAGGAGCAGGCCCTTTGGCCCATCAAATCTGTGCCAACACAGATGCCTCTCTAATCTAATATTTTTCTTGCTTCTGTGTGGTCCATATCCCTCTATTCCCTGTCTATTCATGTGTCTATCCAGATGTCTCTTAAATGTTGTTATAGAATCTGCTTCCACCACCACCTCTGGCAATGTGTTCCAGGCATTTACTACCCTTTGTGTGAACAACTTGCCTCTGATGTCTCTTTTAAACTATCCCTCTCTCATTCTCAACCTATGCCCCTGAGTAATTAACCCTTTGAACCTGGGAAAAAGATCTAAGTATCCACTCAATCCAAGCCTGTCATAATCTTGTAAACCTCTGTCAGGTCCACTGTCATCCTCTGATGCTCCAATGAAAAATTTGTTCGACCTTTCTTCATAATCCATATCCTCCAGACAAGGCAACAACCTGGCAAATATTTTTTGCACACTTTCCAATGCATCAACATCCTTTAGGCAGTGTGGTGACCACAATTGTACACAATACTCCAAATGTGGTCTAACCAAAGTCTGCAACATGATTTTCCAATTCTGATACTCAGGGTCCCGACCACTGAAGGCCAGCATGCCATATGCCTTCTTGACCACTTTGTCCACCCAAGTTACCACCTTTAGGGAACTGTGGATCTGCCTAAATCCCTATGTATGTTCATATTTCTAAGGATTCCTACCATTTATTGAATACTTTCCTTTTGCAATAGACCTCCCAAGTTACATCACTTTACATTTTTCCGGGTTAAATTCCATCTGCCATTTTTCGGCCCAGCTCTCCAGCTGATTTATATCCTGCTGCATCCTGTGACACTCCTTCTCAGTATCTGCTATTCCCCCAATTTTTGTATCATCTGGAAATTTATTAATCAGACCACTGACATTTTCCCCCCAAATCATTTTATATCTTACAAACAACAGAGACCCCAGCACTGATCTTTGTGAAACACTGCTTGTCACTGACCTTCAGTTAGAAAAGTACTCTTCCACTGCTACTTTCTCCTTTCTATGCCCAAGCCAGTTTTGTGTCCATATTACCAGCTCACCTCGGATTCCGTATGACTTCAACTTCTGTATCAGCCTGCTATGAGGAACCTTAGCAAAGGCTTTTCTAAAGGCTATGTCTCCAATATCCACCGCCGTGCCCTGGTCAATTTTTCTTGTCACTTCTTCAAAGAACTCAATCAAGTTTGTGAGACACAACCTCCCCTTCACAAAACCATGCTGCCTATTGCTAATAAGCCTATTCTGTTCCAGATGTGAGTATATCCTGTTCCTAAGAATGTTCTCCAATAATTTCCCTAGTTACTAATCTAAGGTTCACAGGCCTGCAATTTTCTGGATTGTCTCTTCTGTCCTCCTTAAGTAGAGGAATAATGTTAGCTACTCTCCAATCCTCTGGTAGCTCATCCGTGGCTAAAGATTTTGGCCATGGCCTCAGCAATTTCTTCCTTAGCCTCCTTTAGTATTCTGGGATAGACCTTAGCTGGCCCTGGGGATTTGTCCATTTTAATGTTTTTCAAAACTTCCAATACCTTCCTTTTTTATCCCAACATGTCCTGAAATGTCAACATCCTCCTTTATCCACTCACCATCCACCACGTCCTTCTCCTTTGTGAATACTGATGCAAAATACTCGTTATGCACTTCACACACCTCATCTGGCTCCACACATAAATTCCCTCCAGTGTCCTTGAGTGGACCTACCCTTTCCTTTGCTAACTTCTTCCTCCTTGTATACGGTTTTCTGTGCATTAAGTACCTGAAACTCTGGTCTGAAAACACAGCTGTGTTTCTGGAAAGATTCAATTTTCAGTCAGAGCCAGAAACTCAGACATATTTTGAGAAAATTCTACCTGAGATGTAGAATAAACATTTTTATTCTGTGTCCCTTTTCAAATTTAATTGTACCATTTTAAAATTTCCACTTTGTTTTTTGTTAGTTCCAATTTCATCCTCGCCTTTTTAAATTATCTCATTTAAATGGAATCTTAACCATTTTTAAAAATATTTGCACATGGGACATTTTCAGAGGATGGAGTATAGAAGTAGTAATATCTTGTTGCAACTTACAGGACATTGGTGAGACCACACCTGGAGTACTGTGTACGTTTTGCATTTCTTTATTTAAGGAGAAATGTATTTGCTTTCGAGGACATTCAGAAAATGTCTACTAGGTTGAGTTGTGGTTGAAGACATTGCCTTATGAAGAAAGGTTGAGCAGGTTGGGCCTTTTCTCATTGGAGTTAGAAGAATAGAGAATGATTTTAATGAAACAAAGTAAGGTTCTGTTCCACAGGATAGATGTTGAGAGGGGTTTCCACTTGTGAGGAATCTGCAATCAATGATAATTCCCATTTAAAACAGCAAGGAACAATTCTTCTCTGAGGCTCGTTAATCGTTGAAATTCACAACCCCAGAGAGCAGTGGAATCTAGGTTAATCAATACATCTAAGATTGAGTGAGTATTATTTAATCTACATGTTAACATTGTCTGATTTCAAGAAGATAATAGATGTAGCTCTTGAGGCTAAAGAGATCTGGGGGAAAGGGGCGGATGAGGATATTGCCAGTGATGATCAACTTTCAGCAAAATTGCTCAGAGGCAGGAACACTTCAGACCAATCCTTGCATATCTAAATTTCCTCCTGCTGCTGCCTTCAAGCCTCCCTGCATGGGTTTTGGAAGTCTCTGTCCTTAGACAGCAATTGTAGAACCATTGCTTTGTGCTGTGAATTCATCACAACAAAGAACAGGTCCTTGGAAGGTGGGGATGGAGGGGGGGAGGTGTGTGGCGGGCTCGGGGGGTGGATGGGGAACGGTGTAGGTGGTGATTGGGGGTATGCTTTGCAGTTGAACCACTCAGTTGAACACAAATCCAAGAATAGGAAAAAGTGTTTTTCCCCCATATCACTGTCATTCGATCCCTGAGGGCATCTTATAACCTTATTTTTCTTGTCATCAATGATTCTATTAGTTGGATGATTAAGAAAATGCCAGTGGATTATAGATCTTTAGTTCATGATGCCTGGAAGGCTCTGTGAAGTCTTCAAAGAGAACAGAACAGTAAATATAGATGCTACATTCAGATGCTTGTTTTGTATTTGCAAAATTAGGCTTGACAGAAGTAAATACAACATCGACCATTGGAAACATGAAGAAAACTGCATTGTGGCATAGACTAGCAATGTGCATGAAAGGTCCATGAGCATTTTGTTTTGTGAGACCTATCATAAACAAAAGATTTTATTTCAGAAAACCTAAGAAATTGTCCCGTTACCCCTTTGGGCATTGATCTACTTACTTTTCAACGAGTTTGTCAAGAAAGAATATTTCGTAACAAATTAATTGACAAGTAGTATTTTGTAAATACTAGTGCTGAGTTACGTGTACTGAGAAGGGATTTATATTTTTAACTGACAACGTTGTACATAAAAACAGGTATTTTACCTTAGAATTTTTTAAGCCTCTGCATCACAGCCCGATTTCCATGCGAGATGACAGGCCACTCAGTGCCTTTTGCTGATAATCATATTCCAGCAGCTAGGAGGTGCACAGAGACTACAGTTCCTTCCTTTTGAAGTAGCGCTGAAGTACTTCTACTTTTCAACGTCAGAAACATCGATGCTTTTTTATTTCTCCACATCCACTTCCTAACATATTGTGTCAATGAGCCACTGCAACTTTGCCACTGCAACAAATGTCAAATTTGCATTGAATAATGTATGGTTTGCAGAGGTGGAACATCAGATAATTGCTTCAACAATCAGTTTGTGCCAAGAGGAATAGGTTAAGCTCGTCGAACCTTAACAGTGACGTACTTGTTTCTTCCCTTCTCCCCCTCCGTCAATCAAAAGCAAGTGCTCAGCAGGAGCCATATATTTTCCCTGGTTCGGAGGTAGAACAGTAATTTCTATTAGAGACTTGTAAGCTGGCATGCTGCTCGTTTATCATTTTGAAATATTTATTCTGTCTGCACTGACGGTTTTTTATTCTAGAGTGACATGAACCAAAGTTGCCAAATGTTGGTGGATTTCAAAATACTTTGAATCATTATGAAGCAGTAATTATACTGTATTCAAGTAGTTAAAAATAAAGGCATTGGCAAAATGGCAATTATGCCTGATAGCAACGAGATTTTTAACTTAACTATGCAGTAAACATTTGTTATGTTTTATCCTCTCAATACAGACACGAATAAATGTGTGCTTTTTGTTCTTTCTTTCTAGACAATGTACCTAACCTCTTTTGTATTCACTTTTTCATATAGTGATTGATTCAAGCCTCTCTTTGCTGAAAGGTTGATTAAAAATCTAATTGTCTTGGTACTTGGTAGAGGAGTATCCACAATTCTTCTTCTAGGACCACACAATTTTTAAGACTAACGAGAAAAAAATGATGCCAAGTATTAGTTTGCTGATAGCTTCGCATTTCTCATTTTGCAAGCAACTGATACTTCTGTGACGTGGTGCTTTGTTTACTTTGTTGAGCCTGGAGCATGAAACCCTTTTTGTGTGCAGGTTTTTGTACTATATTCCTCTAGTGTAAAATTTCTAGTTGAATTGCAAGTTTATTTTGGCCGTCAGACAATTCTCTTTTATATATGCGCAGTCAAGTGATGTACTTGGAGGGTTCATGAAGCGATTGAGCTCATCCTATTATAATTTGGATGATATTGATAGTCTGGATGGCATGTTGAAATATTTCCAACATTTTGCAGAAATAACAATGTTTGAACAAAATAAAGGTTTAGATTTTAAAATTGGTGTCAATTTTTTTGGCACCAGTTTTCTGCACGGAAATGGTTGTGCTTTGGTGCCTCATTTGGCACGGTGGCAAAGTGGCTAGCACTGCTGCCTCACTGGGCCAGATACCCAGGCTCAATTCCGGCCTCAGGTCACTGTTTATGTAGAGTTTGCATGTTCTCCCTGTGGTTTCCTCCAGAACTCCGGTTTCTTCCCACAGTCCAAGGATTATGTGGATTATGTGGACACACCAAATTGTCCCTCAGTGTCCCAAAAAATTTATAGGTTGGGAGGATTAGCAGAATAAATATGTGGGGTTACATGGCTAGGACATGGGTAAGAGGCTCTGTTGGAGTTGGCGCAGACTCAGTGGGCCGAATGGCCTCTTTCTGCACTGTGGGGATTCTATGATTCTATTCCAAGCAACCATTAGTCATGTATTGTTGGTGACACAGCCCTTAGCCAAATATTTCAGTTAGACTCTACTTTTTATAGCTCTTGCTCCTTCTTTATGTTTAAACACAGAAGTCTTCAGGCCTTGTTTTCAAAACTTTCCCTTATCTCTAAGCTTTTCTGATCCTGCAACCCTCCAAGACCTCTGCATTCCTGAATCCGGTGTGTCCTTGAATACAATCACTTTACTGTGGGTAACTTCTGGAATTGCCTCTGTAAAACTCTAGACCTTGCTTTCCTCCTTGGAGGCATTTCTGAAAACTATTTGACCAGCTTTTTGTCCCCTATCCTTGTTATCTCCTTATAAGCCTGTGTAAAATTCTATTTGATTAGGCTCCGATCTTTTAGTCGGTTGTAGTTCAGTAAAGAAGACACAAGCACTTAGCTAAATAGGTTGAGTGAGTGGACGAGAACCTGGCAGATGGAGTATAATGTAGCAAGTGTGAAGTTATCCGCTTTGGTAGGAATAATGGTAAGAAGGATTGCTATTTAAATGGCGAAAACCTGCATCATGCGATGGTGCAGAGGGACCTGGGGGTCCTTGTGCACGAATCGCAAAAACACAGTCTGCAGGTGCAGCAGGTAATCAAGAAGGCGAATGCAATGTTGGCCTTTATAGCTAGGGGGATAGATAGATATAAAAGTAGGGAGGTACTTTTGCAGCTGTACAGGAAACTGGTGAGGCTGCAGCTGGAGTACTGTGTGCAGTTTTGGTCGCCACATTCAAGGAAGGATATATTGGCCTTGGAGGGGGTGCAGAGAAGGTTCACTAGGCTGATACCAGAGATGAGGGCATTGGATTATGAGGACAGACTGAATAGGCTAGGTTTGTACTCTTTGGAGTTTAGAAGGCTGAGAGGGGATCTTATAGAGACGTATAAGATAATGAAGGAGATGGATAGGGTAGAGGTTGAGACACTCTTTCCGCAGGACGAGAGGGCACAGCCTCAAGATTGGGGGGGGGAGCAGTTCAGATCAGAGTTGAGGAGGAATTTCTTCATGCAAAGGGTAGTGAATCTTTGGAATTCTCTGCCTGATGAAGTGATGGAGGCTTCCTTGCTGAATATGTTCAAGTCAAGAGTGGATAGGTTTTTGATTGACAAGGGAATTAAGGGTTACGGGGAGAAAGCGGGAAAGTGGAACTGAACCACTTCAGATCAGCCATGATCTTATTGAATGGCGGGTCAGGCTCGAGGTGCTGGATGGCTTACTCCTGCTCCTATTTCTTATGTTCTTAAGTTTTATTCTCCCCTACCACAGGACACTGTCCTCTTTATCCATCTTAACACTTGTATTCACCAGAAACAGCTCAATTAGGTCATCTTCTGTACTCAAAGAAATGTAAGCCATGCACATGCCACCTGTGCTCAAGATTTAACCTTTTTGGTCTCAAAATCATTCCACTGAATCTGCTCTGTGTCCTTACAAGACTGATATACTCTTCCGAAGGTGCAGTGTCCAGATCTGAACAAAGTATTCAAAGCAGAGGGAGGGATTCTCCATCCAATCATGCCTTAAGACTGGAAATTCCTGCTCAAGCTCAACGGACCTTGAAATGGTCCACTGAGTTTTCTGTCTCCTGTTATGATTCCCATGGCAGGCAAGAAAGGAGAATTTTGGTAAAGGTCCTACCAGAGCTTCATATAAGTGTAACTTTATAAAACCTCCTCTTCTTTGTATTTAGAGATTTTACCACGTGTTGAATCCATGCGAAATCTATCTAATTTAAATTTCAGATCTGTTTTAGTCGGAGTTAGTATCCTTGTGCCTGTTTTCTGAAGGTAGAATGGGCTCAAAGGTACACAACCTTACCCACCTGTATATTAGCTCATTCCTCAACTTGTGTGAACCAATTTATTTGGAGTCCTAGGAGAATGACTAAAACAGGCTAGAAGCTGCTTGAAGATAATAATGAGCACCTTAACATGTATTAGAAGACCATCTTACAAAATTAGTTCCCAATGGATAGGGCAGGCTTTATGCCTTCAGTAATTGGGGAGGCGGTGGTGATGAAGTGGTCTTGCCAGGCCCAGATAAATGCTTAGGGTTGGGGTGGGTGGTGGTGGGGGGGGGGGGGGGGGGGGTGCGCTTGGGTTCATGGTGGAATGGAGAAATTTAAATTCAATTAATTATTAACCAGGACTTGAAATCTAATGAAAAATGACTAATGCCCTTAGGGAAGGAAATCTGCCACCCTTATCTGATCTGGCCTGACCTGACTCCAGACCCACAAATTTAACCACTCAATGGCCCAGCAAGCCACCTTGGCAATGGCACACTCAATCCTGTGAACCTTGACACGCGTTCCTTACTGATGTCTGAGGGCTTTAGCCAGTATTGGGACAGCCGTCTCACAAGCTGGCCAAGCAACAACCTGCCACAGTCATGCTCACAGAATCAATGTCTCAGACACGACCATCACTGTCCCTGTGAATGTCCTGTCTCAGCGATATAATCAGGACAGAGTAAACCTTGGAGTCCTCCTCATCGACTCTGTACCCAATAAAGTCTCATGGCAACAGATCAAACATGGACAGGGGAACCCCCTGCTGGATACCAGCTTCCTCCCTGTGGAATGCTATTTGGAGGATGTGTTGAGGGTGGAGAGGGTGCGGAGAGTACATTGGGTGGAGGACTTCATTGTGCATCCCATAGACTGACTTAGCCGAGTAATAAAAGAAATAGCTTCTAGATATGGCGTGGAATTTTCCCTTCCCGCCCGCCATGGCAATTGTAGCGGGTAGACAGGACTATGCCATGGTCCGTTACCTCGGGAGTGGTTCTCCAGTCTTCGGCATGTGCATCTGGAAAATCCTGCCCCAGATCTGTGACAGGTGGTGAGAGAACCGACAAGAGGGAAAAACCTACTTGACCTCATTCTTTCCGATCTACTGTTTGCAAATGCATCGTTCCATGACAGTTTCGGTGGCAGTGACCACCAGATAGACCTTGGAGAGACAAAATCCTGTATTCACGCTGAAGGTACTCTCCATTGTGTTATGTGACAGTACTGCTGTGCTGAATGAAATCAGGTGCTGGGGGCTATCAGCAGCAACAGAGTTTGTACACAACCACAATCTCATCACCTGGCACACAGCCCGCCACTCCCCAACCATTCTACTCTTACCATCAAACCAAGGGATCAATTCTAGTTTAGTGAAGAGTGCAGGAGGGAACGTTAAAAGCAACACCAGGATACGTAAAAATAAGGTGCCCACCTGGTGAAGCTACAACATAGGACCACTTAAGAGCAAAACAATGGACTCAGCATGCGATAGACAGAACTAAGCAAATCTACAACCAATAGACCAGATCTAAGCTCCACAGCCCTACCTGATCCAGTCTTGAATGGTGGTGGACAGGTAAATGCATCTGTAGGTTCCACAAGGATCCCTACCCTCAAAGATGCAGTGAGATGAAGTTGACATTCAGAGAACTTGTTCTGCTTGGCACTGGCCAGTAGCTTCCAGATAAACAAGTTAGAAATAAATCAGCAAACTGGCATACTCCTGAATTCTCAATTGTATATAGAGATTTGAAAATAATCACTAGAATCATGTAACCTCCTTTCCTCACAGTGATTTCATCAAAGGATGTGTATCTAACGTTTGAATCTGGCTTTTGTTTTGTGGCTTACAATTCCTCAGTCATTAGCCTCTAAAAGAGATATCATCCATATTGATGATCCTATTTCAGATAGCTATTGTCTTGGTACACGCTCAGACTCTGCTGGTGGGGTTAGCTTATATAGATAAAACGCTAAAGACAATTATGTGCAGATCCTATCAAAGAACATGACTGCCAACTCAACAGATTGATCAAGACTTTTGATCCAGACCTTCAGAGCACCCTCCGTGCTGTCATCCCACGTAGTGCCTGTGTTGGAGATCTCTACTACCTCCCGAAGATACACAAGGCCAACGCCCCCGGCTGTCCCATCATATCAGGCAATGGGACCCTGGGCGAGAAATTCTCTGGCTAAGTCAGGCATCCTGAAATCCACTGTACAACGAACTCTCAGCTTCTGTCACAACCTTGCGGACTTCTTACAGAAACTCAGCACCTATGGAGCAGTTGAACCAGGAACACTCCTCGTGACAATGAATATCTCAGTACTGTGCATCAGCACTACCCTTGACGATGGCATTGCTGCAATAGCTTCAGAACTCAACGCTGACAACTCCAATCTCCAGATACAATTCCACAACTCATCCGCTCTATCCTGGACCACAACGTCTTCACCTTCAACAACCAATTCTTCATTCAGACATACAGAACAGCCATGGGGACCAAACTCGCCGCTTAATATGCCAACATCTTCATGCATAAGTTCGAACAGGACTTTCAACTGACGCTGTACACGATACATCAATGACATTTTCTCTGGATTCATGGCGAGTAATCACTGAATCAAGTATATGATGACATCAACAAGTTCCATCCCACCATTAGACTCACCATGGACAATTCTCCAGAGTCGGTTGGACACAGGCATCTTCATCAAAGATGGTCATCTCAGCACCTCACTATTCCGCAAGCCCATGGGTAACCTTACAATGCTCCACTGCTCCAGCTTCTACCCTAAACACACTAAAGAAGCCATACCCTCTAGACAAGCCCTCCATGTACACAGGATCTACTCAGATGAGGAGGATCGCAACAGACACCTCCAGATGCTAAAAGATGCCCTCAAAAGAACAGGATATAGTGCTCAACAGATTGTTCGACAGTTCCAGTGCATCACAGCGAAGGCCCTCACCGATTTCTCAGAAGACAAACACGGGACATGGCAGACAGAGTGCCTTTCGTCATCCAGTACTTCCCCGGAGTGGAGAAGCTACGACATCATCTTCGGAGACTTCAACATGTCATCGATGAAGATGAACATCTTGCCATCCCCGCACCCCCACTGCTTGCCTCCAAACCAATGCACAACTTAAACAGATCATTGTTCACAGCAAACTACCCAGCCATCACGAGAATAGCAATTACAACACCGCACAACTCTGCCGTGGCAACCTCTGCAAGATGTGCCAGATCATCGACACGATGCTACCATCACACGTAAGAACACCATCCACCAGCTACATGCTCTTGTGACTCAGTTAATGTTGTCTATGCTGCAGGAAAGGATGTCCCAAGGCATGATACATTGGCGAGACCATGCAAATGCTACGACAATGAATGAACGGACAGTGCGCGACAACCACCAGGCTGGAATGTTCTCTTCCTGTTGGGGAACACTTCAGCAGTCACGGGCATTTAGCCTCTGACCTTCAGGTAAGTGTTCTCCAAGATGGCCTTCATGACACATGACAGTGCAGAGTCACCGAGCAGAAACTGATAACCAAACACCCAGATGGACGGCCTCAACCAGGATCTTGGGTTCATGTCACATTACGTGTAACCCCCACTATTTGACCTGGTCTTGCAAAATTCTCTAATTGACCTGGCTTGGACAATAATCTGTGATTGTCCATCTATAATCTGTGATTATCTCTCTCTCCACTCGCACTGCTTATACACCGTAAAGACTTGATTATCTGTGAAGACTCTCATTCCAATCATTATCTTGCAATTGCCTGTACATTTGGCATTTTGTGATCCCAACTATCCATTCACCTGAGAAAGGTGCAGCACTCCAAAAGCTCGTGATTCCAAATGAACCTCTTGGACTTTAACCTGGTGTTGTGAGACTTCTTACCACAGATAAAATTGACACCTATTTCCTTTCAATAATTCCATTTTGAACAGAACCTTGATGATCCTGGTTGTGAAATTCCATAAGCAACCTATCAGGGCACATCTCCAGCAAAACCCCTAAAATATCTTTGTGGCACCTTACAATTCTAGACATCAGGTGACTTGTGGTGGCCACCTTTTGATTCTGTAAAATTAATTTTTAAATAAGCCAAAAAGAATAGTGTAGAATAGGACATTGATAAGTTGATGGCAGGTGAGCAATGTCCTGGTACCGAGCTGAACCATCTTCCTTTGCAGTAGGTATGAGTCATCACAGGGGTGTTTTCCTCACTGATTCCCATGAGCTCCAGTTTTGCTTGAGTTCCTTGATATCACATTCAGTCAAATATTGGGTTTTCTGACCTTGCGTCTTGAGTTCCTTCTTCCATGTTTGGACCAAGCCTATAATGATGTTCCGCTCAGCTCCTGATAAGTGTCAGTGAGTAGGTTATTGCTGTGTAAGTACAGCTCGATAGCACTGTCCATCACTTTACTGATGATCAGGAGTAAAACATTGACTCTGCAAAGTAGTCTACAGTGGTTGTTATCCAAGGTTTACCTGGTGGCCTCACCACTTGGTAAAGGAGCAGCGGTGCCCGGGGAAAGCATTTCATTGACCACTTAAGGACTTCAGTTGGCCGAAGGCAGGTGCCACAACACTGGCCTTGCTGCTGTTAAAATTTCAGAGGAGGTGGGTTTGGCACCAGGCATGGCACACTTCACTCCCTCACCCACCTCACACTCCACTCTCCCAAGACAGCTATACCACATTCCCACCAGCCTGCCCTTAACCAGGGTACAGTCCTGAGGATGGAGAGTGTGGGTGGGGAGGGGGGAGTCCAAATTATGACTAAGGATTTATTACAGAAATGGAGCCAGAGTTCCAGACCATTTTCCCATCATCGTCCTCACATCCCATGTGCATCACATTGTCAAAACCTTAAATCTGTGTCCCTTCGTCCTTATATCATCAGACAGTGGTCTTACCGAAACCTGCTAGAATTTTGTATGATCACATCTCCTCTCAAACACCTTCTGACTGCATCTCAAAGAGAACCTGCCCCTTTTTATAAGACACTGTGAAAAGATGTTACACTTCCATGTCTGCCTCAATTGATTTCTGTTTGATTTTCTCTCCCCTTGCCAATCGGATCAAGTGAGTATTTCTCTAAGCTAAGGTTTTTATTCAGAGCTCTCTGTTTTACTTTATGTTCAAGGTATATATCAAAACATAACCATCTTGTAAAGTTCAGCTTTCATGACATAATGAAGAGTTGATGGGGAGTGCATCCCAATCTATCCACAAGGCGCAAGTCTTGACTGGATGAATGCAGCTCTGACAAACTTGGTTGATGTGATCGGCGCAACTCGTGGGCCGAAGGGCCTGTTTGTGCTGTATTGTTCTATGTTCTATGAGAAGACAAACCTATCCAGGAAAAAGCAACCTTCTTGATTGGCATCCCGTCCACCGTTCCATCCCTCCACTACCAACATACAGTAGCAGCAGTGTGTACAATCTACGAGATACACTGCCACAACTCACCAACGCATCTTCCAAACTTGCCATTTCTATCACCTAGAAGGATACATGGGAACCCTACCAACTGCAAGTTCCTCTCCAAGTCGCACACTATGCTGACTTGGCATTATATCGCTAATCCTCCACTGTTTCTGGATCAGAATCCTGGAATGTCCTTCCTAATTGTTCTGTTGAGGTAGCTACATGCACTGTCGTGGTTCAAGAAGGTGACTCACCATCTCTGTCTCAAGGGCCTAGGCAATGGCACCCACACTCCAAGAAATAATTAAATAATTTATTATTTATACAGGCCTTTGCTATGCATAAATTGCTCTCCATGTTAGTTTACATTAGAACAGTGACTTCATGAGTAATTCATGGGTTGTAAGTGTTTTGAATTACCCTGAATATCAAGTAAATGGTTCTCTTGACTTATAGCATCAAGTTTATTCTTATATTGTAACTGAGTGTAATTGTTTCATTAAGTGATCGGAAATTGCATTCTCAGTACACATAACCTGTATATATGTCACCATGTTGTTATGGTTTTCTGGGTTGTATATACGGATAATCCCCATTTGTAAAATTTCCAGTTTGGCAGGGACAGCGCATGTAGTGCTGATTACAAATCAAGTTTGTTGTAGAAGCGTAACATGAAAAATGTTGCTTTAATTTTTACTTAGGTTACTTTCATAGATTAAATATACTGTATCTAGTATGTGGTGCCAGGGCAGCATGGTGGCACAGTGGTTAGCACTGCTACCTCACAGTGCCAGAGACTTAGGTTCGATACCCGGCTTGGGTCACAGTCTGTGTGAAGTCTGCACATTCTCATTTAAATATAAAATTTACATCTTGTAAAATTACACTTAGTACATCAGATGTACAAGATTCAAGTATCATTTCATACATCATACAAGGTCAAAGATATCCTAATGCAGTCTACTTTTTCACTCAATATACTTACAAGCACTCACCATGGTGGATGACTTATTCCACTCAGATGATCTGAAAGATGTGCTGTTTTAGGTGCATTGGCCATGCTAAATTCTCTCCCTCAGTGTATCCGAACAGGTACCAGAGTGTGGCAACTAGGGTATTTTCACAGTAACTTCATTGCAGTATTAATGTAAGCCTACTTGTGACTAATAAATAAACTTCAATTTTTAACTTTTTAAAAAGGCAAGATGTGTAAAATTGATGTGCAGTGTAGAGAAGTTTATTTAATAAGATGTAGATCTCACCTCCGCACATTGTGGGTTAATCCTGGCTGGTAACTGATCTTCTTGTCAAAGTGGGTGTTTAGACATGAGGAATTAAGCAGCAATATATTTTATCAAATCAGTGCAGCACAGCAGAATCCTGCGCAGACCATTTGGGTTCTTCAGAAATCATTTGACATTAATTCATTCCAAAACTGACACATGAGCTTAATGTGACACCGTTTAAAAAAAAAGCTAACTTAAAATCTGAAAGATAGATGGATCAATCAATTCCAGCAGTCTAAATACAATTGGAAAAAATAGCATATGCATTTTCTTTTCTTAGCAGGTGAGGAATTGCTGTTGAAACATCTCAGTGCATCATATCCATTGGATTTGTGTTTCTTCCCCTCGGAGTCCTGCAGTAGAAGGTGTGGCGACGACCCCTGACCCTTCAGCCCTGTCCTCGTGTCGCTCATGGACAGACATAAAGTAAAGCGACTGCGTCTCGATCGGATGTTTGAAGGTTGGAAGCTACAGTGATCAAAATGATACATTCAAATTTACTCATGCACAGAAGTCATTAGCATTATATGATTATATTAGCCATTGCAATAATTGTTTGCGCCATAGTTCTACAAAATTCCTGTATAGTTATACAGATTGAATATGATTCTTATTTTTCCAGCATTTGCCTATGTAAAGACACGATTGATTGTGCTGCAATAAGTGAGTGTTTACATTCAAATGGTTAAAAACATTTCTTTACATAATTGTCAAATATCTTACGTCAATTAGCTTTACAGGAACTGTCTTTCTGGGCCAAACTACAAGTTTCTCATTCCTGAAACTTTTGTTGCCAAAATATCATTTTTCTGTTTAAGGTCTGACTCCAGAGTTGTTCTAATTCGAAGATGAGTATTTATTTTTAACCTAATCTTAAAGGAGTGATTAGGGACAGTCAGCATGGCTTTGTGAGTGGAAAATCATGTCTCAAAAATTTCATTGAGTTTTTTGAAGAGGAAACCAGGAAGGTCGATGAGGGCAGTATAGTCGACATCATCTACATGGACTATAGCAAAGCCTTTGACATGGTAGGTTGTTGCATAAGGTTGAATCTCACGGTATTCAGGGTGAGATAGCCAAACGGATACAAAATTGTTGGATGACAGAAGACAGATGTTGTAGAGGATTGTTTTTCAAAGGGAGGTCTATGACTAGCGATGTGCCTTAGGGATTGGTGCTGGGTCCACTGTTAATTGTCATTTACTATTAATGATTTGGATGAGAATTTAGTAGACATGGTTAGTAAGTTTGCAGATGACACCAAGATGGGTGGCATAGTGACAGTGAAGAAGATTATCTTGGACAGTGAGAAGGTTGTGGGATCTTATCAATTGGGCCAGTGGGCTGATGAATGGCAGATGGAGTTTAATTTAGATGAATGTGAAGAAATGCATTTGTAGGACAGACTTACTCAATTAATGGTAAGGCATTGCGGAGAGCTACAAACAAAGAGATCTAGGAGTATATGTTCATAGCTCTTTGAAAGTGGAGTCACAGGTGGACAGAGTGGTGAAGAAGGTATTCAGCATGCTTGGTTTTGTTGGTCAGAATATTGAATACTGAAGTTAGGATGTCTTGTTGAAGTTATACAAGACATTGGTAAGGCCACAGTTGAAATACTGTGTATAGTTCTGGACATCCTATTGTAGAAAGTATACTATTAAACTAGAAAGAGTGGAGAAAAGATTTAATAGGATGCTGCTGGGACTTGATGGTTTTGAGTTGTCAAGACAGGCTAGATAGACTGGGGCTTTTTTCCCTGGAGCGTAGGAGACCTAGGGATGATCTTACAGAGATCTATAAAATACAAAGAGGGATAGATCAGCTAGATAGTCAATATCTTTTCCCAAAGGTAGGGGAATCTAAAACTAGAGAGCATACGTTTATGGTGAGAGGGGAGAAATACAAAAGGCCCTGTGTTTTTTCACACAAAGGATGATGAATTCTGGAACAAGCTGATAGAAGTAGTAGTCGAGGCAGGTCCAATTTTATCTTTTAAAATGCATTTAGACAGTTAAATGGGTAAGATGGATATAGAGGGATATGGGATAAACAGGGGCAATTGGGGCTAGTTTAGTTAAAAAAAGAAGGGCAGCATGGACAAGTTGGGGCGAAGGATCTGTTTCCATACTGTAAACCTTTATGACTCTATTAAACATTTATCCACATGTGTTTGGAGGATCCAAGGCACTGATGGTTAAAAATAGGAAAACGTGACTTTTATCAAAGGATATGTGAATAATCTTATAGTTCATTGCAAGTCATTTACAATTTCTCATAATTAGGTTTTGTAATTTGTTTTTTGTTTGTCGAATATTTGACTTATTCTCCTTAGATCTTCCCACCATTTTTTGTGACTTATACCAAGGAAAGTTCCTGAGAAACTAGGTCTATTCTCCTGTCGTGTTAATGTGGTCGTTCCACGGTTCTGAGCCTAGAAAGCCATTAAAGGTGGCTTATTCAGCTTTTGACAAGGAAGATTGATGACAATCCAGTTGCCTCTCATTCTGGCAAGAGTCACTAGAAAGACATGAAAGGTGAGAATCTCAAATGGTATCCCTAACCCCAGCTGATGGACCATATAGGCCATTTTTCGTATCCTGGCCATTGAAAATAGCGAAGTTAGTACAGACTAGGAGTCAAGTTTGGTATTTTCCTACTTGCATACGGTTAGCTACTCTTTTATCTGTTGATGGTAGTTGAGTTAGATGTTGACCAGGATATTGGGAGAATCTTTTCCTCTTCAAAACGGTGTCTTGAAATATTTAATGTCAACTCAAATAGTTGCAGAGTCTTGATTGAACATTACTTGTAAGGATGGCACCGCAAACAATGCAGTGCTCCATTCGCACCATCCTGAAATTACTATCTGAGTGCGTCCTCCAAACCCGGCATAGTGTTTGCACCCATTATGTTTTCCCTTTGGGTATGCTATCAGCTGATATCAAGTTGAACCAGTGCATTATTTGATATTTTCTAACCGAGTCCCTAATTATTGAAATGGAAGTTCTGTCGGTGTCCTTTGTGAGCTTTGTAGGATTTTAATGGTCCAACAGCTCTGTATATTAGTAACCCAGATGTTGGTATATTTGTGCTTGGGATTATTTTTTTCTCTGTGTTTGCAGAGACATTTGGCAGTATCAGTTTGTCACTTTGGATTGTCAGAGGATGATGCAGCACTAGAGTTGTAATGAGAACCAAGTTCTTATTCAGTTCCTACAACATACTTGCCTTAGTGGGAGAGCAGACTGTCATATAGGCTGCCAACCTAGTCAGACACCACTGGATTGCAGTGAGCTCTCCAACTCCTTCCCTCATAGTTGTCCCAATTCTAACCTGTTGCAGCCAGCTATTATTGTCAGATGTTAGTGTCTCATGAAGTCCAATATTAAATACTTAAAAAAGAATAGAGGTGTATTCTGCACTTTATTTGTCTCCTGCTGTTGCACTTAATCAGAGGTTTCCCTCCAAATATGACCAGGTTTTCAGGGATAGCTGGGAAAAAAAATCATTTCTGTTGTTGCAGTCTATTAGGAAGAAATCTAATTTTATTGACATTGATTTTGAAAAGCATTAATGATGCAGAATATAAATAATGTAGGCATGATTACGTATTTTGGTCCTATGGTTAGTTTATAAAAGGCACTGTGCAAATGAACTATATCTTGCAACATTAGATTTTTTTTGTACCTGAAGCTGTCTTTACCGCGGCAAGAAGAAACTGCTTTTCGTTCGCATTAAACACAAGTGAAAATTGTTTTGCTTTAGATATGAAAGGATACACTGTGCATCTTTGATGTCATGTAGGCATTCAAGAGAACCAGGACATTATTTGATCTCATAAGGCGTACCAGAAGGCATACAAAACATTCTGTTGAAGACTTCTTAACCAATTCTCCCTCACCATCCCACCCTGGTTCTCACAATAGCAACATAACTCACTTTATCTTGTTAGAAACTCAATCAAATAGAGGATGAAACCTCTCTTTCTTGAATCTGTGGTGTTGCATGTTGATGCATCCCAGTGAGGCACTTATTAAAAGCTCTCCTTCAATTTTGTGTACGTCTGAATATTGAATTCCAGAATAAATAACGAGCTCCCTCAATTTGTATGCAATTATTCGGCCTTTCCCTTTTTAAAACAATAATTTATGACCTCTGCACCTCATTAAATCAAACCTCTGTTGCCCAAATTCATGCAAATGTTTTTTTCTCTCCAAATATGATATTGTTCTTTGAGAACAGTCAGTATGATTCCCCTCCAGAATTCTCCATCTGTCCTTCCATAGGTTTATTTTTAGGTAATTTAGTTCTGGAACTATAAAATAATCTGCAGTGGGGCAATTTATACAACATCAATGGCATCTTTCCAACCTTTGGTGTGCTGTTGGTTAATTCTGGCTCCTTGAGCATTCTCAGTTTTAATTGCTCCACCATTGGTGGCCATGTATTCAGCCATCTGCGTTGTAAACACTGGAATTCCTTCCCTAAATCTATATTTATTTATTAGTGTCACAAGCAGGCTTACGTTAACATTGCAATGAAATTACTGTGAAAATTCTCTAGTCCTCACACTTCGGCGCCTGTTCAGGTACATTGAGGGAGAGATAAGCATGGTCAACGTACCTAACCAGCACTTCTCTGGTCTGTGGAAGGAAATCAGAGCACCCAGGGAAATTCACGCAGACATGGGGAGAACGTGCAAACTCTGCACAGAGAGTGACCCAAATGGGAATCGAATCTAGGTTCCTGAAGCTGTGAGGCAGCAGTGCTAACCACTATGCCTTCCCTCCTTTCTCCTCTGCTCTCGCCTCCTCTCTTTTGCTCTTTACTCCTTTAAGACGCTCTTTAAAACCTAGATCTTCAATGAAGCTTTTGGCCACTTGCCATAATTATTGCTCTAAGTTTGCTCGACCATGCTCCGATAAAATGTTCTGAGGCATTTAACTGTGTTCAAGGTGCTATATGAATGCCAGTTATTGTTGGGGGGCTGTAGATGTCTTTCTCGGCTTTGTTCATGTATTTTTGTCAGTAAAGGAAGACCTATTTGGATTGGTCCAAGTGCAACATTGCAAAATAGTTTCTCCCATACTGTTACCATGCATTTCAGTTGCAAAGATTAATTAATTTAGTTATTTAACAGTTAGATAATTCTCCCAGGCTGCACTTTTCCAGTCCTGCTATATTCTGAAATGCTGTCTTTTTTTTTAACATCAAGTTCCAGCCTGCCCTCAGAATTTTGTGCTTCTGTGACAAATATTTGAGACAATATTAATCACAGCAGTGAAGAGTTATGGAAAGCAGATTTGTGAAACAGCATGTTTTGATGCAATAAAACTAACTGTAATTTACAAAAAGTGCAAACAGCTGGAGATCTGGAAAATCCTCCATGGGATTTCATCCCAGGCACAATTTCTGCCATTCATCTCCATTTGATCATTTCCTCTTTCTTTTAAACAAGACAGCTCTCAATTCAGCCAGCTATTTATCTCATGTTTAAAAGCTTGAGGTGTAGAAGTTTTATTAAACCATGTCTTGCAAATGTGTGAAAATTGTATCTGCTGAATAAATCTTGTCTGCCAGCTTAAATACTTGCAGCAGAGAGAAATGTTGCAGACAAACTCAAACTGTAACCAATTGCTTTTGAAATTAAGATGACATCTCTTGATTTACTCCACAGTGATAACAGTACTGGCAAGTATTCGATGTGGCAGAAATATTAGATAAACAGATCCCTAATTATCAGCTTGTAATTCTTGTATGCCTGATCAGGTTGACATCCAAATGCTCCAAGTAACCATCTAAAACAATTCTGAGAACAATGGTTGATCTGGGAACGTTTCAGAACTCTACAGTGCAGAAGGAAGCCAATTGGTCCATCGAGTCTACACCAACTCCAATCCCACCCATCCCCATTACCCCATGCATTTACCCTAGCTAGTCCCCTGACACGAAGGGACAATTTTGCATGGCCAATACACTTAACCCGCACATCTTTAGACTCTGGGAAGAAACCACAGCATCTGGAGGAAACCCATGCAGATACAGGGAGAATGTGCAAACTCCACGCAGACAGTGACTCAAGTCAGATATTGAACCTGTGTCTCTGGCTTTGTGAGGCAGCAGTGCTAACCACTATGCTACCATGCTGTGTGTAGGCATTTAATTTGTTGAACTCTCCAGCCTACTAAAACACTGCTTCCCACATATTTTAATAATGCTCTTTCCTTTGTCTGGCCTTCATTTTTAAAAAGAAAATTGCCGACAAACATAACTAACATGCTGCAGCTTCAAGAAATTTACAAGTATCTAATCATTTGTATAAGGTCTCACTCTGTATCGCACTATTGGATTTTTCCTTCCCATTTTGGCAATTTATCACTACTCTTTCCCACATCAGTCTTCATATTCTTGTGCACATTAGTATTACAAAGCATCACCTCATTTTTCACCAACTTGGAATCATCCCAGTATACTCAACTAATAACAGATGCCATCAAAATTTTAAAAAATATGTCAAAATGTTGAACGTTTTTCCTGTGATTGACTTCTACAAGCAATTACTTTGCCTTTCAAACTTATTCCAGACCAAATACAGGAACTTGATTCAAGTGTTTTTTATTACAAATCTGGAATTCACTCCCTAATGGGATCAACCCACAGAACATGGACTGCAGTGATTTAAGAAGGCAGCTCACCACCACCTTCTCAAGGGCAACTAGGAATGGACAATAAAATGCTGGTCAGCCAGTGACGCCCATATCCCACGAATGAATTAAAAAAACAAATCCTTCAGGGGTAGACTTTGCATGTGCCTGCAATATAAATGGAGCATACCTGATGACAAATGTGCTGTTGTTTGAATGGACATCGCAAGTAGGAAGCTGTCTTCAGTAATGGTAGAACAGTTTTATGTTCAGAGGCTGTGCAGAAAGCAAGATTAAAGTGCTACAGTACCATGCAACAGCATTGGATGTACATCAGGCCCAATCTCCATGGCTAATTCTGGTCTGACACAGTTGAACTAGCTTCCGTTATGGTAAATGCATGAAAAGCCACTTGGATTCCATCTCTGGTATTTAGGAGGAAATGGTGGTGTAATGGCAAGGTCACTAGACCAGCAATCAGAGGCTCGGGCTGTACTCTGAAGACACTGGTGGAATGGTGAGCTGCTGTAAAAGTGATTATGAAGCTATCTCCAATTGTCATCAAAACCCTAGAAGAGAAGTGGCAGTGAGTTAAACACTGGATAAAAGTAAATTACTGCAGATGCTGGAATCTGAAACCAAATGCTTTGACAAAGGATCATCTGAACTCGATGTCAGCTCTTTTCTCTCCTGACAGATGCTGCCAGACCTGCTGAAATTTTCCAGTGTTTTCTGTTTTGTCTTCAAAACCCTTCTGGTTCATTCATGTTGTTTAGGGAAGGAAATCTGCCTTCCTTACCTGCTCTAACCTACATGTGATTCCAGATCTAAACATTTAGCTGCCCTCTAAAAGAGAATAGCAAGCCACTCAGTTCAAGAGCAAATAGAAATGGGCAACAAATGCTGACTTTGCCATCAGTGCATATATTCCATGAAAGAATTATAAAAATGTCTACATTGACTCTGGAGCTCCGACTGGAACATGAACGTATTCAAATGTTGTATTGAAAACGTCTACTTCAGTACCAGGAATTTAAGATGCAGCAGGAATCCTGTTGGATTGGTTCTATATTGGGCTTTGGGTTTGTTTCTGTGATCTCTCTGGCACTGGCAGATCTTCTAAGTTCAATCTCATTTAGCTTGTTTTAGTTGGCTTTGGATGGTATTGGTGCTGGGTCAACAACCTTGAGTAGGAATCAGGGAAATAGCTTATATCTTGCTGCAGCTGAGCTTTGTTGTCTGACTCTGAGGCTGAAAAGTATCCCATTCATAAAAAATAGCATCTTTTCTAAGGCTTTCTTCATCCTATGGTGAAGAACATTCAGGCAAGCATCCATATGAATAACATTTACTGCCATTGCAGCTTCAAAAATGCCAAATGGGATAAAGGAGATGCACTGAATGCTGAATGAATTGATTTCTTAACCAAGTGCCAAAATATGGTGTTTTATGTAAAAGAAAATTTCTTATCTTTACACAATTCAGACACTAAGGCACAACATAGCACGGCCAATTGACCTAACCTGCACATCTTTGGACTGTGTGAAGAAACCAGAGCACCTGGAGGAAACCCACACAGACACAGGGATAACGTGCCAGCTCCATACAGACATTGACCCAAGATGGAACTGAACATGACACTGTGAGGCAGCAGTGCTAACCACTGATGAGGTGTTCCCCTAGTGGCATCAGCAAAGCTGACTGAAGGCTTTACTAACTCCTGTGGGAATCCTCAAAAGGACTGTTGACTTTTATGTGTTTGGTTTTGTGAGAGCCAGACTGCGGGCTGCTCCAACTTGCCCAGTTTGCTTCCTGGCACCATGGTGATTACTGGTTAATAGCTTGATGAAGGAGCACCCCTGCTCCGCTGACTAGCAATGGAACACACCCCGAGGAGATTGTGTGCTTTGAAAGTCTCTATAAATGCATTTTTTTAGTACTAAACCAAGGTGAAGCCTAGAGCTTCCACCACAACTTGTCACATCCCAGCTGCAGCATTCGGCAGCCATATGTTTCATTTTACATTGCAGAATAACACTACACAAGATGGAAGTGAATCTTTCAATACTTTCAACCCTGATGTTGCAACTCCTTGGCAAACTTTAAGGAAGAAAATTCAGAACAACAGTCAGCCATGTCTCAAGCCTGTTTTCCAATTCAATGAGATCATGGTTGGTCCCTAACTCTACTTTTACACACAATCCCTAGATTCCATTCATGTCCAAAAATCTATTGATCAAGAACTAAGCATCACAGCTTCTGAAGCAGAGTATTTCAAATTCACAACCCTCTGATGGGAAAAATGTTTTAATAGTCTTAAATCGCCAGTCCATTATCCTGAATCTGTGACCTTAGTTTTGACCTTAGACTCACTCGGCCCCTCACCATCTTCTCTGTCAAGTTCTTTAAGAATGTTATAGATTTCAATGAGACGATCTCTTACTTTTTGAAACTCCAAGATCTCTTCTCTTAATTTCCTGTGAAAAAGTGTCATCCTATCTAGTGAACCTTTGCTGCATTCTTTCTTGAGGCAAGACTAGTAATCCAGGTATGGTTTTTCCAAAGCCCTATTGTGTTGCAGTAAGACCTCCTTACTCTTATAACCAAACCTCTTAACGTACCATTTGTCTTCCCAATGATTTGCTGTGCCAGTAGGCTAACTTACTGTAATTCCAAGGACATCCAAATCCAACGACACATCAAGATTTAATGACCAGTCATAAAATATTTTGTTTTTCTATTCTGGCAGCATGGTGGCACAGTGGTTAGCACTGCTGCCTCACAGCTCCAGGGACCTGGGTTCGATTCCCAGCTTAGGCCATTGTTCTTCTCGTGTCTCTGTGGGTTTCCACTGGATGCTCCGGTTTCGTCCCACAATCTGAAAGATGTGTGGGTTTAGTTCATTGGCCATACTAAATTGTCCCTTAGTGTCCCAGGATGCGTAAGTTAGAGGGATTAGCGGTGCAAATATGTGAGGTTACGGGATAGGGTGTGGGTGGGATTGTACAGACTCGATGGGCTGAATTGCCTCCTTTTGCACTGTTGGGATTCTATGATTCTTTCCTTTCAGATTTATAATTTCACATTTCCCCACATTACTAATGTAGATATTGAACTACACTGAATCCAAAAAAAAACTTAGGGCTGGATTTTACGAGGCACAGTTGTCCTCGCCCTTCCAGCTAACAGCTTGATGGGAAATGCACTTACAAGCACACATCAGCGGGATGTACATCAGGACTCATATCAGCTTTCCCGATGTAATTTAACATGGTTAATAATAGGATGGAAGCAGGACTTCTTCAGGGACATGAGGTACTGCCTCCAGCCAATCGGATGGTCGTTAGCTCTGTTGTCCCAGCAATACAAGACAGTCCCCAGTGGAGATCGTTGCTGGAGCCAGACATCCAGATAAAGGGGGGAGATTCCAACAGAGCCAGGCTAGTAGTCCCCAGCAAGGGTACTGAGGGGAGATGGGAGGCTGTGTTTGAGTAGCTCGGGGAGTGGAGGGGAAAGTATGATCTTGGGGGGGCGCAGGGGGACTCTAGTAGGCACAAGGGACATGCACATGAGGTCTGTCCATAGTTGCCCGACACCAAAACATGCAGATAAAGATGCCGGATTACCCTCCTAGTGTGAGTGTTGGTAAAATAGTCGCAGGAGTGGGAGGAAACTCCTAATTGGCCATATTAGGGCCGCAGTAGGCCAGAAACTCCTACTGTCACCCACAAACCACACAATATTAAACAGGGGGAGGTGACAGTGCAGGCTGCTGGTAGGAAAGCTGGGATTTATTATCCCCCTTCACCTTCAAATCCAAAGGGGGAGAGGGGGGTGGGGGAGGGACAGGACTAGGGTGTGGGGGCATGGGGAGGGAGGGACATAAATTCCAGCTATTGAACTAACATGTTCCTTTTCATATGGAAATTTAAAAATACTGTGCCAAGTGGTAAACGATAAATTGTTTTTTAACTTAAATAAATTAGATCAGTGACTATGCTCTGAGAAGAATTTATGTGAAACATTTTGTAACATTTTAATGAAGTGATAAGGAGAAACCTTTCCGATCATTCAAGTTTAATGCCCTCTGTGGGTTGCAGTATTTATGAATGGGTGAGTAACTAGTGTTATTATCATCATAATGGCATTTATATTCAACTTCTCGCGTTAGCTGTGGAAAATAAAAGGGAATTGCACTCTTTGGATGAGTGATTGATGTAGATTATCTATTTGACGAGACTTGTAAAATCCTTCCACTGTTGATGTCCAAGATTAATGTCCAAAGGACTGAGGCAAGGTATTTGGCTCTGTAGCTTAATGTGACATAACAAAGAAAAACGGCCAAGAAGGTGGACTCTGCCCAAAGTAATTAGTCAGATGAATAACAGCAAATTGGTCTCACCAACCTCATTTGCAGTTTTTTAAAATTTGATTTATTATTATCACATGTATTAACACACAATGAAAAGTATTGTTTCTTGGGTGCTGCACAGACAAAACATACCGTACATAGAGAAGGAAAGGAGATGGTGTAGAATGTAGTGTTACAGTCATAGCTAGGGTCTAGAGAAGGATCAACTTAATGTGAAGTAGGTCCATTCAAAAGTCAGATGGCAGCAGAGAAGTTGTTCTTGAGTTGGTTGGTACATGATCTTTGTATCTTTTTTCTGAAGGAAGAAGGTGGAAGAGAGAATGTCAGGGTATGTGGGGTCCTTAACTATGATGGCTGCTTTGCTGAGGCAACAGGAAGTGTACACAGAGTCAATGGATGGGAGACTGGTTTGTGTGATGGATTGGGCTATATTCACAACTTTTTGTAGTTTCTTGTGATCTTGGGCAGAGTAGCAGCCATTCCAAGCTGTGATACAACCAGAAAGAGTGCTTTCTATGGTGCATCTGTAAAAACTGGAAAAATTTGTAGTTGGCATACCAAACTTCTGTAGTCTTTTGAGAAGATAGAGCCATTGTTGGGCTTTCTTAACTATAATGTCAGCATGGGGGTAATAGGACAGATTGTTGGTGATCTGAACACCTAAAATCTTGACTTTCTACTTTGTCCCCATTGATGTAGACAGGGGCATGTTCTCCTTTACACTTATTGAAGTTGATGATAGTCTCCTTCATTTTGTTGACATTGAGGGAGAAATTATTGTCATCACACCAGTTCACCAGATTCTCTATCTCATTCCCATACTCTATCTCATCATTGTTTGAGATCTGACCCACTACGGTGGTGTCAACAGCAAACTTGAAAATCAAATTGGAGGGGAATTTGACCACACAGTCATAAAGTCACAAAGGTTTACAGCATTGAAACAGGTCCTATGGCCCAACTTGTCCATGCCGCCCTATTTTTTTAAGCCCCTAAGCTAATCCCAATTGCCTGCATTTGGCCCATGTAACTATCTGAATGCTTTTTAAAAGACAAAATTGTACTACCTCTGGCAGCTTATTCCGGACACTCACCACCCTCTGTGTGAAAAATTTGCCCCTTTGAAAACTTTTGTATCTCTCCCCTGTCACCTTAAACCAATGCCCTCTAGTTTTAGTCTCCCCTACCTTTGGGAAAAGACATTGACTAATTAATCTGTGTTCTCATTATTTTATAGACCTCTATAAAATTACCCATTAGCCCCCAGTATTCTAGAGAAAAAGGCTCTAGTCTATCCAGTGTCTCCTTATAACTCAATCCATCAAGTCCTAGTAGCGTCCTAGTAAATCTTCTCTGCACTCTATCTAGTTTAATAATAAAAGGGTGTATAAGGAGTACAGTAAGGATCTGAGAACATTGATAGCATGGCCAATCAACCTAATTTTCACAGTTTAGGACTGTGGGAGGAAACCGGAGCACCTGGAGGAAACCCATGCAGACATGGTGAGAATGTGCAAATTTCACAAGACTATTTCACATCTGTCTTTAGCAAGAAGGAAGATACTACCTGAGCCATAGTGAAATAGGAAGTCACTGAGACAAGATGGGCTAAAAATTGATGTAGAGAAAGGTTGGCTGTACTTACCAGGACCAGATCAGATGCATCCCAGAATACTGGGGCAAGTAATGGTGGAATTTAGGAGTTTCTGGCATAGTGCATTGAGAAGATGAATATGAATGCCTTTGTGAAATTGTTTGTAATGTTCTTTCAGATATTTTACAAATAAGGTACATTTTTGCAAAAGAACCTTGAGATAGCTTCCAATTGTGTGGGTGGACACCCAATACCATAGTTCTGAAGGTCATAATGACACGGAAACCTTATTGCCTCCAGATCTTTCCTGGACTCAATGGGTGAGCTTTGTGGAGTTTCCCAATCAGCTTCATACAGACTGGTGACTGATGCTCAGTTCAGGCGTGTGAGAACATTCATCCATTTCATGACAGATCAAGTCAGCCAGGCTGAGCGGGCAAGAAAACTCACTGCCATTAGGCTGTTTGGCCATGCTAAAATTGCCCCTTAGTGAGATGCTTAGGTTAGAGGGATTAGCGGATAAAGTATATAGGGATGTGGAGGTAGGGCCTGTGTGGGATTGTGGTTGGTGCAGACTCGATGGGCTGAAGAGCCTCTTTCTGCACTGTAGGGTTCTATGATTCTATGATTACAGAGTTCTCCCACATCCAGGGTGCTATTGATTGCACAATGTGGATAGGAAGATGGAAGCTGGATGTCTTTGTGAGTGGGAAGGTGTTGCCCTTGAATTCTGGATGGATCAATTTATAAAACCAATTTTCTTCCTCATTTGTAAACATATTGCAAACCAAGAGGTCCAAATTGAAAGGTAGCTATGAGTTGACAGAAGGAGAGATGACCTGTTCAGTGGGTAGGAAATCTTAGGGGGTATTATTTGTGTTTCCTGTTTCGATAATAGAGATTGAATATTTCTCAGAGTTTGACAATACTCAAACCACTGTTTGCAAAAAGATTGCACCATTTATAAATTGCATCTTCTCCTCACTTTCTCGCTCTGATGCTGGTGCAAAAAAATCACACTGGCTCACTCAGGTATGCTTGTGAACCTTGTTACACATGAACAAGAACTTGAATTTATATAATGCCCTTATATAACCTCGGCTCATCCCAAAGCGCCTTAGCATTACTTGAGAGATGTGGGGTGGAATTTACCAATTTGTTTTCCAAACCGTCAGCTGAGTCAATAAGATTAACTCGCCGGTGGCACTGCCAGCTCCCCCCCCTTGCCGGCTGCACTGCCAGCCTCCCCACGTCATGTTTTTTGACACTTCAGGGAAAGAAAAGTGTGCCCACCCTGAATTGTTATTCACATCGGCATACCCTCAGGCCAACATAGAATCATAATAACCCACAGTGCACAAAGAGGCTATCCAGCCCATTGAGTCTGCACCAACAATAATTCCACCTAGGCCCTATTCTTGTAACCCCACATATTTACTCCACTAATCCTTCTAACCTATGCATCCCGGGACATTAAGAGGAAATTTAGCATGGGCGAATGCACCTAACCCGCACATCTTTGAACTGCAGGAGGAAACTGGAGTACCCAGAAGAAACCCATGCAAACATGGGGAGAACATGCAAACTCTGCAAAGATAGTCACCCAAGGCTGGGTATTGAACCCAGGGCCCTGGTGCTTGAGGCAGCAGTGCTAACCACTGTGCCACCATGCTGCGCATGGGCAACTTGTGTGGCGGAGGAACAATGGCTTGATAAAAGTCAGTTTCTCCCTGTTAGATCATTCCAAGGCAAGGACAATTGACAAGGGAAATCCTGCCTGCGTAAAAGCCATTTTGGGTCTCCCGCTTGATTATCTACCCCCTCCTGCATTTCCATTCCTGAAAAATTGGGAATGGAAAATCTACCCTGTTGTCATTGTAGTAATGTAGGCACTCAGACTGATATATGCTAAGTAATATTAGTAAATGAATGCAGGATTTATTAGCTACTTAAAGTATTGATATAAAAAAACCACTGTATCCTGGCTGCAGATCCCACAATTAGACTTATTGTATGATAGATTGTAACTACTTAGTTGAGGTTTGAGAGTTAAGCTGCTGCAATTATACTGTCTGTAATAAGGAAGTGATGAATTTACTAAATATCTGTGATTTTTAAATATTTTTGACGAGGGAAAATTCCATTAATTTGTTATCTTAAATTTACAAGTGAAGACCTCCCATTATCTTGAAGAAAACCTCATTGCAGGACATGCACTTCAATAAAAATAACAGCATTCTTTTCTGTACCAGTGATCCAAGCCGGGAATCAAACCTGGGTCCTTGGCATTGTGAGGTAGCATCTTCCCATCAGACTTTCTTTTTGTGTGCAATCTATTTTCATTTGCAAACTATGTTTGCTGGTGTGGCTATATTTAGATATTTATATCTGCATTATGTCACCCTGAGCATTATGTTTTCAAATGACAGGTCAGAATAATAGATGCACTGAATGTGTCACATGGGATTCAGGATGGGCTGGGTAGATGGATACTGAACTGGCTTGGTCATAGAACAGTAAGAAGATTCACAACATCAGGTTAAAGTCCAACAGATTTATTTTGTAGCACAAGCCACTAGCTTTCAAAGTGCTGCTCCTTCGTCAATGAGTGGGAATTCCATTCACAAACAGGGCATATAAAGACACAAACTAATTTATAAAATAATGGTTGGAATGTGAGTCTTTACAGGTAATCAAGTCTTGAAGGTACAGACAATATGAGTGGAGGGAGAGTTAAGCACAGATTAAAGAGATGTGTATTGTCTCCAGCCAGGACAGTTAGTGAGATTTTTGCAAGTCGGGCAAGTTGTGAGGGTTACAGATGGTGCAACATGAACACAAAGTCCCAGTTGAGGAACTTGGTTGTCAGTTCCTGCTCAGCAATTCTGCATTGTCGTGTGTCGTGAAGGCTCCTTGGAGAACGCTTACCCGAAGATCAGAGGCTGAATACCTGTGACTGCTGAAGTGTTCCCCGACTAGAAGAGAACATTCACTATACGAAAACAAATGAATGAACACCGCTGTATAATCACCAGGCAGGAGTGTTCTCTTCCTGGTCTTGAGGGTGACTACGAGGAGAGGTTGAATAAACTAGGATTGTTTTCACTGCAAAGACGGAGGCAGAGGGGAGAACTGATAGAAGTCTACAAAATTATCAGAGGCATAGACAGGTTGGATACTCAGAGGCTTTTTCCCAAGGTGGAAGTGTCAATTACAAGGGGACACAGGTTCAAGGTGAGAGAAGGAAAGTTTAAAGGAGATGTGAAGGGGAAGTTTTTCACATAGAGAGTGGTGGGTGCCTGGAACACGCTGCCAGAGGAGGTGATGAAGCAGGCGTATTAGCAACATTTAAGAGGCATATAGATGCATACACAAATAGGGAGGGAAATATCCATTGCCACAGGGGGAGTGGCAATTCTGCATTCTGCTTATCACTCCATTTTCCATTCCCAAGTATCTACATTCTTAGGACCTGTTCTTTGATGTACCTTGTGTGGCGCCCAATCAATGCTTTCTCAAATTTGTACAGAACTTCATGTTTCCTTTACTAATACACACTGTGATTTCCTTAAGTGAATCAAATGTACAATCTGTTTATCAATCTATATCTCTGATTAGCCTGTGCCTTTCTAAGAATTTCATCCTGTAGCATGGCTTCTCAGAGATCATCCAGAAAGGTTAATTGTCCTTTACTTTCCTTCCTTCTCTCTTTTCACTTCATTAGGCTTGTGACACTTGTCATCCTCCAGCCCTTTGATGCAATTACCATTCTCCAAGACTTCTGTGATTTCCCTTCAAACCTCCTCCATTAGCCCACCTGGGTCCTGGTCTGATTATTTCTAAATATTGTTCCTTTGTATTGAAGACCAAGGAGAAATCCAGACTGGCACAACTTAAGCTTGCTGGTTATCCTTTATATTCGACAATATTCATCGGTATTTGAGGCATAAAGCGTCACTGAGTAATGCGGCTTTCTTGTTTTCCTTGATCCAGTCTGAAAACATTGCACAATAAACTCGGGAAAGCAGCTGTGTTTTGTAACTTCTTGTATTTCAGCCATAATGTACTGAGCCGAAGTGCTCCTGTCAAATCGACCCTTTGTGTTTATGAATTTGTTACTTGCCTCAGAAATAATCTGGCTGCAGATCATGGGTGATCTCATAAACTGCCTTTGGGGCTGAAGGATCAGGAAGAGCAGAAGCAGCTGCCAGTAAAGAAAAGAGGAGAGAGCACGACAGCACAGGAAACTGTACCCACAGCACATGTTCAAGGGGCACTTCTCCTACATTAACTTTACTATATGGGGCATCTTTGCTGCTCCAGGAAGGTTGTCACTGAGCTATGTTACCTGTTTAACCTCAAAGTAGGGCAGGGACAGTGCTTGTTGCATTTGTCAAGGTGAGTGTGACCCTTTTCCACCAAGGCTTCCTCTCAGGTGGCAACAGGAAACATCAGCCACATTCTCCAGGACCTTGCAGCCATGGTTCTACAAACCTGTAGATGCCCCCTGTGCCACCTTTTATTTTTATAGGCATGTTATTAAGTAGCAAGAACTATCCTGGCAGGAATTTCCACACTGTTCTGGAGCACGTCTACTAATCAGAGCAGTGCTCTTTAAGAACATTTTCAAGCAAATCATTGGTTTCTGGGCCTTTTCACGTGGGCTCTCTCTGTGTAGGTGTGTCTGTCCCAAGATCATCACGATGGGCAACTTTGAATAGCTCTGAGCTTCGAGATCGAGCCACGGTCAGTGGTATTACAGTGTGGGTTGTAACAATGTAAGTTAATTGGCATTATTACACTATCAGACTGAATGGCATTAGAGTAAGCATACTGTCACACAGGGAGAGGATAGCAGACCCTCTCCTAAGAAGGCTTTTCTCAAGAACAGAATGTGGGAGTGATGTGAAGCTCTGGAAACCCCTTTCAACTGTGGCCTCAAAAGCCAGGGCAACCTGACAGAGATCCTGAGGAACGTTCTCATGGATTATATGGAGAAGTCCCACTCCGACTTCATAGAATCCCTGTAGCGCAGAAGCAGGCCATTCAGCCCATCAAGCCTACATTGACCACAATACCACCCAGGGTCACATAACCCCACATATTTACACTGCTAAACTCCCTGACACTAAGGGTCAACTTAGCATAGTAAATCAACCTAACCTGCAGATCTTTGGACTGTGGGAAGAAACTGAAGCACCTGGAGGAAACCCACACAGACGCAGGGAGAACGTCTGTGTGGAATTTGCACAATCACCCGAGGTTGGTACTGTGAGGCAGCAGTGCTGACCACTTGTCTCCAGCTGGCTTTGTGGAGATCATTCTGTCCAACACGGATGAAGCACTCTGATCCAACAACACCACAGTCGAGCTAACAGCGATGAAATCTTGTATAATGTCTCTGACAGTTTCTTCGGCAGCACAAAATGCTGCGGGCACGGGATCTCAAACATGGCCTCAGAGGGCACGGTTAAAAGGAGTTTCCAAAACTCCACACTGCTCCTATATTCTGTTCTTGAGAAAAGCTGTAAGCAAATCGAGGACAATGTCCTGTCTCCTTTGGAGACATACCATAATTGTAGGACAGCAAAGGGAAATGGGGAATTGGAGTCTTGTGAGCTGTCAGTGCTGTTATTAATGAGGTTGTACACAATACAGCTGTAAGCAGATTGTAGAACTACTGAGCTAATTCACTGAACTTCCTCTGCTCAGTGCTCCTGACATTGGCTTGCTTGACCATTTCTACCCACAATTGCTGAGACTGAGGCCTTAAGTGCTTCCTTCCCAATGAAGGGAAAAGAATGTTTCTTCTTTCCATTGCCTGCACAATAGCCTCCTGAGCATTATCCGAGAATCTTGGACCCCATTCATCACCAACTTTAATCATTACTTAATCATAAAGATCCAAACTTTCTGTGACCAGAATTCATTTCTTTAGCCCGTGTTTGCTGTCTTTATTTGGTATCAGATATGTCCTAAACATCTGCCACTCTCTGCAGCCCACCCCAACTACATTCAGCATGTATAACATTATAGAGTCATTGACTTCCTACAGTGCAGAAGGAGGCCATTCGGCCCATCCAGTCTGCATTGACCACAATCTCACCCAGGGCTTCTTCCCATAACCCCACATATTTATGTTGCTAATCCCCCTGACATTAGGGACAATTTAGCATAGCCAATCACATCCTTGGACAATGGGAGGAAACTGGAAGAAACGCACACAGACAAAAGGAGAATGTGCAAACTCCACACAGACAGTGACCCAAGCCGGGAATCAAATCCAGGTCCCTGGTGTGTCAGCAGTGCCACTGTGCCACCTGTTGTGTGAAAATATTTCTTTCTGACACTACATTTGCTTCTTTTGCAAATCACCTTCAATCTGTGCCCTCTCCTTTTCATAATGCAATGCAACCTCTTTCACTACACTTTTGGCCATCTGCCCTAATATTGTTTTATGTGGCTCAGTGTCTTGTTGTCTTTTACAATGCTCCTGTGAAGTGTCTTGGAAATTTTAATACATTTAAAGGCCCAAGACAAATAAGGGTTGGTTTTGTCATTGCTCACAGTCAGTAAGGAGAAGGAAGGTGTGCTCTGAAGTTGATGCCACAGTACCATGGGAATTATGAACATGGCAGCCGCTGTCTCTATCATTTCCACACTGACTCATTGCACAGAATCCCAAGAGAATAGAGGGCCAGGCCCAGGACCATGAGCTTGGTGTTATGGGAGAGCTAGCTGGGTCATAGCAGTTCAGCACAGAGCTGCATGTGGCCTTCCCTCATGTAGCCATCTGAAGTTTGTTCAATAGAAGCTTAGAAACCTGTCACACACCCTGGTGCAGGGATAAGAAAAGAGACACACATGTTGAAATGTTTTTATTGATAACCCTAATATGCACTGTGTCTGATAATTTTGTATTAAGTTCTGGATTCGGTATTTTTGTTCTGAAATGATGGCAAGACCTGTAAGACAGGAAGGAAGGAAAGTTATACTCACGACGGTGGTAAGGTTTGTGGACTGTTGATTAGTTGGAAATGGGAAGGATGATTTAGATCTCTACTGGTCTCTAAATTCTTTAAGCACAAGATCACTTTTAGCATCAAAATGCAGCACAAGATCTAGGGCTTAAAAATTTGACTTTACTAAAACCCACCCAAAATATACTTGCCTATTCCTCATGTTATTACCTGTGCTTGCACATTATCTGTGAGGTCTCAATCATAGTTGGAGATGGCCAGTTTCATACAGTCCATTATATGGGCATCTGTGAGATGAGTGCCATACTGGGACTTGATGATTTTCATATGGGGAAGTATATGGAACCGAAGTAGGACTTCACCTTGAGTGTACACAATATCAGAAAACCATATATCTCTCTGTTTACAAGTCCCCAAAAGTTTTTGTCTCTTAATCTAGCTTTTAATTCTATGTCATTTTAATAATGATTATTTCTATGTTAATTCTATTTAATTTTGTTGTCAATTCTTCAATGTCCACTTGAAAAAAGGATTTAAGATAAACACAATGATTTGTTCCATCTTGTCTAACTCCTGAAATTGAATTCTGTTGAATTCCTTTTCCAATTTGTTCAGATGGTTGCAGAATTTGTTTGGATGGAACCTTTGACCTGTAAATGGATTTCTTCCAGATTTGGGAAGTGCTCGATAATTTTGTTCTTTAACTGGGCGGACTACAGGCTCAGTTTCAACTTGAACACATTCACTGCACTGATCAGGTGACAAGTCTCTGTGCCTGTCCTGCAGTTCACAGTTAAGTCCATTCAAATTTGCACTTATATCCGTGTGAAACACCACGTCTAGCAGCCATGCATTATCTAACAGCCTGCTGTACACCTCATTTCTTGATTCAAGAAAGGTGACAATTTCAGGCAGAAGATCAAAAAATCCCTGGAAGACTTTTCCTCAACTTAACCACTTCACACCTGCATGAGCTTACTGTGGGTGGCATCAGGCTCATTTGAAGAAGCAATGAATTGAGTTGACAACCTTGACAGCTGTCATTACATGAGAAGAGTCAATAACCTTACTTGCTAGCACTTGGTGGATAACATAGTTGACAAAGAAGGGGGGAGTTCAGGACCACTTCTGCAAAGTGCAACAAAAGATGCATTGACACCCAGTAATGGCAGTGCACCATCAGTTTTGATTGAAACCAGTTTCTTGTTTTTCTCAGTCACATTCCTTTTAAATTTGTCATAGACATTTTTGCTTCTTGTTCTCTCTGTATGGTAAAAGAGTGAGGAAATCCTCCTGTGTTGTTGCATTTTTGAATGCCATGCAGCTGGGCTGTATCCATCATATCTGCTGACAAATTAAACTGGTGAGAAACATTGGATTGGATTGGCCAGCATCTCTACATCAAACCCCAGTCCAACGCCGGCATCTCTACATCGTGAGAAACATTCACAGCCTGATGTGTCTTGGTGTATTTGCTGAGACACAGTCTCAGACAACAATTCCATCCTCCTAGCTACTGTTAAAGCAGTAAGAAGTCTCACAAAACCAAGTTAAAGTCCAACAGGTTCATTTGGTAGCAAAAGCACTAGCTTTTGGAGCACTGCCCCTTCATCAAGTGAGTAAGAGTTCTGGTCACAAACAGCACATATATAGACACAACCTCAATTTACAAAATAATAGTTGGAATGCCAGTTTTTACAGATAATCAAGATACTGATTTAGGGTAAGTCCTCAAAGATGAATAGCTCTCTGAGAGCTATATCTAGAAACTCTGGAGGTTGTTATCTCTCCTTCCTCACTTGATGCTCGTTCAGTTGTTGCTGCTCAGGTAGTCAGGGCTAGTCCCTCTTTGGTGCTAATGGAGCAGGCAGCAGCTGACGCCAAATCCGGATTCCTTTCCAGCAGGGTAATTGCAGAGTTCCACTGGAATAGTCGATACAGCTGAAGTGTTGCTTGAGCATGCTGCTGGTTTACTTTGTGATATTCCTTGTCTCTGTATGGCTGTCATATGTCAGCTCTGCAGCTGTGACAGGTTCCTGGCAAATGTTATGAGCTGTGTTGGGAGGAGATTACTCTGGTTGCCAGCCTGCTTGTCTGCCTGGTTGGAATAAAGACAGCAGGGAGGACCGACACAGGATGAAAGCTTTGACTGCTGCCAGGATATGGGCACTGATTTGCATAAAGCATTGCCAGTGACTGCAAACCAGTCAGACGTCAAGAGAGTGGAAGCCCTTAGACGTTCCAGACTGAACTAAGCAATCTCGGAATTAACAGGTCTGATCAAAACTCTACCACTCTGTCACACCCAGCCATGAATGGTTGTGGACAGTTAAACAACTAACTGGAGGAGGAGACTCCAGAGATACTGAAGCAGTCCATGCCACACACAATAAGACTTGGATAATATCCAGACTTGGGTTGTTGGGTAAGCAAGTAAGATTTGTGCCAAAAAAGTGCCAGCTAATGACCACATGCAACAAAAGAAAATCTGCCTACCTCTCTTTGACATTCAATGCATTTCCAACACTGAAACCCCTCACTATCAATACCCAGGGCTCACCATTCACCAGAAACAGAACTTGGAGAGTTATAAAAATACTGTGACCATAAGAGCAAATCAGAGACTGGGAATTCTGCAGTTAGTAACTCCTGGCTCCCCAAATCCAGTCCAACATCTGCAGGGCGCAGGTCAGGAGTGTGATGGAATACTCTCCACTTGCCTGGATGGGTGCAGCTCCAACAACACTGGAGGCTTGAACCATCCAAGACAAAACAGTCTGCTTGATTAGTACATCATCCAGCACTTTAGACATTCACTCCCTCCACCTCTGGCAGCAATGTTGACCATTCTGTAAGATGCACTGTATCAGTTCTCCAAGGTTCCATTGACAGAACTGTTGAAACACAGAAGCTCTTCCATTTAGAAGGACAGCAAATGCACGGGAATGCCGCCACCTGGAAATTCCCCTTCCAATCACACTCACCAGTCTGGCTTGAAAATATGTCACTGTTCCTTCACTGTAACTGAAACTCCCTTCCTAACAGCACTGTGGATGTACACCACACCACAGGGATGGCGGTGGTTCTGGAAGGCATCACCTTCTCAGGGGCATTTAGGAATTGGTAGTAAAATGTTGGCCTTGCCAGTGGTGCCCACTCTCCTGAGACAAGAAGGATGTCATGTTGGCAATTGGAAGAAAACAAGGCCATGTCTGAACAGCGAATGAGAGCGTGGACCTTGCCTGCCACATGGGTGAAGCTTTGTGTTGTATTGTCCTGTTTCTCTGTCCATTGCAAAGACAACATAGGTGTTTCTCCTCATGTGCTTCCTAAATCAGCTGTTGGTATGAAGTCTGAATGGAAGAGTTTTTATTGTGCTTCCACGCCCCATAAACAAATCATGACTATGTCTTTGATCTGAGCGCTCATGTCAGTGAGCCAGGTGCCGCATCGTTTACATAACATCTGCTTGCAGCTTTTGGTTCACTTCAGCGAACCTGAATGAACCCTCCAAATGGTCTTGTTTACCCATTTCTGGAGAGTACTCCATGAGTATTCCCTTTTTTTTTGTTTCACGCTCTGTGTCGATAGGCCAGTATTGTCCATTCATCAAACTCAACTGATCTGCTCACAATCATATTCGTCTTAATGAAATCAAAGCAGCTGCCTTGTATCTATCTCCCGTGTCGATGAATACAGGTACTGTTTTTTTTTATCAAAAGGGCCTTTCAAGAAATTCAATTCATAATGCAACGGTTCTGATGGTTAGCGACGATCTGATAATGCAGATAATAGACTGCTTTTGATTTCCATGGTAACTTCATTTGTGGTGTAATAATTTGAAACAGGATAGAAAAAAGGCAAGAAATTTAATTATATGTTCCGAAATGTGAATGGGCATGTCTCATTAGTACCAAGGAAAAGAAGAAATCCAGGTTAAATCACAATGAAATCAAAAGTCTGTGGAGCAAATTTTAACAGGAGAATGATGTTAACATTTCTGGAATTATTTTGCGCGGTTCTGCAAATGAAAAGGCTGGAAGGAAATGATTTATATTATCTACATTTCTTCTGAAAACCGGCAATTAATTACATGTCGTTGATTGTTCTGCAGGTGTTAAGTGAATTAGAATGAGAATGATGGGAGTGGGTCACATTGCAGCTTTAACACGTGTGCGAAGATCGTTATAACCTTCATTTTTGTTTCATTTTCTGGAATCGATAACATGCACAGAAGCTGCAGAATCTTTCGCATTGGTGGACGTGATCTTATCGATCATTCACGCCATGCTCCCACTGCAGCAAGGTCAGAGAATTTGGCACCCAGCCCAATCTCCGTTCAGCGCAGCGGAATGGGAAAATCCCCTGGTGTGAATGGGATGGGAACTGAGGTGAGGAGAAATTTCTTCACCCAGAGGGTGGTGAATGTGTGGAAGGCACTACCATAGAATGTAGCTGAGGCCCAAACATTGTGTGATTTCAAGAAAAAAATTAGACATTGCTCTTGGCAATTAAGAGATATGGGAGAAAGGGAGGATTTAAATAGTGAAAAATTACAACATGCTACTGTGCAGAGGAACCTGGGGCTCCTTAGGCATGAATCACAAAAACTCAGTTTGCAGTGCAGCAGGTGATCAAGAAGTCGAATGGAATGTTGGCTTTTATAGCGAGGGGGATGGAATATAAAAGTGGGAAGGTCTTGCTGCAATTGTACAAGATACTGGTGAGGCTGCAACTAGAGTACTGTGTACAATTTTGGTCCTCTTATTTGTGAAAGGATATATTGGCCTTGGTGGGAGGGCAGAGAAGGTTTACCAGGTTGATGTAAGAGATGAGGGGATTGGCTTATGAGGAGAGATTGAGTAGATTGGACCTGTATTCATTGGAGTTTAGAAGGCTAAGAGGTGATCTTTTGGAGACATACAAGATATTGAAGGGGCTAGATCGAGTAGAGGTAGAGAGAGATTCTTTCCACTTAGAAAGGAAACAAGAACTACAGGACACAGCCTCAAAATAAGGGGGTCAGTTTACAACAGGGTTGAGGAGGAACTTCTTCTGTCAGAGGGTAGTGAATTTTTGTAATTCTCTGCCCACTGAAGCGGTGGAGCGTACCTCGTTAAATATGTTTAAGTCATAGGTAGATAGATTTCAATTCAATAAGGGAATTAAGGGTTATGGGGAGCAGGCGGGTAAGTGGAACTGAACCACTTTCAAATCAGCCATGATCTTATTGAATGGCAGGATAGGCTCGAGGGGCTAAATGGCCTACTCCTGCTCCTAATTCTTATGTTCTTATTAGGATATTGATTTGGTGTTCAGCCATAATCAAAATGAATGGTAGAGCAGGTTTGAAGGGCCAAATGGCCTACTTCTGCTTTTAGTTTCTATGTGGACATCGCTGGCAAGGCCTGCATTTGTTGCACTTGAATGGAATGGTTTGCTCAACTGTTTCAGAGGGAAATTAAGATTTACCCACATTGCTGTGAATCTGGAGTCGCAGAAAAGTCAGACTGGGTAAGGACGGCAGATTATCCTCTATAAAGGGGCATTAGTGAACTAGATGGGTTTTTATGATACAGTTTTATTTAACTTCAGATTATATTAATTGAATTTAAATTCCACTGGCCATCATGATGGGATTTGGGCCCGTGTCCCTATTAGCCTAGGGCTCAGGATTATTCATCCAGTGATATTCCCACCACCCAATTATGTATAGAGAAAATAATAACCAGTAGGAATTTATTTCCTTGACTTGGGCAATGCGTAAGTATGTGCAGCACAGATATAGGCTGGATTTTCCAGACCAACTGCAGTCTAGCCAAAAACCCACTGACTAAACAATTCCTGTGATGGGCAGAGCTGGAAAATCTCACTAGAATTGCTTGGTAAACTTAATAAAAAAAAATGTGATATAAAGTCACCAATGTCAGGAATATTGTATCATACTCCTGAATTAGGAAATGAACAACAAAGTGCACAATCTCCAGTCTATACCAAACTCACATAGCCAGTGATTTTTTTTTGTTTTTATTCCAATTCAATCAAATCAAGTCCAATTCAGAGTCCCACAAGTTGAGATGTTCCAGATCCAAGCTGACAAGATAGGGCTCTCACCTCCTGTTTTGGGCCTGATCTACATGATCCAAGCTGATTGGAGTACGTGTAGCTCCTTCTTCAAGATTTGATCTCATTTGCATCTTAACTAAAAGGCCGAGAAACCACTCTAAAAAATTGCTTCAAATGAAGCTAAAATGTAACTTTATGGCTTCAACCAAGCGCAGCATGTCCATACTACACTCAATCTTAGCCAGAAGGCCAAGAAGCCAGTGTTCAATTGCTTAATACAGTTCAGATTTTTAACTTAGGTCATTGTGAAACCAAGGAGTGCTGTACTAGAACTCCCATGTATTATAGGTGGGTTCAGGCCTATGATTCCCAGGACCATAGGCTGCTCTCCCCTTTTAGGGGGACAGCTGACTGGTGGTGATTTAACCTGAGGATCATCGCACTGCAGGCAAGCGGCAAGGTTCAGAAGGTGGGCATTCATGAAAAACTTCAACTGGTGTGGGAATTGAACCCTTGCTGTGGCCATTGCTCTTCGTCCATCTAAACTAACAGACCCCCAATCATGTGATACAGGTGGGACTTTGATGTCCACATAGCTACTACATAACTTTGTCAGGTGTATTTGTGTTTTTCTAAATACAATAATTTTGTTTACAATGCAAAACCAATTGCAGTTTTGTACCGCTATTGTGATGTACAAAAGTAATGCTTCCACATGACAACAATATACTAATTATTCATATTTTCAAAACTATTCACATACATACATGGGCTGGAACTTACTGACTATTCATGCTGATGGGGCCCTCCTTAAGTGGTTGTGGACTGCCCACTGTGGCAAGGCTGGGTTTTACAGTGATGGCTTTAGGTGGGACAGGTAACATCGCCACCAATAAAATCTTGGCCTTGGTATTTTTTTGATGGATCACAGAACCCTATTGTGCAGAAGGAGGCCATTTGGCACATCAAGTCTGCACTGACTACAATCCCACCCAGGCCTTATTCCATAACCCTATGAATTTGCCCTAACTGGTTCCCCAAACACTCAGCGTCAATTTAACATATCTAGTCCACCTAACCTACACATCTTTGGACTGTAGAAAGAAACTGGAGCAGAGAATGTGCAAACTCCGCACATATAGTATACTAAGACGGGAATCAAACCCAGGTCCCTGGCGCAGTGAGGCAGCAATGCTAACCACTGTGCCACCGTGCAGTAGTATAGATTTAAGCCATCCAAGTATCTGCCGCAAGTAGGTCTTATGATTTCAGTGCAAATTGAGCTGAAAAAAAATTGGCAATGGAAACTTGGTGAGTACATTTTCCAGCAGCCACTCATCCAGTAAGAAATGACTGAAATTCTAAAATAAGTACAGGTGCAGCAAAATCCCTGTGTACAATCCAGATAACAAAGTTTAAGAAAACTCCTAATTTTTGTCTGTCTCCTGTGTGTTTTCTCAATAAAATCCTCTCCCTCTGCCACCCTGAAGTACAAGGCATGTTGCTTCCTTTTATGAGATGGCAACGACACTTGACTGGCACTTGAGTGCTGAATCAACACTGGCTCAAAATCCCATCATTTTGTATTTTTTTTTGAAAAAAGCATTTAATGTGCCTGGCGAGAATTTCTGTCCCCTCACTGTGAAGAAACAGCAGGGGATTGTAATTGCCCTCTGTGATTTGGCACACACAATGTATGCTACTTGAAGCTCAACATCCAGAAACAGTGTATGAATTGTGCATTTGAGAACTTTTCTGGTGTTTGTTCAGTTGTAGTCCTCCCTGCTTTGTTGCATGTCTCATTATGGGTAATATTTGAGCCCACTGCAACAGGATTCCATTGCTTTTAATTCAGCAGTTTTCTATACACAAAAGGTTTCCAGTTCGCCAGACACTTATGACCATTCCTGTGATCCAGCTAACACACAGAGAATAATGGATACTTGGAGAAATGGCCGATAAGAAAATATGATTAAAAATCAAATGGTTCATTCTGATCATCTGTAATATTGAGTCATAATATTGCAATTTTTTTTTGGAATCTCAGCACAGAAGTAAGTCATTGAGGCCCTTCAACCAGCAAGCCACTTTATTAGATCGTGGCTGATTTGTACCTCGAGTCCATTTATCCACCTTTGATCCATGTCCTTTAATACTCTTAGTAATCAAAATCTGTTGATCACAGCCCCAAAGCTGTCACAGAATCCTTACAGTGCAGGAGGCCATTTAACCCATTGAGTCTGCACTGATCACAATCCCACCCATGTCCTATCTTCAAAACCCCATGCACTAGTCCTCCAGTCTAAGGGGCAATTTAGTGTGGCCAATCCACCTAACCCACACATCTTTGGAGCATGGGAGGAAACCAGAGCACCCAAAGAAAACCTGCACAGACACAGGGGGAACATGCGAACTCCACACAGAGAGTGACCCAAGCTAGGAATCGAACCTGGATCCCTGCACTGTGAGGCAGCAATGCTAACCACTGTGCTGCCCCTATTGACTTTGGAAGACAGACTGTATTGGTTTCCTCTATTGTTTAAAGTGCTTCCTGATTGCACTCCAGAATAGCCTCACTCGAATTTTAAGATTACAGGCTGGAATTTACCATCAGCCACTCGGATACTTGAAGGTGGGGACTCATTAAGACAAAGTAGATGGCCTTCCTACCATATCCCATCCATCTCTGACTTGTCTCCCGTATTATGGAGGGTGGGAAAGATGTCAGACTGCTGACCCCTCCCCACCATCTCCACTGCTCTTAGGCTTATGAGGTCCTGAAGCAGGAAATGAATGGCTGCTTAAAGGCCTCTATCCATATCCACCACTATTTAATCCATGGCAGGGGAAAGCAAGGCAAGGTAGGTGAATCAGGAGCTATTACTTTAGGTTATTCTCGGGCAAGGAGAGGTAACTTCTGTAATGGTTTTTCTGTGCCCACTGGGGGCACCCTCATCTCTGTAACATGGCTCCCCCATAGCGACCCTTGTTGGAGTTTCCCAGGCAAGCCTGACCAAAATACAAGGATGTCCTTCTAAGTAGTAAAATCACAAGTAGGCTTACATTAACATGCAATGAAGTTATGCTCCATAGAACATAGAACATTACAGCACAGAACAGGCCCTTCGGCCTTCGATGTTGCGCCAACCAATATAAAAAGCAATGCCCCTCCAAACTAAACCATTCCCTTCTCTTCCATATACTTATCAACTAACCTCTTAAACGCCACCAAACTTGGCGCATCTACAACTGCTGCAGGCAGGGCATTCCACTCCCTAACCACCCTTTGGGTAAAGAACCTACCTCTGATATCCGTCCTATAACTATCACCCCTTAATTTAAAGCTGTGTCCCCTCGTGCTAGCTTTCTCCATCCTAGGAAAAAGGCTATCACTGTCCACCCTATCTAAACCTCTAATCATCTTATATGTTTCAATAAGGTCCCCTCTTAGCCGCCTCCTTTCTAACGAAAACAACCTCAAATCCCTCAGCCTCTCCTCATAAGACCTGCCCTCCATACCAGGCAACATCCTGGTAAACCTCCTCTGTACCCTCTCCAATGCCTCCACATCTTTCTTATAATGTGGGGACCAGAACTGCACACAATACTCCAAGTGCGGCCGCACTAGAGTTTTGTACAGTTGCAACATGACGTTGCGGCTCCGAAATTCAATCCCCCTACCAATAAAAGCTAAGACTCCATATGCCTTCTTAACAACCTTCTCGACTTGACTGCCTACTTTCAGGGATCTATGCACATACACACCAAGATCCCTCTGTTCATCTAGACTACTAAGAATCCTACCATTTGCCCTATACTCTACACATTTATTATTTCTGCCATAGTGCATTACCTCACACTTTTCCACATTAAACTCCATTTGCCACCTCTCGGCCCAGCTCTGCAACTTGTCCAAGTCCCTCTGCAAACTATAACACCCCTCTTCACTATCTACCACTCCACCGACTTTAGTGTCATCTGCAAATTTACTAATCCATCCTTCAATACCCTCATCCAGATCATTTATAAAAATTACAAACAGCAGGGGCCCCAAAACAGACCCCTGAGGTACACCACTTGTCACCGAACTCCAAGATGAATATCTCCCATCAACCACCACCCTCTGTCTTCTATCTGCTAGCCAATTCCTAACCCAATTAGCTAAATCACCCTCTATCCCATACATCTGCATTTTCTGCAGAAGTCTTCCATGGGCCACCTTATCAAACGCCTTACTAAAGTCCATATATACCACATCAACCGCCTTACCCCCATCCACCTCCTTAGTCACTTTTTCAAAAAACTCAATGAGGTTAGTAAGGCACGACCTACCCTTCACAAAACCATGCTGACTATTTCCAATCAATTCATTACTCTCTAAATAAGTATAAATCCTATCCCTAATTATTCTCTCCAATACTTTGCCCACAACAGAAGTAAGACTCACTGGCCTATAATTCCCTGGAAGGTCTCTCTTCCCCTTCTTGAACAACGGGACCACATTCGCTATCCTCCAGTCCTCCGGAACCACACCCGTAACCAACGACGACCTGAAGATCAGAGCCAGAGGCTCTGCAATCTCCTCTCTTGCCTCCCAGAGAATCCTAGGGTAAATCCCGTCCGGCCCAGGGGACTTATCCAACTTCAAACCCTCGAGAATATCTAGCACATCCTCCCTATCTACTTCGATACCTTCCAGTTTGCTACCCTGTACCTCAGTGTTCCCCATAACTACATTTACATCACCCTGCGTGAATAAAGGTATTTATTCACTGCAGTAAATGCTCCGGCACCTGTTCGGGTCAATGCACCTAACCGGCATGTCTTTCAGAATGTGGGAAAAAATTAGAGCACTCAGAGGAAACCCAGAGATATGGGGAAAATGTGCAAATTCCAGACAGACAGTGACCCAAGTTGGGAATTGAACTCAGGTCCCTGGTACTGTAAGGCAGCAATACTAACCACTGTGCCACCATGACACCCCTAGGCAGCTGAAGCCTCTGAGGCTGGGTTCCATGACTCTTTTTCCTCAGGGACTGCCTGTAGTTTTAGCAGTGATCCTGGAACTTTTAAGAGTACAGAACTGCTAGCCAATCAGATTGGCCGATAACTTCTATGTCCAGGCCCAAATGGGCAGAAGTTTCATCTGCATCAATTATAGAATCATAGAAACCCTACAATGCAAAAAGTGATCATCTGGCCCATTGAGTCTATACCAACCACAATCCTACCCAATCCCTACTCCCATATCCCTACTCATTTACCCGCCAATCCCTCTAACCTACGCATCTCAGGACACTGAGGGATAATTTTAGCATAGCCAATCAATCTAACTCTCACAAGTTTGGACTGTGGGAGGAAACCGGAGGACCCAGGGGAAACCCATACAGGCACGAGGAGAATGTGCAAATTCCACACAGATAGTGATCCAAATGGGGAATCAAACCCAGATCCTGGAACTGTGAAGCAGCACTGCTAACCAGTATGCTACCGTGCCGCCTTATGGTTGCTCAGCATATTATTACTGTAGGGGAGGGGTTGAGAGGCTCAGGATCAACTTTTCCTCCAGAAAATGTTAGGGAGAAAGTCATCTTGTAAGATCCAGCACTATGTCCCCTTGTTCAAGATTACTCAACCCAAAGGAAACAATTTCCTGTACTTTCCCCTTAATCATTTTAAATGCCTCAGGTCAATCACCCCTCAGCCTTTTAAACTCAAGTGATACAAACCAAGTCTGGACGGCACAGTGGTTAGCACTGCTGCTTCACAGAGCCAGGGACCAGGTTCAATTCCAGCCTTGGGTGACTGAATGTATGGAATTTGTACATTCTCCCTGTATCTGCATGGGTTTCCTCCAAATGCTCTGGTTTCCAAAGATGTGCAGGTTAATTTGATTGGCCATGTTAAATTGCCCTTTAGTGTGCAAAAATGTGCGGATTGGGGGAGGGTGGGGAATTCGCCACAGGAAATAGGGCAGAGAGGAGGGCCTGGTTGGGACGCTCTTTCAGAAGAGTCGTTGCAGATTAGATAGAGCGGATGGCCACTTCCTGCATTGGAGGGATTCTATTCTAAAAATAGGTAGCCTGTTCTAAAAAAAACTTTTAAAGCCTAGTATCATTGTGGTGGATCTACACTGTACCATCTCCAGAATTTCTGAAGGGTGATGTTCATAACTGAAAGCAGCACTTCTGTGTCTGTTGTATCTGAAAATATGGATGATCTTGTTTGGTGCAGTTCCAATTAGATTGGTTGTTCTTTTTTCCCTGACTCCAATAGTGGGGGCATTCCGTGTGACGGCGCATGCAGATGTTTACGCTGGAGGCTGGTAAGGTTGCTGCAAATTCATCAGCCTGAGTGTATTGATTATTCAGCTTCTTTGGGACTCCTGCTTGTGCAAGATTGCAGCTCCCTGCTGCAGTCAGTCAGTCCCTGTGTGCTCACGGGATGCTTTGTTTTGTGCTGAGTGGCGAATAAAACTATTTTGGAAAAGCGACGCGCCAGCGTGCAGCACATCCTTGAAGCAGATAAGATGCAAAGTTTAAAAAAAGAGAAAGGCAAAAGAAAACTAGGGTGAGAGCAACAAAATTAGAAAGGCCAGAGAAAACCGAGGCATTTGCAGCTTAATCGACTCTCTGTAAAGTTGTGCATGGCTCTGCTTTATCCCATTCTCACTCCCTTCTGATTTTTATTAATTGATAAGATAAAATAGCGCGGCAGCAAGAATTTGCTGTGAATCTTTTTCCCGGGGCTTCGCACTGCTTCGATAATTCCACTGACGCCCATTCCTAAAGTGTGGGACCCCTTGCTTTTGATGGGTTTCTGCTGGTTGTTTGAAATGGCTTTTTTATTCCCCCCTCCCCGGTTAGTTACTTAAGGTGATATAAATTGGTCATTCAAATCAGAACTGAAAATCAGAGTTGAAAGCAATGACTTCAGGGCAGCAGGAACGGTGCAGTGAACGCTGACTGAGTGGTGAACTGGTTGGCCCCTGTGGCTCCCACATTTCTATGCGATTGGCTTGAGGCATGCGATTTAAACTTGCAGCTGAATTGCAATAGAAATTCTCGCTCCTTAGATTTGCCCGATGTTGACAGTTTTGGGTTGCCAGGGAATGTTGTGTTCACTTTGTATTATGCAAACATTTAAAGCAAAATGAAATCAGCTGTCAGCCTTTTTTTGTGTTGTTCTTCACCTTCCAGTTTCAGAAATAACCACAGTGTAGAAATAACAGTCAAATTCTAGTAGCCAGAGGAGGGCAGATAGAAGTATTGTGGCTCTTCCTCTTAAGTTAAAGTTAATCTTTCTCTATACACTAGCTATGATTGTAACACTACATTGTGCATTCTCTCCTACCCTTTTCTATGAGTGGTCTGTTTTGCCGATATAGCATGCAAGAAACAATATTTTTCACTGTATTCTAATACATGTGACAATAATAAATCAAATCACGTTAGTTTTTTAGCATCCCAAGTGGGCTTACATTAACACTGCAGTGAAGTTACTGTGAAAATCCCTGAGTCACCACACTCCAGCACCTATTTCAGTACACTGAGGGAGAATTTAGCCTGGCCAATGCAGCCTAACCAGCACGTCTTTCAGACTTAGTACAGCTCCTCTGACTCAGTACTGAGGATGAAGGGCTACAGCACCTTGAAATGTCACCCTTAGATGCTGCCCAAACAGCAGTTTTCCTTTTGGTTTATATTTCAGATTTCCAGCCTGTGGAGTTGTGCTGTGCAGAAAACTTTTATTATCGTTCTCACAGATATTTGCAGACAGGTCATTTCATTCTACATTCTAATTTTACGCATGGAATTGTGTGGAGGTCACTGGGATACCTTCAAGATGGGAAGCAGAATTGAGAGACTGGATACAGAATCTTTGATTCGATTTGATTTGTTTTATTATTGTCATGTTATTGGCATACAGTGAAAAGTATTTTTTCTTTTGCATTATTCAAATGAAACATACCATTCATAAAGTACCCAGGGGAGACAGAAAGGAGAGGGTGCAGAATGTAGTGTTGCAGTCATAGCTAGGGTAAAGAGAAAGATCAGTTTAATATATGGTAGGGCTATTCAAAAATCTGATGGCAGCAGAGAAGAAGCTGTTAATGAGTTGGTTGATATGTAACCTCTTTTTCCTGATCACACTGGCTCAACAGTATGTCTTATTTGAGTACTGCTGTGAAAAGAGCCATGATGTTGAAGAAATTCGCAAGAATGCTAAATCTAAAGGGAACAACAATTTATACTGCATGGGAAGGGAATGCTGATTGGTTGGCGGGTGGACTGTAATTGGTAGAGGCATTGCCAGGAAGAGTGCACCAGGGGAGCAGTTAACTGCCAAGCTTTTTAAATTCAAAAACAGGGATGTTATCTCATTGGTTCAGGCATTGCCGTGGGGAAATGCAGTGATTAGGTGATGTTTGCTGTTTCACACTGCCACTCTGCAGTGGTAATATCAGTGGTGTTCTGTACGAATGGGATATTGCCATCAAACCAAAAAGACATTCTACGTATCGTACAAAAAAGTAAAGTGATATCTGTGTTTCAGTGATGGTGTAATGCTTGGTGTGCAGGCCATACATTCTAATGACTGCTGAAGCATAAAAAAAACAGCAAGTCTCTTTGCTGTTTACAGTAGGCAAAGTATAGACTGCACCCAACCAAATCATGCTCATAAAACTCAAAATACAATCCCAAACATTCAATGTGATTCTGCAATTGGATAATTTTTATAGTGCTAAGTACATTGACATCCAATTTAAGAGCATTAGTTGAGCTGTCAGTATGGCTCACTTGCTACAAGGTATAGGTATTCACACATAGTGCCCTCTCCTTTGCAGATAGAAAGAGCATGTTCGTGCACTGCACCTTTTTTCAATTTAAATGAAAACTTGGGGACAGCCATTCCCTGGTCAGTACCCATAGCAATGCCTTAACCAATCAGAGTTGATCTGTTTGGTTTGAACTTAGAGCAAAAGTTTGGCAGTCAACTGCTCCTTGGAATGCCTCTGTCAGTTAGAGTCCACTTGTCAACCAAACAGCACTCTCTTCCCATGCAATAGAAATTGTTGTTTGCTTTACAATTAATATGCTTGTGAGTTATGTCCTCAGACCATAAGATCAAAAGATTTAGGAATAGAATTAGGCCATTTGGTCCATCGAGCCTGTTCTGCCATTCAATCATGGATAATATGATTCTCATCCCAATTCTCTTGCCTTCTCTCCATAACCCTTGAACCCCTTATTGATCAAGAGCCTATCAATCTCTGTCTTAAAGATACTCAATGACCTGACCTCCACAGCCTTCTGTGGCAATGAATTCCACAGATTCACCACCCTCTGGCTGAAGAAATTTCTTCTCATCTCAGTTTTAAAGGAGGTCCCTTCACTCTTAGGTTGAGCTCTCGAGTTCTAGTCTCTCCCACTAACGGAAACATCCTCCCCATGTCCACTTTATCTAGGCATCTCAGTGTTCTGTAAGTTTCAATTGCACTCCCCCTCATCCTTCTAAACTCCATTGAGTATAGATCTAGAGTCTTCAACTGCTCCTCATATGCTTTCATTCCTGGTTCTGATAGGTGCAAGACAAAAAGTTTCAATAACATCTTTATTTTACACTGATTTTCAAATTCAATATGACCAAAGGATAATGTCTCACCCGAATTCTCAGAATGATGACCTCTGTTGAGCCGGTGTGGCACTTTGACTTCCATAGTAGGTATGATTTTCCTGAACGATTGTTGACCTGAAACATTAACTTCTTCTTCCTCCAAAGATGATGCCAGATCTATCAAGTATTTCCAAAATTTCCTGTTTTTATACTTTTCACCTAATTTAAAACTCTCAGCTTGTGACTTGTTATTTATTGCACAGTCATATACTCACTTTAAAAGGAAAACAGCATCATAGCTAAAAGAAATCCATTCTGTCAGAGAGAAAAGGGACTGCAAACGCCAGTCTTCTGCTCAGCAGAGTAGGAAATGGTTGCAGCACATCAGATATGTTTGTTGCTTATCAATGTGATGAGAGAAACCTTGATGCCACCAGTTATCATCACACGGGAGTTTTTGATTTCAGTAGCACTATTCAGGCTCTCATGTTGATGCACTGCACCTTTTTTCAATTAAATGAAAACTTTGTGCTTCTCTCAAAGTAAATAAAGGTGTAGGGCAACATAACCTGAAATGTTGGCCCAATTATTCGCTCCCAGGTCAGTTGGACAGTGATGAGAAATGAGATGCAGAGAGACCAGAACTGAGCGTTGAATAAATAATAGCTCAAAATCCATTTCTTTAAAAAAAGCATTTAATCTGCTTGGCCAGAATTTCTGTACCCTCAATTTTAAGAAAGAGCAGGGATGGTAATTGCCTCTGGAATGAATGAGGAGGCGGGCTGGGCAGAAGGCCTGACTCTGTGTTCCAACATTCTAATTAATTAATTAAAAATCAGATCGAAACAAAAAACAGCCCTTGCCTTTCACCTCCACATATGCTCCCTTTGCCAGTTCATGCTTTTCTACTTTTTATCAGCAATGCCAACCCATGCCCCTCAATCTACCCACTGTGACCCTTCATACTACCTATGCTTCCAAAGTATCCATGTCCTATGTAGTGCTGATGCCAGCTTAGTGCTGAATAATTTCCCCATCCACCGTTCTTTGGCCTTAACTTCTCCATGTCAGCTAATTGCCTTTGACAGTTCTTTGACAACTTTGACAGTAGTTTTACAGCTCCATTGAGTTTATGCAGCTTTTTATGAACCATGATTTTACTTTTATTAATTCCAAGGGGTTCTGTCCCTCTTCTAGGGAATGATTTATCTTTCAAAAGGCTCCCCGGCTATCCAAATGAGTTCATCAAGTTCAAATCTTCTCTTACATAAAAGCAAAATATTGCTGATGCTGGATTTTGAAACAAAAACAGAATACTGGAAAATCTCAGCAGGCCTGACAGGATCAGTGATGACCCTTCAAATCTTCTCATACTTGTTTTAATCTGCATGTTCTGTCTTTCACATTTCTGGTCTACCAAAATTCGACTTCAGTGGAGGCAGCTAGTGATTTAAATGGCCAGGTTATTAGGTTCGTAGAGTGCATTTGAGTGGTTTGATGTCTGGGCCTGCATAGATTAATGTCACAAGTTGGAGTATAAACAATGCAAATACACAAACATGCAAACATAGAATCCTTACAGTGCAGAAGGAGGCCATTTGGCCCATTGAGCCTGGACTGACAACGATCCTACCCAGGCCTATCCTGGTAACGCCATGTATTTACCCTGCTAATCCTGTTGACACACATTCTGCGGACTTAATTTTCCATCTCAATTTGCTCAGGTAAGTTTGCAGTGAGCAGTTGTCAAAGCAGCTGAGTCTTACAGCTCTTATTGTTTGAATGCTTAATGTTTTCAGACGACAACTTATCCACACAGTTCCTACCCGCCTAAAATGGCAGAAATGTGACTGTGCCATTTCAAAATGTGTATCTTGCAATTAGGCTGAATTTCTGCAGAGCTTTTCCTGATTCCCATTTCTTTGGAGTGTCCATGGATCTTCTGCTGAAGTTAGGGCAAGAGATGGGAACATCATCTGTGGAAAGTGTTTATTATACAAAATACAGCATTAAAAAACACTGAATCATAAGACATGAGCTATAATTAACTTGAACATTTCCATTCTTTGTGATTCATACTGACTCACTGGGTGTGAGTTCCCTTGGCATATTTTGTGTTGGCTGCAAATATAAGATGTGTTCATAATTTATACTAGGTAGGGGTGGCACAGTGGTCAGCTCTGCTGCCTCATAATGCCAGGGACCCAGGTTCATTTGTGGCCTTGGGTCACTGTCGAGTAGAGTTTGTACAATCTGCTTGTGACTCCATGGATTTCCTCTGGGTGCTCCAGTTTCCTCCCATAGTCCAAGGATGAGTGAGTTAGGTTGATTGATCATGGTAAATTGATCTTATTGTCGGAGGATTAACAGGATAAATATATGGGATTACGGGGATAGGCCTGGATAGGATTGTTGTAGGCTCATTGGGCCAAATGACCACCTTCTGCACTGTACACATTCTATCATTCTAAGGCTACATGTTTGTGTATTTGCACTGTTTGTACTCGAACATTTGATAAGAAAGACAATGCATTCTGAAGTCACAAAACTGTGGTGTAAATTTGACTGAATTTGAAAGTGGAAATCTCAGGAAGAGGGCAAATCAGGTTCCTTAAAAAAATTAAAAAAAAACATTCTTTGAATGTGATATCACGAGCAAAGCTAATATTTATTCCCTAAATTAAATTGTTGTCACCTTGCACTGCTGCAGTCTATGTGATGAAGGTACTTCCACAGTATTGTTGGGCAGGGAGTTCTGAGATTTCAGTCCATTAACTTCCAAGTTAAGATGGTGTGAGGCTTAAAAGAACACTTGGAGATGGTGATGTTCCGTACATCTGTTGCCCTTTGCTCTTCCAAGTAGTAAATATCATGGGTTTGGGAGGTGTTGTCGAAGAAGACTTGCACCTTGTACACACTGCTTCCAATTGTTCCAGGTGGAGTGAACGAGTGTTTAAGCTAGAGGATTGATTACTGTTAATAAAGTAGCATTTACACCACAGAAGGAAATTGGGTATCATCAAGCTTTTTATTGCCTTTTTTTTGCTCATTGGGTTCACTGATTGCAGAGTTCGTTCAAAAATAAATTACTCAGTTAATATATTGGACAGATTCCACTGACCTCAAGGGAAAAAAACTAGAACCTGCAATCACGTAACTTTTCATTATGTTTCCCAAACACTCCAAAGCACATCACATGCAAGGAATTGTTTTGAAGTGTAGTCATTGCAGTGTTGGTGTATATGCAGCCATTTTTCAGACTAAAAGGTCTCACAGACAACATTCACATGAATGAATAGCTAATCTCTTTTTGGTTCATGGAATTGTAAAATATCAGCATAACAATTATCTTCACCATTGTGCCTGGGCCAGCACTTCAACTGGAACATTCCACTGTAATCCTATCTGGGTGCTCCATTTTCTATCCTTTCACAGAAGAACCGTAGACATTGACAGCATGGAAGTAGGCCATTCAGTCCATTGTACTAGCTGACAAGTAGCTGTTTGTGTATTCATGTTGTATCCATTTGGAACAAGAACGCTTGAAGGGACTGATGTCCTGATGACACCAGTGGCCATTTGCACAGGAAACAGACAGCCTATCCTAACAGCCTGCAGAGTAAACACCTTTCTAAAAGAGTTATTGTTTATTTTTACCTTTGTGGTCTGCAAGCCTATCCATTAAATATACCACAGCAACATTCAGCCTCATCCCCCTTTCAGTTCTTATACCCTTGTCAGTTATGGTACAAGTGCATGTTCGAGAAAATGTGATGAGTATTTCTGCCTCTACCATCCTTTCTCAGCTGGTGAATTCCAGATCCCCACCACCCTCAGTGAAAATATTTGTCCTTGAACTCCCTTTGGAATCTGCTTCATATTTTTTCATTGTAAATATGGCTGATGGTTAATTAATTTTGTTCTGTATTTTGAAAGAAGCAAATTAATTCAAACATTTACCACATTACAGTCATTACAGTCACTAGAGAGGTGGTGCTTGATAGGCTAACGGGGCTGAGGGTAGATAAGTCCCCGGGACCGGATGGAATGGTTCTCAAGGAAATACAGTAAGAGGTCTGACAACAGCAGTTTTAAATCCAACCGATTTATTTGTTAGTGAACTTGCAAGCTTTCAGCTTTGTAGCCTTCTTCAGGTGAATGAGGTGTTCTGGTCTGCAATAGCACACATATCAGCACAGACAGTTCACAGATTGCTGATTAGATTAGAATGCGAATCCTTACACCTAACCTGCTATTCAAGTCTTAAAGTGGCTAATAATGTGAGTGAAAGGAGCACTGAGCACAGGTTAGAGAGATGTGTAGTCTCCAGACAGCACAGTAAGTGAGGTTTTTTTGCTAACCCAGGCAAGTCATGGAGGTTACAGATAGTGTGACATGAAGCCAAGATCCCTGTTAAGACCGTCCTCGTGTGCGGAACTTAGCTATCAGTCTCTGCCCAGCAGCTCTACGCTGTTGTGTGTCGTGAAGGCCCCCTTGAAGAACATTTACCCGAATGTCGGAGGCTGAATGCCTGTGACCGCTGAAGTGTTCGCCCACAGGAAGGGAACAATTTTGCCTGGTGATTGTCGAGCGATGTTCATTCATCCGGATGCAATTTTATAACTTATCTGCTTCATCTTGGACCACAATGTCTTCAGCTTCAACAATCAGCTTTTCATCCAAACACATAGAACAGCCAAGGGGACCAAATTTGCACCTTAATATGCCAACATCTTCATGCACAGGTTCAAACAAGACTTCTTCACCACACAGGATCTTCAACTGAGGCCTCTCCCCCACTTCTTGCCTTCAGACAACCTCGCAACCTCAAACAGATCATTGTTCGCAGCAAGCTTCCCAACCTTCAGGAGAACAGTGACCACAATACCACACAACCCTGCCACAGCAACCTCTGCAAGACATGCCAGATCTTCGACATGGATGACACACGCATCTCCGTCAAGGACGGTCACCTCAGCACCTCACTGTACCGCAAGCCGACAAACAACTCACAATGCTCCACTTCTCCAGCTTCCACCCTAAACACGTTAAAGAGGCCATCCCCTAAGGACAAGCCCTCCGTATACTCAGAATTTGCTCAGATGAGGAGGATCGTGACAGATACCAGATCCTGAAAGATGCCCTCGTGAGAACAGGATATGGCGCTCGACTCATCGATCGATAGTTCTGATGTGCCACAGCGATTAAACCGCACTGACCTCCTCAGAAGATGAACACGGGACATGGTGGACAGAGTACCCTTTGTTGTCCAGTACTTCCCCAGAGCGCAGAAGCTACGACATCTTCTCTAGAGTCTTCAACATATCATTGATGATGATGAACATCTCGCTAGTGCCATCCCCACCCCTCCACTTCTTGCCTTCAGACAACTGTGCAACCTCAAACAGACTATTGTTTGCAGCAAACTACCCAACCTTCAGGAGAACAGTGACCACAATACCACACAACCCTGCCACAGCAACCTCTGCAAGACGTGCCAGATCATCGACGTGGATGACATCATCAAACGTGAGAATACCATTCACCAGGTACACAGTACATACTCTTGCAACTCAGCCAACGTTGTCTACCTAATACGTTGCAAGGAAGGATGTCCCGAAGCATGGTACGTTGGGGAGACCATGCAGACACTACGACAGCGGATGAATGAACATCGCTCGACAATCACCAGGCAAAACTGTTCCTTTCCTGTGGGTGAACACTTCAGCGGTCACAGGCATTTGGTCTCCGACCTTCAGGTAAATGTTCTTCAAGGGGGCCTTCACAACACACAGCGCAGAGCCACTGAGCAGAGACTGATAGCCAAGTTCCGCACGAGGACGGTCTTAACAGGGATCTTGGCTTCATGTCACACTATCTGTAACCCCCATGACTTGCCTGGGTTAGCAAAAAACCTCACTTACTGTGCTGTCTGGAGACAATACACATCTCTTTAACCTGTGCTCAGTGCTTCTTCCACTCACATTGTTAGCCACTTTAAGACTTGAATAGCAGGTTAGGTGTAAGGATTCGCATTCTAATCAGCAATCTGTAAACTGTCTGTGCTGATATGTATGCTATTGCAGACCAGAACACCTCATTCGCCTGAAGAAGGCTACAAAGCCGAAAGCTTGCAAGTTTACTATCAAATAAATCGGTTGGATTTAAAACTGGTGTTGTCAGACCTCTTATTGTGTTTACCCCAGTCCAACGCCGGCTTCCCCACATCTCGAAGTGGCAGAGGTGATAGCAGATGCCCTAGTAATTATCTTCCAGAATTCGCTGGACTCCGGGAAAGTGCCTGGAGATTGGAAAATGGCTAATGTTACGATGCTGTTTAAAAAAGTTGGCAGACAGAAGGCAGAGAATTATGAGCCGGTTAGTTTAACATCTGTAGTCGGAAAAATGATTGAATCTGTCATCAAAGCAGAAATAACAAGACACCTGGATACGAACTGTTTGATCAAGCAGATGCAGCACGGATTTGTTAAGGGGAAGTCGTGCTTGACTAATTTATTGGAGTTCTATGAGGAAGTGACTAGTGCGGTAGATAGAGAGGAACCGGTGGATGTGGTGTTTTTGGATTTCCAAAAGGCATTTGATAAGGTTCCTCACAAAAGATTGCTGCAGAAGGTTAGAATGCAGGGAGTTGGGGGTAGGATATTAGACTGGGTAGAGGATTGGTTGTCTAATAGAAAGTAGAGGATAGGTATTAATGGGTGCTATTCTGATTGGCAGCTGGTGACTAGTGGAGTGCCCCAGGGATCGGTGCTGGGGCCTCAATTATTTACCATTTATATAGATGATCTGGAGGAAGGAGCTGAGTGCAGGGTGACAAAATCTGCTGATGACACGAAGATGAATGGAAAAGCAAACTGCATGGAGGGTGTGGAAAGCCTGCAGAGAGATTTGGATAGGTTTAGTGAGTGGGCGAGGACCTGGCAGATGGAGTATAATGTTAGCAAGTGTGAGGTTATCCACTTTGGTAGGAATAACAGTCGGAAGGATTATTATTTAAATGGTGAAAAGCTGCAGCACACAACAGTGCAGAGGGACCTGGGGGTCCTTGTGCACAAATCACAAAAACCCAGTCTGCAGGTGCAGCAGGTGATCAAGAAGGCGAATGCAATGTTGGCCTTTATAGCTAGGGGGATAGAATATAAAAGTAGGGAGGTTTTTTTCAGCTGAGTCGAGTACTAGTGAGTCCGCAGCTGGAGTATTGTGCACAGTTTTGGTCGCCGCATTTGAGGAAGGATATATTGGCCTTGGAGGGGGTGTAGAGAAGGTTCACTAGGCTGATAACGGAGATGAGGGCATTGGATTATGAGGAGACACTGAATAGGCTAGGTTTGTACTCGTTGGAGTTTAGAAGGCTGAGAGGAGATCTTATAGAGACATATAAGATAATGAAGGGGCTGGATAGGATAGAGGCTGAGAGACTCTTCCCGCTTAACAAAGATAAAAGGACGAGAGGGCACAGCCTCAAAATAAGGGAGGAGGGGGGCGGTTCAGATCAGAGTTGAGGAGGAATTCCTATACTCAAAGGGTGGTGAATCTTTGGAATTGTCTGCTGTTGAAGTGGTGGAGGCTTCCTCGCTGAATATATTTAAGTCAAGGGTGGATAGATTTTTAATTGAAAAGGGAATTAAGGGTTATGGGGAGAAAGCAGGAAATGGTACTGAACCACTACAGATCAGCCATGATCTTATTGAATGGCGGGGCAGGCTCAAGGTGCTGGATGGCCTACTCCTGCTTCTATTTCTTATGTTCTTAAAGCCCAAAATGTTTGTTCAATTCAAATTAAGACAAATTCATATTGAAAGAAGTAGGTTAATTGTAGTTGGATGGATGTTGGCTTGAACCCTGGGCATTCTGCTAATAGTGATTTGGGATCTTTAATGTTTGCTTAAAGTACTGGAGTAATTAGGCAAGACATCAATTCCATTTCTTATCTGAAGTGGTAGGAAGCACAGCATTCTTTCAGAAGTACTCGAAATTATTAAATTGCTGGGTTAGATTATGTACCTACATCTTGAAATGAGCTGAATCAACACCTTCTAAATCAGAAGCAAAAGTTCTAGCAACTGTCTCAAGCACATACTAAAACCTGTTTCTGTTTTGCTTTTATCAAGTTGAATTTCTCAAGCTGGTTTCAAATTCCTTCATGGCCTTGTGCCTACTAACTCTGTAATCTCCTCCAACCCTCCAAGCTATCTACATTCCTCTAATTCTGACCTCCTGAGTTTTCCCAGTATGTTTGCTGCACCTTTGGTGGGTGTGCCTTCAGTTGACAAGGCCCCAAACTCAATTGGAGATTTCTCCTAACATTCTTCACCTCCCCACATTTCCTCCTTAAAATTTACCTCCTTGACCAAATTTGTGGTCATCTGACTTTACATCTAATTTGTGGCTCGCTGTCATATATGGTTTTACAATATTCCACTAGGTTCAAGTAAGAAGTCTCAGGTTAATGATGAAGGAACAGTGCTCCGAACGTTTGTGCTACCAAATAAACCTATTGGACTTAACCTGATGTTGTGACACTTCTTCCTGTGTCCACCCCAGTCCAATGCTGGCACCTTCACATCACCAGTAGGTTAAAGGCAGTATATAAATATATCCATTTTGTCCTTTGTTGGTGAAATCTTGGCTATTTCTACAAGGTTTCTGCAGATCTTTTGCAGGAGATGATTTTATTAAATGGTGAAGCAGGCTCGAGGGCCCAGATGGCCTACTCCTGCTCCTAGTTATTATGTTCTTTTAAGATGTGAAACATAGAGAAAACATTCACAGAAAGTCAGCCCTTAGATTATTTCCTTGTCGACAGAATGCTCATGAGATATTCATTCTTTCTTTTAATCTTGGCTTTGTATGGAACCAAAAGAAATGGGGCAGATATTAAATGGGTTTTTTGCATCTGTATTTACTAAGGAAACTGGCATGGAATCTATGGAAGTAAAACAAACGAGTAGGGAGGTCAATGGAATCTATACAGATTAAAGGGGAGGAGATGCTTGCTGTCTTGGGACAAATCAGAGTGGATAAATCCCCAGGACCAGACAGGGTATTCCCTTGGACCTTGAAGGAGATTTATGTTGAAATTGCAGGGGCCCCACAGAAATATTTAAAATGTCGGTTTCCACAGGTGAGGTGCCGGATGATTGGAGGATAGTTCATGTTGTTCTGTTGCTTTAAAAAGGCTCAAAAAGTAATCTGGGAAATTATAGGCCGGTAAGTTTGATGTCAATAGTAAGTAAATTATTGGAAGAAGTACTAAGCGATAGGATCGACAAGTACTTGGATACATGTGGACTTATTACAGAGAGTCGACATGGCTTTGTGCATGGTAGGTCATGTTTAACCAATCTATTAGAGTTTTCTGAGGAGGTTATCAGGAAAGTGGACAAAGGGAAGCAGTGGATGTTGTCTACAAGGCCTTCAATAAGGCCTTTGACAAGGTCCTGCATGGGAGCTTAGTTAGGAAGGTTCAGTCTCTAGTTAAACATGGAGAGGTAGTAAATTGGATTAGACATTGGCTCAATGGAAGAAGCCAGCGAGTAGTAGTGGAGGATTGCCTCTCTGAGTGGAGGCCTGTGACTAGTGATGTGCCATAGGGATTAGTGCTGGGTCCAGTGCTGTTTGTCATCTATTTCAATGATCTGGATGATAATGTGGTAAATTGGATCAGCAAATTTACTGATTTTACAAAGATTGGAGGAGTAGTGGACAGTGAGGAAGGTTTTCAAAGCTTGCAGAGGGATTTGGACCAGCTAGAAAAATGGCTAAAAAATGGTAGATGGAGTTTAATGCAGACAAGTGTGAGGTATTGCACTTTGGAAGAACAAACCAAGGTAGAACATGGTAGGACACTGAAGAACGTAGTAGAGCAGAGGAATCTGGAAGTACAGATACATAATTCCCTAAAAGTGGCTTCACAGTGCTTTTGGAACATTGACCTTTATAAATCAAAGTATTGAGTATAAGAGTTGGAATGTTATGGTGAGGTTGTATAAGACATTGGTGAGGCCGTATTTAGAGTATTGTGTGCAGTTTTGGTCACCTAATTACAGGAAGGACATTACTAAGATTGAAAGAGAAAGCTTACAAGGATGTTGCTGGGACTTGAGAAACTGAATTACAGAGAAAGGTTGAATAAGTTAGGCCTTTATTCCCTGGAGTGTAAGAGAATGAGGGGAGATTTGATAGAGGTATATAAATTTATGATGGATATCGATAGAGTGAATGTAAGCAGGCTTTTTCTACTGAGGCTAGGGGAGAAAAAAACTAGAGGACGTGAGTTAAGGGTGAAGGGGAAGAAGTTTAAAGGGAATATTGAGTGGGGGTTTCTTCACACAGAGTGGTGGGAGTATGGAATGAGTTGCCTGACAAAGTGGTAAATACGGGGTCACTTTTAACATTTAAGAAAAACTTGGATAGGTACATGGATGAGATGGGATGGAGGGATATGATGCAGGTGCAGGTCAGTGGGACTAGGCAGAAAAATGGTTCGGCACAGACAAGAAGGGCCAAAAGGTGTGGTTCTGTGCTGCAGTATTCTATGGTTCTATTTGTGAAAGTTGATAAGATATTTTACAATATACATTATATACAGAAAACCTTAGCTGGAACTCCAAGCTTCAAGTTCACAATAAATTTACCCAAATGTTTTTATTTATGTTCTTGCTTTTGCATTCAAGGGCTGTTGCAGTTTTTGAAAATGATTGTCTGCAATTTTTTTAGGAAATTGATCTTTGTCAGTAGCTCAAAGTGTATCTTTACACTGTACTCAGTCTTTTCAATAAAGTCAATTGGAAAATAAGATCAGACATGGTTACACCTTTTGATATTGGTGGAAACCAATTTCACTCTTGTTTGGAGCCAGTGGTTTCAATTAATGAATCTGTTATTAAAAAAAATTTGACAATTCTGGAACAAGAGTTGCAACACTAGACTCAAATGTAATAGACATGCAGTCATAATCTACAGGAAGGGTTACAAACAGAAGTTGGCGACTCGAGCCTGTTTCATCAATCAGTTAAACCATGGCTGATCTGTACTATAGCTTCACCTTTCTGTCTTGGTTCTTAAATCCTTAATACCCCTCCATACACAACCTAGTGATCCTGGATTCCTCCCCCATATCGATGCCCAGCTTAATGAGTTGTACAAGACATTAGTAAGACCACACTTGGAATACTGTGTACAGTTCTGGTCACCCTATTATAGAAAGGATATTATTAAACTAGAAAGAGTGCAGAAGAGATTTACTAGAATGCTACCGGGATTTGATGGTGTGAGTTACAAGGAGAGGCTGGATAGAGTGGGACGTTCTTCTGGAGTATAAAAGGCTAAGGGGTGATCTTATAGAGGTCTATAAAATAATGAAAAGAGCATAGGTCAGCTAGATAGTCAATTATCTTTTCCCAAAGGTAGGGAGTCTTAAAACTAGAGGGCATAGATTTAAGATGAGTGGGGAGAGATTCTGAAGTATCCAACTGGGCAACTTGTTCACATAGAGTGGTGAGTGTCTGGAACAAGCTGCAGAGATAATAGTAGAGGTGGATACAATTTTGTCTTTTAAAAAGCGTTTAGATAGTTACGTGGTTAAGATGTGTATAGAGGGATATGGACCAAATGCCAGCAAATGAGACTAGTTTAGGGATTTAAGCAAAGGGCAGCATGGACAAGTTGGGCCGAAAGGCCTGTTTCTATTCTGTAAAGCTCTATAACACCTGATTAGCATAGTCTGCAGCAACCCAGAACTCCTGATCTCAACAGTCCGATAGCTTCAGCGTGTGAGTCACCGGATTATGGGCACGCATCACCCTTAACATGCTCGCTTGTAGAATTATTAATCTCAAAGTTCCACTGACCTAGCCTCAACAACATTTTTGGTGGTGGTGGGGGGCGGGGTGCTGAAATTGTGCTGACCATCCCCACTCCTGCAATCCACCACCCCACTTCTGCATCATTTTAAAGCCAATAGACTCTTCCTGAGGAGCAGTGCCCAGAACTGAACACAGTGAGCTTATTGAGAGCACCTCTGCCTTTGCTCTTTCTATATCAACTGTTAGGTTATAATGATGTAAAATACAGAAATTTATTCTGCAGCTGAAGTGCAACAATATTTAATCAAAGCAGTCCATTTAAGGCCACTGAGACTAATTGTTGTAAATAACATAATGTTAGCACCGTTAGAGGTTAATTGCCTTTGCCGAAGGAAGATCAGTGGATTTTGTTTTAGCAATTTCTGGTTCTAGGTCAGATGAAAGCAATATGAAATGATTGTCTTGCTGTTTTTCTGATACTTTTGACACTTCAGTGAAATCTGAAGTGTGACGATTGAAATGTGACACTCAAAATTGTTTAATACACATAGATAAATAATATTGTCAATGCTGTCATTTGTGGATCAGAGTTCCCTCACTTTTGATACATCGAATTTGAAAATGACATTATAAAATCCTTGGACTGTAAAATGTAGCAGATTCTTTGACATATTGATTTAGTAGCAGTGTTTATGCTTGCTGTGGAACTGGGTGATTCAGGATAAATTTAGTCACACAAGTCTGTCTGTCCCTGAACTGAATCCTCAAAGCAGCAGCAGGAACAACAGCAGCACGTGCCTCTGTGCCTCAATGACATCATAAATAGCTGCATTTTGCACTCTTCTAAGTTTCTTTGACATTCCTGCAATATCTGAAGTCATTGTGAGACATTAACTGCACAGAATTAAACCAATGTTGAATCACGGCTCTAGCAGAAATCGGTGAAGGGCTGTCAGACTGAATGACATTTACTCTTGGCTAAGGACGATTGTAGCAACTTCATTACGACTGCTTGGCTGAAATCAGTGAACTCAGCGTAGATAGGGAACAAACCTACTGTTTCCTTAATGTCTGTATGAACACGCCACATGGCACACGGCATTTATTATATTCAGAGAGTGGCACATTTCATTTATTCGCTGCGCTATCATTGAGGCCTTTGACTTGCATCTACCACAGTGCAGATTGCAACACTGAGCACTGATTTATCAGCTGGAGAGTGAAGATGTGCTCATGAAAGATTCACAGTTCCAAACAATGTGACATGCACGCATCAACATCTTTTGCATGAGTGCCAAAGTGTAATTACTTTTGCACAATTGTACCAAACAGCCGCCCTTCACACCAGCTCTCAAACAATTGTTACTCACCAAAGATTTACCAGGAAGTACCAATGCTGGTATCAATGAATCTGGTTTCCTCCGGGTGCACCAGTTTCCTCCCACAGTCCAAAAGATATGCAGTTTAGGGGAATTGGTCGGGCTAAATTCTCCCTCAATGCACCTAAACAGGCACCAGAGTGTGGCCACTAGGGTATTTTCATGTATAACTTCATTACAATATTAACGTAAGCCTATTTGAAACAATAATAATAAATAAAAAGTCACTGTGTTTGGTCATCTATGAAACAGCAGAAGCATCATTTAGAACAGGTGGAATCAGCAACAATGAACCTGACTTGATAGCTATTCATGTGAGATGATGCTCATCATTGAGACAAATACCTAAGCCTACATGGCGCACAACATAAATCCAATAGCTAAAACACTAAGTGATCTGAAAGTAGCCAAAACAGCCATACAAAAGATAGGGAGATACTGCGCAACCAAATGATGCATCCATTTAGGTCAAGAGATCCAAACTGCCTGTGACAATGGAAATCTGCAATGTTATGATGAGGTACTTGCATCAAATATTAATTTTCAATTAATCTGCTGGACTCTTTTTTTAAGAATACTGTTTTTGTTGAAGCAAGAAACTGATTCCCATCAAGATTGCTGTACCTAACCTACATCACCATCCACCGCACAGAAAGCTAGTCAAGGAAACTTGTTACTGATAATGACATCCCCTGAAAAATGTAAACAACCTTTTTATGACCTTATCGAAGACATCTATGGCAGCTATCAACAGTACTCAACAATTGGAAACACACCATTCAAACGATAATTGTTTGGATAAAAGACCTTGGCTACTTAAGATAAATTAGAATTATCACTGGAGTGTACAATTATTGTTTGAACTACTGGCAGTTGGAGAGATAATTCTTAACAAGCCAAATCTGTTGTGAGTGTTCTTTAAGCTCATGTTTTTCAGAAGAAGAATGGAAGCATTTGAGTGAAGGGAAAACCGCTGCCCACCTCTCATTGCAGCTAAAAGCTGAGTGTTGTCCACTAATGTGATTGTGACTCCATTTGGAATAGAGAGATTTAAAAAAAAGAATTCGACTCCTCAGCTGTGTCTCCAGAGGAATGTTCAGTTTGGTTATCCACATCTTTAAACCGAAAGCATCAAGCAACTTATCCATCAGCCAGACAAGACAGCAAGCTACTAACTGTAAACTTCTCTTAAAAATGACACTCTAATTTGGCCAAATCTATCCTTCCCTACTTTATAAGCTATATTTGTGTATACAGTTTTGAATTTGCACGTGTGTGTGTGTGTGTGTGTGTGTGTGCACGCATGTGTACACGAAGCAAAGATGTGCACGATAGGTGGATTGGTCATGCTAAATTGTCCCTGAGTGTCAGGGGGACTAGCTATGGTAAACGCATGGGGTTATGGTGATAGGATCTGGGTGGGTTTGTGGTCAGTGCAGACCTGATGGGCCGAATGGCTTCCTTCTGCACTGTAAGGATTCTATGGATGTGTGTATGTGTTTCTGGAAGTGAGTACATTGAATTGACAAGGATGTCCTCATTGAACAAGCAGTCTTGTTGAGGTCAAATGAGGAGAAATGACTCATCTGGTCAGAGCAATGAGTTATGCATGAAGCAATCCATCCTCCAGGAGATGCAAACTTCATCACACCATACAAAAACAAAGGCAGCAGAGGAGACAGCGACAGCTGCAGGGACTCTTTGCTCCTTAGCATCATGGGGGAGGCCTTTGCTACTGTCATACTTTTTAAAAAAAACTGCATCTACTGGCAGACCGAGTGTATCTGGAAATATAGTGAAGTTTCTGTGCCAGCAGATTTACTGGGGATGTGATCTTCTCCTTATACCAGCTCCAAGAGAAGGGACCACCTCTTTACTTTGATACAGATCTCATCAAGGTAGAGCAGGACTCAACAAAATTTTGGGAAAAATTGATTATTCATCAAATCTCCTCAGTCTCCTTCGCTCCTTCCATGACAACATGCACTGTACTGAATAGTTCGATGGTTCTGACATGGTAAAGAATGAAGTGGAACAGAGCTGTTTGGCATCTTCTTCTCCATGTTCCTGATCTTCACTCTCCCTGCAGGTACGGAAGGAGTTTACTTGCACATTAGTTCAGACAGCAAGCTTTTCAATCTCTCAACACTGAAAGCAAAGACAAAACACATCATGTCCTCATCAGAGAACGAGAGCTACAAAGACCTGTGGACTATCTCTCCCATGCCTGTGACACGTTCTGGCCGTCAATAAGCTTCAAGAAAACCATAAACCTGGGACAAAAACATCACCCCATTTTAGTAACTTTAAGTAACACCCCATTGGAAATAATGAACAGATTCTGCTACCTCGTTTCCACGGTGACAGAATCTTTCTGTTACAGAATCTATCTCAATACACACGTTAGACCATAAGACATAGGAGCAGAATTAGGCCATTTGGCCCATCGAATCTGCTCTGCCATTCAATTATGGCTGATATTTTTCTCATCTCCATTCTCCTGCCTTTTCCCCATAACCCCTGATCCCCTTATTGATCAAGAACCTGTCTGTCTTTGTCTTAAAGATAGCCATTGACCTGGCCTCCAAAGCATTTTGCAGCAAAGAGTTTCACAGATTCAGCACTCTGGCTGAATAAATTCCTCCTCATCTCTGTTTTAAAGGATTGTGTCTTTAGCCTGAGTTTATGCCCTCTGGTTCTAATTTTTGCATTGGTGGAAACATCTTCTCCATATCCACTCTATCCAGGCCCTGCAGTATCCTGTAAATTTCAATGAGATCCTCTCTCATCCTTCTAAACTCCAACAAGTACAGACCAAGAGTTCTCAACTGTTCCTCATACGACATTGGGAAAGCAACAAGTGCCTTTGGGTGACTCACAAAATGGAATAACTTAAGCTGACCATAGGACCAACCTGATGGTTTCCAAGGCCTATGTTCACAGCACCTTGCTGCATCACTGTGAAACATGGATAACTGACAGCTATAAAAAAGAGAAGCTCCATAATTTCAATCTTTGCTGTGTGTGGTAGAATATGGGTACATCCTGACAGCACAAAATTATAAACACACAAGGGGCAATCTTATTCAAGTCCAAAACTAGCATGAAAACAGGAGAGTTTTGGATCTGTTTTTCGATGAGTCCAGTTGTTGCATCATATGCATTTACTGCATTTTTAAAAATCCTGACATCTGTTTCTTGCCTGTAGGGGGAGTGGGAGACACCTAAATCACCCAAAAGCCGACTATAGCAGCAAAGGGTGTCATTGCGCATGTGCAGGTCTCTCTGCTCTGAGAACAACAGAGACCAGTCACTATCTTTGCTGCTGTAGCAGGCTTGCCTCCATAGTGCAGCACCCCCATGCCACTGTGGGGCCCTGAGGCCATTTGCAACCCCACCAGACCAAACTAATCAGCCCTGCATCCTCCATCTCGATAATCACACAGAGTGCACAGTGATTGGTAGTGGAGGAAGAGGGGACCACTGCTGCTCTGCATAATGTTTGGTGGGAATGGAGAGAAGGAGGTCTGTGCCTAGTTTGGCTCTGCTTCCTTGGAACTACCCAGTGCCTTGTGGGCAATGCAGGGTGCCTGCTGGGCACTGCCAGAGTGCCAGGCTGGCACTGCACAAGGGGCACCCCCTTTCACCCTGACCTTCCAGCGGGTCTCAATGGTCTCCAGTTCTACCAACGAGGCCATCACATCTGATCCCCATTGCTGGGCTCTAGGTCTGATTCTTGTTGGAGAGAACTTCACCCAGCAAGGTTGAAGAGACGAGTGAGCTTGGATCATACTGTCCTGAGCTTGCTAATTCTATTTAAATTATATTTGCACTAAATTTAACTAATTTATTCAGCCTCATGTTGGAAATGGGTGCGACCAGCTAATCTCGCCGGATACCTGGTGCCAGGAAGATCATGAGAATGAGAAATCAGGTGTGAAACTGATTTCTTGGCTTTTTCATATTACTGGCCTGTCTTGCCTATTGACTGGTGGATGAAATGGTAGAGCTTCCAAGTGTTTTGCTACTTATCAAACAGAGGCAGATTTGGTAGATTGAACACATTTGTAGGACAGAAGATGATCTCATACCCAAGGACTTCCTGTATGATGAGGTAGCTGGAACAAGGCAACCAATGGGACATCCAAATTTCTGCTTCAAACATTCTTGAGTTTAGATCAGGAGCTCAGTGTTCAGGAACTATAGTTCCTGGTGGATTTTGGGACTTCTGTACATGCGCGACTGGGAAAGTGTCATACATGTGGAGTTTGTCCATTTTCCTATCTTCAGGCTAGAAACATGCCCTACATAGATAAACAGATGGAAAGGAGAAGAAAGGAGAAACAGTGTAAAACTGCAGGATCTGAACAGGAGGAAGGTGCCCCAAGCAACAGGAGACAGATAGGGGAGAAGATTCCAAACAAGGGAGTGGGACAGAAAGAGGACCCAGAAAAACTTTCTGGTAATGGACAAGGACAGAGATTAGAAACAGGTTCTATTGAGTAGAGTTGAGAAAAAGACACAGAGCAATAGCCTCCAAATTGAACAGACAGAGAAAGGTACAAGGAGCAGACTTGAAGCATAGATGTTGGCACCATGGTTAGCGCTGCTATTTCACAGTGCCAGGGACCCAGGTTCAATTCCAGCCTGAGGTGACTGACTGGAGTTTGGAGGTTCTCCCCTTGTCTGTGTGGGTTTCCTCTGGGTGCTCCTGCTTCTTCCCACACTCTGAAAATGTGCAAACTAGATGGATTGGCCATGCTAAAATTGCACTTGAAGTCATGGGAATAGAGCCTGGGTAAGATGTTCTCTTCGAGAGTCGGTGCATACTTGAAGGACTGAATAGTCTCCTTCTGCAGTGCAGTGATTCTATTCTATGATTCTATGGTAGTGGCTTAAGAAAAGCCCTGATGATTGTGGAGGTCAGTCGATGTTTGGTAACTCCTTATTGTGGGCCTTTGGTGAGGAGATGACTGAAGATCCAAAAGCATGTTTGGAAAGTAAAGCTTGAGTGTACATGGAGATCCAGGAGATAAGAATCTCAGAGGGTGAGATTGAAACTCTGGGGTGAATCCTGGCTGAGACTGCCTTAGTGGGAGTGACGTCCAGGAGAATTCCAAAGTGAGTTCTCCAAACATGGAAATTGAAATCCTTGTGAGAAAGAGTTTTAGTGAGACCAATTGCCTCTACCGGGTAACAATCATCTGGTTGTTGAGAAATCCATAGAATCTGCTTTGGTCACATCTGTCATTTCCTTTGGGTCCATAATTTGTCAGTTGGTTCACATGCACTGCATTTTAACTCTAATTAATAGCAGAGTGCAAATTGGTTCATCATTTTGAATTTGTATATGTAGAGATACTGGTTTAAAGGAGTCATGAATGTTTGTATAATTTTTTTGTGTTTTCAACCTTCTAACTCAAACATATTAAAAGTTCATCAGTGGACTCCTGTGAATGTGTTCGATAACTTTCCTTCACAATTTGTAAAAAAAAATTAAAGTTAGGATGTCTCGAGCTAGTTTTTACTCTGACATATCCTGTATTAACGTCCATTGAGATCGTAACACACACGTGACGTGACAAACCTGAACATTGATAGTTAATAACCGGCGGTCACTGGCTGATGACAGGCGAAAATAGCAATACCTCCTGTGGGTTGGCGTACGCCACTCCCATGATGACCAGTAGCTACATTGGTTTGGCAACATATGCCAATGGTGAAAACAATAGCCCATAGCGACAACAGGTGGCCAAATCGGTCTCGAGGATTGGCCTGTTGAGCCATCAGCAAATATGCAGCATTTGCAGACACCATATTGCTTGCAGTATATCCACCATCTTTCATGCATTTTTTAAATGCATTATCCAATGAAGAGTCTGCTATTTACATCAGCTCCAAATTATTAATTCCAATTGATAGTGGGGTGGAGAAATGAAGAGCCTTGTCTGTGTTTTTACATGAGATGCACTGATAAATGTAAACACGTAGGATAATTGAGGACTGTCAGATATAGCTTAAAGTTTCGCAGTGTCACAAGTAGGCTTACGTTAACACTGCAATGATGTTACTGTGAAAACTCCCTCGTTGCCACACTCTGGTGCCTGTGCGGGTACATTGAAGGAGAATTTAGCATGGCCAATGTACCTAACCAGCACATCTTTCAGATTGTGGGAGGAAACCGGAACATCCGGAGGAAACCCATGCAGACATGGAGAGAACGTGCAGACAGTGACCCAAGCCCTGATGCTGTGAGGCAGCAATGCTAACCACTATGTGGGAAATTGGGAACGTACCAGATCACATTTTGAATGGAAAATTTAAGGGCTTTGGCCCTTCCATTCACAACATTCCTGCAGTTGTATTTATAAAGACAGTGTGTTGGAGCTTGCTGGAGCAGCCTACCTCCCAGTTAGATAAATATTTCCTGCACCCTTCAGCTGATGTCCTTTTTGCCCTGTAAGTTGCTGGAATTACAGACTCATAAAGGGTGAGCAGGGTAGCTGGACCCTTGGAAAACAATGGGTCCATGGTATATCTCCTCAAACAATGAGATTTAAGGATTGAGAAGTAAACATCAGAAGCTTGAAGAAGGAAGTGTAAAATTTGAGTGGGCAAATCCATTATCAAATTAAGCACAGAAAAGGAAATTAAAGAGGGAATAAAAGACATAAGCACTTTGAATTAGACACTTCAAAGAATCCCCAACATCAATTCGCTCGCTACCTGAAGAAGTGAAACTCCATATTTTTAATCGTTTAACTAATGGATTAATGGTTGATCGATGGTCATGCATAATTATCATGTTGTTAAATGGGTCACTCGAATTAACTTCTTGTGGTGAGTTAAATGGGGAAATTAATACGCATTTGGGAGATTGGGAGTTAAGGATGAAGGACAGTTTTGCAAAACTAACACAGGTGACTCAGCACAACTCGCATGCCACTTGTGGTAATTCATATTTCATGGGTCATCTCTTCCCCACCATTGGTAATTGGCTGACATTTACATTAATGACAACAAGCGTCATTCAAAAAGCATATTTATTCAACAAAATCCGGTGATTCTTCTGGTGGAAAGTTGGCAACCAATTTACGCAGAGCAAGTTCCCAAATATTGCATTAAAATAAATGATCATCAGTCATATAGAAGTTAGCTGAGGGATAACCATTGCCCAGGAGAGTGGGGCAATGGTTATCTCTTGGGGAGGCAATGGGGCTGTGCTATTGTCACTTGACTAATAACCCAAATGGCCTGGGGATCCAGGTTCGAATCCCACCACGGAAGAAGGTGAAATCGGAATTCAATAAAAATCTGAAATTAAGAATCTACTGATAGTCCTGAATCGTTGTGGTTATTGTAAAAACCTGTCTGGTTCACTAATGTTCTTTAGAGACGGAACTCTGCCATGGGCCAGACCCATAGCAATGCAGTTGACTCTCAAATGCCCTCTAAAATGGAGGGCAGTTAGAGATGGGCAATAAATGCTGGTCCAGCCAGTGACCCTCATATTCCATGAAATTAATTTTAAAAATAGGATTCAGAAATGAGCAAAGCAATTTGACCAATTCTAGCCCTTGCATCTTGAAAGGAATACATACTGTCTCCCAATTGACCCACATCCACTGGGTTAAGTTGATTGGCCACGCTAAATTGACCCTGATGTTAGGGGATTAGCAGGGTAAATATGCGGGGTTACAGGAATAGGGCCTGGGTGGGATTGTGGTCAGTGCAGACTCCATGATGGAATGGAATGGAATGGAATTCTAGGATTTGAGAAAAATGGAAGGACAAAGTCCAGGAGGCAAGAAGGAAAATGAAATTTAATAAGAGAATTTCCTGTGTTTGTTTTTCTTCATGTCATGTTACTTCTATGTATCAACTTTAATCATTTCTGAGGATATGCAGGAACCTTTATTTTCTGAAAAGTGTTTCACATAATTTTTGTGAAGAAGGAGTTTATAGTATTTCCATGTTTGTCATATTAGATACCAGTGACAAAGTGATGTGCTTTACATCATTACTTTGTTTGAAAACAAAGTCAGTTTTATTATTTCGTTAAATTATGTTATTATAATATTGTCAATTAGGGAACAATTTTATTTTCAAATGCAAATTGTTCACTTGAAGCACTGATCGGAACATCTAAAATTAATGGAAAGTTGATTTTTTTTGCGTTTTATACGCATACAGCTAAAGAGAAGCATGTCAGTGAGAATTTAAAACACTTTATGTGTGCAGTATGTAAGTCATATGTGTGTGTTCAGTGCCATCAGTAAAATAGGCGAGGAAGAACTTGAAATTAAATATTGAAAGTATAGCGATCCGTTTGTTTCCCCCCCTTCCCCTTACCTTAGAAATGCTGACAGGCAGACAAAAAAAAGGTAGCCTGCAGCTGCAGTACCTGCCACCGTCCTGGTAGCATCGACACCAAGATGACATTTGGAAAAGGTGGTGGCGGGGGGTTGCTGGAGGAGGCCAATGCAGTTTGCTGTGGGCTTGCACACATTGACTCAGGGCCGTGACAACCGCAGCACGTACCCACACATAAACCGAGTTTCTTTTCAAAGAGGAGGTGGGGGGGGGGGATATTTTTTGTTATTTTTGTTGTTGTTGAACAGCCTAAAACCTCCCCCTATTTTTTTGACAAAAAGTGGCTTTTTTAAAAAAAAATTAATATTTGTGGCAAATCAGGGTCCCTCTTTTAGCCGCGTGAATCAAAGGATATTCTATTGTGGCAGCCCCCCCCGAGAGGTATATATATAATGTTGTTGTTGTTGTTCTTGCCTGTGTGTTTGGGGCCTGCTCCTTCCCCCTGAGCCTCTCTCTCTCTCTGAACAAGCAGTTGTCTGACTGAGCAATGAGCTCTGATATGGTTGGCCAGTTTCCAATAACAGCTGCTTGCTATTGGCTTCTCGCAGCCGATGGTACACAGCGATTGGTTTCATGGCCCTTTCCCCCTTCCCCCTTGCTGCATATTTTTTATATATATCAGCTCAAGTAAATTCTGGTACAAACTGAAGGTGGGGGATGCAAGGTTTGTTTCGGTTTTATCTAGTCTTCTTGTGTCTGTCTGTCTGTGTGTGTATGTGTCTGTCTGTGGCTGAAAGGCAGCAGCGGTTTTATTTTTAAAATTTGGGGAGTGGAGCAGAGGGAAGGCTTGTTTGTTCAGTGATTTGAAGATGGGGGTGGATTTATTTTATTCTTTTGATGGGGTGGGGTTGCCACAGATCGCTTTTTCTGTTCGGGCCTGTTGTGCATGAAATGAGAGGACTGGGTTGTAAATTTTCTTTTTTGTCTCTGAAGAGAACACAGGAGCCCTTGTGTTTATATTTTTAGAGGGTGTTCTATTTTAAACCTGCGAGTTAAAGCATCCTATGATGAGGCAGTTTATCTGTTATTCCCTCATCGCTAAAGGCTGCCCCTGCCTGTTGGGTCGGGATGCATTTTGTTTCAAGATTTTTTTTTGTACAGCTGTAAACAGCTTTACGTTACTGTGCATAACTTGGCTGAGTTTGATACAGTGCTACGACTGTTCAGTCGCAAGTTTACACAGATTTTGCCACCGATGACAGGTTACTTGCTGCAATATCGCAGCAGTGACATTTTTGGAGCTGTTTTTTTAACTTAAGAGTGTGAAGGTTAAAGTGTGTTAGTGCATAGAATGCTCTATTGAGTTGTACAGAATTTGATTTATTTTCTGACTCTGAATTGAAGAGAAAGTAAAATCTGGAAGGTTTTCCTCCTCAACAAATTAGGTATTTTTTTAAAATATGTGCTGTATAGCTTTTTATGAAATCAATTTATATGATTAAAGATGTACTTAATGCTCACTTGCTGACTGTCTCAAATGAAGATATGTGCCAAGTAATCTATTCAATCTAGCAGGCATAGGCAAAGCCACCAGAGGGTTTTTAAAAAAATGATTACTGTTCTGGAGTCACAATTGGAAAGCAGTTTTGATTCTGCGTATGCTGAATTTAAAAGAAATTTGAAGTAGTAATTTTAGTGAGTTTGGACAGAATGTGCAGATGACGTTTCCACTGGGCTGTCTGTATTGAGGTTGCAGAATGGGATGCTAACATGCAAATTTTTAGTTCAGTATCTTTTGTCATTTAAATCTGTATGATTCTAAACCTATTGGGGTTATGCAGTATGTAAAAATAAACAATGCAGCAGTTTCTTATGAAGTGAGTGCTTTGACCTTTTTGCATTACAAAAACATTGTTTGCTGCGTAAATTTAATTTTGCTGATTGTGCTTTTGTTCGGCTCTGTGAATCTCCCAGTTCAGCACAGTATACCATTTTTCTTGGCTCTTTCTGAAATACAAAATAAAGATTATCCATTCTATGAAAAAGGGACAAATGATGTCCCTGCCACATGGAATTGGATTTGGAAGCTTTAAGACTGCTAGTTTCCATTCCATTGTGAAAATTGTGTTGACCTGGATGATAGTGCAGAATGGGAAATGCAGGTTTTGAAATGTCCCTACCTTTCTTGTTGGTGCATAAGACCAAGTACTTCCATCAGACTTTGGGGGCATAGCACTATCTGCTTCACAAAAATAAATGCTTCCCAGTTACCAAAAATATACCAGAAGTTTTATAACATTGAGGGGAAAAAAATCTTAATTTCTGTGTGAAATGTATATAAGATATATACAGAAAGGATTACCATTTTGATGGTTTAGATTGTAGGTTTGTAAAACTGCATGACGTGAATCACTATATTTACCTGCCAAAAAAGTCAGTTCTTCAGTTGCTCAAATTTGGTGTATGTGAAATTTTAAGAGTTTGAAGTTTATTCATTAGTCACAGGTAGGCTTACTGTAATAAAGTGACTGTGAAAATCCCATGCTCTGGTGCTTGTCTGGATATGCTGAGGGAGAATTTAACATAGCCATACCCAGCACATCTTTCAGACTGTGGGAGGAAACTGGAGCACCTGGAGGGAAACCCATGCAGACATGGGGACAATGTTTCCACATACTGACCCGAGCTGCTTTCGAACCCAGGTCCCTGGTGCTGTGAGGCAACAGTGCTGACTACTGTGCTGAGAACCATATCTTAGATTTGGGTACGTTGATATTTTTCAAGATGCTAGTTCGTAGAGAAGGAACGTGCTCTGGATGAAAAATGGCAAAATGTTTTCCAAAACATTTTGGATTGCTGGGCTGATGACAATCATTTTTTCCCCCCTTTATTCAGTCAGATATTATACCTGAAAACTTTGCCCTCCATAGAAAAATCCATCAATATAGTGACAATTGTAATAGCTGAATACCATACAGACAAGATTTGAGATCTGCTATTTCCTGTGTCAGCTAGTTGATTTTTACATGCTGTAAACTGGGAAACAAAAACTGAGCAAAGTTGATGTTGGAACAAACTGCCTGTTGTATTTTCGATTTGAGTCTAATAAAAGCAGCAGTGATAATCAAGCTATCCTAGAATTAGAAATTCACAAGTCTTCTCATCTAAAAAATTTCCCAGTCAACGAAAGGAAAAAAGCCAACATTCCTTGGATGGTGCAGAAATAGCTCAGGGTGATGCCAGTTGAGACCTTTTTTGTTAAATATAATGCAAGGCTAAAATTTTCCAACAATTCATACAATCAACAAAACGTTGAACCTTATTGCCATGACTTGGTGAATGTCATCATCTAAGTGAACAGCACTTGGGTCAGACGAAGCCTTGAATTCTGCTTCCAGTATCAGTCACCAAAACACAAAGGGGATCTTTTTAAGTGCTGAATGCAGTGGAGAAGAGTCACGGGTCTGGTTTAAAAGAGCTGAATTATGGGAGAAATCTGAGCTATTCAGCTAAAAGAGTGTGAATAAGAAGTAATCCCATAGAGGCACAATGGACAGTTTAAGGGAATGGGAAGGGTAACTATGGAGCGTTTATTTGTCAAAATTTTGTTGCATGACAAGGATGAAGATGCATCAGCTTGATCCAGCAAAAAGTAATTTTAGAATTGGAAGCCAGAGGAATCGATGAATTGAATAGATAGAACAGTAAGGCAAAATGACTCTGAAAATAATTAGATGCAACAATGGTGGGGGGGGGGGGGGGTGGTGGTGGTGGTGGTGGAGGATGGTGGTGCTGGGTCTTCAGGGTCTTTTCTGGCAGGCGGAATTTAGATGAGTTTGAAAGGGCTTCCACATCTGTTGCTATCTTGCGAAATTGTCGCTGATGTCAAGATATTTTTAAAGAGACAGGATACATTAAACACGTTGTGCATGATGTGATATAACACCCCTGTGTTTATTAAATAATTCAGCTGATTTGTCATGAGAATGATTTTGCAGTTCTTGCACCAAGGAAATGGATTGATCCTCAAGATTGCAAGAAATAAAATGTATCCAAAAACAACATAAAATTTGACACTTCTAATTTTTGGTCAGATTGAAGATTGGATTGATAAATATTGTTGTGTCAACTTTTAGTGTTAATTCAGCCAACTGACAAACCAGAAGAAGGGAGAGCCAAACTATGCATTTATTATGGCCAAACTTAGCTGCACGTAACTTCCTCAGTGACCTGATACAACTGGAATTGATGTATTACACTAGCATAATTTTAAAGGTTTATTGGCTGAATTTTCTATATCAGTTGCATGTCAGTCATATCGTGGAACAGAAAGGTTAAAACTATTTGTTGGAAGTTTTCCTTTGGTCAATATTTTCTGAAAAAATGATTTTATTTTGGATTGATAGATTTTCTCTACCTGGAAGGTAATTGTATGAAAGTTAGACAGTGGTCTTGGAGAAATGTATCTATTGCAAAACAATTTCTTGTGTTCAATATTTCAGTAGACTTAAATTGCACTTTACAAAATGACTTTTACTTTATGGTGTGTGATGATGAGGTGAGCACAATTGTAGTAACGGCCCAAAAATTTTGTTATTCATTCTCAGGCTTTGGGTGTAACTGGCAAAGCTCAGTCGCCCTTGAGAAGATGGTGATGAGCTGTTTTCTAGCAGTACTGCTAGAGAATGTGCTAAAAGTATACCTAATGTTGAAGGAGAGTTTGGGATTTTGACCTGCTAATGATGAAGGGGCAGCTGTATATTTCCAAGTCAGTGGTATGGAACTTGAAGGAAAAGGTCAATGCTTCTGCTGCCCTTGTTCCTTTGTGTTAGAGGTTGTGAATTTAAAAGGTGCTAATGAAGGTTTGCCAAGTTGCTGCAGTGTATCTTGCACACATTGCCCTACATGTGTCAGTGGTAGAGGGAGTGAATATTTAACTTGGTGGATGAAGTGCCAATCAGTTGGGCTGCTTTCTCCTTGATGGTGCTGAGATTTGACTTTTTTTTAAAGCTGTACTCATCCAAGCAAGTGATCATTTGTGTCTTTGTAGATGGTAGACAAGCTTTGCAGGAGGATCAGGATGTGAGTTACTCAGTGCAGCATTCCCAGTCTGTGATCTGTTCCTGTATCCACGGTATTTATGTGCCTGCTACAGTTGATTTTTCTTGTCAATGGTAACTGCTAGGTCGTTGAAAGTGAAGAAGTCAGCAATGGTAATGCCATTGAAAGAAGGGGTGGTTAGATTGTTCCTGTGGGAGATGGTCATTGTCTGTTTGGTACTTGTGTGGCGTGAATGTTATTTGTGAAGCCCCCAGATATTAATAAGGAGGATTGTCTGCAGTGTTTGACTCTGCAGGATTAATGAGGAGAAGGTGTGCGAGAAGGGCATTAGTGAGTTGCTCGCTGGAGAGCTGGTGCAGGCATAAAGGGCCAGATAGCCTCCTAGTGTGCCATAATGATTCTGTGACTGGACATAGCGTTTTTATTTTGCTGTCTTTGGTGACTAGGTTGTCAACAAAGATGGTCTGTCAGATCATCTTCGGTGGAGAGTCTGATATATTTTAGCTTGACTCCATTACAGGCAAGATTTTTAAGGTTGGGTTTTTTACGTGCAGTAGTTGACTGAATTGATAATTTCTCACTTGCATTGAAATGCATCATTTTGAATACTGAATCTGGGTGAATGAAAGTGAAAGGAGGAGGGGGCGGTGTGGAGAAAGCTGAGAATCTACACATTTGACGGTTCCTCCAGTATCAGGAAATTAAAAAAAAGAGCAGGTTTAACACTGTACAAGTATTTGCCAATGTGGTTTCCTGCATGATTCAAATTATACAGTGCGCACAGGAAAACGTCTGTGCGATAATATTTGTCTGTACTAGGTTCCCACTGCTCTTTTTGGTTTTAACCTGTTTCTGACCATCATAGTGTAATTGTACGTGTTTCACACTTTGGGAAATGATTCTTGCAGTTCATGCTTTTACTGATTGCCGTAATTTTACAGCATCAGTTGATTGGGTCGATGTTAATGATTTTGTGATTCTCAGGATTATATTTCTTTCTTGAAGCTTGTTGATACAACAAGCACGCTGTCTGTCTGTCTGTGTCTCTGTCTCAGCTGGATTGGCAGCATTTGTGGAGAACTGCAGTTACAATTTCTGGTCATCAGGTACAATTTTAACAAAGTCAGAAACCCGAATCATCAACTCTTTCTCTCTTCATCACAGCCACCGCCTGGCCTGCTGACTATTTCCAGCTTTTTGATTCTACAGCACTTTGTTTTTGCATTTGCTTGGAAATGTATTTCTAAACCTCCCAGGAAATAATTGTGGGAAAGTTGTTATGCTATGCTATATGTAGTAGGATAACAAAATTCTCTTGTATCCCTATTCATTCTTGGTATGAATGAGCTAAATCTATCATTAACAGCTTTTAACTTGGAAATCAGGGAACAATGGCCACTAAAACATATTATTGGTATCTCCATCTCACTTGCTGTTTGTGGGACCTTGCTAAGCACAAATGGGCTGCCATTTTTTCCCATTTTACAACAATGATTGGACTTCAAAAGTACTCCATTGTGAAGTGTTTTGGGGAAGTTGAAATTAAGAATGGCACCATCTAAATTCAAGTTCACGTCAATATCCTAATGAAATTGTGGCTTCAGAAGTAATTGGGTGACTTTGCTAAGATATGAAAGCACATTCCAAGGAGAACAACTGTGGCATTTGTCCCTCTTTCAGGATCAATCAATAGAGTAAGGGTCGCATGACTTTGGGAACCAATCAAGGAGCAGGTAGGGAATCACTCTGAGTTTGGGTTTCTGTTCTGGTCTGTTTTCTTGGGAGCTGAATGTAGCCAGGTGGCTGCAAGCCTCTGTGTTGCCCTCACCTGTAAATGAATGTTTCTTTTTTCCCCTTAACTGGTGAACAAGAATTATGACAACTTAAAAAAAAAAAAAATTATTTCCTGGGAGTGGGCATTACTAACTAGGGGAACATTCACTGCCCATCCTTAATTGCCTTTCTGGTGGTGAGCTGCCATTTGAATGGCTGCAGTCCATATGATGTTCATATACCCACAGTGCTTTTAGGAAGGGAATTTGGCCCAGCAACAGTGAAGGAAAGGCAATAAAGTTTCAAGTCAGGATAATGAGTGGCTTGCAGGGAAACTTCCGAGATGGTGCTGTTTCCAGGTATCTGCTGATCTTGTCCTTCTAGATGGTAGTGGTCGTGTTTTTGGAAAGAGCCTTGGTGAGCTGTTGAATTGAATCTTGTACACGCTGCTACAACTCCATCAGTGTTGGACAGAATGAATGTTTTAAGGTGGTGGATGTAGTGCCAATCAAGCAGACTGTTTTGTCTTGGATGGTGTTGAGCTTCTTGACTGCTGTTGGAGCTGCACCCACCAGGCGAATGGAAAATGCTCCATCACACTTCTGACAGGCTTTAGAGAGGCAAGTTGCTTGCTGCAGAATTCCTGACCTCTGACATGCTCTAGCAGCCATAGTATTTATATGGCTCCTCCAATTTCTGAATAATTTTCACAATTTTCCTGTGTCAGATATGAGTTGACTACTTTCCCCTGATTATCTTTGACTCTAATCTTGCAAGGGTTCCTTGATGTCACATTTGGTCAAATGTTGCTTTGATGTCAAAAGCAGTCATTATTACCTCCCCTGAGGTCAGTTCTTTTGACCATGTTTGGACTAAATTGAGCACCTGTGAGAAGATTATAGCTGAGTAGCTGCCACTTTGTTGCACTGACCATTCCTTCATCACTTTGCTGATGATTGAGAATAGACTAATGGGGCAGTAATTGGCCTTGTTGGATTTGTTCTGCTTTTTGTGAATCAGATATACCAAGAGCAATTTTCCACATTGCTGGGTACATGCCAGTACTGTACTGAACAACTTGGCTAGGGGCACAGCTATTTCAGAGCATGAGTCTTCAGTGCTGTTGCTGGAATGTTGGCGGGGGCCCCTTGTAGCATGTAGGGCCTTCAGCCATTTCTTGATATCATTTGTAGAAAAGATGGAAAATAAGACCAGGAGTGGATTATATGGCCCATCAAGCCTGCTTCACTATTCCATATGATCATGATTGATCTTGAGATGCAGCTCCATTTTCCTGCCCACTCATAATCCCTCAATTCCCTGAGACTAAAAATCTGTCACAGCCTTGGATGTATTCAACAATGGAGCATTCACAACCCTCTGGGGTAGAGAATTCCATAGATTCACAACCCTTTTAGTGAAATAATTCCTCCTCATTTGGGCTTAAATGATCAATCTCTTATTCTGATATTGCACCCTTGTGTTTTAGACTCCCTGCCCAGAGGAAACAACTTCTATCTATCTAACATCTATCCTGTCAATCGCCGTTAGAATGAGATTGCCTTTCATTCTTCTAAACTCAGAATACAGGCCCAATTTACTCTGGCTCATCATAGGACAGTCCCTTCACTGCAGGGATCAATTTAATGAACCTTCTTTGGAAGCAGTACAACGCATTTCATATCCTCTCTTTAATATGGGACCAAAGCTACATATAGTACCTTAGATGTGACCTCAGCAATATCTTTCATAATTGTTGCAGGACGTCACGAGATGTTATGAGCATCATGAGACGTGGCTTCAAGGGGATAAGGGCAATATCCAAGGATATATCCTATCAAAAGGACAGGCAGATGGGCAAGGGGGTAGGGTTGCGTGTTAGTAACAAATTAAGTTAAATCAATAGCACGAAGTAATATAAAATCAGAAGACATAGAATCTCTGAGTAGAGTTGAGAAATCACAAATAATAAAAATAACCTGACAGGAGTTGTGTACAGGCCCAATAGCAGTAGTCAAGATGTGGGGCAGAAAAGAAATGGGGAGATAGAAAAGGCAATATTACAATAATCATGGGGACTTCAACATGCAGGTGGACTGGGAACATCAGATAGGTAGTGAAATCCAGGAAAAGGAATTTGTGAAATGTCTAAGTGATAGGTTTTTTTAGAGCAGCTTGTGACAGAGCCTGCAAGAGAACAGACAATTCTGGATTTGGTGATGTGTAATGAAGCAGACTTGATTTATGAAACTTGAGGTGAAGGAGCTGTTAGGGAGCAGTGACCATAATATGATAGAATTTGGGAAAGGGGCCTTGCAGGGAAGACTGTAAACAACAATGGCAGGAGTTTGAGTTACTCAGGAGGCCAACAGAAATTCATTCCAAGGAGGAGGAAACATACCAAAGGGAGGACGAGGCATCCATCGCTGACTAGGGAAGTCAAGGACACAAAAGCAAAAGAAAAAGCATACAAAGTGGCAAGAATTGGGAAGCCTTTAAAAGTGAGCAGAGAACAACTAAAATAGCAATAAGGGGAACAAGGTGAAATGAGTGTAAGCTAGCTAGTAATAGAGAGGTTTTTTCAATATATAAGAGGCAAAAATAGCCATTGACCACTGGAAAATTTTTAGGCTGGAGAAGTACTAATAGGAAATAAAGAAATGGCAAAGGAACTGAACAGTTACTTTCAGTCCTCACAGTGGAAGACACCATGGAATGCCAGAGCTTCAAGAGAATCTGGAGGCACCGGTGAAGGTTTTTGGGGAACTGGAAGGCGGATAAATCAACTGGATCAGATAGACTATACCCCAGGGTTCTAAAGACATGGCTAAGGAAATTGTGGAGGCATTGGTAGTGATATCTCAAGAATTAGAGGCAGAGAGGTCCCAGAGGACTGAAAAGTAGCCAATGTAACACTGCTGTTTAAGAAGGGAGGGAGGCAGCAGGTGGGAAATTGTAGGCCAGTTAGTCTGACTTTGGTCATTGGCGAGGTTTTAGAGTTCATTATTAAAATGAGATCGCAGAGAACTTGAAATTACATGATAAAATCAGAAGGAGTCAGCATAGCTTCATTAAGGGAAGGTCATGTTTGACAAATCTGTTAGAGTTCTTTTGAGGAAGTGACAAGGAAGTTAGATAAAGGAAAACCAGTGGATGTGATTTATATAGATTTCCAGAAGGCTTTTGACAAGGTGCTGCATAGGAGACTGTTAAATAAGTTAACTGCCCATGATGTTAAGGGTAAGATCCTGGCATGGATAGATGATTGGCTGACTGGCAGAAGGCAGAGCGTGGGGATAAAGGAGTCTCTTTCAGGATGGCAACCAGTGACTCTGGTGTGCCTCAAAGTTTGGTGCTGGAACCACAACTTTTCACAATATACATTAATGATTTGGAAGAAGGAACTGCAGGCACTGTTGCTACATTGCAGATGATACAAAGATATGTAGGACAGGCAGTATTGAGGAAGCGGGGGGCTGAGAACTTGGACAAGTTAGGGGAGTAGGCAAAGAAATGGCAGATGGAATACAATGTGGAAACATGGGGTTATGCTGTCTGGAAGGAGGTTTGGAGACATAGACTATTTTCTAAATGGGGAAATGCTTAGGAAATCAGAAACATAAAGGGAATTGGGAGTCCTTGTTCAAGATTCTCATCATTAACGTGCAGGTTGAGTCGGCAGTTCGGAAAGCAAATGCAATGTTAGCATTCACGTCAAGAGAGGTAGAATAAAAGAGCAGGGATGTATAAGGCTCTAGTCAGACCCCAGTTGGAGTATTGTGAGCAGTTTTGGGCCTGGTATCTAAGAGGATGTGCTGCCTAGGAAAGGGTCCAGAAGAGGTTCATGACAATGATCCCTAGAATGAAGAGCTTGTCATGTGAGGAATGGTTGAGGACTTTGGATCTGTACTTGTTGGAGTTTAAAAGGATGAGGTGGGTATTTTACTGAAACATACAGGGTACTGGATGGATTGGACGTGGAGAGGATGTTTCCATTTCTAGGAAAAACTAGAACCAGAGGGCATAGCCTCAGGCTAAAGAGATGATCGTTTAAAACAGATGAGGAATTTCTTCAGCCAGAGAGTGGTGAATCTGTGGAACTCTTTGCCACAGAAGGCTGTGGAGGCCAGGTTGTTGAGTGTCATTAGACAGAGAAAAATAGGTTCTTGATTTAATAAGGATATGGGGAAAAGGCAGGAGAATGGGGATGAGAAAAATACCATCAGCCATGATTAAATGCTGGAGCAGATTTGATGGGCTGAATGGCCTAATTATGCTCCTGCGTCTTTTATGGTCTTATTCTTGTAACCAATCCCTTCCAATGAAGACTAACATTTGCCTTCCTAATTGCTTACTGCACCTTCAGGGATAACTTTCTATGATTTTGTTCAAACAAGTTGAAAATCAGCATTTACAAGTTTCACACCTTTTCATCTTTTGTGTTTGTCATTCTTGCAATTAAAGTGAATAACATCTTATTTAACCTATGTCTCTTTGCAGCCTCTGTGTCTTTCCCGCTTAGTATTATGAGCAAACTTGGGTACATCATTCTCTGTCCCTTCATCTAAGATATTATATAGGTTGTACATAGCTGAGACCCAGCATTGATCCTTGTGGCACTGTATTATTCACTGCCTGCTAACTTGAAAATGTCCAGTTTATATTCACTTTCTATACGTTGACCAATGCTCTATCCATTATAAAACAATACCCATAACTCTGCACCCTTATTTTGCCTATTAACCTTTTATGTGGTACTTTATGGAGTCTCCTTTGGAAATGAGATGTAATAAATCTACTGGTTCCCCTTTATCTACCTTTTTATCTCTTCAAAAAGGTCTTACATTTGTCAATCATGATTTCTTAAACATAAAACTATGTTAACTTGTTTGCATCATTGCATACTGTACTTTTCCTGGTGCATTAAGTTTGTCTTAAGATTCCAATCTTTTCCTAACAAAGTGGGACTAACTGATTAAAAGACATCAGAAGTCCAATTCTGTTATGAAAAGATGATGCACATATCAAGTACAGCTAAGGTCCCACAAAAAGCAGTCAGATAAGTGACCAGATAATCTATTCTTGATGTGTGATGAACAACAAGTATTGGCTGGTGGATTCTGGATCATCCTTGCTGTTCTTGATATAATGCCATAATAACTTCTCAGTTGAGCAGGTATATGAAACTTGAGTTTAGGAATTCATCCAAAAAGATGGCATCTCCAGCCGTGTGGCATTCTTGGGTACTGCCTGAACTACATGGTTGTATCTTTGTTATGGGTGGAATTCATGACATTTGGACTCTGCTGTGTATGTTATCACTGTCTCAGAGATCAAAAGGCAAGCTATTTAAAAATTTGAATTACTTTTTCCAAAATACACGAGTAAGAGTTGATAAGGTTTCTAAACCGAGGAATGGCTTATTTAATCACTAATAGGCCATACCTTTGAAAGACCTGATCTGAGGACCGAACGTGCCATGTCTCAAGAATGTCCAATTGGAAGAACAAATGGGTTAATTTTGAGATATCCAAAATGATTACCTACATAGACCAGTAAGGGATTTAATAGAACAAAGAAAATTACAGAATAGGAACAGCCCTTTGGCCCTCCAAGCCTGCATAGACCACACTGCCTGACTTAACTAAAGCCCCTACACTTCCAGTGACTACATTCCTCCATAGAACAAAGAACATTGCAGCACATACAGTCCCTTCAGCCCTCTGTTGTGCTAACCTAGGAAACCAATCTATAGCCCAATTTAACCTACGCTATTCCAATGACCATTTAAATGCCCTTAATGTTGGCAAGTCCACTACTGTTGCAAGCAAGGCATTCCACGCCTTTACTACTCTGAGTAAAGAACCTACCTCTGACATCTGTCTTATCTATCACTGCTCAGTTTAAAGCCATACTTCCTTGTGCAAGCCATCTCCATCTGAGTAAAAAAGGCTATCACTGTCCACCTATCTAACTGTCTGATCATCTCGTATCCCCCTATTAATTCACCTCTTAACCTTTTCTCTCTAATGAAAACAGCCTCCAGTCTCTCAGCCTCATAAAACCTTGCCACCATAACAGGCAACATCCTGGTAAATCTCCTCTGCACCCTTTCCAATGCTTCCACATCCTTCCTATAATGCAGTGACCAGAACTGTATGCAGTTGTACAGCTGCAACATGATCTCATGGCCCCAAAACTCAATCCCTCTACCAATAAAAGCTAACATACCGTACGCCTTCTTAACAACCTTTTCAAATTGGGAGCTATGCACATGTGCACTGAGATCTGTCTGCTCAGCCACACTGCCAAGTATCTTATCATTAACCCAGTACACTGTATTTTTATTATTCCTTCCAAAGTGAATCACTTCACACTTTTCCACATTAAACTCCATTTGCCACCTCTCAGCCCAGCTCTGCAGCTTATCTTTGTCCCTCTATAACCTGCAACATCCTTCCACACTGTCCACAACTCCACCATCTTTAGTGTGATCAACAAATTTACTAACCCATCCTTCTATGCCCTCATCCAGATCATTACAAAAAAATGACAAATGCCAGTGGCCCCAAAACAGATCCTTGAAGTACACCACTAGTAGCTGAACTTGAAGATGAACGTTTCCCATCAAACATCACCATCTGTCTTGCAGCTAGCCAATTTCTGATCCAAAATGCGAAATCACCCTCAATTCCATGCCTCCGTATCTTGTGTAATAGCTTACCGTGGGGAACCTTCTCAAACACTTTACTGAAATCCATATATGCCTCATCCACCTCTTTTGTCACCTTCTCAAAGAACTCTAAGTTTTGAGGCACAACTTGCCCTTCACAAAACCTCCATTCCTGTCCCATTCATGTATTTGTCAAGATGCCCTTTAAAAATCACTAAACAGAGGATCTGTTTGCATAATTGGAGACAAAGCTCAAGTCAGGTGAATAATGGAATACTCTTCTCTTGCCTGGATGAGTGCAGCTCCAATAACACTAAGAAGCTTGATACTATCCAGGAAAAGCAGCCAACTTGATTAGCATGACATCTACAAACATCCACTCCCTTCACCACTGATTCACAATAACTGCAGAGTTTTCATCTTCAAGATGTGCTACAGCAACTCATTAAGGGTGTTTCAACAACAGCTTTCAACCCTGTGACTTCTACCATCTAGAATGATGTGGGAAGCAGATGCACAGAAACACCAGCATCTGCATGCCCCCCCACAAAGCCTCCCACCTTCCTGACCTGGAATTACATTGCCATTCTTTCAGTGTCGTCAAAACCTGTGTTACTCTTGTTAATGGAACTGTGGGTTGTAACTCAACTGCATGGACTGTTGCAGCTCAAGGAAGTGGTCCACTATTAGCTTCAGGGCAATTAGGATAGGGGCAATAAGTGCTGATCTAGTCAACAACACCTGTATATCATGAATTAATAAACTTAAAAAGAAGCTGGGCTGTCAAGACTTCAGGCTGATCCCATCAATGGGCATCATTACACCCAGGTGCACTTCCTATGATTTTTATCAAGATTTCTCAGATTGCTCTGTATGGACAGACCTGGAATGGGGTTCCTCCTTCTCTCTCTGGCCTCTTAGTTGTGGCAGGGACAAGTCTCCTGAATCTGCTGACAGATTTTCTGCTGACAGATTTTCTGCTGAACCGAAGTTATCTTTGGACCATAAACTGCCATGTGTGCAGAATGTTAATAATAATGCCAAAAAAAACTCATCAATCACTTGAAGCTCAGCAAAGCTGTGTCATTGAGCAAGCCCCACTCCAGGGAGCATGAAGCATTCTATGTACTGTGGATGGTAGCACAGTGGTTTGCACTGCTGCCTCGTGGCACCAAGGACCTAGGTTTGAGTCCCAGCTTGGGTCACTGTCTGTCTGTGTGGCGTTAGTATGTTCTCCCAGTGTCTGTATGTGTTTTTTTCCAGATGATCTAATTTCTTCCCACAGTCTGAAGGACTCGCTGATTAGGTGTATTGGCCCTGCTAAAATTTTCTCAATGTACCCAATTAGGCACTGGAGGGACGACGAGGGGAATTTCACAGTAACTTCATTGCAGTTGTGACCCAAGTAAACTTTTTAACCTTAAAACTTGAAAAATTATCAAGGGCTATGGGGAATGTGTAGGTAAATGGTGTTGAAATAGAACATCAGCCGTGTTCTCGTTGAATGGCAGAGCAGACTCGAAGGCTGAAATGGCCTACTTCTGCTCCTTATGTTCGTGTGCACGACTGGGTGTGCATGTAGGACAATTAAAACACTGGAGTATTCAGAACCTTCTTACAAAATTAGAAGGGAAACTGTCTCTCTTGACCAGTTTAAGAGTAGCCAAGTCTGAAGAAACAATGCTCAAAATTTTGAGCAAAGACATTCAAAAAATAAACTTTACAAAAAACATCTGCAAGTATCAATAGACCACACATGATGTGCTTAGATGTCTCATCATCTTGTCTTTAGGAACTTGTCAAACCAGAATTGTTAATTTCATGAAATTTGCATAATAAAATTAAGTGCTGGAAAACCTCAGCATTCCTGACAGCATCTGTGGAGAAAGAAACAAAGTTTATATTTTGAATCCAATTTTGACAGCTCTCCTGTATTTGCATAGATGCTGTAATTTATGGTTTCAGCATTCCTACAACAAAACCTACCAACTTTACACAGGCTTGGCATGTTGGGTTAAACAATGGTTTGCCTTTCCACTCTCATACAGGGTGTGCAGTGTCTGCATGCCATGGTGGCAAGATCCAGTAATGTAGAGTATCCACACCCCCGCCCCTGCATCTGATCGCAACTAGAGTTGCTTTTGAATACAGAGCTGGCAACAAAGAACCCTATGGTATATTACAAAATCTCAGCATTTTGGTTATATAGCCCCCTCTGAGGTTTAAATTAAAATTAGTTTAGTAATGGCTGCCTGCTGGAATTATTATGGTAAAGACAGTACGTGATGGAAAGGTGGTGGCTAGGCTGGGATAGGATTTAATTTCACTTTTCATTTAAGAAATTAAGACTGTGACACATTAAGTTCTAAAGTTGCTGTTTGAGGAAATTTTGAAGGATTGTCACAGTGCCAGAGACCCAGTATCAATTCCCAACTTTGGTCCCTGTCTATGTGGGGTTTGCACGATCCCCCCCCCACCCTATCTGCATGGGTTTCCTCCAGGTGCTCCGGTCACCTTCCACAGTCTGAAAGACTTGCTAGTTAAGTGCATTGATCATGCTAAATTCTCCCTCAATGTACCCGAACAGGCACAGGAGTGTGATGACTAGTGGATTTTCACAGTAACTTAATTGCAGTGTTAATGTAAGCCTACTTGTGACACTAATAAATAAACTTTAAACAGTGAATTGGCTTGGTTCCTAATTGAAAAACTAGCACTGGAGGTATATCTGGGGACAGTGGGAGAAATTCCAGCTGAACAAGGAAGATGGGTGTAACTATGAACCAAAGTGTGTACGTTTGCTAGAGAGCAAATCAAATGGGAGTTGAAGATAAAGAAATGTTTTCTTCCATCGTGGTGGGATCAAATGCTTTTTGAGTTGGTGTCTAACTGAAACTACAGTTTGGTGCACTATTCTACAATAAATGCAATTCTGAATCTCTTATGTGAAAAGAGGCAGTTGCCAAATTAGATTCTTGGATTAGAGAAGCTCACGTCAGTGTGGATGTGGCACAGATTTGAAAATCAATCTTGAAGACACTCGTAGAAGATATAAAGCCCAGCAAAGTCCAGGCCAAGCATAAGTTCACATGGAATGTATCTTGTTATGAGATGATGTGGAGATGCTGGTGTTGGATTAAGGTAGGCACAGTAAGAAGTCTCACAACACCAGCTTAAAGTCCAAAAGGATATAGATCGATTGGAGACTTGGGTAGAGAAATCGCAGATGGAGTCTAATTAGGTCAAATGAGGTGATGCATTTTGGAAGGCCTAATACAGATAGAAAATATACAGTAAATGTCAGAAGCCTAAGGAGTATTGGTAGGCAAAGTGATTTGGGTGTACAAGTACTCAGGTCACTAAGTGGCAATGCAGGTGAGGAAGGTAGTCAAGAAGGCATACAGCATACTTGCTTTCATTAGCCAGGGCATTGAGTTTAAAAATTGGCAAGTCATGTTGCAGCTTTTTAGAACTTCAGCTAGGCTTTGGAATATAGTGTTCAATTCTGGTCACCCTGCTACCAGAAGGATGTGGAGGCTTTGGAGAGGGTACAAAAGATTTACCAGGATGTTGCCTGGCATGAAGGGCATTAGCTTTTGAGGAGAAATTTAGGTTGTTCTCACCAGAATGGTGGAGATTGAAGGCAACATGATAGTAATCTACAAATTTGAGGGGCATGGACAAAGTAGGTAGTCAGAAGCTTTTTCCCAGGTGGAAGAGTCAGTTACTAATAGGCATAAGTTTAAGGTGCAAGGGGCAAGGTTTCAAGGAGATGTATAAGACAAGCTTTTTTTATAGAGGGTGGTGCGTGCTGGGGATTCATTGCTGGGAGAGATACTGGAAGCAGATATAATAGTGATTAAGGGGAGCCTTGACTTATCGGTAGCATGGCAATAGAGGAATATAGTTTCAAGAAGGATTGGGGTCTTTAGTTCACTTGGGCAATATAGGCGAAGGACCTGTTCTTGTGCTGTAATTTTCTTTGTTCTTTGGTCTTTGTTTATTTGGTAGCTTGAGTTTTTGGAGTGCTATCCCTGCATCAGGTGAGTGGAGAGTTGTGTTCTCAAACAGCGGATGTACAGACACACTCAATTACAAGATAATCAAGACTTTACAGGCGCAAACAATGCGAGTGGAAAGAAGGTTAAGCACAGGTTCAAAGTGTGTATTGTCTCCAGCCAGAACAGGTAGTAAGATTTTGCAAACTTAGGCAAGTCAGTGTGACATGAACCAAGATCCCAGTTGAACCCATCCTTTGTGAGCAGAACTTGGGTCTGCACCTGTAAAGACTTCAACTGCTGAGACTTGCATTCCTGCCATTATCCTGTAATTGAGTTTTTGTCTATATATGCCCTGATTGTGAACCCAACTCTCCACTCACCTGATAAAGGGGCAGTGCTTTGAAAGCTCGTGATACTAAATAAGCCAATTGGACTTTAACCCAGTGTTGTTAGATTTCTTACTGTCACTTTGAGGCCAGATTTGTCTCTCTTCCCTGAGTAACCAAGGCTGAAAGATTATCTCTCCCTTATGGGAGAGTCTAGGACCAGAAGGCATAATCTCAGAATGAGGGGTTACTTAAGATAGAGATGTGAAGGAATTTCTTCTGAGAGTAATGAATCTGTGGAATTCTCTGCTACAGAGGCCTGTGGAGCTGGGACACTTAAGTATGTTCAAAACTGGGATAAACATTTAAGGGAACCAAGGGTTATGGAAATAAGACAGGAAAGTAGATTTGAGGTTTATCATGATTAGTCATGATCTCATTGGAGCTGATGCGATGGGCTGAAGACAAACTTTGTACTGGAGGTTGATCAGATTTCTGTGAGGTCCAAGTCATAGCAGCCAGACTGACAATCTGAGTCTCAGCTTTAGCTACTACTGGTGCCATGGTAGCCAACAACCATTTAAATGCCCTGTTTTCAGTCCAAGTGTGAGATTCCTGTAGGGAAAATTGATAATACCCTGACCACATGCAGGACTAGCGGATACAGTAAAGCTCCTATCAAGCTGCTATCCACCAGTTTGGTTGTCCTAGATCTGAAGCTCGTTCTAGAGTCTGAATCCTTGAATGTGCATATGAAAGATATAGAAGCTGAAATTCATGTTATCTGGTAGGAAAATAGAGTTTTACTCAGTGAGAATACACGAAAAAGTAGTACATGAAGAAAGAGAATAAAAGGGCCCTCCATTTTAAAAAGTAAGTCCATAATTTCACAGCTTATTTTAATCACCGACAAAGTAATTTTCCAGAAGGAGAATATGTACAATGGAACATACTGCGGCCTCAGCACCAGGGAACCAGGTTCAATTCTGTGGGTGATTATCTGTCTGTGTGGAGTCTGCATAGTTTTCTCTTGGCGCTCCAGCTTCCTCCCACAGTCCCAAAGACATGCAGATTAGGTGCTAAATTGTCCCTTGGTGTACCTGAACAGGCAAAGGAGTGTGGCAACTAGGGGATTTCCACAGTAACTTCATTGCACTGTTAATGTAAGTCTACTTGTGATGAATAAATACACCAAATCATATTCTCTTAAAACTAGTGCGAGGCTAGTTATTTCAATAACCGTAATTAGGAGGGATGGGAACATAGAACACTACAGCACAAACAGGCCTTTCAGCCTGCAAGTTGTGCCGATCATATCTATACTTACCAGGCCGTAGAACTATCCGTAACTCCCAATCCTATTAAATCCCATGTACTCATCCAGAAGTCTATTAAAAGACCCCAGCGAGTTCACCTCTAGCACCACTGATGGCAACCAATTCCATTCACTCACCACCCTCTGACTGAAAAATTTATCTCTAACATCTCCTCTGTACTTGCCCCCCCAGCACCTTAAACCTGTGTCCTCTTGTAGCGACCGTTTCAGCCCTGGGAAACTGGGTGGATTCTCAGAGGCTATCTATTCCTCTCAACATCTTATAAACCTCTATCAGGTTGTCTCTCAACCTTCGTCTCTCCAGGGAGAAGAGACCTAGTTCTCTCATCCTATCTTCATAAGGCATGCCTCCCAATCCAGGCAACATCCTTGTAAATCTCCTCTGCACCCTCTCAATAGCTTGCACATCCTTCCTATAGTGAGGCGACCAGAACTGCACACAATACTCCAAGTGGGATCTGACAAAGGTCTTATAAAGTTGCAGCATTACCTCCTGACTCCTCAACTCAATTCCTCTGTTAATGAAGGCCAGTATACCATATGCCTTCTTGACCACATCCTCCACTTGCAGGGCAGATTTAAGAGATCTATGGACCCAGATCCCAAGATCTTTCTGCTCCTCAACACCGCCAAGACTCCTATCCATGATATTATACTGCAAAGAAGAAATTGCTGAAAGAAAATACAATTAAACTGGGCCAAATTATTTCCAGCGGGGAGCAGTGAAGAGCAGTTCTGATGTTGAGAATGTGCTCCCTTAGCACTGAATGACCTTTTGAGCAAGGAGAACCAAATAATAAAATTAGATATTGGCACAATGGTTCGCACTGCTGCCTCACAGTACCAGGGGCCCAGCTTCAATTCCAGCCTCACTCACTGTCTGCGTGGGATTTGCACTTCCTCTATGTATCTCTGTGGATGTTCTAGTTTCCTCCCACAGTCCAAAGATGTGTGGGTTAGGTGAATTGGCCATGCTAAATTGCCCCTTCATGTCAGGGGGTTAAGCAGAATAAATGAAGGTTGGGGGATTCTGGTCGGTAGAGACTCGTTGGGCCAAATGGCCTCCTACATTGTAGGGGTTCTATGGTATCATAAGGCTAAAGTCAAGGCAAAAGAACAACGTACAGTCTTCAGCTCTGACAAAGAATTATCCTGACTCAATGTTGACTGTGTTCTCTCTGGGCCTCAACTGTTTAACATTTACATAGATGATCTGGAAGAGGGGGGTTGAGTGCAGGATAATGAAATTTGCTGATGACACACAGATGAGTGGAAAAGTAAATTGTGTGGAAAGTCTGCAGAGAGATCTGGATAGGCTGAGTGAGTGGGTGAGGACCTGGCAGATGGTGTATTATGTTAGCAAATGTGAGGTTATCCACTTTGGTAGAAATAATAGTAAGAGGGATTATTATTTATTGAAAGCATGCTATGGTGTAGAGGGACTTGGGAGTCCTTGTGTACAAATTGCAAAAACTCAGTCTGCACGTGCAGCAGGTGATCAAAAAGGTGAATGGAATGTTGGCCTTTATAGTGAGGGGGATAGAATATAAAAGCAGGGGGGTCTTGCTGTAACTGTACAGGGCATGATGAGGTCACAGCTGGAGTACTGTGTGCAGTTTTGGTCCCTGTATTTGCAAAAGGATATATTGGCCTTGGAGGGGGTACATAAAAGGTTCACCAGGCTGATACTGGAGATGAGGGGGTTAGCCTATGAAGAGAGACTGAGTAGACTGGGTCTGTACTCGTTGGAGTTTAGAAGGCTGAGGAGGGATCTTAAGAGACATAAGATAATGAAGGGGATAGATAGGGTAAAGGTAGAGAGATTCTTCCTGCTTAAAAAGGACAGCAGGACTAGAGGGCACAACTTCAAAGTTTAGATCAGAGCTGAGGAGGAACTTCTTCACTCAAAGGTGGTGAATTTTTGGAATTCTCTGCCCTTTGAAGTGGTGGAAGCTACCTCACTGAATATATTTAAGTCACGGTAAATAGTTTTCTGATAGACAAGGGAATTAAGGGGGAGGTTTCTGTTAGGTAACAAGGGAATTAAGGGTTATGCGGAGAAAGTGGAACTGATCCACTTCAGATCAGCCATGATCTTGTTGAATGGTGGGGCAGGCTCGAAGGGCTAGATGGCCTATTCCTGCTCTTATTTCTTAAGTTCCTATTAGACTTGCTGAGTTTCTCCAGCATTTTCTGTTTTTGTTTCAGATTCCAGATCTGTAGTATTTTTCCTTTTCTGTGCTGTTGACATTTTATCAAACTAGAGGCACTATATAAAAAGGGAAATAGATTGGAAAGACTGAGCAACTAAAGTGAAGATCAGTGAATGGTTTTGCACCCATTGTTCAGAAAGCAGAGCAGTCTGTTTGGATTTGTGGTAAATATAGGCAAATGGCAGATAAGTTCATCAAGAATGATATCCAGCAGTGAATAGTGAAGATTTATTTTCTAATTTAACCCATGGAAAGGTATTTGGTGAGAGAGTTTGACAAATCTGTGAATCCATATAGTGGAACTTGTACTCAAAGCCATATGCAACTGAACTGATGGTGGTGTGACTGACTGACAGTGCATAGTCAGAAACAAAACAGAGCTACCATGAAGCCACAGTGCTGCTGATTACACATTTCCTTCACTGATGCCTGAAGTGAAATGAGTTACTTGTTTCCACAGCAGAAGGAAAATACATCTTGTGTGATCATGAGTGAAGCTGAGTTTGACTGGGACATCATGACTCTCTCGATCAATTTGTCGAGAGTTGGTGTGTCCACTCACTCTGAAAACCTAAAAAGAAACCAGAACCAGATGTGCTGAAACAATTTGCTGACTCTATTCACTCAGCCCCAAAGAACTGACCCAGGTTTCCCTGCGATGGTGGGTCTGATGAATCATAATCCCTACAATTCCGAAGGAGGCCATTCAGCCCATCGAGTCTATATTGACAACAATCCCATCTAGGCCCAATCCCTGTAACCCTGTGGATTTATCCTGCTAACCTGACATCCTGGGACACTAACAGGTGATTTAGCATAGCCAATCTGCCTAACCTGCACAACTTGGGACTGTGGGAGGAAATTGGAGAACCTGGAAGAAAACAACGCAGACACAAGGAGAATTTGCAGACACCACACAGATAGTGACTCAAGCCAAAAATCGAAGCCTGGAGTTGCGAGTTGGCAGTACCTCTGTGCCACCATGCTCCCCTACCATAATGTCAAGAGCACACATGTTGATAACTTGCTCCCTTTTCCTGATTTTTAGTTTTTTTTGAGATGGAATATGCCATAGGGGAACAGAGTGGGATTGAAAAATATGCATCCACTGTAAACTTGCCGAAAGGATTACATGTACACTGAGGTGTGTCATTGAGTGGCATGAAAAGTTCATGCTTCCAGCAAGGACACCAGGATTGGAATGGGCCTGGTCAAATTGCAGGGATATTCTAACTAGCATGGACTGTGGAAGGCCATGATTACTTTTGCTCAAAGTTGCTTCAAATCCTCTTGTCTTCTGCCGGGCAGCACAGTGGTTAGCACCGCTGCCTTACAGCACCAAGGACCAGGGTTCAGTTCTGGTGTTGGGTGATGTGAAGTTTGCACGTTCTTCCCATGTCTGTGTGGGTTTATTCTGGGTATTCCTGTTTCCTCCCACAGTCCAAAGATGTGTGGGTTCGATTGATTTGCTTTAGTCATGGTAAATGTTTGAGTTACAAGGATAAAGTCTGAGGTAAGATGCTCTCTGTCAGTGCAGATACCATGGGCTGATTGGCCTTCTTCTGCACTATTTACATTTATGATCCTATACACAGCTTTGAGCATTCATGACACTTAAAGCAAGACCTGGCACGGCATTCTACACAACTCCAAAATGGTCTTATCAGTCAGAACCAGGGCTATACAAGAGTGGTCATAAGTTGAAAATGCTGCCTGCTGTGTTGACTGTATTTGGGGAGCACAGTTCTCCCTCCAGCTTCAGATCATGTATTAAAGCTGTAATATTTGGGTGGCCGAATGAATCTCTGAGCAATGAATCGTGCCAGTACCAGAATATCAGTGCTATTATTTTAAGAGGCTAAGGTTTCAGTGATGATCTCTTTAGAGACAAAGATGGACCAGGAGACTGGTCTCCTCCTGTAACTTGCCCAAAGGCAGTTCTGACCTTCGTGGCCACAAGCAGCACTATGGGTAGGGCAAGGAGGCAGTTCTCAAATCCCTTTCTGGTTGGTATGAGGATTGAACCCAGTGCTGTGTCACCAATTAGATCAATACCAGCTGTCCTGCAATCTGCAACCTTTTCTGTTCATCATGGCTCTCTCTCTCTCTCATTTCCCATATGTTTTGTGCAGATGCAGGCAGGGTGGTAATGAATGCTGTCTCCTTTTTAGACTGCCTCTTTTTTTTAAAAGAAAAATCAGCATTTCAAGGTATCTCTGTATTTAACAACATAATCAGCTACTCAGTACCTCTCTCTATTTAAGGCTCAGACTGACACAATTGGCACCAACAAAGGACACCATATCAAAATGTTTTGAAACCCTATTGAGTTAATCTTTATTGAGTTAGTGTTGCGAAACATGTCAATGATGTCTTTTTAAAAAAAATGTTTGCCCATTTATATATTTATTCATACTTGGAACCTGGGCACTGCTGGTTGGCCAACATTTATTGCCCATGCCTAGTTTCCCAAGGACAGTTGAGAGTCAGCCACATTGCTGTGGCTCTGGAGTTATATGTAGGCAGACCAGGTAAGGACAGCAGATTTCCTTCCTAAAGAACATAAGTGAACCAGATGGGTTTTTCCAACAAGCGAATCAGTAGATTCTTAATTCCAGATTTTTTTTATTGAATTCAAATTCCACTGTCACCATGGTGGGATTTGAACCCGAATCCCCACAACATTTTGCCTGAGTTTCTGGATTAACAGTCTAGTGATAATATCACGAGGCCATCATCCCCATATATTAATGCCACGCAATATCACAATTAGCTCTGAAGCGTAATATGTTATGTACAATTTAAAAACTACTGTACTAATATTTTGTATAGAAGCCTTCTTTATGATTTCTTTGCTTGTAGTCTTCTCTGCCAAGCAGCCATGGAAATAATTGTGCTAGTTAACCAAGCAGTAGATTTACTTTCATAGTATTGCATCATTTCTGAATTTCTGGCTCTGTTTATTTGTGGAGCAGAAACACAGTGGACGTTTTCCTACTTCTTGGTGTTCATTATGCCAGTACTTTATTGCTACAGTGATTCAGCAGTAGTGCCGTACAGTGAAAACCACAGAAACGTGGAGATAACCCTTGAGAATTGCTTGGGAAGGAGACCTTGCTATTTAGGAAGTCCGAATGACTAGAAACAAATCACAAATTTCCTCTTGAAGGCACCTCTTTAATTTATGTTGTCTTGGCTGTTGCCTTCAGTGCTGTTAAATCTATCTGTGATATGGAGATTGAGGATTCTGTAGCAATAGGACCTTGAATTTTTTTTTAAAATTCATTTATGGGATATGGGTGTTGCTAGCGAGGCCCACATTATTGCCATCCTTAGTTGCCCTTGAGAAGCCTATTAGCATTAAAGAAGATGCATATGAAGTGGCAAGAAAAAGCAATAGGGGTGGCATGGTGGTTAACACTGTTGCCTTAGTGCTACGGACCTGAGTTCAATTTCTGACTTGGATCACTCTGTGTGGAGTTTGCACATTATCCCTGTATCTGCATGGGTTTTTCTAGGTGCTTCGGTTTCCTCCCACAATCCAAAGATGTGCAGATTAGGTCAGTTGGCCACACTGAGTTCTCCCTCAATGTACCCGAACAAGCACCAATGTGTGGCAACTAGGGGATTTTTACAGTAACTTCATTGCAGTGTTAATGTAAGCTTACTTGTGATTAATAAATAAACTTTACTGAGACCTGAAAGCAGTTCAAAATTCAGTAAAGGAAGAACCAAGGGGTGAATTAAGAAGGGGAAAATTGATTATGAAAATGAACTAGCGGTGCACATAAAAACTCTTAAAAAAAAAAAAAATAAAAAATTTTTATAGATATGTAAAGAGAAAAAAGATTGACAAAAACAGTCAAACGGGGGAATGCATGACAGGGAGCAAAAATGGCTGAGGAATTCATACTTCTGCCTTCACAAAGAAAAACATGTTTCTTTCAGACCTCTTGTACATTTAATCATGTTTTAGTGAAGAGCTGAAGAAAATCTGTATTAGTAGAAAAAATGTTTTTGGGGAAATTGCTGGGATAAATCTCCAAGGCTTGATAGTCTTCAGCCCGGAAGACTGTTGGAAATGGCCTTAGAAATAGTAGATCCGTTGATCATTTGCCAAAATTCTTCAGGCTCTGGAATGGCTCCTCCCAGATTTAGAGGGTAACTAAATGTAAGTCAGCTATTCAAAAAGGAACGAAGAGAGCATGTCTCAGGGAATTGTGGGCTATGGGGAATGGATAGTAAAGTGGAATTGAAACCAAAATCAAACATGATTATATCGAAGGGTAGAGCATGTTCAAGGGAATTATTTCTGCCTTGTTTCTTATGTTTACCCAGGGATGCAAAGGGACAATGATGTACATTTAAGTCAGGATGATTCCTTTATAGTGATGATGATATTAAGAACTTTACGTCCTTGTCCTTGTGCATGGTAGAGATTTGGGAGAAGAAGCCTTGTTGAGCTGCACTGTGTCCTGCAAAGGATATATCCCATTCCATGGTGCACCAATGCTGGAGGGAATAGATGTTTATGCTAGTTGCTGAGGCGCAAATCAAGTAAACTGATGTGTTGTTTTTGTCCTACAGGACGTTATTGAACCAGATTTTGTTTTTAACAATAATGGATACTTTCATGGTCACCATGAACTAGACTGAAACTTACTCCTGATTTGAATCCCTGGACCATTTGCCTGGGCCTCTGGGTTAAAAGTCGAATAACATGATTATGTTAGCGTTGGAAAGTGCCTAGTGTGTCAGTGGTGGTGTAGGACAGGTAATGGCAGCACATAGTAATTAAAAACAAATTACTGCGGATGTTGGATCCTGAAATCAAAAGGATAAATGCTGGAAAAGCTCAGCAGGTCTAGCAGCATCTGTAAGGAGAGAAGAGCTGACATTTCAAGTCCGGGTTACCTGGACTCAAACGTCAGCTCTTTTCTCTGCTTACAGATGCTGCCAGACCTTGCTGAGATTTACCAGCATTTTCCCTCTTGGGAGCATTGTAATTAAAATGGCAATGTACAAGTTTCTGCTCAAACACTGCACATTTTTCCCTGTGTTGTGTGGGTTTTGAGTGTTCTAACTCCCCATATTCCAAAGATGTGTGGGTTGAATGAGTTGGCCATGGTAAATTGCCCCTTAGTATCAGGAGGGTCTGGTTTGGATTGTCAGTGCAGGCCTAAATGGCCTCCTTTTGCACTGTAGTGATTCTGATTATGGGTTTGGACAGGAAGGGTTCTGCCATTGTTAATGGATTTGCTTAAGAAGTCTGGAGGATTCGCTCTTCTTAGCCCACAAGCACTGGAACAATCATTTGCCAGTTGGATCCAGCTGCACCATCTGCATTTCCCTGCCAGATATCCTGAACCCTGGACAACCCAGCTGGCTACTGGGTGGAAGTGGCTGCCAAAACATGAAGATTGGAGCCTTTGCTAAAATAGTCATGGACCTGCCTCTCCAAATCAGGTTAGTCACAACACCATGCCCAAACCCATCATCAGGCTTAAAATGTGATCGTAGTGAATCAGGATTAAGCTTCATGTTAGGAATTGTGCAGTGATATTTTTAAGATCTGATTTAAAATGCAGTGATGGATGCATGCAATCTATTGCTATGTCCATTTGAACAAACTGTTCAGCAGAGCACTGATGAGTTTTTTTTCTCAGCTTGACTTGTGTCTGGAGGGCTATTAAATACTCAGTACTAATCGTTACCAGGCCTGTCATATGGTAGGATGGAAGCAATTTTGAGTAATTATTTTTAAGAGTTATCACACAAGGAGCAGGCCACACCACACTGAAGTATCAAGAAAATTCTTTCCTCTGGCATATTTTTGACCAATATATGAAATACAATTCATGTCACCGAAATAGACTTTGCCTGCTTTGCACCACTCTTATCCTTTGCCTATTGGAATGAGCAATAGTTTTTGGAGAATTACAAACCACAGCATGAGAAGTTTTTGGCAATTTCAAGTGAGTAAGCTAGCATTGTTGGTGACACTAGATACAGGCTCTTCACACTTGTAATTACATGTTTCTCTGATTTCAGATGAATTTGGCAAGTGTCGTGGTGTCAGTTCAGCCTAGTGTTGCTCTCCTTCCCAAAAGTTATAGGTGTGAGCCTTGTTCTAGGAAATAAGTGTGTTACCTAGACTGACATTTCAGTGCATTACTGAGTGCTGCAATTGTTGTGGAGGTGCCATCTTTCCAATGGAAATTGGCAGATAAATAGTTTCTGGACAACAGGAATTATGCCAGGTGGTAGGCTGTACCAGTTAATGTATTCCCAACTGAGATAACAATACAACTCCAATGATGATATAACACTTCAGTTGGTTTTTTTATATTACTGCAGTTCTTGAACTGGCAATCTGGCATTTCTTGTAACATTTTTAAATATGTGATTAGTTGATAATTAAAGCTAGAAAACATTGTGCTACTGGGACTTATTTTTCTGGAGTGTAGGAGCCTGAGGGGTGATCTTATAGAAGTGTGTAAAAATAATGAGGGGCATAGATCAGCTGGATAGTCAACAAAGGTAAGGGTGTCTAAAACTAGAGGGCATAAGTTTAAGGTGAGGGGGGAAAGATACAAAAATGTCCAGAAAGGACAATTTTTTTCAGTGGTGAGTGTCTGGAATGAGCTTCCAGAGGTAGTAGTAGAGGCAGGTACAATTTTTTGCCTTTTAAAAAGCATTTAGACAGTTGTGTAGGTAAGATGGGTATGGGCCAAATGTGGGCAATTAGGACTAGTCTTAAGAACGGGTGGCATGGACAAGTTGGACCTAAGGGCCTGTTTCTATGCTGTAAACCTCTATGACCCAATGATCTGGATAGAAAGCATAGGTCCCTGCAGCCAAAGCAGAAGAGTTGAATCTTAAATGACAGAAAGCATCCCCTTTTCCCAATCTGCAACTTCTGCTTTAACTGTATTCACACATCTTTTGGTCATAATCATCCTTTTCTCAATATACTAATGTTACCGCACCCCCAACCCCCACTTTGCATTATAAAAAGCCAATGTCAGATTCCTGCACTTGAGGCACAGAATGTGAATTTTTATTTGATGCATCAAACCAAGTTTTGCTTGGTTCTGTGTTCATCTTTTGGAGAGCTGTTATGGAGAGGACCAAGTAGGAGAACCAGCATTTGTACCAAGTTGCTAACTTCATTTTAGAAAACTGAATTTTGTTTTTTTTTAAGGAAATAAAATTAAGTGTCCCTGCTACACCTGATTTTAAAAAAGGACCAGTTTTGTCTTGTTTAATGTTGACAGCAATCGATCGCAGGTGTTTGAAAACCAGGGAGAGTTGGAGCCTCTTATCTTCCTGCTGATGTCCTCCTAATCCGAAAAGTGGAGCCAAATGGATTAAGTTAGTTCAATGTCTCTGCTGTTCCTTTAGAGCTGTTTAACAAGCTCAGCTGAAATAAAAGATTGGGAAAATGGAGAACAAACCTGGTTCAGATGCGCTCATCAGCTAATTAGTTTATCAGTGGACCAGATAACAAGCCTCTTTGGCAGAGTATTTGCTCAACGTGAATTTTTGCTGCAGTTGTCTGATGAAGGGACTCTTTGGCACGAGCAGATGAAGTTTCCGGGGAGGGTTGGTCTCCCAAGACTTGAGTATCTACCCCACCCACTGTAAAGGCATTTAATCAGTCACTGGTATATTAATTAGCTGAACAGGCTTCCATTCAGAGGCACTCAAATCAGATGGGCAGTGAACAATTGTGCAGCTCAGCTATATCTTCTTAAAAATAATTGATAGACCCAAAGGTTTATATCACACACACAAAATCCAGTTTTCAGTCAAAAGATTCAAGCCAACAATACAAATTTTTTTAAACGAAAACTTAACTTAAATTGCAGTTTACTCTCCCTTATGCTTTTGAAATAACCAGCTTGATGCAGACGACACTGATATATTTTGGATTTCTAAACCAATCTTTCAAATCTCGGAGGTTTTGTCAGCAAATGAGGACATACATATTTACCGGTTGTTTTGGTGGTCATTAATGAGATTAATGTTGGTTTCTTGAAAAATAAAATGGCCCAGAGTCACTTGAAAGGGACAAAATGAAGATTGCTGCGTGCTGACTAGTCCAGTTTCTGCAATTTACAAACAAACCACCATTTCTATTCATCACCTTTTTAAAAGATCAACAAAATTGTATGATTAATACCCTGACTTTTGCAAGTAGCTCTTCCCTAACCAGAGTATCTCATATGTTTGCGCAGTATAACTTGTTGCAGTTTCTGTAGCTGAATGTTGGAAATTTCTATTTTTTTATTGCCCCCCCCCCAGCCACAATAATTGAAAATGGCCAAGGTCAAAGATTTTTAAAAGGTTTCAGTGCAAGATTTACCACCTCGTAAATCCCCTTCTCACCCAGCCTGGCAGAGATTGAAGAATTGACCATCTGGCTGCCTAGCTGTGGAGTAGTATGGGACTTGGGGAGCAGTGATGTTCAGTAGAGCAGAAGATATTGGACTACTAAGCAAGAGATTTGCATAAGAAGAGGTGAAGAAGACTGAAGCATTAGCCTTCCAGCTTGAAGGTTGAGAGTTCAAACCCTTAAAGTATTGAGACACCACATGCAATTGGTGGGCAGCAGTGACTCTCGTTGTCATCATGATGATGTAAACAACTCCTCCTCATCTTATAAAGGATCCCTTTTCTTGTGCATTCTGAGAAGTAAAGAAAATGTTGGGTTTTTTGAGAGTGGAGGTGCTTTTTTAAAAATGGGACTGTGAAAAGACGGAGTTGCATTTGTATCATGCTTTTTGCTCCCTCGCTCTTCCAAAACGACTGCTGAAAAGCATGCTTGTAAAGCAGGGAATGTAATACGTCAACTTTGACACAGCAAACTTGCAAAGAGCCATGTGACAGATAATCTGCTTTAATGTTGGCGGAGGGACGAATATTGACCAGGACGTTAGGGGAAAAATGTCCCAGTAGTTCTTTGAAATAGTACCCTGGGATCTTTCACATACACCTGAACATGTTCATGTCCCATCTGAAAGATGCATCTGAACAAATGAATTAGGAACAGGAGCAGGGCCCTGGGCTCTTCGAGCCTGCTCAGCTATTCGATAAGAGTGGCTGAGGAAGAGTTCCAGAGCGCCTCAACTTTCTGAGATCGCATTTCTGATCATGGAGCATTCTCACTTCCTCAGCACTGAAGCTTGTGCTCATCTCCCTGGAGATGAGTGCTACCCACTGAGCAATACCCCAACCCCTACCCGCACTTTGAATCCAAGGTGATGTCTTGCAAGCTGTGTCCAGCATACCGTCTACTTCTATCTTTTACACTCATTCAATGCTTTTAAAACTTCATTCTATGACTGTAACACTATATTCTGCACTCTGTTTTCCTTTCAATGAACAGTATGCTTTGCCTATGTAGCATGCAGGAAACAATACTACTTTTTTCTGTATATTAATACATGTGACAAATCAAATCTTTACGCAAGCATAAATGGCAACGTGGCCACAAAATATGATGTGAATTAGAAAGTGTGAACATTGCCAGTGAAATCTTGTTTTCTGTTTTTCCTGTCCCTTAATGTAGAGATGCCGGCATTGGACTCGGGTAAACACAGTAAGAGGTCTGACAACACCAATTTTAAATCCAACCGATTTATTTGATAGTAAACCTGCAAGCTTATTAAATAAGTCGGTTAGATTTAAAATTGGTGTTGTCAAACCTTTTACTGTGTTTCCTGTGCCTTGGTAGTGATCTAATGAGGTACCTACCCACAAAGGTTGGGAACCTTATTTCAATAAATTAACAGCTCTTTTTAAAGGGTGACCCCTCACTTGAGGGACTCCCCACTCTTCAGCGTAACTTCATGTTAGAAAGGTTTGCAGCTGGTTTTGCAAAACATGAAAATACTGGGTATGCAGATAGGTCTAGAACTGGGGGAGGGAGAGACATGCTCAGGCATTACTGCTGCATGCCAGTGTTCCAACTTAGCTGGCAGTTAGCAAAAAAAGAAATTCATCAATGGTGCCTCCTTGGGCACTTTCTCCAGGGCCTTACAACCAATGTAGAAGTGAGTTCAAAAATGTTTGTTATTCTCATTTGGAAATCTGTTGTGCACTCACACGTGGTCAGCTGACTTAATATCTCCTTGGTGGCTGGGTGTGATTATTTCATAATGTTCTTGTGAAGCAGCTTGGGACATTTTATGTTAAAGTTCCTATAGAAATAAAGTTTATTTATTAGTGTCATGAGGTATGCTTACGTTAACACCGCAATGAAGTTGGTGAACCCCCCCCCCCCCCCGTCACCAAACACTGACGTCTGTTTGGCTATGCTAAATTCTCCCTTTGCGTACCCAGTGCACTTAATCAGCATGTCTTTTGGATTATGGGAGGAAACTGGAGCACCCAGAGGAAACCCACGGGGATAAAGTGCAGACTTGAACAAACAATTGACCCAAGCTGGGAATTGAACCCAGGTCACTGGCACTATGAAGCAGCAGTGTTAACCACTGTGTCACCATGCAGCCCAAATGCAAGTTGTGTGGCGGTTGTTGCTGATTTGTACACATTGCATGAACTGACAATGATCTCCAATTTGGGGAATCACTTATTCGAATGGCAATGGCATGTGACTTGTTTGCTCTTGGGAACTGCACAACAGCACAGGTGGCATAAACAAAATGGTGCTTCATTTTCAGATAGGGTTAAAATTACAGACTCTTAACCTGGACCCAGCAATGGGCCACATTTCTGACATTTGACAGCCTGGTAGCTAAATCTCATCAAGAGTTAGTCATTGGTCCTGGGGTCCCTCTGAAGCCTTTGTAAGGAGCAGATAGATAAACCTTGATATTCAGAGTGATATCTTTGATCAAAAATTGCATTTGATGTTGGTTCCCTGTTTTAAAGGACTCAATTATCTTTTAAAAGAGTAAGCAGATGGTGTCCAATTTTGTTCCAGTTTTAATTAATTTCTGTCACTATGTCTGTTTTTATTTGTTTTGAATTGTAGCTGTTGCGCAGATTCCCCTTTTCACAATTTTAATACTGAATGTGGTTTAACTCAAGTTGCAATTGAATAACTTGGCAAATGACAATTGTCAATTGTTCACACCTTGCTTTTTAAAAATGAATGACATTTGTAGTTCATGAAATCAGCCAGCATAATTTCTTTCTTCACTCCTACACATTTGGCCATTCAGCTGCTATTCTCAATACTACAGCAGTGTTCAAGTAACTGAATCAGCTTGATTTGTTAGTTAGCTGGAAAACCACCTTGCTGTGTACTGTGGAAGGTTGAACAAATATAATTGAATCTCTTTTGAGGGAGTTTCCATTTGGTGTAATAACACTGTGCATTACGCTGATTGCAATTTAATGAGGAAGTTGCACTTATTAAATAGCTTGTTCATCATCTCCCAATCAATAGATTATCAATTTGCCAAAATAATAAATTGGCACTTCTCTAATTTCCTGAATTCAAATTGGTGCTGCAGATAGGCAGGCAATGACTGGCAGTTGCCAAGTATGTGATCTGGAAAATAACTTTTTTTTTGTCTTGTGCAAGATGTTAATAAAAGAAATTGCATTTAACTTTTGAAGTTCTGATGATTGCGTTACCCCCTATCCCCTGCATCTGGAGGTCAGTCCGGGTTGATAGATACTTTGGACAGGATTTTTTAGCACAATCCTGGCAGGTGTTTCTGCTTCTTTTGTTGTCCGCAGGATTTCCTGTTGAATACATCCTTTGCCTGGAAACTTGTGGTGAGGATGCGCTGTCAGCAGGACTGGAAGATCCTGCTGGTGTGAACAGCTGGAAAGTTTTGGCCCACATGCAGATCAGCAACATATCTAAAGTCTTAGTGGCTTAAACTAGTTAAAACGGTGACTCATGAGCTGTATGAGGAACATCACAGGCCTGAACTCAGTTAGTTGACCTGTAATGGATGATTGTGTGTGTTGAGGTGAGATTATCTGCCTAGGTAGCAATAATAGGAAGACAGATTATTACTTAATTGGATGTAAATTGAGAGAGGTGGACCTTGGAGTCTTCGTGCATCAGTCACTGAAATTAAGTGCGTAGATATAGAAGGCAAATGGTATGTTAGCCTTCTTAGAGAATTTGTGTAGAGGGATGTTTTGCTGCAATTGTATAGGGCATACATAAGGCCATATCACAGAATGCAAGGGGATCTCAGGAACTTATAAAATTCAATCAAGGTTAGACAGGATAGATTCAGAAAGAGGGGGAGCCCAGAATTAGAAGTCATAATATTGAGGATGAGAACTGATATGAGAGAAATTTCTTCACCCAAAGGGTGGTAAATGTGTGCAATTCACTACCCCAGAAAGCAATTGAAGGCAAAATGTCTGATTTCAAAAAGAAATTAGATATAGCTGTTGGGACTAAAGGAATACAGAGTAATGGGAGGAAATCAGGATATTGAATTCAATGGTCAGCCGTGATCATAATGAATAATGGAGGGCTGAATGGTCTACTCCTGCTTCTAGTTTCAATGTTTTGACTGAATTAGAAGATTTGATTGAATTAGAAGTTGTGGGGAGGAGGAATGTGGTGGGTGTAGGGTGTTAGGAAAGTTGGTAAGGCAATGGGAATGGTGTAGAAAAACTACTGACTATTTTTAGGCCTTCCTGAGATGAAAAGCTTTTGGTGATAACTTGTGACAGAATGGTCCTCTCAGCTGAATCATTTCGCTGTGTTCTTGTGCTTTCAGCTTGGCAATTGCAATTATACCTCAATGTTTAATAAACAGTTTTTAAAATTCAGGATGATATTGTTTATCAAATGGTAATATTTCCAGATTGTAAACGTTTAAAAAAAAAAGTGACAGAATGAAGAATCTTTTTAGGCAACGTGCAGTTAGGATTTGGAATATGCTCTTTAATGGGTGACAGGTACAAATTCAGCAGAGCTTAAGCGTATCACTTACTAAGTGTATCCTGAAGGAGGAATGTGTTGAGGGGCTATCTGGAAAAAGGGGCTGGCTCCATGTTATGGGCTGCCACTGGGTGTTTGAAGTCGAGGGGGGAACCATGAGCCCAAATAATTAATCTGGGTGACCTTCCTGCTGCCTGCACCCTCTGACTCCAACCTATCAATGAGGCCTGCTCACTCAAAGGTTGACAGTCTTCAGTGGCTGATATGTCTGCAAGATTGAGGAGCGTGGACAGAGTGGATATTCAGAAGCTTTTTCCCAGGATGGAAGGGTTAATTACTAGGGAGCACAGGCTTAAAGGTGCGAGGGGCAAGGTTTAAAGGAGGTATACGAGACAACCTTATTTACACAAGGTGATAAGTGCCTGGAACTTGTTGCTGGGGGAGCTAGTGGGAACAGATGCAATAGTGAGTTTTCAGGGGCACTGGGACAAATGCATGAATAGGATCGGAATAGAGGGATATGGACCCCAGAAGGGTAAGGTGTTTTGGTTCAGTTGGGCAGCATGCTTGGTGCAGGCTTATAGGGCAGAAGGACCTGTTCCTGTGCTGTAATTTTCTTTGTTAATGTCCACACCCATTTTGGAAGTGAGTGGGAGAAGGTCAGGAACACAATGGGAAGCTTGGTGAATTGACTCGCTCAGGATTTAGGCAGAAAATTGTGGTGGGAGGGGGAGGCAGCAGTGCCATCACTGTTCCATTTTCCTGTTTAGGGAGTCCATTTTCCCATGCCCCTTTTTCTGACCCTTCCTCCTGCATTCCTGTGAGCTCCTGACACTTCGACTCTTGGGTGTAGGTCACAACTTGCCTGGACTTGCAAAATCTCATGAACTGTCTTGTCTGGAGACAATACACATCTGTTTAATTTGTGCTTAATGCTCTCTCCACTCGCATTGTCTGTACCTTTTTAAGACTTGGTAATCTGTAAAGACACACATTCCAACATTAATTTGTAAAAACATTGAAACGTAGCACAAACAGGCCCTTCGGCCCACGAGTTGTGCCGATCACATCTACCAATCCACAGACCTATCTATAACCCCCTATCCTATTCTTTTCCATATACTCATCCAGAAGTCTCTTAAAAGACCCCAGTGAGTTTGCCTCAACAACCTCCGACGGCAGTCGGTTCCATTCACTCACCACCCTCTGAGTGAAAAACCTACCCCTGACATCTCCTTTGTATTTGCTTCCCTGCACCTTAAATCTGTGTCCTCTCGTAGTGACCATTTCAGCTCGGGGAAATGGTCTCTGAGAGTCCACCCTATCTATTCCTCTCAACATTTTATAAACCTCTATCAGGTCGCCTCTCAACCTACGTCTCTCCAGTGAGAAGAGTCCCAGCTCCCTCAACCTATCTTCATAAGGCCTGCCTCCCAATCCAGGCAGCATCCTTGTAAATCTCCTCTGAACCCTCTCAATAGCCTCTACATCCTTCCTATAATGAGGTGACCAGAACTGCGCACAATACTCCAACTGGGGTCTGACAAGAGTCTTATAGAGCTGCATCATTACCTCCTGACTCCTGAACTCTATTCCTCGATTAATGAAGGCCAGTACACCGTACGCCTTCTTGACCACTTCCTCCACCTGCGAGGCCAATTTAAGAGTCCTATGGACCCGGACCCCGAGATCCTTCTGCTCTACAACACAGCTAAGACTCCTACCCCTTATATCGTACTCCTTCATCCTATTATTCCTGCCAAAATGGACCACTACACGTTTATCTGTGTTGAAGTCCATCTGCCACTTCTCCGCCCAGTCTTGCATCCTACCTATGTCCCACTGCAACTTTTGGCATCCCTCCAGACCATCCACAACACCACCGACCTTTGTATTGTCAGCGAACTTACTAACCCATCCCTCCACTTCCTCATCCAGGTCATTTCTGAAAATGACAAACAGCAGGGGTCCCAGAACAGATCCCTGGGGCACTCCACTGGTTACCGACCTCCATGCAGAACAAGACCTATCCACAACCACTCTCTGCCTTCTGCCGGCAAGCCCGTTCTGGATCCACGAGGCCAAAGCCCCTTGGACCCCATGCCCTCTCTCCTTCTCCAGAACATTACAGCACAGTACAGGCCTTTCAGCCCTCAATGTTGTGCCGAGTTATGTCCAATCCCAAGATCAAGCTATCCCCTCCCTACAATTCTGGATTGCTCCATGTACCTATCCGATAACCACTTGAAAGTTCTAAGGTGTCTGACTCCACTATCACAGCAGGAAGTCTATTCCACACTCTGAACAAAGAATCTACCTCGGACATTCCGTCTTCTATATCTCCCACCTTGAACCTTATAGTCATGTCCCTTAGTAACACCTACATCCACCTGAGGAAATAGTCTCTGCACATTGTAAATTGAGTTTGTGTCTTTATATGCCCTATTTGTGAACAGAACTCCCACTCAAATGATGAAGGAGCAGCACTCTGAAAGCTTCTGGCTTTTGCTACCAAATAAACCTGTTGGAATTTTAACTTGGTGTTGTAAGACTTCTTGCTGTGTTTACCCCAACGCTGGCATCTCCACATGACTAGGTGTGGAGCTTCTGCTCGTGGTAGCACTGCTGGGAAGAGAGCAGTTAATCAGATACCTAGCAGCTTTCAGAAGTGGGATTTCTGAATGATGGACAGAAGTGCTGCCTTCAGCTATTTTGTGCATGTAACTGATTGTGGGGAAACACATTTCTGAGTTTTTCAGTGATGGGTGGGAACACATGTCATCTGAGAATTGCTTCAATTGCCCTATGGGTTATGAAGCCACCCTTTCTATAATTCAGCAATAATGCTGTGAAGCGAAGGACACGTGAGTTGTGAATTCAGTTATGCAGACCTGTATGATGCATATGAAAGAAGTACTGTGGTTTCACTGAATTGTGGGTGTCATTCTAATGCTGAAAGACTTGTATATCCAACTATAGTAATTGGTCCCCTTCCCTCAGGGTGTGCATCAGGAAGTTTGTGACCTGACCACCCACTGGGGAATGAGCATGGGGATCTTAGTAGCTTTTGCAGCCTTAGAGATGGAAGTGTTAACATCGTGAAAGTTTGCTTTTCACTAATTAGTGGTCACCAGTCTTTCCAATTACTACATTGGCTATGAGATAAACCAGAGCAACTTCATTTCCAGTGAAGAATTGGAAGAGAATATCATTACAAAACTGCAGAGTGAATTGGATCAGTTGAAGCCTGAAAAGACAGAGCAGGAGGCATGCCTCTTTTTGGGCAGTTTGATGTCTTCAACATTGAGAACGGGATACAGTATGTGGAATGGCTGAAATTTTTTTTTTTTTTTGGAGCTAATGAAATAAAAGGGAGAGGATATGAAGAAAATAATTGTCTTTGTTGCATGTGGGATTTAAACATATAACTTGATCTGAAATTTAGTATCTCTGGATGCTCCTGACACATTTTGCAGAGTTTGCTAAGCTAGTAAAGAGACAATACTGCCCTAAAGGCCAGGCTTGATAACATTGCAAAGAGAGAAAGTTTAATTCCATTGAGATGTCCCTAGGGTGGGACCAGGGGGTGCGTGGGAGGGAGACCATTTCAGCCTTTGTAGCAAGGCTAAGGAAAATTGTACAGCATTGTGACTTTGGGTTACCTTTGAATGTTTAAGAGTGATTGGTATGCTGTGTAAATAATGCAGTTATTCAAAGGAAACGATTGAGTGAGTCCGAGTTTGCCTTTGGCATTGACGGCGTTAGAAATTGCAACAGCAATGCAGAGCACCAAAACAATGTCTGGGAGTTACAAAATGGGTAAAGTATAGAGGCCCATAAGTTGTAGTGGGAAATTAAATGTGCGATCAAGCTCAAGCAGTGAGTTGAATGAAGAAGTGGGAAAAATCACTGCATGTTTGAGCAGCCTAGGAGTAACAGAGTGCTCTCTGTGGGGGAGGTCACTGCTCAGACATATCTACGTTTAGAGGAGCAGATGATTCTGTATAGACACAAGTAAAATGGGTATAGAGGGATATGGGCCAAATGCAGGCAATTGGGACTAGCTTAGGAGCTTAAAGAAAAAGGATGGCACAGACAAGTTGGGCCAAAGGGCCTGTTTCTCTGCTGTAAATCTGTCTGCTTTGGGCATAAAGGAAAGATAAAAGGTAATTTAAGGCACAAATGTAAAAGCAAGGAAAGTTATCTGAGTAGAGTAGCATGGTAGATAATCCCAAAATAATACTTTGAAAATAAAACTGGACTAGTGCACGACAGATAAGAAATAGAAGTGACAACTTAAATCGAATGATTTACTGAAAGGTCAGTGGAATAGGAGGAGACTATTGTGAAGTACAGACACCAAACCAGCTGAATGGCCTATACCTTGATTATTTCTTCATATATTCTATGTAATGTCCTTTGAGATTTCTTCAGGCATGTAAATGAATTGACCCATATTTCAACGCTGAGAAATGAGCAGTTTTACAGGTTTACTTGGCTATCATTTCTTCCCAAAAAGGATAATTGCAGATTTCTACAATAATCTATAACACTTAATCAGAAGTTAACGTGGCATTGCCATGGAAGTGTTTGCTCCTTTTTTGTTTCCTGTTCAATTTTTGCTTAAATGTTCCTTTGTAATCTTTGAATAAGATCTGAAATTAGTCCTCTTCCTTAGCCATGGTAAAATATTTTGGGATAAATTACCATGTGTTGCGTGATTTTAAATCAAGCCAAGTTTTCTGTTATAAAAACAGCCAGCGTCATAGTTCTCGTAATGGGTGAGATTAGGTTTGAGAATTATAATGTCTATTACATTGTGAATCACTTTGGAGTACAAGCTCAAATCAAAGACTCGATGTGCTCATTGTCACATATATTCGGATACAGTGAGTAGTATTGTTTTTTTAGTTAGAAAACTCCTCTCATTCTGAGATTTGGTATTTCCTGATTCCCTTTGGTTCCATGGCAACTTGTTTGGCTTCAAGAGAGGTCAAGCTTTAATTCTTCCATTTGCAGTGTTAAGTGCTTCCTGCTTCCTCCGCCATGCGTTCCTCAGGGTTATTGATGTATAGTGTGTAACCAGTTGGCGATTGGACTTGCAAAATCTCAGCTGACTCAGGGTTTTCTGCACTTTGGGCAGATAGTGATGCCGCTAAACCTCCAGTCTCAGCAGCAGTTTGTGATATGCCTTGAAATTTGCAGTGTTAAAGTGGACTTATTAGTTGCCTCCCAGCTGATTCAGTATTTTAATCATCTGGTACACGGAACATTTTGTGTACCTGCTGAAGATTGTATCCCTCGGTGTTGAGGTGGTCCTTATCTATTGGAGTCAGAAGCCTTTTACCTGAGGTGGATTTGGTTTGTTGTGGTAATTATTGATTTTGTTCTGGTTCTGTTTGTGGCTTGTGAAGTGAATGTGGCCTGCCTGTCTGGCTCAGACTTCATGTATGCATGAAACTGGTGCGATTAGAGAAACATCATTTGAACTTTGAGTCTTTCATAGGCACCAAAATACAACTTGGGAGAGTTTGTCACTTCGGTGACAAGTGGTGTACCTCAGGGGTCTGTTTTGGGGCCCCTGCTGTTTGTAATTTTTATAAATGATCTGGATGAGGGTATTGAAGGATGGATTAGTAAATTTGCAGATGACACTAAAGTCGGTGGAGTGGTAGACAGTGAAGAGGGGTGTTATAGTTTGCAGAGAGACTTGGACAAGTTGCAGAGCTGGGCCGAGAGGTGGCAAATGGAGTTTAATGTGGAAAAGTGTGAGGTAATGCACTTTGGCAGGAATAAGAAATGTGTAGAGTATAGGGCTAATGGTAGGATTCTTAATAGTGTTGATGAACAGAGGGATCTTGGTGTGTATGTGCATAGATCCCTGAAAGTAGGCAGTCAAGTCGAGAAGGTTGTTAAGAAGGCATATGGAGTCTTAGCTTTTATTGGTAGGGGGATTGAATTTCGGAGCCGCAACGTCATGTTGCAACTGTACAAAACTCTAGTGCGGCCGCACTTGGAGTATTGTGTGCAGTTCTGGTCCCCACATTATAAGAAAGATGTGGAGGCATTGGAGAGGGTACAGAGGAGGTTTACCAGGATGTTGCCTGGTATGGAGGGCAGGTCTTATGAAGAGAGGCTGAGGGATTTGAGGTTGTTTTCGTTAGAAAGGAGGCGGCTAAGAGGGGACCTTATCGAAACATATAAGATGATTAGAGGTTTAGATAGGGTGGACAGTGATAGCCTTTTTCCTAGGATGGAGAAAGCTAGCACGAGGGGACACAGCTTTAAATTAAGGGGTGATAGTTATAGGACGGATATCAGAGGTAGGTTCTTTACCCAAAGGGTGGTTCGGGAGTGGAATGCCCTGCCTGCAGCAGTTGTAGATGCGCCAAGTTTGGTGGCATTTAAGAGGTTAGTTGATAAGTACATGGAAGAGAAGGGAATGGTTTAGTTTGGAGGGTCATTGCTTTTTATTGGTCGGCGCAACATCGAAGGCCGAAGGGTCTGTTCTGTGCTGTTATGTTCTGTGTTCTAAATGTCATCACAGAATTAGTAAATGTACTGCCTGAATGCACACTGGCTGTGGATTTTCATTGCTGTGTTTCTGTGCTTTTCCTGAAGTAAATAGGTGGTGTGTGTGAGTGGAATTGCAGGCTAATGATTGACAAAGTGCAGAGACCCAGCCCGTAGACCCAGAAAGTTTACTGTACGTCTGGTGAATGACCCAGGTGGAATGCAAACCTTGGTAGTTGATGGGCCCCTGGGAAATGGTGACCACCAAGTAATCAAATTTGCCATTAACAAGGATTTGGAAATATGAAAGGTGTGGGCAAAGGTTTCCTGCTCCTAATTAACATGTTCAGTCGAATCTCCTAGAGTAATTGTTATGATTATGTTAAGTAAATTACATAATATGGTGGCACAGTGGTAAGCACTGCTGCCTCACAGTTCGAGTTCCCACTTGGGAAACTGTCTGTCTGAGTGAAGTCTGCATGTTCTCCTCATGTCTGTGTGGGTTTCCTCGTAGTGCTCCAGTTTCCTCCCATAGACAAAAGATGTGCTGGTTAGGTGCATCGGCCATGCTAAATTCTCCCTCTATGACCCTGAACAGTTGTTGGAGTGTGGCAACTTGGGGATTTTCACATTAACGTCATTGCAGTGTTAATGTAAGCCTACTTGTGACACCAATAACAAACTTTAACAGGATAATTTCATGTGCACATCATCCTGTGTGAGGAAAAGCTGCCCATCAGGTCCTTTTTTTTTTAAAATCTTTCCCCTCTCACCTTAAACCTATGCTCTCTAGTTTTGGACTCCCCCTACCGTGGGACAAGACCTTGGCTAGTCACCTTATCTATGGCCCTATGATTTTATAAACCTCTAAGGTTACACTCCAGGGAAAAAAGTTGCAGCATATCCAGCCTGTCCTTATAATTCAAACCTTCTAGTTCTGGTAATATCCTTGTAAATCTTTTTTGCCACCCTTTTTCTAGTTTAATAACATTCTTCCTATGGTGATCAGAATTGTATGCAATACTCCAAATGTGGTCTACCAATGTCTTGTACAGTTGTACCATAATGTCCCTACTCCTGTACTTAATTCTGTGATCAGTGAAGGCAAGTGTGCCAAACACCACCTTCACCACCCTGTGAGGTCACTTAAGGAAATATGTACCTGCACCTCTAGGTCTCTGTTTGACAATACCCCTAAGGTCTTACCGTTAACTTTAAGTCCTGCCCTGGTTTGTCTTACCAAAATGCAATACCCTGCACTTATCTGAATTAAACTCCATCAGTAATATCTCAGCCCACTGGCCTAGTTAACTCAAGTCCTGTCATAATCTTAGATAATCTTCTTCGTTGTACACTACACCACCAATTTTGGTGTGACCGCAAACTGACTAACTGTGCCTCCTATATTCTCATCCAAATTGTTTATATAAATGACAAATAACTGTGGATGCAGAACACTGCTGGTCATAGGTCTCCTTCTGGCAAACCAATTGTGTATCCAATTGGCTGCCTCTCCATGTGAGATTGAACCTTGCGCAACAACTCCTATGCGGTAACTTGTCGAAGGCCTTGCTGAAGTCCGTGTAGACAATGTCTATTGCATTGCCCTCATCTATTTTCTTGGCCACACATTCAAAAAAACGATGTCAAATTTGCAAGACAATTTCCCATGCATAAAGCTGTGCTGTCTATCCCTAATACAAATGAATGTAGACCCTGTCTCAAAATCCCCTCCAACAACTTGTTCATCACTGTTAGTCTCACCAGTCTGAAGTTTCCTGGCTTTTCTCTGCCACCTTTCTTAAATAACGGAACAACATTTGCCTCCCTCCATGTTCCAATACCTCACCCATGACTATTGATACAATATCTCTGCTAGGGGCTCTGCAATTTCTTCCCAAGCTTCTCCCAGTGTCCTGGAATGCACTAAATTGGGTCCCAAGGATTTAAGACCCCTAGCATTCCTCTTCAGTGATTTCCTTAAGTGGCTCAGATAGTTTAAACTTTCTCTCTGCTTACTGAAATGAGGATGTGTGCCTTGGCTGCAACTGGCAATTGTACATTATAGGGAGGACTTCCAAGTAAGATACTCCCTATATTTCTGAAGAGGACTGCATTCAGAAGTCTGGCAAGAAATGCAGAGCCCTTTTTACTGGGGGAATGAAAAGGGAGTGAAGTGGGATCCAAATGTGGTTGCCCTTCCTTGAAAAATTCAGCCCATTGACTTTGGCTTTGGTTTATAATTGCACATGATGTCCAAGTTGGAAGTATGGGAGAGATAGGTCAAAGTTTTTAAGAAGTCAAGTGAATAGCAAATACAGTTGAAGGTACTCAATAGAGCACATCTGTCACACTGTTACTACAATGACACAGCTCTTTCTTGAAGCTTTTCCTGCTCCTGAAGGCCTAAGTTACTAGGGGAAAAATCTTTTTAATAAAACCTTCCTTTTGCTGAGCAACATCTTATCCATTGACTCTGTCGACACTTCCTACTACTTCAGAAAAGCAGCCAGCATAATCAAGGACCTGACGCGCACCAGACATTCTCTCCACCTTCATTTGTCAGGCAAAAGATACAAAGGTTTGAGGACATGTACCAACCAACTCAAGAATAGCTTCTTCCCTGCTTCCATTAGACTTTTGAATGGACCTACTGTATGTCAAACTGATCTTTCTCTTCACTCTACCTGCAACACTCTATTCTGCACCCTCTCCTTCTCCACTATGTAGTGGAGTTCTTTGAAAATGTGACTGAAAACATTGAAGGGAGAGCGGTGGATGTAGTTTACATGGATTTCAGCAAGGCATTTGATAATGTCCCCCATGCAAGACTTCTTGAGAAGGTGACAGAGCATGGGATCCAAGGGGCTTTGGCCTTGTGGATCCAGAACTGGCTTGCCTGCAGAAGGTAGAGAGTGGTTGTGGATGAGTCTTTTTCTGCATGGAGGTTGGTCATCAGTGGAGTGCCCCAGAGATCTGTCCTAGGACCTTTGCTGTTGGTCATGTTCATAAATGATCTGGATGAGGAAGTGGAAGGATGGGTTAGTAAGTTTACTGATGATACGAAGGTTGGTGGTGTTGTGGATTGTCTGGAAGGATGTCAGAAGTTGCAGCAAGACATAAATAGGATGCAAGAATGGGTGGAGAAGTGGCAGATGGACTTCAATGCAGATAAATGTATAGTGGTCCATTTTAGGAGGACCAATGGGATGAAGGAGTACAATATCAAGGGTAGGAGTCTTAGCAGTGAGGAGCAGAAGGATCTTGGGGTCTGGGTCCATAGGACTCTTAAATTGGCCTTGCAGGTGGAGGATGTGGTCAAGAAGGCGTATGGTGTACTGGCCTTCATTAATCGAGGGATTGAGTTTAGGAGTCAGGAGGTAATGCTGCAACTTTATAAGATCCTTGTCAGACCCCACTTGGAGTACTATATGCAGTTGTGGTTGCCTCGCTACAGGAAGGATGTGGAAGCTATTGAGAGGATGCAGAGGAGATTTACAAGGATATTGCCTGGATTGGGAGCTATGCCTTAGGTTGAGAGAGCTAGGTCTCCTCTCCCTGGAGAGATGAAGGTTGAGAGGTGACCTGATAAAGGTTTATAAAATGTTGAGAGGAACAGATGGGGTGGATTCTCGGAGATGTTTTCCAGGGCTGAAATGGTCACTACAAGAGGACACAGGTTTAAGAGCTGGGCAGCAAGTACGTAGGAGATGTTAGAGGTAAGTTTTTCAGTCAGAGGGTGGTGAGTGAATGGAATCGGCGGCTGGTGGTTGAGGCCAACTAGCTGGCGTTTTTTCAAAGATTTCTGAATGTGTACATAGGATTAAATGGGATTAGGAGTTACAGATAGTTGTATGACCTTGTAGGTATGAGTGTGATTGGTGCAACTTGTGGGTCGAAGGGCCTGTTTGTGTTATAGTGTTCTGTGTTCCCCTGTGTAGAACATTAGAGCGCATACAGGCGCTTTGGCCCTCGATGTTTTGCCGACCAATGTAATGATCCTCAGACATACCTTCCTTTCACAAAACCTATCACTAATATGTCCACTTATTTCCAAGTGGGAATAAATCCTGATTAGAAGAATTCTGTCCAATAATTCCCTACCATTGATTTAAGGCTCACAGGCCTGTAATTACCTGGATTATTCTTGCTACCCTTCAGAAACAAAGGAGCAACATTGGCTATTCTCCAATCCTCTGAGACCTGTAGCCAGTGAGGGTACAAAGGTTTTTCTCAAGGCCCCAACTATTTCCTCCCCTCGCTCTCAGTATTCTGAGGTATATGCCATCATGTCCTGGGGACTTGACTACCTTAATGTTTCTCAAGTACCCCAATACCTTCTCTTTTTTTTTTGATCTAAATGTGACTCAAACTATCGACACATCCCTTCCCAGACTCCTCATCCACCAAGAACTTCTCTTTGATGAATACTGATGCAAAGTACTCATTTATTACTTAGCTCATTTCCTCTGGCTCCACGCATAGCTTCCCTTCCTTGAGTGTGCCAATCCTCTCTCAGGCTACTATTTGGTCTTTTATATAAGTCTAAAAAGCCTTGGGATTTTCCTTAATTCTGCTGGCCCATGCTTTTTCATGACCCCTTTTTAGTTCTTATTCCTTGCTTAAGTTTTGAACCCAGGTCACTGGCACTGTGAAGCAGCAGTGCTAACCACTGTGTGCTACCACACTACTGTTGGCTAATCCACTGGTGATGATGTTTGCTTACTGGGAACTAGTTAGTTTTCAGCATCTATTTATTCTGCATACTCAGCAATAGAAGCTTGGAAGCCGAGACTGAGGTTGAAAGTGAACCTTCCCAAATTGATTTGTTTTAGTTTTCTCATCAAGTTTTAGTCCTATTAAGGCTTTGTAACCAGCTCCTTCTCTTTTGATATTTCTAACTCCCAATTCAGATAAATGTTACAGGTCTGTTGTTGCTGACCCCAGATGTACTACCACCGTTCCTTTTTTTTGTACGTTCCCTGACTCCGTAACGACACCTGATCAAGATGCACATGTCTTCGCACTGCTTCCTTGACAGTCTGGGTCAAGAAGCATTCATGTATTACATCTATCAACTCTGACTTCAAACCACTTGGGGTTTCCTGTTCATTTGGGCTTGATTGAAATTTCTCATTAATTTTCTGGTTTTCACAGAACCACCTTATCTCTATATAAGAGAAAATTAAATTCATTCATATGGACCAGATGTCCCATCACATAACTGCTTATGTTAGCTTGGATACATCTTTTTAAAGAAGAGGTCATTTTTCGGTCCTTGATATTTTCTTTTGTTCTGTCGATTTATTGATTTTTCTTTTACAATTGGTATTTTATTCCATGGTCATAGTTGCCTCTAATATTTAAATAGCTAAATGTTTGAGTCTAGACTAACTGGCATGGTACATATCATTTTTACAAATATGACATCTTTCAGTATTTTGATTGACTTATCCAATATGAAGGAAATAATTAAGCTGGGTTAAGTAAAACTCCTATGATTTTGTATAAGCTTGTTTCCCCAGCCCCTCTGCTGCTCCCACATTTCTGATTCAAGAGGGTAGGATGGGAAGACTAAGACAATAAGACATAGCTGAATGGCTAATCTCTGCTCCTATCAATCAAAATGGCTCCTATCTGCCATTTTGATAGATCATGACTGATCTGATTTGATGATGCTCAACTCCACTTTCCTGCTTTAAAGTCTGTCTATCTGAGCATAGAACATACTTAATTAGCCAGCCTCAACAACCTCCTATGGTCGAGAATTCTATTGATTGTGACTACTATTGTCTCTGTCTTAAATGAGTGACCACCCAACCCCCCCCACCTTACTCTGAAATTATGAAACTATTCTCTGTTCAATGCATGTGACATTATGTTAGACTGTCAAAAGTCAACATGCACTCAGATTTTTCTTTCCATTTCCCTAGGAGAGAGGTGTCTTTCTTCTGTTTCGTGTCTCCTTTGCTACAGCTGAGATCAGGAACATTTGCTTTGAAAATTGCAAACAGCAAAATCACTTGAAACACGAACTTCTTGTGACACTTGTAAACATTTATTGATTTTTTTTTTCTCTCTCTCGCCAGTAGTGTAAATTCCACCACTCCTCTCTCTAACATGGGGATAAATTTTCTATTTGAATCAGTGTTCCAAATGGCATTCTGATTTTCATACCCTTATTTAATTGAATTTCACAAGTCCTTGAAATGCACTCCAGATGGGGCATTTCACAGCCTAAGTACTTCTGAGATGAGCCTTGATGACTTTTCAAGGTAACATTGAAGGTGCACTAAATGGACAAAAGCTCTTCAACCAGATCTCTTCTGTTATTATGAAATAAATACGTAAAATGCTGGAAACACTCAGCAGACCAGACAGCATTTGTAGAGGGTTCACATGCATTCCCTTGTATTTTTTATTCAATTTTTCAGCATCGTTTTTTGTGTTTATTATGTTGTTGGTACATTGTTCATCAGTTCTCATCCAAGGGAATAAAGGATTAACACTGCTGCCTCTCAGTGCCAGTGACCGTGTTTGATTCCCAGCAGAATCTGTATGTTCTCCCTGTGTCTTTGTGGGATTCCTCCGGGTGCCCCAGTTTACACCCACAACTCAAAGATGTGTGGATTAGGTGCATTGACGATGCTAAATTGCCCCTTCGTGTCCCAGGTTGTGTAGGTTAAAGGGATTAGTAGGGTAAATCCTTGGATTACAGAAATAGAGTCTGGGTGGGATTGTTGTTGGCGCCAACAACAATGAGCTGAATGGTCTCCTTCTGCTCTGCATGGATTCTATAATTCTGTGATACTTGATCAAATGATGCCTTGATGCAGTAACCCTCACCTCACCTCTGGAGTTCAGCTCTTTTGTCTATGTCTGAACCATGGCTGTAATAATGTCAGGACTGGCAGAACCCAAACTGAGCACCCATGAATAGGTTGTTGCTGAGTAAATGCCGCTTGATTGCACAGTTGATGACCCCTTCCATCACTATACTGTGTGCAGTGTGTCCTGTCACTTATATGCCTACTTATACCTAGGCAGAATTGAATTTAAGGGGCATTTGATTGTAAATATTAGAAACCTAATCTTGTTCATGTCCTGCAAGCAAGACAAGGACACTTAATAATTTTGTTTTCTTGATTTAATATGGTTGCTATTACTGTTCCAAGTTTTAATGCACAGCTGCTGCTTCAAAAAGATTGAAGTCACAAGAAGAGTGCCATTACTTAGTCTTCTGCCCATAACATTTCCTTAGAATTATTCCTGACAGTGAAGGATGATATGCAGCTTGGGAATTTGGGCAGTACAAGTGTTGCTGTAATGTTTAGTGCTCTTGAGGAATCTTCTGTCAACTCCAAGAATATTCCTCTTTTTTTTGTTGAGATAACTGAGTTGGTTATTTTCATTTTCAAAGATAATTTCAACATGAAATGGATGAGATGACTTTTTAGCACTACTTGCATATTTTTTTAAAAAAAATTCAAAGTTGGGCAAGTACTTCTATATTCGGGATATCTTTCTTTTGGATTAGAATTTGCATGTTTTTGTTTGGTTGTGAATATATTTGCAACATGGTGATTTTCTCCTGTCCCTAAATGTTCTTTTCCCCTTGAATTTTGGGAATGACTCTTTGGCTTTTGGCTTTCGAGGGCTTCTTTCTCACAAAAGAATGAGCCTAAGTACAAATCTGCAGAAATAAGTTAATTTAAGGACCAAGATTCAATGTTGTCATCTAATCAGAAATTTGAGTTGTCAGCCAAATAAGCTTCATTTGACATCTTAGTGTTTACTCCACTGTACAGGATAAATAACATTTTTAACTCAATTGGTTATAATGTGGATAAATGTGAGGTTATCTACTTTGGTAGCAATAATAGGTAGACAGTTTATTACTTTATTTGGTGAAAATTGAGAGGCAGATACTTGATCTTGGAGTGCTTGTGCATCAGTCACTGAAAGTAAGTGTGCAGTACAGCAGTTAGTAAAGAAGGCAAAAAGTGCAGACACTAATAACCTAGTCTCCATTTTAAGCATGTGCTTTCTTATCTCTTTTGTATTGTCCACATTTTACAGTGACTCTTAACTTGTCACAATGTCATTATGCCTTCCCGCCAGTAACAGGAAATGCCTGTAAATGTAAGGGCCCAGTAATGGACAGAAAAAAGGCAAGTTCTTGGCGGCTGCCTCTATTTGTGCGGCTAATGGCGGGGGGTGGGGGGGGTGCTTGTTGAGAAAGCAATATATTTTGACTTGGGAATAGTCACAAATTGCTGAATGAACTGTGCTTCTCTGCTGTTTGCTTCGCACATGAGAACTCGCTAACAGCTTCCTGCGAGTGTCAAGAACTTGTTGGATTTTGTCCATGAATGTCTATATGAATGAATCCTACTACATTCATTTAGAGCAGGTATTTTTTTGACATGAGGACGGGGTGATTTGTGGTCCTGACATGAAAGTCAACCTTGATGGCACAGAGAGAACAATTGAAACTATGGAAACTGTTGCAGCTGGTAATTTTAAACTAAACTCCTTGTCTTCCTCTCTCTCTCTCTCTCTCTCTCATTTTTCTCCCTCACACTCTCTCCCTGCTCCTCCTTACCTTTCCTTTTTCGTCTCTTCGTCCTCTTGTGTTTCTTTGTGTATGATTTGACTCCAATTCACCCCACTTCTTTGTCTGTCACTTACTTTTCTTTATCGTTTCTTCTTAATTGGGTCCTAAAATCTACCTCAACCAAGGTCCTTGATGTTCCAGTGACCCTGTTATCAAGTCAGATTGTCATTAAAAATAAAGTAACCTGGGGTTAAAATATTCATAGCAAACCCGATCATCTGGTAGTTGCGAGTTACATGTTGAGTGTGCAGTTGAAGAATGGCAAATTGCTTTCTGAATCAATTGTTCATTCATTTAATGTTATGATGAGATTGTTAGATCCTTGCATGAAGATTTATATCCTCAAATGAACAAGTCTTTTCTTTAAAGCCAATGATGCAATTTTGACATTTGGGTGAAATCCACTCCAGTGATTTGTTTGTGGAGTTTGACATGTTTCCAGTCCTCCTTTTGTTCTAGATGATGTTGCTTCAATATATACAAGGCAGATTTACTTTCAAAATGATATTTCACTGTTATATTGTTGCAGTTCAGTGCACAGACCAAATGGAACTGTAGACTTTACATATATTTGTAGCAAACATAATTTGTGCTACTTGCTGAAATTGTTCATATGGAAAATGGCACAGAACTAAACAGCTATTACTTTCTTATTGCCAGAGCAAATGTGCATATGTATGTACATCGCATGAGTTCTGTAAATTAATTGCATATTTTATTCACTTTCCTACCAATTTACAGCAACATTGTTTTTGTCAAATTGATACTTTTTCAAAGGAAGATTCTGTAATTTGACCAAACCGTAATCTTGGAAGTTAACCTGCACAAATTTGAACTGGTGTATTAATGAAATCAATTAATGAAGACTTCTACAATTTTCTTATTTTAACAGCAATATAAGTGGCAAGTATCATGGCATTGATTAAGGACTGAATGCACACCAGCTTTGGCCATCAAGTGTGAGCAGTCATATTCACTATTGCACCTAAGAGTGGACTGGAGCTCTTAAAATATCTTCTCTCTGAGCATGTGATCATTATGTGGAGATGCTGGTGTTAGACTGGGATTAACACAGCAACACTAAGTTAAAGTCCAACCAATTTATTTGATAGTAAATTTCACAAGCTTTGCTCCTTTGTCAGGTGAATGAAGAGTTCTGGCCTCAGACAGAGCATATAACAGCACGCGCAGTTTATAAATTAGAATGCGAGTCTTTACAACTAACCTGCTATTCAAGATGCAGACAGTGTGAGTGGAAAGAGCATTAGGGATATGTTAAAGCGATGTATATTGACTGACTGTACTGTCTGGAGTCAATACACATCTCTTTAACCTATGCCTAATGCTCTTTCCACTCATTGTCTGCATCTTGAATAGCAGGTTAGTTGTAAAGACTTGCATTCTAATCAGTCATCTATAAGCTGTGTGTGCTGTTATATGCTCTGTCTGAGGCCAGAACACTCCATTCACCCAACAAATGGGCAAACACCAAAAGCTTGAGTTTACTTTCAAATAAATTGGTTGGACTTAAACCTGGTATTGAGATTTCTTACATGTGGTCATTGCCATTGAACCTGCCAACTTTCCAACTGGCAGGCAAGGATCCCATTTAGTATTTATTTACATTTTTATATTGAACTAATGGGAAGATATGGCCTTTTTCATCTGCTTGTGTGATGGGGCTGACTAATCATCTGTGTGCCTCCGTGAAATAAGGATAGCAAAACTCTGGAAAAGGTTGTGAAAATTTGTTCAAACATTCATTTAATGCCACCCAATTGTGCCTCCAGAAAGAATGTTATTAGCAGAATACACAGGCTCGTTTTGATCCCTGTTAACAGTAGTTTGAATTGTTAATTGTTATTGATGTTAATTAGACAATTAACAGCTGCTATGCATTGGAATATTCACATTTTACTGTACTCGTACACTATCCAGACCATTGTACTCCAGTCAGTATTAAGTCACTGTTTGCTGAGAAATGATATTAATCAGGCGCGTACTCATTCTGTTCTAAAGTGTGCATTTAAATCAAATCAAATGTGGGTTTAGCATATTTTTGTTTTGCTGACTGTGAACATAGCTGCTGTTAGCAATTGTTTTTATTCTTGCTTTGAAATTAGAGTGAAGATGATGGATATGCATCGGGAAACAAAGTGGAGCAGCGGCCTGGAGAGTTTAAGTATGTTACATGAGCTAACACCTCTCTCTTACTTCATGTGAAAGCTACTGTGGTGTCTTTTGATCTCTTAGATTGATTTTCACTAATATGCAATGTTGGATGAACTTTTAAGATGTTGAATTTTTGTGGCTATTTTATTTTTTTGTGTTGCTGGCTTGTGGGTGTAACCAGATCTGGAAAGCATCCGGAATTTAAATTCAGAATGACTTTGTTCACTGTTGTTGCCAAGTGATCAAAATTCAAATCTGATAAAATAAATGAATAATGAAACATCTGTCCTGAAGGCAGTTGGAAACTGGATCCTTCACTCTGTACCGAGATTAATTAGTTGTAGGGTAGTTCTTTTTAAAGACATGAAATACTTTTGAGCATCAGTTTTTGTATTAATTCTAAGCAGTTCATTTTCCAAGTTAATTTTTTAGTTGTCAATTATATTATTAGTTTTAGCTTTAACAATGAAAATAGAATAAATATGAAGAATGTTGCACTGTTAAAAGGTGTATTGCATTCAGAGGTCAGCAAAACAATCTTTGGGGCAGACAGAGTTCTCAAACTGTCGCTGCCTCCTCCACTGAGAATGGAGAATTTGGCGCTCAGTCCAATCGCCATTCACAGCAGCAGGACCGGAGAATACCAGCCACAAGCGAGGTTGGAAATCCCAGCCAGGACTTCAATTGCTTTCATCCCCTTGTCCCGTTTTTAATAAAACTTCTGTGCAGTTAACTTGCTTCATATTTCATCGTATCATGTGAATACATTTACCAAATAAGATATATTTGACATAGAAGCCTATTTCATCAAGTTCCAAATGATGACATGATGCTCAGATGAGGGGTGCGTCAATAATCTATTTTCGTGTCCACCAGCAGTCCAAAAAAAATAAAGAAGTGAATCATCGAATAAAGACAACAAATGCTGGAAATATTTAACGGCTATTGCAGGACAAGCCACAAAGCATCTAATTTTGTAGTACCTTGTGATTTGTTATTGTTCAATTTTAGAATGAATTTGAAGTTTTTGGACTGCAAGGTATACAGTGATATGTGCCAAGGCTTGGTGGCAAGATTACAACTTTTTTAAATGTATATTTAATGACTTAGATTTGGGTATACTGAATACAATTTTAAAGTTGTCAGATGACACTGAAGTATTGTGAACTATGAGGAGCATAATGATCAACTTCAAGAGGATGTGGGTTGGTGAAATGGAATGGAACATTAAGTTTCATGCAGAGAAGTGTAAAGTGATTTGGCAGGAGAATACTGAAGGGTACTATTCTAGAAGTTGTTCAGGAACAGGGAGATCTAAGTTGTAGGATAGGATAAGATGAGAAAGTGGATTTTAAAAAAAGCATATGGTTTCCTGTGCTTTATAAATGGAGTAAGAAGTCTCAACATCAGATTAAAGTCCAACAGGTTTGTTTGGTAACATTTGTTGGAACTTCAACCTGGTTTTGTGAGACCTCTTACTGTGTTTACCCTAGCATCTCCACATCATGACTTTACAAATGGAGGCACAGAACAAAATCAATCAAGTTACGATGAAGCTTTATAAAACACTGACCAGAAATTTCTGGCTGTTTACACCAGCAAGATCTTCTGATTCAGCCAACTACACCCCCCCGCTGTGGGTTTCTAGGTAGTGTGGGGGTGAAGTCAATGGGAAATCCCATTGACAGCAGCAGGACCAGAAGATCCCACTGCTGGCCAATTGTGTGCAACCTCCCTCTGAGAATGACACAGTGGACAGGCCAGAGTGCAGCCCATCCTGCCTGTACTTGAGTGTGTCCAATTCTGGCCACTATACTTGGGATGTAAAGGCTTTAGAGAGAATGCAGAAAAGATTCATGAGAATGCTTCCATGCATGAGGAACTTTGATTATGCGAGTCGATGAGTGAATCTGGGTCTATTCTGCTTGGTGAAGGGAAGGTTGAGAGGAGATTTCATGGAGTGCTCAGTATCATGAGTTTAGACAATAGATAGACAAACCATTATCATTGGCAGAAGGGTTGAAAACCAGAGCTCACAGATTTAAGTGATTTGAAAAAGGATCCAAGATAACATGGTAAACAAACCTTCAGCAGGGAATATATAAACGTATGAATATACATAAAAACAAGCATACAAATTAGAAATAGAAGTAGGCTAGTCAGCCCCTCTACCCTGCTGCATCATTTGATAAGATCACAGCTGACCTACTTGTGGGTTCAACTGTACTTCATACCTACCCACTATCACATTTGGCTGCCTTGATGATCAAGAATTTATCCAACTTGGCCTTAAATATTCAAAGATCTAGCCTCTATTGCTCTCCTGTGGAAGAGAAGTCACCATGATGACCCTTGACAAAATTTTCCTCTTTTCCATCTTAAATGGGAACTCCTTGTATTTAAACTGCAGCTCTTCATTTCTGTCTGTCTGACAAGCAGAAACATTCTCTCAGCCACCAGTTTGTCAAGTCCCTTTTGGATCTTTCAATATGGCCATCTCCTAAACTCCAGTAGGTACAGCCAGAGCCTGTCCAACCTTATGAATAAGCCAATCCCTTCTAGCCAGCAATCAGTTGAGTAAACTTGTTCTCAACTGCTAATGTAATTATATCCTCCCTTAAATAAGGAGGTCAGGATGTTGCCTGGTATGGAGGGCAGGTCTTATGAAGAGAGGCTGAGGGATTTGAGGTTGTTTTCGTTAGAAAGGAGGAGGCTAAGAGGGGACCTGATTGAAACATATAAGATGATTAGAGATTTAGATAGGGTGGACAGTGATAGCCTTTTTCCTAGGATGGAAAAAGCTAGCACGAGGGGACACAGCTTTAAATTAAGGGGGGATAGTTATAGGACGGATATCAGAGGCAGGTTCTTTACCCAAAGGGTGGTTCGGGAGTGGAATGCCCTGCCTGCAGCGGTTGTAGATGCGCCAAGTTTGGTGGGGTTTAAGAGGTTAGTTGATAAGTATATGGAAGAGAAGGGAATGGTTTAGTTTGGAGGGTCATTGCTTTTTATATTGGTCGGCGCAACATCGAAGGCCGAAGGGCCTGTTCTGTGCTGTAATGTTCTATGTTCTATGTCAAAATCATACACAGCATTCCAGATGTGGTCTCACCAATGTCCTGAACAACTGTAAAAAATATTCTTCTTTAACATGCAATTCCTCTTGCAATAATTGTCACCACTGGGGACAGCATGGTGGCACAGTGGTTAGCACTGCTGCCTCAGTGCCAGGGACCCTGATTCAATTCCTGGTTTGGGTCACTGACTGTATGGAGTTTGCACATTCTTCCTGTGTCTGCATGGGTTTCCTCCCATTGTCCAAAGATGTGCACTGGCCATGCCAAATTGCCCCTTGGTATCAGAGTGACCATTTAGGTTATGGGGATAGGGCCTGGATGGGATTGTGGTTGGTACAGACTTGATGGGCCAAATGGCTTGCTTCTGCAATGTAGGATTCTATGAACGTTCCTAAACCACTTGCTATATCTGCATACTGCCTGTTCATGTGTTAAAACATCCCAGGTCCCTCTATACCATCGACTTCTGAAATGTCTCTCTATTTAAATACTGTTTTTCTATTCAACCTGTCACTTATTGCCATGTTATAGTACCAAATTTTTGACACCTCAGTTAACCTATCTTTATTCTGCTGCAGCTTCCTTGTGTTATCTTTGACCTATTTTGCTACCTATTTTTGTCTCATCAAGTTTAGAAACTATGCATTTGTTCCCTTCGTCCAAGTAATCAATGTAGATTGTGAACAGTTGAGACTCTAGTTCTGATCCCCTGTGCCACTCCATACTTTGCCAACCTGAAAATTACCCATTTGTCCATACTCTGTTTCCACTTTGCTGACATGTTATTCCCTAAACCATGAGCACTTAGTTGATGTGGCACCTTTTTATCAGATGCCTTTTGGAAATCCAAGTCGACCATATTCTCAGGTCCCCCTTTATCTACCCTTGCCTGTTACATCCTCAATTAGTTAAGTATGATTTCTCTTCCATAAAAAAATATATTGACTGCATTACAATATTCAAGATGTCTTCAGTAGGTTCCAGTATTTTCCTTTATGACAGATGGTGGGCTTGCTGGCCTGTAATTTTCTGCTTTGTCTCCCTCATTTCCTGAATGGGAAGTTACGTTTACTATTTTATAATCTGATGGGATTTTTCAGAGTCAAAAGAATTTTGGAAAATTTCACTAATATTCCTATCTCTGGAGCCACTTAAGATACTAGGATGCAGATTGTCAGGTCCCAGGGGCTTGTCGGTCTTCTAATAATTTTCTCATACCCCTTTCGCTGGTGATCATAATTGTTTTAAATTCTTTCCCTCCCTTTCTTTGTTTGATTTACAATTATTTGCAGCATCTTATTTGTTTCTTCCACGATGAGAAAACACAAAATGTCAGGTCCGTAATTTCCTTATTTTCCGTTATTAATTTCACATTCTCACTCTCCAGAGGACCAATACTTTCTTTAATCACTCGATTTGCTTTTTGATTCTTGTAGAAACCCTTACTATCTGTTTTTCATATTTGTCATTTTCTTGCTCCCTCAGCTGTCTCCCTTTTTTATTAATTTTCCACTGGTTTTTAAATTCTGCTCAATCATCTGACTTACTAATCACCTTTGCAGAATTGAACACCTTTTTCTTTTAATTTGATATTGCCTTTAACTTGTTTAGTTAGGCATGGATGGTGCAGCATTTCCTTTAAAGTCTTTGTTTCTTCACTACCTTTTGAGTGTTACGAAATACCTTAGATCATAGAATCCCTACAGTGCAGAAGAACGCCATTAGGCCCGTCACATCTGCACCAGTTCTCCAAAAGGAGCATCTCACCTGGGCCCATCTCCCACCCTGGTGCTGTAACTCTGCACATTTACCCCACTAATCCCCCTGACCTATACGTGGCCAATCCCAAATAATCCTCACATCTTTGGACAGTGAGAGGAAGTGGAGCACCCAGGTGGAACTCGTGCAGACATGGGGAGAACATGCAAAATCCATACAATTGAATTGAATTCAGATCTCTGGCACTGAGGCAGAAGTGCTAACCACTCAACCACCATGCCAACCCCTCTTCTGAACTATCTGCCACTACAGCTACACTATGCATCTACCCTTTAACTTAGTGCCAGTTCATTTGAGCCCCTTCTGGCTTCACATCTTTGTAATTGACTTTATTTAAATTTAAAACACTAGTCTTCCACTCGCTCTTCTCACCCTTAAACTGATTGCAAAATTGTCATGTTCTGATCACTGAGCTTGTGAAGTAGTCCTGCCTCATTGCAGTTTAGCAGGTTCAGAATAACATGTGCTCTGGTTGGCTTGCAAAACATAAAAACAGGAGCAGGCCATTTGGCCCTTCATGCTTGCTCTGCCTTTCAGTTTGATCATGGCTGATCTTTTATCTCAACACCATACTCCCATGCTTTTCCCATATGCTTTGACACTTTTTGAGTCTATAGATGTATCTATTTCCTTCTTAAATGATATTCAGTAACTTGGCCTCCACAGCCTTCTGTGATAGAACATTCCACAGGTTCACCATTCTCCCTATGAAGTTTCTCAGCTCAGTCCACAATGGCCTATCCTGAGACTATGACCCTTGCTCTGGACCAGCATCCCCACCAGAGGAAACATCATCCCTATGTCTAGTCTGCCAAACACCGTTAGAACTCTGTTTCAATGAGATCTCCTCTCATTCTTCTGAACTGCGAATACAAGGCTGGTTGACTCAATTTCTTTTCACGTGACAGTCCTGCAATCTCAGGAATCAGTTTGAACAAAGAACAAAACAGCACGGGAAACAGGCCCTTTGGCCCAACGAGCCCGTGCCGCCACCCGGATGTTCCCACCTCTACCCACGATCCCTGTCCATGTTTATAGATCTATGGATTAAAAACCAAATTTGAGACAATTTAGGGAGAATTTGTTTTGCCAGTTAGCCTAAGAGCACATCTTTGGGATGTGGGAGGAAACCGGAGCGCCCAGAGAAAACCCATACAAGCATGGGGAGAATGTGCAAACTCCCACAGACACAGGCCCAAATCCATGTATCCGCACAGCACAGCGATAGTCACTGAGCTGTCGTGTTGTCCATCAAATGGTCCAGGTCAAGTGTACACTAACGATGTGAAGCACTAGGATACTCTCAAAAGATCCAAGATCTCACGACCCATCGTGTGTATGCTCCTCGTTAGACAACAAGGTGGACCAAAGCACCTGTAGGATAAAAACAAGTACATCAATATCATCATCTATTTACACACTTCCCAGGGACTCCCAAGGCTCATGATCCCTATTTTAAATCAGTTTTCTCTACCCCTCCATTCCCATTCTGTTCATGTGCCCATCTAAGTATTTCTTAAATAACTCCAGAGTACCTGCCTCCACTACTTTACTGGCAGTGCATTCCATACCCTCATCACCCTCTGTGTGAAAAAACTCCCTCTAGAATCCAAATTATACCTTACCCCCCCTCACCCTAAGCCCATGACCCCTCGTGCTATTCGAGTCCATCCCAGGAAAAAGCTTAACCCTGTTTATAAAAAGCTAAACCCAAATGTTTGGTGAACATTTACTTCTCTCTGTCTTTGACAAGTATATTTTTTAGGTAAGGGGACCAAAACTGTACACAATACTCCAGGTGTGGCCTCAGCAAGGCCCTACACAGCTGCAGTAAGACATCCTTGTTTCTGGATCTAGCAATGAAAGCCCAAGTACCATTTGCCTTCCTAATGGTTTGCTGAACCTATGTGCTTGCTTTCAGTGACTGGTATACAAGGACACCTAGATCTGTTAGTATGCCAATATTTCCCAGTCTGTTACCAATTAAATAATATTTGCAGCTGTAAGAAATTGTAATAGACATTGAGGTTTACAGTATGGAAACAGGCCATTTGACCCAACTTGCCCATCCCATCCTTTTTATTTTAACCGTAAGCTAGTCCTAACTGCCCATGTTTGGCCATATCCCTCTATATCAATCCTACCCATGTAACTGTCTAAATACTTTTTAAAAGTAGCTTCTGCTACTATCTCTGGCAGCTTGTTCCAGACACTCACCAGCCTCTGGAAAAATTTGCCTCCCCTTGCTTTGGAAAATGATGTTGATGATCTAGCTGATCTCGATAAGATCACCCCCTCAGCCTCCTATGCTTCCAAAACAAAACCCCAGGCTATCTTTGCCAATCAAATTCAAATTTGTTCAGTCTAGCTACAGATGAAAATCACCTGTCATTATTGCAGTACCTTGCTGATGTGTCCCCATTGTTTCTTCCTCATATTCCATCCTACAGTGTAGTTATTGTTCAGAAGTCTGTCTCCCACAAAGTGACTTCTTCGCTATTCTTATCCCTATCCAGATCAATTCTATATCATGATATTCAGAATAAAGGTTACATCTCACTGTCAAACCAATGTCATCCTTAATCAGAAAAGCTACGTCACCACCTTTTTGTCGCTTGCTGTCCTTGCAAAACATCGAGAACTTTTTGTTATTCAGTTCAGAGCCTCCTCTCTCTTTCCAGCCATGTCACCTGTAGTGGTGATCACGTCGTACATGTTTATTTCTACTTGAGCTGTCACTTAATCTGTTTTGTTATATAGGAACTTAGCAAGTAGGAGCAGGACTAGGTCATTCAGCTCCTCAAGCCTGCTCTGCGATCATGATCATAGCTGATCATCTCCCACCCACCCTTTGATCTTGTTAGCCGCAAGAGTTGTATCTAACTCCTTCATGAAAACAAATGATGTTTTGACCTCAACTGCTTCTGTGATAGAGAATTCCACAGGCTCGCCACTCTCTGGGTGAAGAAATCGTTCCTCACCTCAGTTCTAAAATGGTTTACCCCTTTATCTTTAGATTGTTAACCCTGATTCTGGACTTCCCCACCATTGGGAACATCCTTCCTGCATCTACTCTGTCTCGTCCTGTTGGAATTTTATAAGCTTCTATAAGACCCTTCTTCATTCAAAACTCTAGCGAATATAATTTTAACCAGTTCAGTCTTTCTTCATTTGTCAGACCTGTCATCCCAGTAATTAGTCTGGTGAGCCTTCATTGCACTCTGTCTAGAGAATGAACATCCTTCGTCAGATAAGAAACCAAAACTGTGTACAGTATTCTAGGTGTGGTCTCACCAAGGCTCTGTGTAAATGCAGCAAGACATACCTGTTCCTATACTTGAATCCTCTTGCTATGAATGCTAATGTGCCATTTGCTTTCTTGACTGCCTGCTGCACCTGTAAGCTTGTGCATGCGGGTTTCAAATGCTACATGCATTCAGATGTCTTTGTCTTCAGTTCTGTTCCCATACCCCACCCTATACCCTCTGCTATACGATTCCTAGAACATGGCATGATTAGGATCAGAAATGCATCACCTGTGAGGATGATGGTGGCAGATTCAATTGTGGCTTTCAACAGGGGAACTTGATCATGTCCCAAAGAGAGAGGTTATCCAGGCTGTGGAGAAAAGGTGCGTATGTGAGATGAACTGAGCAGCTTTTGCAGGGGGTCAACATGGACTCAACAGACTGAATGCTTCCTTCTATAAATCATAAAATCGGAACAAAAAGGGGCCATTTGGCCATCGAGTCTGTACTGCAACATACTGAGATTCTGTAGGTTGTGTTTAAGACTTGTGGGATTGGCGTGATGTTTTAGTGGGATAGTTAATGACAGAAAAGAAATAAATGTGTCATTTTCAACATGTCAAACTGTGAGTAAAAGGATCATGCTTGGTTCTTAGTTATTTACAATTCATGTCAATGTCTTGTGTGACAGGACCAATATCCATGTTTTCAGCTGATGTTAAACAGTGAGGAGGAGGAGTAAAGAGGCTGCAAAGGGAAATAGACAGGTTAAGTGGGCAGTAGATTGGCAGATTGAATATAGTGGGAAATTATAAAAATTTGGAAGGAAGAATGGAAAAGCAGATATTCTTAAAGATGATGGGCTATTGAATGTAGAGGGATTTGGGTCTCCTTGATTATGAATTGCAGAAAGTTAACATGGAGGTACAGCGAGCAATTTTTTTCTCATTCCCATACCCCCTGAGCTCTTTTCTGATTTAACCCTTTTGTTCTTTTATCCTCTCCTTCTTCCTTACTGTTTTTGTCCCATCATTGGCAGTCCTGCCTTGAGGTGTGTAGCCCCCAAATTCTGCAATTCTATCTGCAACCTCAATCACCGTCCAGCAGCCTCTTTTCAAAATTTCCCTTTAAAATGCACTCATCTTTCGGTACACATACCCCTTCCACCCCTGCAACGCCTCCTGCCACCGCTGAGAGTTTCTTGTGGCAGACGTATCTGGTGCCAAGTGTCCCTGTCCCTGTAAAAGTTGGTTTGCCTTGTGAACAGGCTGGGCGAGACTGGGAGTGAGGTGACCACCTGTTGGGGAAACCTGTGCCCATTAGAGCTTGCTTTGTTCCCCACGAGATGGTCAATTCTGACTCCTCCATTTCCTTGTTGGTGCCAGCCAGCCTGGCATCAATAAGGCCTCAGACTTGGTTTTGTTTGGGTTTCATGGCTCCTCTTCAGGAGACTGCAGGCAGCTCCAGAAGTGGTCATTGCTCCCGGTGGAGCTGCTGAAGCAAGACAGATGTCAGTTTTTTGGTCACTGCCTGCCCTCCCCTCCGTTCTCCTCCACGAGTAAAATATAGTATCTCTCTCACCATCTGTTTGGATGTTTATGCTTCTCTGAGGGGCTTTGAGCCTATTACTTGTAATGATTCAGAGGAGCTATATAAATGATTTCTAATCATCTCACTGTCTCACATGATAGCTGTATAAACCAGTGTAAAATTTGCAACCTTTTGTTTGACTGAATCTATCTGAAGAATGTGCTGCACTGCAGTGTTGACCTCACTAATGAATGCAGCTGAAAACCAGTATTGTGTTTGACTTTATAACCAACATTGCAAGCTGACAGTGCAGTGCAGGAGAATCCGTCAAGAGAAGGTGCATTAGGTGGAAGTTGCAGAACAGTTTTAACATAGAAACTAGAAGAAGGAATAGGATATTTGGCCCTTCGAGTCTTCTCCACCATTCATTTTGATTGTGGCTGATCGTCAAATTCCATATCACAATTTTACCACCCCCCCCACCCCCACTCAAATCCCTTGATCCGTCTAGCTACGTCTAATTTCTTCTTGAAATCAGACAATGTTTTGGCCTGTCACTAGCTTCTGTGGTAGTGAATTCCACACATTCACACTCACCGGGTAAAGAAATTTCTCCTCCCCTCAGTTCTACAAGGTTTAACCTCTTCCTCAAACTATGACCCTCTACCATTGGGTACATTCTTTCTGAATCTACTGTCTGACTCTGTTAGAAATTTATAAATTTGTGAGATCCCCTTTCATTGTTCAAATCCCTCTCCTGCAACTTGTATTGCCAAGTCGACAATCCTGCCCTCTTCAGCATTTACGTTGGGGAACCTGTGCAATCATTCACAGCCTCAGGCCACCAATAGACACTCCAGTGGGTGTCTATTGTTGAAGTTCCAGTTTCATCCACAAGTCTTTTAATTATGCTGACTGCTCCGAAGATGTTGAATTGCTTCCAGCAATTGAGGATTGTGGTTGAAGGTTCTGCCTGCAAAAGATGGAGTGGCTGAAACTTTGTCAGGTGTAATAAGCCTTGAGCAATGCAATAACTCCCTACTCTATGGGCTGTATAGGTAACAACACATTTGGGGGGAAAAAAACAAAATATCAACATCTGGATGGCTCTCTGCACATGAAAGTGGATGCCCAAGTGCATTACCAAGGATGGTAGGACCTTGACGGGGAGGTTCTTTTCCCTCCAATAAATCCTGACCTCCAGCAGAAAGCAATTGGCAAACTGTCGCTTAATACTGCAACAATAACCCAAATGTTGGTACTAGTATACCAAAGACTGGCAGATGACATTTTTTTTTCTTTAAAAGCTCGAGGGTTTCTGACCTATAAATCGGCATTGGTTTACATTTCAAGCTAGCCATATTGGCATGTACTAGCACTATCAGCCAATCCTTTTAAAGGCAAGAGCTGTCCTTTCTTCTTGGATTATTTAAGCCCTATTTGGCATTTTCTTCCAGAACAGGACAATTCTGTCTGTCTGTTGAAGACCTGACCTGCCCTGCCCAATTGCCCCCCTCCTCAATGCAGTTTTGCAGCACCTTGGGGAAACTGCTTCAGCTACACGGTCAGTTGAAGCAATCTCCCCATCTGCCCCACCAACTTTACATAATGCAGCCTGAAATACTTCTTAAACTTAGTGATTGAACCATTTGTGTGCTCGTTGAAGTCACCAGTGAACTTCAAGAAGAAGTGACATCTTCTGCACCACCAGTGACACAAACATTATTCTCTTAACTTGTGCTGGTACAGTTCAGGTGCCTTATTTTGAGTGATTAGAACATTAACTGGGGTCATCCTTTGATAATGGTGCTCTCTTCACACACTCTGTAACTTCTCCATTTTCTCTCCAACTTACAAAGGTTAAGTTGGCAGTACGACTACCAGAAACACTCAAACTGGCTTTTGTTCTTCCTTCAGACTGCCTGATGTACACGATTGTGGATTTATCGTGAGTATTCCGTGACAAATAGTCATAGAGGTTTATAGCATGGAAACAGGCCTTTCGGCCTAACCTATCAATGCTGTCCTTTCTTTCTTAAAACCCCTAAGCTAATCCCAATTGCCCACATTTGGCCTATATCCATCTATACCCATTGTATTCATGTAACTATCTAAATGCTTTTTAAAAGATAAAATAATACCCACCTCTACTGTTACCTCTAGTAGCTTGTTCCAGACACTCACCACCCTCTTGTGTGGAAAAAATTGGCCATTTGGGCACTTTTGAATCTTTCCCCTCTCACTTTAAACGAAAGCCATCTAGTTTTAGACTCCTCTAGCTTTTAGAAAAGATTGACTATTTACCTTGTCAATACCTCTTATGTTATAGACCGCTATAAGGTCACCCCTCAGCCTCCTACATTCCACAGAAAAAAGTCCCAGTCTATTCAGCCTTTCCTTTATAATTCAATCCATCAAGTCCCAGTAGCATACTTGTAAATTTTTTCTGCACTCTTTCTAGTTTATACATCATTTTTATAATGACCAGAACTGTACATAATCCAAGTGTGGCCTTATCAATGTCTTGTACAACTTCAACAAGACATCCCAACTCCTGTATTCGGTGTTCTGACTGATGAAACAAAGCATGCCGAATGCCTTCTACACCTCTGTCCACCTGTGACTCCACTTTCAAGGAGCTATGACCATGTAACCCTAGATCTCTTTATTAGAACAGCAAAGAACAAAGAGCAACACAGCACAGGAAACAGGCCCTTCGGCCCAATGAGCCCACGCCGCCGTCCTAACGTCTTAATGACATATCCTTGACTTTAGGCTATGCCTATTGTTGAATATTCCCATATAGGGACCAATATAGGGACAATTTGTTACCCAATCAGCCTAAGAGCACATTTTTGGGATGTGGGAGGAAACCCACGCAACCACGGGGAGAACGTGCAAACTCCCGCAGACACAGGCCCAAATCCATGTGTCAGCACAGCAACAGTGATAGTCTCTGAGCTGTCATGATGCCCATCAGATGGTCCAGTTTAAGCATACACTGACGACGTGAAGGACTAGGCAACTCCTGGAGCAACCTCCAAGAGCACCTGCAACATCAGACTCCTACTCTTGTATTCTATACCCCTTCCTATGAAGGCTAACATACCATATGCTTTTTTACCACATTCTCCACCTGAACTGACACCTTCAGAGACTTGTGAACTTGCATCCCTGGGTCTCTCTGCATCTCTATACTCAGGATAGTTTTGCCTTTTATCCTATAACTCAGCTCTACATTATTCTGGCCAAAATGCATCATCTCGCATTTATCTGGATTAAATTCCATTTGCCATCTATCTGCCCAATCTACATTATTCTGTAGCTTTGTTTTGTAACATGCTACTGCATTTGCACCATATTTCAGCCCAGCTCAGAATGTGACCTGTTGTTAAATGACATCACTCGCTCAAAAAGCAAAGAAAATTACAGCACAACAACAGGCCCTTCAGTCCGCCATGCCCTCATCGACCATGCTTTCCTGGGACATTTTCTGTGGCTCTGACTGGTAGTGAAGTGCTGTACTGTCCCTGTTAATATTGATGTAGAAATGCCGGTGTTGGACTCGGGTAAACACAGTAAGAAGTCTTGACAACACCAGGTTCTGGTCTGAGACCAGAACACCTCATTCATCTGACGAAGAGCTTGAGTTTACTATCCAATAAATTGGTTAATACTGGTCAGGACTCCTTGTATTCTGTAAGTCACAGTGGTGACGGTACACATTTTCTCCAGGGAAAGGACAACATGGGAACATAAGAAATAGGAACAGAAGGAGGCCATCTAGCCCTTTGAGCCTGCCCTGATTTTAATAAGATCATGGCTGATCTGAAGTGGATCAGTTCCACTTCCCTGCTTTCTCCCCATAACCCTTAATTCCCTTGTCTATCAGAAACGTATCTACTTGTGACTTGAATATATTCAGCAAGGTAGCCTCCACCACTTCAGTGGGCAGAGAATTCCAGAGATTCACCACCCTTTTAGTGAAGAAGTTCCTCCTCAACTCTGTTCTAAACTGCTTCCCCCCCCGCCCCCATTTTGAGGCTGTGCCCTTTTAGTTCTGCTATCCTTTCTAAGCAGAAAGAATCTCTCCACCTCTACCCTATCTAGTCCCTTCGTTATCTTGTAAATCTCTATAAGATCCCCCCTCTAAGATCTCTACAAGCCCAATCTATTCAATCTCTCTTCATAAGCTAACCCCCTCATCTCCGGTATCAGCCTGGTGAACATTGTTTTATAATGGCCTCTACGTTCTGTTTTTATTTCAGTCCAAACCTATCTTTTGGTGAGAAGTTTAAGTGTTACATCATGGACAGGCTAAGATTAGGGGCCATGAACCACTATGGGACATGTAAACAAGTTGGCATGAGTAAGATTCACAATATGGGGGAGTAGCAAACAAATATCTTAAAAATCACCTTTTAGTAATCAAGAATCAATTTTTAGCAACTGCCTTACGTCACTATTCCAAACACCCAATCACAAGCTTCTGATTAGTAAAAATGATCTTGTAAGTTACAAGTAAACCTGTTTTATAATTGAATGCGGCACTGCCTTTTAGGGGTACTTGTACATTACTGGTGAAAAGCCTCATTTTTAAGCTTACATTTTAAAGTTTATTTATTAGTCACAAGTTACATTAGCACTGCAGTGGAATTCCCCCAACTTGCTACATTTCAGTGCCTGTTCGAGTCAGTGCATGATGTAGAGACGCTGGCGTTGGACTGGGGTAAACACAGTAAGAGATCTGACAACACTAATTTCAAATCCAACTGATTTATTTGATAGTAAACTTGCAAGCTTTTGGCTTTTGTAGTCTTCCTCAGGCGAATGAGGTGTTCTGGTCTGCAATAGCACACATCAGCACATACAGTTTACAGATTGCTGATTAGAATGTGAATCTAGGTGCTTGCAAGTTTACTATCAAATAAATCGGTTGGATTTGAAATTGGTGTTGTCAGACCTCTTACCGAGCCAATGCACCCAACCAGTACATCTTTCAGAGTGTAGGAGGAAAACAGCACGGGGAAGACACGGGGAGAACATGCAGATTCTACACAGACAATGACCAAACTGGAAATCGAACTCAGGTCCCTGGTGTTGTGAGGCAGCAGGGCTAATTGCTGTGCCACGGCTTTGGCGAGAGGTAAAAACAGTTTCTGTAATCACTTTTTTTGGTTAACTTTTGAAGATGCTGCTAATTTAGACGATCCAATTTAAAAGCCATTAAAATATCTTTTCTCATCTTAAGTGTTCTGGTTCACCATGGTAATGTAATCCACGAGTTTGCATATTCTCATACACAATTTATGTATGTCTGCCATTGCTAAAAATGCAGTTCTTAGTTGGAGGTAAATTTTAAGGGCGTGCTGTTTCTGTGCATTGGACCACAGAAGAATATGTGATGGTGTTCAGTTAAACTGGAGCTGTCGTATGTACATTAGCAGGAAGAGATTCAGTTTGTAGTTGGATATAGAATGCTATAACATCGCACTATCCCTATAATATTACCTTAATGTATTCAGATTTCCTATTAGTCAGGCCAGCTGCTCAGTGTTCTGCATTACACAACTGTCAGCGTTAATGTTATTGATTATTCTTCCCCCCATCTTCACTAATTTTGACAGCATAAACTCAGTATTTCATTTTTAAAACCATGACCTTAGATTAGAGAACTGATTACATGTTGCTTTTTATTAATAATCTTGCCACATTGCTTTGCTCAAGAAATGAATAAAAATTGCAGCTTTAAACAGGGTAAAGCGAGCACTTAACGGCAAGTGGGATTTTCATTACAAACAATTGTTCCCTGTGGATATCAAGGTGGATTTGGGTGCTCCCGATCCCATAAATATCCGCTGGTTGGCAAGTCAAATTCATCTGGCAGCTTTCCTGCTAATACTGTCCAGATCCTGCTATTAATCTTTGGTCACTGTTTTTCACATTTTGGTCATCCAAAGCTTTGTTCTTCATTTTCAAGTGTGCACCATGGGATCCTGTTGATACCAGTGGGCTCCAAATGCAATTTCTTTTCATAAAGAATATTTTAATGGAATATTTTTCCTTTATCACAAAATGCATAAAACTCCCAAAATCCAATGTAGTACAAACATACAGAAAAGACCTACAGATGTTCATACAAACAGTCAGGTGGCACACTGGTTAGCATTGCTGCCTCACAGTGCCAAGGAATCAGCTTCGATTCTGACCTTGGGTCACAGTCTCTGTGGAGTTTACATGTTCTTCCTATGCCTTTGGGTTTCCTCGTGCTCCAATTTCCCCCACAGTCCAACGATGTGCAGATTAGATTGATTAGCTGTGAGGGGGATTAGCAGGGTAAATGATGGTTGTAGGAATAAGGCCTGGGTGGGATTGTGTTCGGCACAGAGTCGATGAGCTAAGTGACCTCCTACTGTATGGATTCTATGACTGCATTTGTTGTATTCAGTGTCTCCTCTCGTACAAGTGAAAGAAGGATACCAGATAGAGTGGGGGAATCTCAGAACACAAGCATGAGGTCAGCCCCAAGGTGCATACTCTCCTCCCAAGACATTGTAGACAGGGCTACAAAATATATGGGATCCCTTTTATGGTAATATACAACACCTAATTCAGCATCTCAGGATAACAATGAAAAGATAACTCAGGAGAAGGGGAACATCAGGTACTGCCATCGGTACAGGCTGTAGCATAGCAGTGGACAGTCTCATGAATGGCAACCAGTAAACCAAGAACTCTCGCATCTTGCCTACACGTGTAACACTACAAACGTCCCTCTTTTCCAACCAAATTAGAGGCATCGATCAGATTCCCCATCACTAGAAAATTTAAATCATTTTCCTCTGAAGCAATCCTAACTTCAAGTGTAAGAAGAATTGTCAAGGGGATATAGATGGAGGGCAGACTTGAAGTCTCCACATAAAGTCAACCAGCCCAATCTCCAACCAAAGAAAAACTTCCAAGGCACCTGGACTTGCACAAAGGCCTTGTAGCCAATAGATCCATCCCCAGGAAAAACAAGCCTCAAAGAAGAGTAGTCCAAAAGCCCCAGGAGGGGACATCTTGGGGGAGAATGACCTACTCCTCTGTCTAACATGCCCTCCATCCAACCCAGATAAACACAGCCAGTACTACCTAACCTGCTTTACAATAAGGGCTAACAAACTAAGACTAGTCCATCACTTTTATATGCTGACTATCCCTTTCTCTAGATACCCGAAAACATCACCTTGGCCACACTATCAATGAGATTCGTCTCATTACTCCTCATCAGAGAATCCCTAACAACTGGATAATATGCCCACCGTGCATTCCATGGACCAGATAATCATTGGCACCCTTGCACACCTTGCCCTAGTCGTAATGTCTCATCTGATCAGTGATAGACACAAACAGGTTTCCTTAATCACCCAAGAACTGATTTTTAGTGTGGAGACAAGTCATCCTCAATCCTGTGGTTGTTTCACTGTATGGAAGGACAAAAGAGAAGGACTGGATAGAGCTAGGTTTCTCACCCAGGGAAACACCACAAAAGGAAAGATGTTTGATCAGGTGCTTGTTAATCAAGATTCCTCTGTCCTTGTGATACTTTTGTTTGACCACATAGTGAAGATTAGAGTCTGATGGCCAAAGTTATCTCCTCTTTGTCTTTTGTTCTTCCTGTTTGTCTACTGTTCTCAGAATTGTAACCATAGCAATTTTCCTCCTCTCCAATTCTCATATTTGTGCAAAATTAGCTTCTTTTTCCATCCTTCCCTAAAGACATTATAGAACATTACAGCGCATACAGGCCCTTCTGTCCTCGATGTTGCGCCAACCAGTGGAACAAATCTAACGACCCTCTAACTTAAACTATTCTAATATATGACTACTTACTCATCTGAGCCTGTTATAATCTTGTAAGTCTCTATTAGGTTCCCCTTCATCCTTCAACATTTCAATGAAAACAATCCAAGTTTACTCAACGTTTTTCCATAGTGTTTCTCCCTCCAAACCAGGCAATATCCTGGTAAATCTTTTCTGCACCGTTTGCAATGCATCAACATCCTTCCGGGAACGTGCTCACCTCAGATTCTATATGACTTCAAAAGCCTGGATTAAAGGAAAGAACACTTGGCTGAACTGTGATAACCCAGAAATAGCTATTGTAACAAGTAGCCCCAAATCTGGGACTCTGCGACTTCGGATCCCGATGCGAGGGAGACGACCTTGGGAGTACCCCACCTTGGAAAGGGTAGTATTTAACTCTGAGCCGTGAGTCTTGATAAGCTTTGAGTCATTAATCAGCTAATTTTAATAAAGTAAATTATTAATTTAGTTAAATTGTCCAGCAGCATCCAGGGTCCATCCAGAGTTTGACTGAAGCCTTTGCACTGACCCTCTGTTGTCAACTCAAAGTCCTGTAAAGAGAAACGTAAGCCCTGGCGTATAGTGAAGACTTGACACATCTGGCCGCCTCCAGCTCTTGACAAACACTGAGGACAGGACAATGCAAGACCAGTGGTCAGAATCTTCGACCAACCTTGAAGACCAGATATAATGTGCCCATTGAACTTCAAGTGCCTCAGCCTTCAAATCGTGATTGTGAAAACATGGCAGCTAGTTCTCAAATTCGGCTGGGGAATTCCTCCCCAAAATCCCTCAGGTGACTGGCCTCGTCTCAGAGTCAGCCAGAATATACCGTGCAACAGGATTTCACTGAGGGAACTGTTCTTTCCATTGACAGGATTCTCTTTTCCACTTTGCCCATTCTCTTTCAGATAGCTCCAGATGCTCCGGTTTCTTCCCACAGTCCAAAACTGTACATGTTAGGTCGATTGGCTGTGCTAAGAAATTGCCCTTAGTGTCCAGGCATGTGTAGGTTAGAGGGATTATAGGGTATAATATGTAGGAATATGAGGGTAGGGCCTGGATAGGATTGTGTTCGATGCAGATTCGATGAGCCGAAGGGCCTCTTTCTACACTATAGGATTCTGTCAAAAAAGTTAAAATGGACGTAGGCTGATTCAGCCACAGATGTGAAATTCAGTCATCAATACTGGTATCCAGCAGAAAGTGCTATGCATGTTCCTTTGAGAGTGGTTCAGGTGACCTGGGACTGCCGCTCTATTCTTGATGGAGTTGCCTGGTCAGTCTTGTGCCCACTGCGCTCGGATTAAGATTTTTTTTAATAAACTGTTCCAGTAAGTTTATTACCACTGACCTCGTGATTAGTTATTAGTCTTCATAGCAGACCAATATATTAGCAGACAGCTGCTGCAAAGTTCATTACACTGTTTGTCTTCTGAGAGAATGAGGGTTGCTACTTTAGCCACCATGTGTGCTAACGCTGCAGTAAGATTACACAGTAATAATGTTGATCAACAGTGGTACAGTGGTCAACAATGCTGCCTCAGTACCAGGGCTCCAGGTTCAATTCCCAGCTTGGGTCACTGTGCTCCCTGTGTCTGTGTGTGTTTCTGCCTGATGTTCTGGTTTCTTCCCACAGTCCAAAAGACATGCTGGTTAGGTGCATTGGCCATGCTAAATTCTCCCTCTGGTACCTGACGTGGCACACAGAGTGTGGCTACTGGGGGATTTTCACAGTAACTTCATTGTAATGTTAATGTAACTATCGACTTGTGACTATTATTTTACTAAGTAGACACTGACAAACTGTGATGATGCTGAATTGAAGCTAAGACAGCCAGAATGTTCTCCTAGTCAATTTAAACGATGGGGCATAAAACTTTGTGTCTCAGATTTTAGTGAGGGAGAAAATCTGTATTGGAGCAGTTGCTGGTAAACTTGCAGCAAATGGACATTGCTGCTTGCACAAAAAAGTTTCACCTGAATGCAGCTTTGGTAATACCTGGTTTCTGCTTGTACAGGTTTTTAAAAAAAAAAGTACTTCTGGAGCAACAAAAACTTAACGATTTCAATTTTCAAGGGTTTAAGCAATGAGTTGTATTAGACGTGCTTATAGAGGAATGACTTGTGTACTGCATTCAAGCTTTATGTCAAAGCTTTGTGTGTGTGACATTTAAAAATATCTGAAATAAATAGGCATGTTTTTTATTTATTTATTTTTTTGAAAATCCAAAAGCATTTACTCTTGTGACTATTTATGTTAGCCATGTACAATGTGTTCTATTTCTAGTCATGTTGTTTATACATATTTCAAGCTTCTCAAAGTTCTATGCAAAGAGGAGGTTGTGCGAGTGGGTGTTTTTCATTGGAATATTTGACTCCAATTTTCCATTTAGGTAGAGTTTGTTGCCATCTTGCACTCGTTAGATAGCAATGCCGAAAAACAATTGCTGTTTGGAAGCCACCTGCAAGGAATGAGCATAAACAATCTTCACATTTCTCTAGATATTTAATACGTTTGGTGCACTGGAGTGGTTATTCACCACAGTCTTGGAAAAAGATTAATCACTGTAATGTGCCTAACAGAATTAACTTGGGCCTTGTGATGTGATGTTAAACCAAAGCTCACTCTGTTATCCTGCATGAGAATAAAAGATCCCAAGATACCATTTCCAGAGAGCAGGAGAATTTTCTGTCGTTCCGGCCAATTACTTACTCCTCAATTAACATCAGTGAAAACAGATGATCTCGACATGATCACGTTGCTATTTATGGGAGCTTGCTGTGGACAAATTGGCTGTTGTTTCCTGCTTTACAACAGTGACTGCAGTGCCAAAAGTCTTTCATTAGCTGTAGAGCACTGAGATATCCTGAGGTGGTGAAATGTGCTATATAAATGCAACTTTGTCTTCTTGATTTGATTTGACTTACTATTTTCACATGTATTAGTACACAGTGAAAAGTATTGTTTCTTGTGTGCTATACAGACAGAGCATACCATACATAGAGAAGGAAAGGAGAGAGTGCAGAATGTAGTGTTACCATCATACCTAGGGATGTAGAGAAAGATCAACTTAATGTGAAGTAGGTCCATTCAAAAGTCTGACAGCAGCAGGGAAGAATCTGTTTGAGTCCGTTGGTACGTGACCTCAGACATTTGTATCTTTTCACGAACAGAAGAAGGTGGAAGGAAGAATGTGTGTGTGTGGGGCTCCTAATTATACTGGCTGCTTCACCGAGGCAGCAGGATGTGTTGACAGACTCAATGGATGGAAGGCCGGTTTGCATGATGGATTGGGCTACATTCATGACCTTTTGTAGTTTCCTTCCATCTTATGTTGGCCTCCCCTCTAATTGAAACAAAATGGGTAATAAATATAGAAAGTGAAATAATATTGATCAAATGCACAAATAAATTGTTAGAAGTTAGCACAACTTCAGTATTTTCCCTTCCAGAATTGAATGAATGAATATTAGCAATGAATTAGAGAACTAAAATCTTGTTACAGCAATTCATGATGGATTTTTGTATGATTCTGCAGTTGCAACGAAATGTCAAAACTGACTTTTACTCAGTGTGAGAATTCACAAGTATAGTAGCTAATCATGCGTGAATGACTATAAAACCATAAACTGTAGAAGATTACCTAAGAACAGTAACCAACATACTAAGTTTTGCCCTAGTGCAGCAGATCTCCTGTCCACCCTATCCCTGTAAAAGAAATCCCCACCCCCAACATTTACCATGGCCAAAACATTTAACTTGCACATCTTTGGACTGTGCGAGGAAACCGGAACACTCAGAAGAAACCCATACAGACATAGGGAGAACATGTAAAGTCCACACAGACAATCACCAAAAACGGAATCGAATCTGGGTCCCTGGCACTGTAAGGCATCAGTGCTAACCACTGTGCCACCATGACACCCATACAAGAACGTAAGGTATAGGAGCAGGAGTACGCATCCAGCCCCTTGAGCCTGCCCTGCCATTCAATAAGATCATGGCTGATCTGTAGTGGTTCAGTACCACTTTCCCGCTTTCTCCCTGTAACCCTTAATTCCCTTGTCAATTAAAAACCTATCCACTCTTGACTTGAACATATTCAGTGAGGAAGCCTCCACCACCTCATCAGGCAGAGAATTCCAAAGATTCACCACCCTTTGCGTGAAGAAATTCCTCAACTCTGATCTAATCCCCCCCACCCCCCAATCTTGAGGCTGTGCCCTCTAGTCCTGCTATCTTTATTAAGTGGGAAGAGTGTCTCAACCTCTACCCTATCCATCCCCTTCATTATCTTATACGTCTATATAAGATCCCCTCTCAGCCTTCTAAACTCAAGAGTACAAACCTAGCCTATTTCGTCTCTCCTCATTATCCAACACCCTCATCTCTGGTATCAGCCTAGAGAACCTTCTCTGCACCCCCTCCTAGGCCAATATATCCATCCTCGAATGCGGCGACCAAAACTGCACACAGTACTCCAGCTGCGGTCTCACCAGTAGCCTATACAGCTGCAAAAGTACCTCCCTGCTTTTATATTCTATCCCCCTAGCTATAAAGGCTAACATTGCATTCGCCTTCTTAATCACCTGCTGCACCTGCATAGTGTGTTTTTGCTATTCGTGCACAAGGACCCCCAGGTCCCTCTGCACCATCGCATGCTGCAGCTTTTCTCCATTTAAATAGTAATCCTTTCTACCATTATTCCTACCAAAGTGGATAACCTCACACTTGCCAGGTCCTCACCCACTCATTCAACCTATCCAGATCCCTCTGCAGGCTTTCTACACCCTCCACACAATTTGCTTTTCCACTCATCTTCATGTCATCAGCAAATTTCGTCACCCTTCCTCCAGATCATCCGTGTAAATGGTAAAAAGTGGAGGACCCAGCACCGTTCCCTGGGGAACCCCACTAGTCACTAGCTGCCAATCAGAATAGCACCCATTAATACCTACCCTCTGTTTCCTATTAGACAACCAATCCTCTATCCAATCTAACACCCTACCCTCAATTTCTTGCACCCTAACCTCTTTCAGCAGTTTCTTGTGAGGCACCTTCTCAAATGCCTTTTAGAAATCCAAAAATACCACATCCACCGGTTCCCCTTGATCTACTGCACTAGTCACTTCCTCATAAAACTCCAATAAGTTCATCAAGCACAAATTCCCTTTAACGAATCTGTGCTGCGTCTGCTTGATCAAACAGTTCGTATTCAGGTGCCTCGTTATTTCTGCTTATGTCAGATTCAAGCATTTAAGGGTATAAGGATACAAGCATATAAGGTAGTCAACCAAAAAATCCAGTAGGGAATTCAGTACATGTGTGCCTACCCTGAAATGGTGATAATTAGAGATTTGAATATTTGGCATGGACTTCAAGGGAAAATGTTAGCTAGCCACACTTAGTAAATATTTTGTGGACGTAACAAAGAAATTAGGCAATAGTAATGCAGTAGATTCAATTTATCTGGATTTTCAAAAACTAGATTCTTTTTTTTTTCCCTCACTTAATCATTCATAAGATGTGGACATCACTGGCTAGGCCAGCATTTATTACCCATTGCTAACTGCCCTTGACTGAATGAAATGACCCATCAAGCCAGAGGGCAATTAGTCAGTGACATTGCTGTGGGTCTGAAGTCATATGTAGGCCAGACTGGGCAAGGACAGCAGATTCTCTTCTCTATGGCAGTTGTCATAGTCACCATCACTGACATATTAATTCCACCACCTGCCATGGTCAGCTTTGAATCAATGTATCCAGCATTTAGCTTGGGCTTCTCTCTCTCTCTCTCTCTCTCTCTCTTCCCCCCCACCCCCATTTAGCCTAATGACTAAAGGTGGATTGCTGGCTGCCTTCAGAGGGAGGAAGTAAGAAGTTATTCAGTAGTCGAAGGTGGAACAATGCCGTTCATAATTTACATGAATGATTGGCTTGATAAGGAGATACAGGCTGTACTTGTTGAAAAGCACCGTCTTCATCGGGCCTGTCAGAACCACCCATCTTCAGCTGCCAAGAAAAATGCTTTTACCGGTGCTCACAGGACAGTCCAGAATAAACTGCAGGATGCCTGGCTGAATGCCAAGCCAGATGAAATACAGGGATATGCTGACAGAAACAACTTAAAACGGATCTATGAAGCCCTCAACACTCTGTAAGGACCTCATTCTCTCAGGAGTTCCCTCTCCTGAGTACAGATGGTACAACTCGCATTACAGAAAAGGCTCAGATCCTGCAGCGATAGGCTGAATACTTTAAAGCTGTCTTCAACCGACTGTCATCTATTAATGATAAGGCAATAGACAGGATTTCCCAGATTGATATCAACAGTGCCATGGAAGACCCACCAGTAGTAGCTGAAGTCATGAAAGCTGTCAGCCAGCTGCCCAGTGATCTATACTGGACACTGTATAGATATCCATAGGCCCACCCACAGAGATCTATAAAGCTGCTGGTCCTGCACTTATCGAGAAGCTCAGAGTTGTTCCAGTCCTTTTGGAAGCAAGGATCCATTCATCTGGAACTTTAAAGATGCTTCATCGTACACCTCTACAAGAGGAAGGGCAATCGGCAAGTATGCAACAACCACTGAGGAATCTCACTGCTCTTCATCACTGGAAGAACTCTACAAGACTCCTGCTTAATCATCTGGTCACTCAATCTGGAGCTGGGTCTGCTTCCAGAGTCAGTGTGGTTTCCGCAAAGATCGTGGGAGTACTGACATGGTTTTTGCTGCGTGCCACCTTCAGGAGATGTCAGAAGCAGAATCGCAAGCTCTAAACAACCTTTTGTTGACCTCGCGAAAGTCTTTGATACTGTAAGCCGACAAGGCCTGTGGAGGATCATGTCAAAGTTCAGCTACTCCCCCACCCAATTCATTCGGGTGGTACACCAGTTCCATGATGGCATAATGGCCAGACTACTGATGGCAGAGAATCCTGTGAGGCATTCCCAGTCATCCACACGTACTCGCACTCACACTCATCAGCATGATGTTTACTGTCATGCTGAATGATGCCTTCCAGGATAGTGTTGCTGGAATCAGCCTCAAGTATAGAGTGAATGGGAAGCTTTTCAACCTGAGGAGACTTCAAGCTGTTACCAAAGAGAAGGTGTATTGCTGAAGCACAACTTAAGCGCGAGCTGCGCAAGTTGAGAGTCGCCAGCGCAGCAACTACAGTGTCTATGCAAATCTGTCCAATATGTGCCAGGACATCTTGTGCCTGAATTGGCTTGATCAGTCTTTGGACACACCGTAACCAGCCTCAATGACTAATGGTGTTGAGGCCCTCATTGACAGTGGATGAACAACTAGGATGATTTGGAATCAAAAATATATTTTTTTAAAAATTTTGTGGTGACACCAAATTGGAGTAAGGGGGTGGGGAAAATAGTCAAGACAGAGGACTGCAACAAATTGCGAGAGAACTTTGACAGATTTGTTGAATGGAAAAATATTGTGTGAATGAAGTTCGGCTTTGAATGCAAGGTAGTACATTTTGATCGGAAGAATAAGGAGGTCACATTATTTGTAAAGTGCAAGCCTTGGTGTGAGTACAAATACATTAATCACTGAAAGTTGTGCCACAGGTTAGCAAGGCCATTTTAAAAAAAAAACAAACAGTATGCATTATTACTTAAGGACCAGAATTGAAAAGTACGCAAGTAATGCTAAACCTGTATTAAACTTTAACCAGATCTGTGCTTTTCAAGTTGTTCTGATCTCCATATCAGAAAAAGGATTTGGAAACACCGGAGAAGGTGCAGAGAAGATTTACAAACATAATCATAGAATCCCTACAGTACAGAAGGTGGCTATTTGACCCACCAAGTCTGCGTTATCCACTATCACACCCCGGACCTATTCCAATAATCCCACACTTATCCTGTCAATCCTCTGACACTAGGTTCAATTTAACATGGTCAATCAACATAACCTGCATGTAGGAAAAAAAGAGCAAAGAAAATTGCAGTATAGGAACAGGCCCTATGGCCTCCAAACCCGCGCTGACATTGCTGCTCGACTCAACTAAAACCCCCTACCCTTGGGAGGACCATATATCTCCATTCCCATCCTATTCATGTATTTTGTTAAGATGCTCCTTTTACAAGTCATTATTGTACCTGACTCCACTACATCCACCAGCAGCAAGTTGCAGGTACTCACCATCCTCTGAGTAAAAACCTGCCCCCTACATTTCTTTTAAATCTTGCCCCTCGCATCATAAACCTGTGCCCCCTAGTAACTGACTTTTCCACTCTGCAGGAAAAAGCTTCTGATCGTTCCAGTGAGAACAAACCAAGTTTCTCCAATCTTTCCTCATAGCTAATGCCTTCCAGACTAGACAACATACTGATAAATCTTTTCTGTACCCTCTCCATAGCTTCCACATACTTCTGGTAGTGTGGTGACCAGAATTGAACACTGTTCCAAGTGCAGCCTAACTAAGGTTCTATAAAGCTGCAACATGACTTGCCAATTTTTAAACTCAATGCCCCAGTCAATGAATGCAATCCTGCCGTATTGATTACCTGCAGTGCCCTGTGTAGCTGTACACCCAGATCCCTCTGCCTATCGATACTCCTAAGGGTTCTGTCATTTACTGTATATTTACTCCATTAGATCTTCCAAAATGTATTACCTCACATTTGTTCAGATTAAACTCTACCTGCCATCTCTCCGCCCAAGCCTCCAATTGATTTATATCCTGCTGTATCCTCTGATGATCCTCATCACTATAAGCTCTCTGAGGAACGTCACTTTCACAGTCCTCCATTCAGAAACGCATCCTTCCACTGCAACTCTCAAGACTATGGGGAGAAACTGAAGCACCTGAAAAACCCACACAGACAAGGGGACAACATGCAAATTCCACATGGACAGTGACCCAAGGGTGGGATTGAACCTGGGTCCCTGGCACTCTGAGGCAGCAATGCTAATCACTGCGCTGCCTTTATGCCAGATATTATGGATTTGTACATACCAGGAAGTGATTGGCAGGCTCTGTCTCTCTGGAAATAGGGCTGAGCAGTGACTGAATTATGTTATTTGAAGTTATATAAGATTTTAACAGAGTGGATGCAGAAAGAATATTTGCTTTTGTGGAGTAGAGCATTATCTAGAGGCCATCAATATAAGAAAGTCACCAAGAAATCCAATAGGGAATTTTAAAAAAAAACCTATCAAAGAATGGTTAGAATATGCAATCTTAGGGAGTGAATGAGTGTAGATAAATTAAAGGGTAACTAGACAAGTATGTGTGAGCGAGAAGGGTTCCTGTGGTAGATTTGGATGAGAAAAAATAGGAGGAGGCTCGAATGGAGCATAAATGGGATTTTTGAGTTGAATGGCCTGTGTCTATGCCATGTGCATAAACCTAGTTATGTGAGATAAAGTGGTTGGATAGCAATGTTGTATTTCAAGGAAAACTGGGAAACTCAAGAGAGAAAGAAACAGAATGAGATGCTGCTGGAATGAGGTGACGAAGGAGCATGGACACCAGCACAAAGCAACTGAGTCAATTGGTCAGCCTCAATATATTTATGTACTTTATATTTGGAATATAATTTATAAAATTCAACATAATTCTTGTACTGCCCTTACTGAGGGAGTAGTGTACGCAAAACAAAAGGTTCATAGTGAAAATGTAGAATAGTTTGAGATAGCCAATGGACTCATTGTCCAGCCAGCAGCACAAGGCTTGTATGAAAGGTAAGGCTTTAATTGCTAGCATGTTGTTCAGATTGCAATGAAAATCCAAAAGGCAACAGTGGTTGTCAGAGAGCAAATTATTGAGTTGCTGTACTAGTTGAAATGGCTCTTATTTGGAAAAATGTGTTGAAATATTTGTATAGTTGATCAGGAAGTTATGCACTTAATAGAAGCTAATGTGAGACTGAAAGGTAACTGGCAAATTCCTTGGGATGTCGGCCCATTGCCTATTTCTCCAATCAATGTTGATGCATTTTGCAACAGTGCCAGGCATTTACTTTGTAATTGCATTTGAGACACCTACCATTACAGCTCTAGGTCCTGACATATCACTGATATTAGTGTCAACCAGCTGCTCGTTTGTTTCTCAACATTTACACACAGCACTGCCCAAGATCAAAATTCCAGTCATGCTTGCCTTTAGCTACTGAGTTGAGGTAACAATGACAGTAGCTCAGAGTTTGGATGGAATGCTTTAATAGCAGCTGTGTCAGACGACGTCTCAGGAAACTACCACTGTGCCAGTGGCCTCCATAACTCAGGTCTCCACTGATCTTGCCCTGTACTCAATAACAGGCTCTTGTACAGACAAGATTACTGATCTAATCTATCTGGCAGCATGTAACTTCAACATAAAAGCTATGCACTAACAATCTAATCAACAATGTACAAGTCAGAAAGGGCACTCAGCATTCTGTACGTCTGCCAAAGGTCACTGGCCTTGAAGAATATAAATACCAGCTTGACTGGCCTGCTTTTGATTTATTATTGTCATGTGTATTAGTATGCAGTGAAAAGTTTTTTTTAAAAAAAGGCAAAGCATACCGTTCATAGAGAAGTAAAAGTGCAAAATGTGGTGTTAGTCATAGTTAGCGTATAGAGAAAGATCAACTTAGTAGACAGCAGGCAAGAAACTGTTCTTTATTTGATTGGTAGGTGACCTCAGACTTTTGTATCTTTTTCCGGATTGAAAAAGGTAGAAAAAAGAATGTCTGGGTTGCGTGGGGTCGTTAATTATGCTGGCTGCTTTTATTTTTACCTTGTGCGCAACCTGGTGCATATGGGCATATTGCTGCAAGTTGCGCCAAATTAATGAAGTGGTGGATACTAGTTTTGTGGACACTAATCTTTTAAGCCTCAGTACCTTCCAGGCTTCTTTTCCCATTATAAAGCAATCATTGCTTGGTTAATTTCTTGTGTATTGTTTGTGGTCCAGTACCTGTTATGTGCTGTGCCCATGAGTAATGTTTAAGCTTAACTTTTAAATGCAAGACTGTTGAGAATTGAGGCTGGGAATTACTGACTCTCTCGTGGCATGTAATTTGTATAACCGTGCTATTTTCATTGCTACTTTATGTGCTACATCCTTGCTAATTTTTTTTTTGTTGTACAATTTTTGTTCATTATTTTCCTCTGCTATTTTATAATAATGTAGACACACTTTTGCAATCTCCTTCCAAAAATTTGTTTGTTCCCCTGGATACTTAACACCGTGTTTTGTCTTTAAATAACAAATTACCTGCCTTTTGTAGCCTTCCTTTGCAGTAGACAGTCATCTACTTCTCACCTTCTTTGAAGTTAGCCAAGGCTGGGTTGCTAAATTTATATTATCAATTTTGATTTAAGTCATCCCTGAATACAACTTCATTAAGTAATTCATAAAGTTTGAATAGGTTAGGACTTTATCCCCTGGAGTATAGAAGAATGAGGGGAGATTTGATAGAGGTGTATAAAAATATGATGGGTATAGATAGAGTGAATGCAAGCAGGCTTTTTCCACTGAGGCTAGGGGAGGAAAAAACCTAGGGTTAAGGGTGAAGGGGGAAAGTTTGAAGGGGAGGGGGGGGGTGCTTTTTCACACATAGTGGTAGGAGTGTGGAATGAGCTGCCAGATGAAGTGGTAAATGCAGACTCATTTTTAACATTTAAGAAAAACTTGGACAGGGTATATGGATGAGAGAGATGTGGAGGGATATGGTCCAGGTGGAGGTCAATGGGACTAGGCAGAAAAATGGTTCGGCACAGCCAAGAAGAGCCAAGAGGCCTGTTTCTGTCTGTCCTGTAATGTTCTATGGTTTCATCACTCAATGGAAGCATTTGGTGATAGCTATTGTGAATGCCTTATCATTCATTATCTGTTATATTGGACACCACATCTGCCTCACAGCGCTAGGGATTCGGGTTCGATTCCCTGCTTGGGCCATTGTCTGTATGGAGTCTGCACATTCTGCCTGTGTCTGCATGGGTTTCCCCTCCCACTCCAAAGATGTGAAGGTTAGGTTGATTGACCATGTTAAATTGACCCTTTGTGTCATGGGGATTAGCAGGGTAAATCTGTGGGGTTCTCGGGATGGAGCTTGGGTGGGATTATTGTTAGTGCAGGCTCAGGTGGGCCAAATGGAGGCCTCCTGCACCGTAGGGATTCTATGATATTGTCCTTATTGCTAAGAAATTTTTATTTCTGAGACCATGGGCAAGATTTTCCTCCCCTTCCTTGGTATGTTTTGCAGTGGCAGAAGGTGATGCTCCACTCACTGGCAGTGAGATATTGTGGTCCTTCCTTTGTCAAAGAGGGAAACCTGCGGCAGGGATGTGCTAAAGGCAAGACTGTAAGAGCCTACTGGAGTGAATGGCAGCAAGATTTTGGCATATACTTCAAAACTTTAATACATGCAAATTTTAATGAAAAACTGAATTCTCCCATTTCCTTGAGAGAAGGAGGTCGAATTCTATGCTGCTGCAGCTGGTAAATAATATTATAATAGTTTGTATCAAAAGTATATTTGTATCATTTGTTTGAGGGAAAGTATCAGTTGGGCAAAAATCCTGATTGGCGTCTGAGCCAAGAGTCCAAAGTACTATTTGTCTTTGTCAGCCATTTTCTGGCTTAAAAAGTGTTTTTTTTCAAACACTCAGTAACACTGAGTGTTTGAAAAACACAACGTGCAAGTAAACTTGGCACCACTACCTTTCAAGGATAACATTGCTTTTACCCATTGGGGTCTCAACTTGGTTCAGCTGTATTCCCTGACCTCTGACGGAGGTGAGTACTGAGTGAAGCAGGAATTGCATCTGTGATCACGTTCATTCCTGCCCCAACTTTCCGCCTATCCCAATTCTGCTCCTGGCTCCGATGTCAAATAGAGATAAGTGTTCGTTTTCTGTGGGAAACCTCTAAGTTCACACTGATAAGTGTCTGACTCAGATGGAACAAATTAGCACAGATCCAACAAAATGATTCCTTCAATTGTCGCATCTGTCTGAACTACTTTTAGTTCTTGACCTCTCCCAAGTCCTCGGTGGCCCATTTCCTTTAAAAACCACCTTGGTGATTCAAAGCAAATTCCATAAATGAGCAACATTGCACTGATCTCTTACTGCTGTTTCTCTGCAGCAGTGTGAACAGCAGTCGTTCTAATTGCTTCAGGCTAGTCTGAAGCAGTCCTTCTGTCATTTAAGTAACTTGCAGCATTGTTCAGACTAATGTTGGGCATCGCAGACCCCCAAATGTTTGCTGCGTAACCACAATTTTTGTGAAATTCCTTTCAGTTTTATCTTCCCGCATGCCATTCATTTGTGCAGAAGAACACGGTATCTGGAAACCTGATACTGCCAGTGCACCAACACCCCAGAACTTACTGAGGTAAACAGCTTCTCAAGCTTGCCTTTATTCTCCTCCTTTCAACACTAAAGCATGACTGAAATATCCGATTTGCCCATTGCAGTTATTTAGCCAGTCTTGATTGTCGTGGGACACTTTAACCAGCAAACCATTCATAACTGAAGACATAGTTGTGCAAGTCAGTATTCCAATTGTGCCTCACTTCCCTTTTTCTGTTGGGAAGTGTCATTTTGCTGTTTGATATTTCCTAAATGATACATTGCCTATTAAAATGCAGTTGTTGCATTGCCGAAAGTTGTACTCTTAAATTCATGAGCAATGTCACGGAAATTCAGTAGCATGTTTCTGAAGTGATCAGAAGTGTTTCAGAAGGCTGAATTTACCCAATGATGAGGGCCTGTATGTAGGTGAGTTATTGAGCTACTTGTATGCTCTCTCTGATGACTTGACTTTGTCTCTGTGTTCTTGATGACGTCTCTTGATGCGTTAAGTGCCTGCCTGAAGGAACCTTTTGCAGTTTGGTTGGTTATGAGCTCAGGGTCATATCTGCAGGTATGTTTGACATCACCAGGGATGCATTGAAAACAACCCTCAAGCATTTCTGTAATTCTTCCAGGGATCTCCTGCTATAACCAAGTTGAAGTTAGAGCACCTGCTTTGGCAGTCTGCTATTCGATACGTCCTGCCCATCGAAGCTAGTTTTAGATGATTCGATATCTTGATGCTGAACAAGTTGATTTGGAGAAGGGTACTGCTGTTGGACTTTCTTTTTTGCCACTGGATATGGAAGATCTTGCAAAGGCAGTGCTGGTGGCAATTCACTGTTGCTTTGAGGTGCCTGTTGTAGACCATAATTTTCTCACTCTTCACATTGGTGGGATTTTCAGGTCTTGTCGATGGTGCATCCACTGCCATGGATTTTCTGAAAGTGAGGAGTGCATCCAACTGGATGCAATTGGTGGGCTACCTCCACACGGGTTGTGGGGAAAATCATTCTCAAGCCTTGAGAGCAGATAGGACTGCAAGGAATCACAGTCCTGAAATGTTAACTCTTTTATTCTCCCCCAGATGCTGCCTGATCTGAGTATTTCCAGCATCCACAGTAATTCTGCATTAGGATCTGGACCTATTGTAGTTGTATTTGACTACATAATTGTCTCCAAGAACAGCAATTGATGCAACACCAGTTGTTTATTTTAAATCTGACATTGAATAATTTTTATTAAATCAAAATATTGAGGCATACAGGGCAAAGATGGGTAGGTGGAACTAGGTTGCACATCAGCCATGATTTCAATGAATGGTGGAACAAGCTTGAGAGGCTAAGTATCTGACTCCTGTGCCTGTACAGTTTAACAGCCATTGTATTCAAACCTAGCTACAATTGCATAATTAACTTTTTAATGACCTTGCACTTTTCTGTTCAAGATCAAAATCGCCTAAAGTGGCAGTATTTAAAATTGCAAACACAGCGTATTTCAAAAACAAGTGTAACAAGGCCACTACATTGAGATGTGCACCAGTAGCTAAAAATCATGTGGCAAACATGCTGTGGTGGTCTTATTCTTCAAGTGCAAACATCCAGATACCTCACTGTATTTTACACCATTTTTAGGGCACAGCTGTTGGAACAATTGGCTTTAAATGTTTTACACCTTCACAAAACTGAAATATGTTATTATGAACAATATCTGTTAACATTTTTTAAAATGAATCAATATAGTAATTTTTTTTGAAATTCCTTTGTGCGTTTTGGCATAGTGAGACCTCACAGAAATTTCTTGGTATCCAGAGTTCATTTTGAAATTTATCTTGCTGCCTTTGGCTAAGGTTGTATTTGAAACTCTGCCCCTGCTTCAAGATTCTTAACTGCCCTCTGAAATGTTCAAGGGCATTTAAGAACGGGCAACAAATGCAGCAGCAATAATGTCCACTTGCCATTAAAAAATGAGTTAAAAAAACCCAAACTGAACACAGGTGAGCTGGTTATTTGTAAGCACATTATACTAGCACTGATGACACCACCTATCATTCTGCAATCAACTGGGATTGCAATAGACTTGCTACGTTTTATGCACAAAGCGTTGTTTGGTTGATACCTCTTTGCAGCTGTGCTTAACAATTTGATTAGAGATGTGGCTTGTACTGAAGTCTTCAATACCGCAAGAATCTTATCTGGTCCCGTAATCTTTTTGTTTTGCAGCATCAGCTGCTCTGAGCTTTTTCTTGAATCAGGAGCTCTTTGAAATGATCCATTCTATTATAATCCAGGTCAGAAATTCGAAGGTGTTTTATGAAGTCAGCCAAGACCATAAGTTTTAATTTGGCACAGGTAAGCACAAGATGTTACACTCTGGTATGATTCAAATGACACACCAGGGAGCTTTTATCAAAAAAGTTTAATTAAGAATACACAGAAAATTAGCAATTGCAAACAAGAAAAAAAGACATGATATTGTATAAACCTTAACAATTAAATGTACTGTTCCAACACAACACACCTCCTTCATCCTAGTTTAGGATACAAAATAAGAATGCACATGCAATGCTGGATATTCTAGCACTGCAATATCTACTGCGAATTAGTCCTTTTGTTTGAGAATTGAAACTCTGGCTTCTCTGTTCTGGAAATTCCCAGCACCCTGAGTTAGAGATAATGCCACTGCTGACCTCCTAGCTAGCAAACCACTAACAGCGAGATAAGAAAGACTGCTTCCAGTCTACAGTCCAAACATCATCCAACTAAACAGCAGCTAGCTGAATTCTCACTACCAGGGACAGAGGCATAGAAATTATGTTTTTCAGCCTAGAATCCAGCAGCTTCTAAGTAAAACTGAAAGTGAATCCTTAGATTCCTCTGTGAAGGTACCACTTGACTGTGACTTATCCATTAATCTTCCAATAACAATCCAAAAGGGAGTGTGTTAGGTCCCAATTTAAAAATAAACAAAACCCCATTTAGACCTCTTAAATAGCAATGGAAGTGCCACTACATATCTCACCTTGCCAATAACCAAAAAAAGGCATTCTTACAAACTGCAGAGAACATGATTTCTTAAAGGCACAGTAGTGTCACAGTCCACTTAGCCACTCTTGGCAGAATATGTTAAGAACTGCTTCAGCCTTGACTTTTGGCCACCTGTTGGGCTCAGCTAGTGTTGAGAACGGGGATGTTCGTGGAGCTACCTCTGCTAGTTGGTTGTCCACCAGTATTCTTGACTGGATACAGCAGGACTGCAGATGTGATCTGTTAGTTGTGGAATCACTTACCTTTTGTCTTTAGACTAGCGCTTGCACTTTTTAGCATGAATGCAGTCCTGTGTTGCAGCTTCATCAGTTTTGCGTCTCATTTTGAGATATATTTGATGCTGTTCCTGGTGTGTTCTCTTGGACTTGTCATTTTTAAGTGCTGATCCCCAGTACTGAGCTGCTAGATCTGTTCTGAATCTTTCCCATTTAGTACACTGTGGGTGCTGCACAATACAATGGCCAGTATTCTCAATGTGAACTTCCACTCCACAGAGACTGTGTTCATTAATTCCCTCTAACCAATACTGCATGGACAGATGCCTCAGCAACAGACAGGTTGGTGAAGACAAGTTCAAATAGATTTTTTTCCCTTTTCATCTATTAGAAGCACAGACTGACAACAGTGTTCCTCAGGACTCAATCAGTAGTAATGCTACTGAACCCTAGATGTTGGACATTATACTCTGGATGAGGCTTTTCATTCTGTGCTCATAACATTACAGCATTGCTACTGATATCCTGATTCATCACTCAACCTCTTTAATATATATTCATCCATGCTTTTTTTTCACTTTCAGATTATTCTGTCAAACTGCTTAACTGACCAGTCTCCCAACTTCCACCTAAAGTATACTGGGCTCATCCGGAAATGCCCATGTACTCACTCGCATCGAATCCTATTCCATCACTATTTTCTTGCTCAACAGCTTTGGCAGCTGGTCTCAGAACATCTTGACTTCTAAAGTTCTCATCCTTATGTTAAAAATGCTCCATAGTCTCATCCATTCCCATCTCTGCAACCTCTTTTGGCTATACAACTCTGTGACCTCTGCACTCCACCAACTCAGCCCTCTTACGCATCCCAAATTTGAATCGCTTTGCCAAGAGTAGTCAAGCCTTTTGGTTGCTCTGGCCCTGTGGTCTGGAATTCCAGAAATAAATGCCTCTGCCTTCCCAGCCTAATATCTTCCCTATGATGCTTCTTGAAGCCAACCTCTTTGACCAAACTTTGGCCATTTGTTTGAATTCATATCGTGTTCACTGTCAGATTTTGGATATAATGCTCCTGCGAAGCACTGGGGGTCATTTTAGTAAGTTGAAGGCAATATATAAATACAGGTTTGTATGCTCAGCAAATTCACTGCAGACATTTTACCTTGACTGGCAACATGAGCCAACTACAACTCCAGGTAATCAAATGACCAAGTGATTATTACAGCTTAGTCGTAGGAAATTTAACACCGAGTCTGACTACACGCATGGATTGATTGCTGTGTTTAAACACAGCTACTGACTCGTACCTCAGTATGACAGTACTGAGTTGATATGAAGTGTTCTCCTTGAGCTTAAGAAAAGAATACCATTAAACATTAAAATTCAGATCATATTTGAAAGAAGTGAGTGTGAGTCTACCACATTGAATCTCTGGTTAAGTAAAATACAAGTTATAATTCAATCTTTGGCTTTCTGTTTAAAATTGAGTGGATTTTATTAAAACGTGAAGTGTAGGTAAGTCTTGATTTATTATATTTGCTACTCTGTTCAATGACTTTTGTTTCTTGCAATGTTGAGCTGTCATTAATTATGCAGAATCAGTACATGGGCAAGTTTCTACATGAATTTACCCTATCCTTTGCTAATGAGAATATTCAACAAAATAGCTCATTATTTTGTTTAAGAAGAAAATCAAACTGGCATTTTCATATTGGGTTGTGTACTTTGGGTAGTACATAATGGGCTTTGTGTGGTGTTTTGTTGAAGGCTTCAAAGCCAAGCAAATTATGCACATAAAGCTTGATGAGTTTCATGCTTGCAACTTTTTTTTTGAATGAAGTACAAGCTACAAGACATGTAAATGCTGTTGTTCAGGCTTTACAATATGGTTACCCGCCCCTGGAGAATTCAAGTTTGTACAGTCTTGTTTTTGATTTTAGGCTCCCGGTGACCCAGTTCAGTGGAGTATAGTGTTCCATGAACCAGATTCATTTCGACTGGTATTAATTTCATTTATTTATCTTTCAAAATCTATGAGCTGAAATTAATTCCAAACTGAACTTCGGTCATCTAATCATATAATGGGTTTGAATAAAATTTGCACTCTTGACTTCTCCTGAGAAAGCAAATTTTGCTTGTCTGGACTTGGATTGTTTGTCATGGGAGTATTGAAAAGCAGTCAGGGATGGATTTGTTTCTCCAGCAAATTTCAAGCTTCAAGTTGGGAGAGTGTAGTGGATCTCAGCATTTTTAAAAAAAAAACTACTTTCTATTAGACCTTCAAACTATTTAAAATATCATGAAATATAGTTGACCTAGTGATGAGACTGGAACCTTTTGTACTATCTACACTTCTATGTTTAAATCATTTTCTAATGCTTTATAAATTGACACTCAAATTTATTTACTCGTGCATACATTTGTAGATCACCTTTTGATTATTAATCAGCCCAGTGAAAGTCAGTTCAAGGATCTGTGCTTATTTTCTTGCTCCTGGCTTTCATTTAAGTTAAGACTGAACTTGTTGGGCAATTTTCCACTTTAGCAGCAAGACAGGACACTTTTTTGCGAAGGTGTTTGGTGCTATCTTAAATACAGTTTGTCTTTATCATTTCTAACATTAAGTAACCAGGTATAGGAAAAACATGTGATGGATTTTATCAATGGAAATTTCAACCTATTATGTGACATATTTTATGGTACAGCCAGAAGAACAATGCATTCTTGCCTACTGAAGCCAGGATTATATGTCACTGTGTCTTGTCAGGAATTCTATGAATATTCAATGAGAATTTTAATGTACTGTCATCACAAAAGCAATTGAAGTGTAGCTGTATTAAACAGATTGTCTTCTCTTTAGCTGAAATATGTTGCCCTGTCCATGCAATGACCTTAGTGTTAGAAATCTTTCTTCAGTGATTGGTTAGAACAATTTTAAAGATGGACACAAGTGAGTGATGATATAAACTTGCCTTTGGTAATCTGTTAATTTTATCTCTTGGCAGCATTGTACAGGGAGTAATTTTAATGTCTTCAATATAAAGGAAGTAAACTTGTAGTTATTTTTAACAAATCAAGCTGCACTACAATTGGACCAAAATAGTTACCCTTATATGAATGATTATTTAAACTGATTCAAAGATAGATACAGCTAATAAACAATAGTTTTGAATATTTGACAGGACAATTCTCGAAATGATAGTCAATTCACAAATAAAAATAATTTGTGCACACAAGAAATCTTAACGGAGTAATTTGATTCGTCCTTTTCGTTTGTTAACTCAGCAAAATGTTGACTTTCACTGATGAGCAAGATGTGAAGTCAGTAGCATGCCTGATTTGCTTGGTCCTGATTTTTATTTAAACCCTTAAACGTCCTGTTGGATTTAAACAAGTGAAGTAACTGTGAATCAAGTCAAGAAACTGATGGAGCCATGGATGTAAAATTAGCTTTGGAGGGCTGTCTATTGTGATTATTGTTTTACATACTCCATTGACTTGCATACTGTTTGAAACCATTCACTAAGTGTGGCCTTTTCTAATCTAAGATAGAAAATGCACTCAGATGCTAGCTGTCTAGTTTAATTTGACGGCAAGTACCCTTGAAAAGCCTGCTGAGGGAATTGTTAACTTAAACTTGTTTTGTACATTTGGCTTGAGGGCAAAATCATAACTAGGAGCATCAGTTTTACGAGAACTGCACTTAAACAGAAGGGCTGTCTGTGGGGAGTACTCTTTGCTCAAAGCACTCTCCATTTTTATTCGGGGGAAAATCAGTCATTGGAAATTTTGGATTTCTGATGTGTCAATTTTCACTTTGATGTGAAATCCCTGATCTGCCAATCCTCCCTTGTCATGGGTCAAAGTCCTGACATTTCCTACTAAACCATTATTATGAGTGCATCATCAACATTAGGACTGCAATGGGTGAAGGCTGGGCATCATTTTCTCTAAGAAGTTTGGAATGGATAATGATATGACTTTGCTTGTCCCTGAGAAACAAATATGTTAGAGCCACCTTGAATGTATCAATTGAGGAGAAAGATGCTCTTCAGTATAATGCTTCAGGTCAAAATGAGGGCGATTTTTGAGCTCAAATCCAGCCATACCTCACCACTAGCTCTCTCAACCCATCCATTGCCTTTAATTTGTTACGATGCATTTTTGTCATCTCGCCTTGATGAGCAGAAATTTTTTCCAACAAAACGTTGGTAAGACCAAAGCCATTTTGTTCAGTCTCTGCACAAACTCCTTTCCTTCACTACACAGTGAAGAAAAGAGTTTGTGTGGAGAGTGAATACAATCCCACTTTCCAGTCATTGTTTGAGGCAGAACCAGCCTCCCTGTATCAAATCTCTGTAAGAAGTAATAGGAAGAGAAGTGGCCCACTCAGCTCTTCTGAACATGTGTGGTATGTTAGCACAGTGGTTAGCACTTCACAGCTCCAGGGTCCTGGGTTCGATTTGTGGCTCGGTCACTGTCTGTGTGGAGTTTGCACATTCTCCTTGTGTCTGCATGGGTTTCCTTCAGGTGTGCCAGTTTCCTCCCACGGCCCAAAGACGTGCAGGGTTAGGTTGATTGATCATGCTAAGAAATTGCCCCTTATAGTCTAGGGAGGCATAGGTTAGAGGGATTAGTGGGTATAATATGTAGGGATATGGGGGTTGGGCCTGTGTGGGATTGTGTTCAGTGCAGACCCGATGGGCTGAAGGGCCTCCTTCTGCACTGTGGGGTTCTATGATTCTATGATGTCCTGCTGTGACTGATTTACCTCCGCTCCATATTCGCTCTGTGTTTATCCCTTGAATCCCTTAGTGCATGTTCAAAAATCTTATCAGTCTGTCTGTGGCTCAGCTGAAACACACTTGCTTCTGAATCACAAGGTTTTTCCTTCCAGTCTCACTACAGGTGAACACAGTTAAAGCTGACACTCCAATGCAGTACCGTGGGACCACTGCACTGTTTAACACTAAGGTGTTAAACAGACTCCATTTTCCTGTGTGCGTGGATATAAAAAAAGTCCCACGATGCTATTTTGAAGAAGTGCTGGGGAGCTCTTCTTGGTATTCTTGGCAATATTTATTCTTCGATTAACATCACAAAGATTATCTGATTATTACCATATTGCTGTTTGTGGAGCCATAGGTAGGTGGAAGGGTAGAGCTTGGCAAAGGGAGCAGAAGGAACTTGGTGGGTGTAAGGGCAGACCTTGGCATGGGGACATGAGAAGTACCTTTTGAACTTGTCTTTTGAGAGGCCCCAACATGCGTAATAGAATTGGACTCCCCTGAGGGGCCATTACCCCCAACTCTTGTTGTGAGCTTGACTCCTCTCAAATTTATGTAGGAATAAGAGATATCTGTCTCTGCACTGGAGTTTCCCAGGTCAGGAATATTGGATGTGGGCTTTTGGCAGGAACCAGTCTGTAATGTTTAAAGACATTCTGAAAGTCAAATTACCTGGGAACGGGTTTGGAAATTCCAGAATTGGGAACTGCCCATCATTTTTAAAGGGCTCCTATATCATCCAGGCTCTGTTAAAATCCAGGCCATTACGCCCAGTTCCTGGGAATTGCACTATAGGAAATATGTGAAGATATTGGAGAGGATGCAGCAAAGCTTTGCAAAACTGGTTCTGGAAATGATCTTTAACTTTCAGGACAGAGTGGAGAAGCTGTTAAAGCAGAGAAGATTGTAAGGAGATTTGATAGAGATATTCATAAAAATCAGGATTGGGACAGAATATCGAGAGAAACAATTTCCATTGGTGGAGAAATGAGAATCAGAGTATGCTAAGTTAATATGAATGGCCAAAGAAGTAATGGTGACATGAGAAGAAACTTGGATAATTATCAGACAAGAAAAAATTGCATGTCTGTGGCAGAATAAGCATGAGTGTGGGACTAGAACATAGAACATTGAACATTACAGCGCAGAACAGGCCCTTTGGCCTTCGATGTTGCGCCGACCAATTAGGAAAAAGCAATGACCCTCTAACCTAAACCATTCCTTTTTCGTCCATAAACTTATCTACTAACCTCTTAAACGCCACCAAACTTGGCGCATCTACAACTGCAACAGGCAGGGCATTCTATACCCTTACCACCCTCTGGGTAAAGAACCTACCTCTGACATCTGTCCTATAACCACCACCCCTTAATTTAAAGCTATGTCCCCTCATGCTAGCTTTCTCCATCCTAGGAAAAAGGCTATCACTGTCCACTCTATCTAAACCTCTAATAATCTTATATGTTTCAATAAGGTCTCCTCTTAGCCGCCTTCTTTCTAACGAAAACAACCTCAAATCCCTCAGCCTCTCCTCATAAGACCTGCCCTCCATACCAGGCAACATCCTGGTAAACCTCCTCTGTACCCTCGCCAATGCCTCCACATCTTTCTTATAATGTGGGGACCAGAACTGCACACAATACTCCAAGTGCGGCCGCACTAGAGTTTTGTACAGCCGCAACATGACGTTGCGGCTCCGAAATTCAATCCCCCTACCAATAAAAGCTAAGACTCCATATGCCTTCTTAACAACCTTCTCAACTTGACTGCCTACTTTCAGGGATCTATGCACATACACACCAAGATCCCTCTGTTCATCAAGACTACTAAGAATCCTACCATTAGCCCTATGCTCTACACATTTATTATTTCTGCCATAGTGCATTACCTCACACTTTTCCACATTAAACTCCATTTGCCACCTCTCGGCCCAGCTCTGCAACTTGTCCAAGTGTCTCTGCAAACTATAACACCCCTCTTCACTATCTACCACTCCACCGACTTTGGTGTCATTCGCAAATTTACTAATCCATCCTTCAATACCCTCATCCAGATCATTTATAAAAATTACAAAACAGCAGGGGCCCCAAAACAGATCCCTGAGGTACACCACTTGTAACCGAACTCCATGATGAATAATTTCCATCAACCACCACCCTCTGTCTTCTATCAGCTAGCCAATTCCTAATCCAATTAGCTAAATTACCCTCAATCCCATACATCTGCATTTTCTGCAGAAGCCTTCCATGGGGCACCTTATCGAACGCCTTACTAAAGTCCATATATACCACGTCAAATGCCTTACCCCCATCCACCTCTTTGGTCACTTTTTTCAAAAAACTCAGTAAGGTTAGTAAGGCACGACCTACCCTTCACAAAACCATGCTGACTATCCCCAATCAATTCGTTTCTCTCTAAATAACTATAAATCCTATCCCTAATAATTCTTTCCAATACTTTGCCACAACAGAAGTAAGACTCACCGGTCTATAATTCCCAGGAAAGTCTCTATTCCCCTTCTTGAACAATGGACCACATTCGCTATCCTCCAGTCTTCCGGCACTATACCCGTAACCAACGACGACCTGAAGATCAGAGCCAGAGGCTCTGCAATTGCCCCTCTTGCCTCCCAGAGAATCCTAAGGTAAATCCCGTCTGGCCCAGAGGACTTATCTAACTTCAAACCCTCAAGAATATCTAGCACACTTTCCTTATCTACTTCAATAGAAGTAGACTAGGTGAGCTGCTCTTGCAGAGTTGGCACAGACATGACCGGCCAAATGGCCTCCCTTTTAGCTGAAATGACAATGGTTGAGTGGATTGGGATTTTTAATCTTAGCCTCTTCACTTTACCCCATCATTACCAGTATCTCTGCTTATAGTTAGTTGCACAAGTGGATAAAGCATTGATTCTGCTAAAAGCCAGAGTTATTCAAGGACCATGTCAAACATGAAGCAAGTAATTTTTCATCTCCTGATGTAATTCGGTTTGCGCTGCCTTATGACTCAAATCTCAAGTGTGAATGTCACCAGTCCTTTGGTCTGAACTCCCATTTATCCACAATTCCAGCTGTACACTGATGTAGGTCTAGGGGTGACGTGAGTAGGAGTGAAAAATTGTTGCAAGAAAATGTTGAAGAGATTGGAAGAATTCAAGAACTGCCACAGGGTGCGGTACAAATCTTTAGAAATAAAGAAATGAACAGGCATCTTCAAACAATTAGTAATCTTTGGTGAGACTGATTAAAACAAGATTAAGATTAGATAGGCCAGGATAAAGGGAAAGAATCCTTCCGGTGCAGCAGTGGATTTATAGACAAGTTGAAGCACAGTCTGGCATTGGTCTAATGCTATTCTTTTGAATATTCCTGAAGTTGAGTTGATTTGCAGGAAAGGCATTGCCCTCCTGTGCAGTCACTCCAAGCCTTATTCCAGTGATTAGCACTGCAGTATGCTTATTTTAAGAAGCAACCAAGTCTCAGGTCACAGCTCACAACCCATCAATGCGGGCAAGCTTTAAGTGCTGCGTGGTTGCTGCTGTGTTTTTGTAGCATGCGGTGCAGCATCAGCCCCTGTAATGATCCGGTCTGAAAGAGAACATGTTTTTCCTGCAGGTAGAGTGACAGAAGCTGTTTTGCTGGGTTTGCCAAGCCTCTCCCTAAGTGGTTGATGCTATTGTGATGGCTCATATGAACCAGATAATGACAAGATTAACAAGACTCTTCCTCTTCTTAAGATGGGCCATTACATCACCCTGTAATGCCACAAGTGTGGTTGGTGCAGTTAAGTTTCTGATGAGGAGACTGCAACAGCAATGTCTTTCAAAGCCAGGCTGTGATACTTTCCCTTCTGCATCAGTCACAATATGAACGGCAACAGGGAGAGCACAAGAGGCTGTTCCTCCAAACTCATCAGCTCGGAGAATCACCCTATTACTAGTAAATAGAATCTGAGGGAAAACTGAAGAAGCCTTTAAGTAATCTGTAAAAACCCATGTTAGCTGAACCAACTTTCTCTTTCCCACAAAAGGAAAGACTTCAACAATGAAAACCTGCACCCTTTGGAGACATTCCATCCTAGATTTGTCCGAGGCCGCATTCCCACCAGCTTTACATAGACCTCAGTGTCTGGCATGTCTGTAAGCTGGCAATTAACATGGAATCTTGGGGAGAAGCTTCAGATACAAAAAGAAAAGAAAAACTTATAAAAGCTTCAGGGAGTTAGGTAATGCTAGAGATCTAGAAGAGCATATGGCTAGTAGGAAGGAAATTAGGAGAGCCAGAAGAGGTCATGAAAAGGCCTTGGCAGGTAGGATTAAGGAAAACCCCAAGGCTTTCTACAAGTTTGTGAAGAGCAAGAGGATAAGACGTGAAGGAAGAGGACCTATCAAGTGTGACGGTGGGAGGGTTTGTATAAGGATCTTGGTTTTAGTGCAGACTTACAGTGGACTGAAAAGCTTGAGTATGTAGACGTTAAGAAAGAGGATATGTTGGAGCTTTTGAAAAGCATCAAGTTACACAAGTTGCCGGGAATGGGTAGGATGTACCCCAGGTTACTGGGAGAGGTGAAGGAAGAATTGCTAAGACTCTGGTGATGATCTTTGTGTCATCATTGGAGACAGGTTCCGGAGGATTTCAGATGTGGTTGCTTTATTCAAGAAAGGGAGAGAGAGCCCGGGAAATTATAGACCAGTGTTGGTAAGTGGTTGGTAAGTTGATAGAGAAGTTCCTGAGAGACAGGATTTATGAACGTTTTGCAAAGATATAGTATGATCAAGAATAGTGAACACAGTTTTGTCAAAGGCAGACCATGGCCACACGAGTCTGAACTTTTTGAAAATCTGTCTAAACACGTTGAATGAAGAGCAATAGATGTGCTTTATATGGACTTCAGCAAGGTGTTTTGATAAGGTGGTCCATGCAAGGCTTATTGAGAAAGTGAGGGGACATGGGATTAAGGGGACATTGCTTTGCTTGGCTTTGTGGATTCAGAACTGACATGCCCACAGAACATAGAACATAGAACATTACAGCACAGAACAGGCCCTTCGGCCTTCGATGTTGCGCCGACCAATATAAAAAGCAATGCCCCTCCAAACTAAACCATCCCTTTCTCTTCCATATACTTATCAACTAACCTCTTAAACGCCACCAAACTTGGCGCTTCCACAACTGCTGCAGGCAGGGCATTCCACTCCCGAACCACCCTTTGGGTAAAGAACCTACCTCTGATATCCGTCCTATAACTATCATCCCTTAATTTAAAGCTGTGGCCCCTCGTGCTAGCTTTCTCCATCCTAGGAAAAAGGCTATCACTGTCCACCCTATCTAAACCTCTAATCATCTTATATGTTTCGATAAGATCCCCTCTTAGCCTCCTCCTTTCTAACGAAAACAACCTCAATTCCCTCAGCCTCTCCTCATAAGACATGCCCTCCATACCAGGCAACATCCTGGTAAACCTCCTCTGTACCCTCTCCAATGCCTCCACATCTTTTCTTATAATGTGGGGACCAGAACTGCACACAATACTCCAAGTGCGGCCGCACTAGAGTTTTGTACAGTTGCAACATGACGTTGCGGCTCCGAAAGTCAATCCCTCTACCAATAAAAGCCAAGACTCCATATGCCTTCCTAACAACCTTCTCGACCTGACTGCCTACTTTCAGGGCTCTATGCACATACACACCAAGATCCCTCTGTTCATCTAGACTACTAAGAATCCTACCATTTGCCCTATACTCTACACATTTATTATTTCTGCCATAGTTCATTACCTCACACTTTTCCACATTAAACTCCATTTGCCACCTCTCGGCCCAGCTCTGCAACTTGTCCAAGTCCCTCTGCAAACTATAACACCTCTCTTCACTATCTACCACTCCACCGACTTTAGAGTCATCTGCAAATTTACTTATCCATCCTTCAAGACCCTCATCCAGAGCATTTATAAAAATTACAAACAGCAGGGGCCCCAAAACAGACCCCTGAGGTACACCACTTGTCACCGAACTCCACGATGAATATCTCCATCAACCACCACCCTCTGTCTTCTATCTGCTAGCCAATTCCTAACCCAATTAGCTAAATCACCCTCTATCCCCTACATCTGCATTTTCTGCAGAAGTCTTCCATGGGCCACCTTATCAAACGCCTTACTAAAGTCCATATATACTACATCAACCGCCTTACCCCATCCACCTCTCTGGTCACTTTCTCAAAAAACTCAATGAGGTTAGTAAGGCATGACCTACCCTTCACGAAACCATGCTGACTATCCCCAATCAATTCATTTCTCTCTAAATAACTATAAATCCTATCCCTAATCATTCTCTCCAATACCTTGCCCACAACAGAAGTAAGACTCACTGGCCTATAATTCACTGGAAGGTCTCTCTTCCCCTTCTTAAACAATGGGACCACATTCGCTATCCTCCAGTCCTCCGGAACCACACCCGTAACCAACGAGACCTGAAGATCAGAGCCAGAGGCTCTGCAATCTCCTCTCTTGCCTCCCAGAGAATCCTAGGGTAAATCCCGTCCGGCCCAGGGGACTTATCCAACTTCAAACCCTCGAGAATATCTTGCACATCCTCCCTATCTACTTCGATACCTTCCAGTTTGCTACCCTGTACCTCAGTGTTCTCCATAACTACATGTACATCACCCTGCGTGAATACCGAAGAGAAATATTTATTCAGTACCTCTCCAATATCCTCAGGCTCCACGCACAACTTCCCACTGCTGTCTATGACTGGCCCTAATCTTGCCCTAACCAATCTTCTATTCTTAACATATCTAAGGAAAGCTTTACGATTCTCCCAAATCCTATCAGCCAAAGTCTTCTCATGTCCTCTCTTTGCTCTCCTCAATTCCCCCTTTAGCTCCCTCCTGGCTAATCTATAGCTATCTATTGCACTAACCGAGCCTTCAATCCTCATCCTGACATAAGCCTCCTTTTTCCTTTTAACCAGCAAATCAACTTTTTTCGTACACCCCTCTCCCTTAAGAATCCTAAAAACCCTATCTGTGACATCCTGGACTCCAGCACCTGGGAGAGAGGTGCTGGAGAAGGCAGAGAGTTATGGTAGATGGTTGTTTTTCTGCATGGAGGTTGGTCACCAGGGAGTGCCCCAGGGATCTGTTCTGGGACCCTCGCTCTGTGTGATTTTTATAAATTACCTGGATGAGGAAGAGGAGGGATGGTTAGTAAGTTTGCTGATGACACAAAGATTGGGGGTGTTGTGGATAGTGTGGAGGTATGTCAGATATTGCAGCGAGACATTGGTAGGATGCAAGACTTGGTGGAGAAGTGGCAGATGGCCTTGAACCCAGATAAATGTGTGGTGATTCATTTTAGCAGGTCAAATAGGATGACAGGTTATAATATTAAGGGTAAGATTCTTGCAGTACGGAAGATAAGAAGGATCTTATGGTCCAGGTTCATAGGAACTCAAAGCAGCTTCACAGGTAAAGGCTGTGGTTAAGAAGGCGTATAGTGTACTGGCATTCATCAATCAAGGAATTGAGTTTAGGAGTCGGGTGATAATGCTGCAGCTGTATAAAATCCTGGTCAGACCCCACTTGGAGTACTGTGCTCAGTTCTGGCTGCCTCATTACAGAAAGGATGCAGAAGCCATAGAAAGTGTATAGAGGAGATTTATAAGGATGTTGCCTGGATTGGATGGCAAGTCTTCTGAGGATAGGTTGAGAGAGCTCAATCTTTTCTCTTTGGAGAGGCAAAGGATAAGGGGTGACCTAATAGAGGTGCACAAGATGATGAGAGGTGTTGTTCGAGTGGATTCTCAGAGGCTTTTTCCTATGGCTGAAATGGATGCCACAAGAGGACAAGGTTTAGGGTACTGGGGAGTAGGTACAGAGGAGATGTCAGGGATAAGTGGGTGCATGGAATTGACTGCAGGCAGTGGTGGTGGAGGTGGATTCAAATGCCTAGTAGGTAGGGACATGTTTGGCGTAACATGTGGGTCCAAGGGCCTGTTTGTGCTGTAGTTCTTCTGTTTCTATGCACTAGGCCCAACTAGAATATGTATAGTGCCCAAAATCAGTAAGATTCTGCAGAACTGATTTCTAATGCATTTATTCACTCCTATTTCCCCATTAACCTGATTTTAGGGTCTAAAATGACACACAAAATCTGGTATTTTTAGCACAGTGACAGGTATAATGTAGTTTCTAAGGAGACCAATGTTGCATGCAATTCTCTATTCAATCAGAGGTGAAGCAATGATCCACTGTTTATCTGCAAGAATGTTCCCACGTTTCATGTACTTTTTTCACGTGCTGCACATCTCTTATCTGTGCACCCAGTCAGCACTTTGGGGATGTCATTCCCATCATCTGTAGAAAATAGTGCTTTTCTCATCCCCTCCCTCCTTCTTCCTTTTCCTTTCCTTCCCTTCCCACCCCGTCCCCGTCCCCTGCCGACTTCCCATTCTGCAAGTTCCTTGACCCAGCCTAAATGCCTACCCAAACCCCTAGTCCCAATCTTTGTCCTGAATCTCACTAATCCTCTGTCCCATGAACAGAATTCTCCAATCTCTCACATCCCGTTACTACTGTCAGTAGGAATGGAGAATTTGGCGCTCAGCTAAATCTCTATTCGCTGCACTGAAATGGGAGAATCCCAACTGCAAGTGAGGTTGGAGAATTCCAGCCCATCTTTATTATGCTGTCTCTCACTCTCCCTCTTTTCTGGTTTCTCAACTTCTCTCTTTCCTTCGTTTACTATTCAGATTCCATCCCCTCACGACTGTACACCAGCTAGTGATAGCTCTGTGGCCAAGCTGTGAAAACAACTAGTGATTTAACTGAGAGGGAGGAGTTGGGAAAACTGCAAGACAAATTTCAGATTCCTTCCATTTAATCTGTTAGACATGATGTGGAAATAGAACATAGAACATTACAGCACAGAACAGGCCCTTCGGCTTTCGATGTTGCGCCGACCAATATAAAAAGCAATGCCCCTCCATACTAAACCATTCCCTTCTCTTCCATATACTTATCAACTAACCTTTTAAACACCACCAAACTTGGCGCATCTACAACTGCTGCAGGCAGGGCATTCCACTCCCGAACCACCCTTTGGGTAAAGAACCTACCTCTGATATCCGTCCTATAACTATCACTCCTTAATTTAAAGCTGTGTCCCCTCGTGCTAGCTTTCTCCATCCTAGGAAAAAGGCTATCACTGTCCACCCTATCTAAACCTCTAATCATCTTATATGTTTCGATTAGGTCCCCTCTTAGCCGCCTCCTTTCTAACGAAAACAACCTCAAATCCCTCAGCCTCTCTTCATAAGACCTGCCCTCCATACCAGGCAACATCCTGGTAAACCTCCTCTGTACCCTCTCCAATGCCTCCACATCTTTCTTATAATGTGGGGACCAGAACTGCACACAATACTCCAAGTGCGGCCGCACTAGAGTTTTGTACAGTTGCAACATGACGTTGCGGCTCCGAAATTCAATCCCCCTACCAATAAAAGCTAAGACTCCATATGCCTACTTGACTGCCTACTTTCAGGGAAATGCCAGTGTTCAAGTGGGGTGGACATAATGAGAAATCTCACAACATCAGGTTAGAATCTAACAGGTTTATTTGCAATCACGAGCTTTTGGAGCGCTGCCCCTTCATCGGGTGAGTTCGTGAGTTTTCAGAACAGTGCTGTGAAGGCTTACGATTGTAAGTGAACTTGTTGAATTTTAACCTGGTGTTGTGAGACTTGTTAATCTGTTAAAAGCAGTATCAGAGTGAAAACGTCACCAAAAGTGAACAGGTTAATAACCAGTGAGTGGTATCTGCAGAGATTGCTTATTATTCCTGAATTGCATTAGGGGAATTAGCTGCAATTCGGCTTAATTGGAGAGGAGAATCTGACTTGAGGATGAAGAGAATGCTTTCGATTAAACAATGCAAATCTGGTCGGCTTTGTGCACTGTGTGCCAGAAAACTTGAACTGGAAACTTAACTGTGTATCTGGAGATACGTGCAAACTTATTTTCACTTTGTGTCTGTCATACTGACAAACTCTGATAAAATTCCGCCCTATGTATCATATTCCACAATTAAACGAATTTACTAACTGCTTGTGTGCCCATGAAGTTTGCTTGTTCAGCGCTGCCAGGGGAATTTAGAATCCATTTAGGTTATTGTTCACTCAAAGTATGTCTTGCATCAAACAAAACTGTTAAATCACATTTATATTTAATGATTTGGACAGCTGATTTTAAAAAATATTTTGGTTTGGCTAAATTCAATTCTGTAAAATGCAGCACAGAATGGTACTAATGTAGCCATATTCCTTACATTGCTTGGGTCCGCAATGAAGTACTTAGTTAAATGATGAAATCTACATGTACGTCAGTGCTTGTAATGTAGGAAATGCTGAATTGATTTGTAATTTTAATTCAATATTCCATCTTTTAATATCTTGCCCACTGAATTCATTGTCTGTTTTTGATGTTACATTGTCACTTGTTTCCATATTTTTAATTTGATTTATTTGTTTCTGTCTGTGTTTTTATGAATTATCAAGGGTAAGTCATTCTGCAATTTAGCCTTTGGGCTGTGAAAATGTTCCTTCAATAAAAAAAACCTTTCATTAATTTTTCAGTTTAGAGAAATTTTATCCATTGGTGATGCCTTCAAAAGACTGCAGAAATCATGAGGGAGAGCAGTTGTCAGATAGTTGAAGGTTTTATATCACGTTATCTGAATTCTATTACCAAAGTCAGGAAACTGGTCAGAATTGTACACTCTCCCACCAGTGAGCCTTGAGGCTGATAGAGGTTGGGGTGGTGGGGGGAGCGAGGAAGCATGAAATTGCATGGGCAAGATTCACTCCAGATCCCACTCGCCCTGACCTGGTCACAGTTACGCTGGGACAGGTGAGACCTCAGTTGGGTCACCCATTCTGACCACAACTAAGACACTTTGAAGGACTGCTAAGTGACCACATAAGGATATTTTCCCATCCACTCACAATTTAGACTGGCAGCCAGATAATAGATCAGGGACTGGAAGCTGAAATTGAATCAAGTTCCAACTAGGGCAGAAAGAACATCATCTAAGACACCTCCTTTCGACCGGAGTAGTCCTCCCCTTGGAGTTCGGTAACTTCTAGACATCCCTCATAGACGAAGGCCCAGCTTGTACAATCTTGACAAGTCTACCATTCTGAGTTCTAGTAAACCTTTCATGCACCTTCTCCAGTGTCTCAATATCCTTCATATAATATGGATATCAGAAATATTCACAGTTCTCCCAAGTGGTGGTCCAACAGAGTTTTAAATAAGTTTTAGCATAATTTCTCTACTTCTCCAACCTCAGGGTCCTCAATGCTTTCTTCTGTGGCTTCGCCAACCTGCTTTGGTACTTATGTTTTGTGTGTCTGGAACCTCTGTTCTCCAGCTGAAGATGAGACTAAACTGAGGGGAAAAAATTTTAAAAATGAATAAAATGGTAAAAGAGAGAATTGCAGCAACAAAAAAATTGCCATGCCTTGCAATTGTGCACATTTTTAGCTTAATTGTTTTGTGAGAATTGGAATAGTCATAGTGATAATCCTGAATGAGGTTAATGTTAGCCAGAAGAATTGTGATTGATAATTAAAAATGTGGAACGAGATAAGCTTCATTGGTGGGTTGCATATCTCTTTGGGCAGATGCACTTTAGTGAGCAGCAAGTTTCTGTTCACCATTTTGTCACTGATTCTATTAGTTTAAAAAAAAACCCACTTATCAATCCTCTAATAACCACAGAGAAACATAATAATGTATCTGAACAATTTATAAAGATATCTCTTTCATCAATTTGATGTATAACAGATTTGCTAATGTTATAAGTGGTTTTATTGGTTAGGCGGATGAGTATTTTATTTTCAAATAGATGTGTCTGTGATACTTCAGTGAGATAGCAGTGATTTATCTCTCTTTTTTCCCAAATTAGTTTGATTTTTCTTTCCTCCTCAGGCCTAACGAAGCTAGTTTAAATCTTACAATTGAAAATGTGAGAAGGCTGATAGATTGACCCAGCTTTTGCCAGTGCTTTTGCTGTCAGACTTTAATTTTTCTTCTGAGGAAGTGACTGGTCTTGCCTGCTGGCAGATGGGGAGGATATGGCTTAGAGGTATTATCACCAGATTACTCATCCAGAAACTCAGCTAATGTTCTGAGGACCTGGGTTCAAATCCCACCATGATAGATGGTGGAATTTGAATTCAATGAAAAAAAATTTGCAATTGAGAATCTACTGATGACCATGAAACCATTGTCGGTTTGTCAGGAAAACCCCATCTGGTCCGCTAATGTCCTTTTAGGGAAGGAAATCTGTCCTTAACTGGCTTGGCCTACGTGTGACATTAGAACCATATCATTGTGGTTGATACGCAACTACCCTGTGAAATGACCTTGCAAGCCACGCAGTTCAAGGACAGTTAGGGATGGGCATTAAATGCTGGCTAGCCAGTGATGCCCATGTCCCACAAATGAATTTTTTTAAAGTGGGTATACCTCCTATTCCACAGTGCCATTAAATCCAACAATTTAATATGCATTAAACTTTATTCTGTTGCTGGCTTTACCACCTGACTCTGACAATGCATCTCTTGAGATATAAGATTAGTTTGTTCAAAAAGGAGTTTATTTGCAAACCTATCATTCACTGGATTTAATGTACTGTTTGATATGGTGCAGAAAGGGTCTCCTGGTAAGGAGTTACAAGAAACATATAATTTCATTTCTTTTTTCTTATCTAGGTCCTAGTGCAGGACAGTACCTGCATGTGGGCAGTGGATCATTGGGTCACATGGATGTTATGAGGAGCTATGGGTGGATGTAAGGGGCATGAAGTGGCATGGGTTGGCACAAGAGGGGCATGGAGAGTATGTGAGGAGGCTGTCCTCCCCACCCTGGAGGACAGTTTTTCGTGTTTTTCTTTTTAAATGCTTTGATACAGTGCTATTGCACTGAGGCAGTCTTTCTGCCCAGCACATTTCCACATCCGGCATTTTCTGCACTCCTACCTGAAAGGGTAGACTTCATTTACAAAAACACATGAGACTAGCTTCACTCAGCATAAAGCACTGAAAACAACAGCAGTAGAGAGCAAGGAAGGTGTTATTAACAAGCACTAATGAAGTAAGGAAAAGCTGGAAGGAGCATTATAGAAAACAGGAAGAGGCCATTTGGGCTCTTTGAGCCTGCTCCACCATTCATCACAATCGTGGCTGATTGTCCAACTCAATAGCCTAATCCTGCTTTCTGCCCATAACCTTCGATCCCAATCACTCCAAGTGCGACATCTAGTCACCTCTTGAATACGTCCAACGTTTTGACATTAACTAATTCCTGTGGTAATGAATTCCACCACTCTTTGGGTGAAGAAATATCTCCTCACCTTTGTCCTAAATGGTCGATCCCGATTTCCTCAGACTGTGACACTTGGTTCTGGACTCTTAATTATTGGGGATGTCTTCTCTGCATTGACCCTTTCTAGTTCTGTTAAAATTTTATAAATCTCTGAGATCCCCGCTCATTTGTTCGAACTCCAGCAAAAACAATCCTAAACTAGTAGATCCCTCTCATACATCAGCCCCACCATCCCCAAAATCAGCCTTGTAAATCTTCACTACACTTCTTTGAGACAAGAATATCCTTCCTCAGAAACAGAGACCAAAACTGCACACAGTGTTCTAGGTACGGCCTCACCAAGGCCTTGTATAATTGCAACAACACATTCCTGCTCCTATACTCAACCTCTCACAACGAAGGCCAAAATATCATTTGTTGTCTTTACCAGCCACAGCATTTGCATGCTTATGTTCAGCAACTGATGCATACTCCCCTCTCCCAATTTACAGCCATTCAGATAGTAATCTGCCACCTTGTTTTTGCTTCCAAAGTGAATAACCTCACACTTATCCAAATTATACTGATCTCCCATTGATTTGCCCACTACTCAACCTATCCACATGCTGAAGGATCTTTGCATCCTCGTCACAGTTCACCCTCTCACCCAACTTGATATCATTTGCAAACTTAGATGTTACCTTTTTGTTCCCTCATCCAAATCATGAATATATATTGTGAAGAACTAGGGTTCCAGCACCGATTCCTGTGGCACTTCACTAGTTACTGCCTGCCAATTTGAAAAGCACCCATTAATTCCTATTCTTTGTTTCCTCTCAGCCAACCAGTTTTTTAGCCATTTTAAAATACTTCCTCCAATCCCATATGCTTTAATCTTGCGTGATAGTCTCTTATCTGGGACTTTGTTAAAAGCTTCTGAAAGTACAAATATGCCACATTGACTGACTGGTTTCCCCTTGTTGATCCTATATCTTCAAAGAATTCCAACAGATTTGTCAAGCATGATTTCCCTTTCATAAACCCATGCTGACTTTGCTGAGAATGGATTTGAAAATTTTCCCTACTACTGATGTTAAGCTTACTAGTCTATAATTCCCTGATTTCTCTCTACCTCCTTCTTTGAATATTGGAGTGACATTTGCTACCCTCCAATCTGCAGGGACTGTTCCAGAGTCTCTAGAATACTGGAAGATGACCACCAATGCATCCACTATTTCTAGAGCCACTTCTTCCTTACAAAATCTGGGATGTAGATTATCAGGCTCTAGGGATTTATCCACCTTTTAATCCCATCAATTTTCCCAGCACCATTTCTCCACTAATATTGATCTCTCTCCATTCTTCCCTCTCGCTAAATCTTGCACTCTCCAATATTTCTGGTGCCTGATTTGTGTTCTCTTTTGTGAAGACAGAACCAAAGTATGCATTCAGTATGTACCTGTTATGAAGAACTATGTGTAAAATCTGGAAATGATTGAGCTAGAAGGAGGCGGCAATGTTGACAAATTCACTGGACTGGAGCGTGAAAGAAGAGCAGCAATAAACGAGATTAAAAATGGAGAAGTAGCTGGAACAAATTAAATACCCACAGAGTTGATTTAAAAATATGGAGGAAGAACTTGGTTTTGTGTACAAAGCTATTCAGGACTTCATGAAGACAATAGTGATAATCCTCAAAGAAACTCCAAGTTAGTGTTCTGACTTTCATGCAATTAATCTGATTTCTCACGGATCGAAGATTGTTTTAAGGATTCTAACATGGAGAGTTTTGATTGCGAAGGTGCAGAATTTCATTGGAGTTGACCAATTTGGATTCCAGCAAGGAAAGGTGATGAAGAAGTAATGGATATTATAAAATAAGTGAGTGATGCAGTTTAGAGGTTAGTCAGGAATTATGAGTGGAATTTTCCCAAAAAATGATTTAAGGAATCTAGTGTGAATGACATGAGCATATCCGGCATGAATCCGACCACAACCTTCCCTCACTCAGCCATTCTTTCGGCAGAGGGGCCGAGTTTTGCATCAGTTCTGGGAGACGGGCCCTTAACACGCCGGCAAGTCTAGCACCCAAGAAATTGAGCACCACTGTTAAAGAGTGCCGCAATCTCTGAGATTGAAGCTCCTCTTCCCAGGAAGGGATATTGCCCCATTCACCCTCCCCCAACAGAGATTGCTGGTGGCTCTGACAAAGCACATCTACACTCAAAGTTAGCTCTATTTCCCCTCCACAGATGCTGTCAGATCTGCTGAGATCTTCTACTGAGTAGACTGGGCATATACTCATTGGAATTCAGAAGAATGAGGGGACATTTTATAGAAATATAAGATTATGAAGTGAATAGATAAGATGGAAGCAGGGAAGATGTTTCCATTGGCGGGTGAAACTAGAACTAGGGGGCATAGTCCTAAATCTGCTTCCCCTTATTTTGAGGCCGAGTTGAAGAGGAACGTCTTCACACAAATGGTTGTGAATCTGTGGAATTCTCTGCCCAGTGAAGCAGTTGTAGCTACTTCATTGAAGGCAAGGATAGATAAATTTTTGAACAATAAAGGAATTAAGGATTATTGTGAACAGGTCAGTAAGTGGAGTTGAATCCACAAAAAAAAAATCAGCCAATATCTTATTCAGTGGTGGAGCAGGCTTGAAGAGTCAGATGGCCTACTCCTGCTCCTACTCCTAGTATTTTGTTTGTATGTTTTCAGCATTTCCTGTTCTTGTTTGCTTCCAGTATCCACTGTATTTTGCTTTTATCTTTGAGATTGCTGGCATTCGGGCCCTCAAATGGGTTCCCCTTCATTCCCCCTCTTCATGACCCGATTTTTTTTTTTCACCCCCCCCCCCCCCCTCCACCTTCTTCATCACCTTCATGATCCAACACAGGGCCCAGGGCCCACTCCCCTCACAGGTCACCTCCTTGACATTTCCCTGGCACTCTGGTAGTGCAAGCACAGGAGAAAGGATTACCAAAACTAGTAACAGCAGGCATGAACTTTGGAAAAAAAAATGGACATCAGCAAAATCAAAATGATTCATACCTCAAAATCATTGAGAAATGTTCCTATTTTTAGAGAAGCATAAAAAGCTGGGCACAAGAGCTCTGGCATTTAGGAAGCATTATGTCTGCAGATGGAGGGTGCAACAAAAATAAAAACATAGACAGCAATGGGAAAGGCTGCACGAGAGACAATAGCCAATTGGAAAGCTGAACAAGCAATTCAAGTGACTTATGAAGACCTTTGTCAGATTATAAGATGATTTGAAGTAAATGAAAGCAAAATTTGATTTATTATTGTCACATGTATTAACATATAATGAGAAGTATTGTTTCTTGCTCGCTATACAGACAAAACATACCGTTCATAGAGAAGGAAACAAGAGAATGCAGAAAGTAGTGTGTAGAGAGAGATCAACTTAATGCAAGGTAAGTCCAGTCAAAAGTCTGACAGCAGCAGGGAAGAAGCTGTTCTTGAGTTGGTCGGTGACCTTAGACTTCTATATCTTTTTCTTGATGGAAGAAAGTTGAAGAGAGAATGTCCTGGGTGCATGGGGTCCTTAATTATGCTGGCTGCTTTGCCCAGGCAGCAGGAAGCATAGACAAAGTCAATTGATGGGAGGCTGTTTTGCATGATGGATTGGGTTACACTCACTACCTTTTTGTAGTTTCTGCAGTCTTGGGCAGAGCAGGAGCCATATTAAGCTGTGATACACAACCAGAAAGAATGCTTTCAATGATGCATCTGTAAAAGTTGGTGAGAGTCGTAGCTGACATGCCAAATTTCCTTAGTCTTCTGCAAAAGTAGAGGCGTTGGTGAGCTTGCTTAACTATAGTGTCAGCATTGGGGAACTAGGGCAAGTTGTTGATGATCTGAACACCTAAAAACTTGAAGCTCTCGACCCTTTTCTATTTTGTCCCCATGACGTAGACAGGGGCATGTTCTCCTCTGTTTCCTGAAGTCGAAGATAATCTCCTTTTGTTTCATTGACATTGAGGGAGAGATTATTGCTACCTCACCAGATTCTTTCTCATTCCTGTACACTCTTGTCATTGTTTGAGATCCAACCCACTATGGTGGTGTTGTCAGCAAATTTGAATATTGAATTGGAGGGGAATTTGGCCACACAGTCCTAGGAGTATAGTAAAGGGCTGAGAACACAGTCTTGTGGCACACCTGTGTTGAGGATAATCATGGAGGACGTGTTATTGCCTATCCTTATTGATTATGGTCTGTGAGTTAGGAAGTTCAGGATCCAGTCGCAGAAGGAAAATATTGCGAATGCTGGAAACCTGAAATAATAACAGAAAGATGCTGGATCAACTCAGCAGTGGACAGAAAAACAGATTTAATATTTTGAGTCCATGTGATCCCTTCTACAGAACCCGAAACATTACGGAACATCTCTTCACAGTTACTGCCAGACCTGCAGGGATGAGTGCTGTTTTGTAATGTGAGACTTGGATCTTTTGGGGGGAAAAAGACCAACTTGCTAAATGGATTTGAAATGTGGGTTTGCAAGAGAACTGAAAGGATCAGCTAGACAGAAAACGTAAAATTAAAGCAAACAAAGAAATTGACCATAATTAGGAAAAGCCAGAGAAACTGGGGAGGCCATATCTTGAAAGAAACTGGGCTTGGAGGACGCCAAAAGTCTCCTTCCTTGTTTCTGACTGGGATTCTCAGTTGTCAGTGAACACGAATGAAGTTTTGATCAGAATGCCAAATTCTCCATTCTCACTTTCAGCGAGGTCGCCCTGGATAAGATTGGAGAATCCTGCCATTATGGAAGGAAGGTTTTGAGAGGCGGGGTGTGGTGGGGGAGAAGAAGGAAGAGAACAAAGCAGTACAGCTTTACAGTTGCAGGAACTTAATTGAAAAATTAAAAGTTTGTTGTCTTCTCTCAAACCTGTGCCAGTGAGCCAAGGATCTGCCTGCAGGCACACGTAAGAATTTAGCAACACCAATTTTTAATCCAACCGATTTATTTGATAGTAAAATTGCAAGCTTTCAACACTCTTGTGTCTTCCTCAGGCAAGTGCAGTGTTCTGGTCTGCAATAGCACACATCGAAGGCCGAAGGGCCTGTTCTGTGCTGTATTGTTCTACATCAGCACAGACAGTCAGAGATTGCTGATTACAATGTGAATCCTTACATCTAACCTGCTATTCAAGTGTTAAAGTGGCTAACAGTGTGTGAAGGGAATCCTGAGCATTGGTTACAGAATTGTGTATTTCCTCCAGACAACACAGTAAGTGAGGTTTTTTGCTAACCCAGACAAGTTACGGGGGTTACAGATAGTGTGTCATGAAGCCAAGATCCCTGTTAAGACCGTCCTCGTGTGCGGAGCTTGGCTATCAGTCTCTGCTCAGTGACTCTGCGCTGTCGTGTATCATGAAAGCCCCCTTGAAGAACGTTTACCCGCAGGTCGGAGGTCAAATGCCCGTGACTGCTGAAGTGTTCACCCACAGGAAGGGAACTGTTTTGCCTGGTGATTGCTGAGCAATGCTCATTCATCCGCTGTCGTAGTGTCTGCATGGTCTCCCCAATATACCATGCTTCGGGACATCCTTTCTTGCAACATATTAGGTAGACAACGTTGGCCGAGTTGCAAGAGTATGTACCGTGCACCTGGTGAATGGTATCCTCACGTTTGATGATGTCGTCCATATCTATGATCCAGCATATCTTGCAGAGGTTGCTGTGGCAGGGTTGTGTGATATTGTGGTCACTGTTCTCCTGAAGGTTGGGTAGTTTGCTGCGAACAATGATCTGTTTTACATCATGCAGGCACATGTTGCAATGTTGATAATGGTGATTATTTTCTTTATGGCCCAGAAATGCAGTGAGGCCATCCACCTCATATTATGTCTTCTGCAGCATGCAATTCATAAACTAAACCATTTGCAGTTATGCTGTGCTGAAGACTGGGCAAAATATCAACCAGCATGTCATGTTACTTTGGGTCTTGTCCCAGGTTTGAACACCAGCCACAGGATGTTTCTGTACTTTGCAAAATGCATTTTTTAGGCTATTCTATTTCCTCCGGTGACTGTGCCAGGTCAATGCCATTACATACTAGGTTCATGCAAAAAATGCTGCAAGCATCTTTTCCCCCTTTTGAGCTGCTATTTTTATTCAACCCACACAAAACAAAGAGGTTTATTTTTAGGTGGACTTGCAACGCAACTTTATAAGTGACAAATGTGTTGGGGCTGTGAGGGTGTCAAGGAAATGCGTGTCTTGAATGCGGTATCCAGTTCTTTGCTGTTAACAAAAGACAGAATTGTTTTCAGAAACTTAACCCATCATTCATAGGCCCGTAGGCAGTTCTCAAGCTGCAGTTGTTGGATGGAATCTGTAAAATGTCACTAAGGGGGGAACCCATTACATTTATCTTACGTCGCCTAAAATCAATGTAAAAAGACTGTAAAATTCATTGACCTCGTTTCCAGAACCTGATCAACTCCACAAAAACAGCTCATGCAACATGTATAACCATCGCTTAGCTGCTTACAAGAATTGTTTAAAAAAATTTAGTACAGGCTTGCTTAACAAAGAAAAGTCTGGACAAATTCCGACTTTGAGTATATGGGAGAAATAATTACTCATTCAATAAAAATTGTTGATATCGTTTAAAAGAATTATTCACTATTGCTCAGTTGTGTTGAGACTGAAAGGAAAAGGAATGCAACTTTCATTTATAGTGAACTTCTCATTCTCAGGATTTCAAAGCAGTATACAATCAAAAAATTACTTCTGAAATCTGATCTCTTGTTGTTTTAGGCATAATTGTATGTTGTATTGTGTGCAGTTTTGGTGTCCTTATCTGAGGAAGGATGTTCTTGTTTATAGGAGTACAGCTAAGGTTTACCAGGCTGATTCCTGGGCTGGCAAGCCTAGTTAGGATTGTATTCATTGTAATTTAGAGTGAGAGGGGATCTCATAGGAGCTTAAAAAAAAACTCTAACAGAGTAAATTCAGAAAGAATGTCCCTGCTGATGTGGAGCCCATAACTAGGGGTCACAGTTTGAGGATAACGGGTAGACCTTTAGAACTGAGGGTAAGGAGAAATATCTTCACCCAGAGAGTGGTGAATGTGTGGAATTCACTACCATTGAACATAGTTGAGGCCAACAACATGTTTTTAAGAATTTTTTCTTGAAGCTAAAGGGATTGAAGGATATGGGGGGCAAGGGGAATCAGGAAGTTGCATGTGATGATCAACCATGATCATAATGAATACAGGCTCAAAGGGATGAATGGCCTACTCCTGCTTTTAATTTCTAATTGGCAGCAAATTTGCACAATGCAAGATACCACAAACTTCAATGTGATGATCAGTAGCTAATTTTTTTCTTCAGAAATGTGGTTCAACACTAAGTATTGACTAGGACATTAGCAAGTCTTCATTCATTATGGTCCCAAGTGCGGATCATAATGAACAAAGACCTGCTGATGTCCATCTAAGCATGTGAATTGCTCATCCTAAAGAAAGTATTTCTTAACAATGAAATGCTCCCTCAGCACTCCTCAGCAAGTGACAGCCCAGTTAATTTGCTGAAGGTTCTGAATTGGGGTTTTGAGGTAACCTACAAACTCTCTTTTAGTTCAAATATTCTTATTTTCTTAATTTAAAAACAATAAGGCGTTCCCAGTTGTGCCTGATCAAACAACGTGTGAGCAACTAGTATTTATGAATCAAGTCAAGTTTATTAAGCAGGATATTTGATTTACTTAGCAAAAAACAGTGTAGATAGTGTGGAAGTTTCATATCTCCCAAAATCCAGGCTTCTGACTGCAATGGTTTTCTCCTTCTGATTTCTGAAGTGTCATTCAACTGTATTGTAGAAGAATTATACCAAAGAACTGTGCTGAGGAAGATGGTGAGCTTTTATCCCTAACTTTATCCACTTTTCTTCCTAATTTTGACTGTCTCTGATGTTCTTATTAGAAACTAATCTGAAATAATCTTTCTTATTGGCTGAGGGTCGCCTGTTGCCAGTTGATCTCTGTAACCAGAGGTTTGTAAGCTGAAATAGATAGCCATCTCTTATTCCCTGGGCACCAAAAGATTGCATTCTGGAGTGAATAAATGATGAATCCTTTTAGATCGAGATTGCTGTGAATCCTTTTAGCTACAGCAATACCAACAATGCAACGTCTTATCAATAACACAAGCTACTGTAGACAACTCACAAAAATGTATTGAGTCATTCCAATGGATATTAAGGTAATTAAGAACAAATGTTAGTGGTAATCCCTAGCGAGATGCCTTCATGAAATAAAGGATTTCTTGTGCTTTACATATGGTCACTAGATCAATTGTAATTAGCAATCCTAAATCTAATTTGGAGACGTGGTTTTGTCTAACAATTATGATGAAATCATGTTGAATTCAAACTGTTGGCCAAGACTTGCTCATTTGTAAGTTTCCTGGACATTTTGAAACTTTTAAGGTCACTAGATTATCAAGAAGAGTAGTAATCCTCAGACACAACTACATCTCTATTCTCAACTTGTCCCTTTTCTGCCTGTGATTTTGTATATTTGTATAAGGATCATGAATAAAAGGAACGTGACTGTAAGCAGTAGAAGGTCTTGCTGGATGAGTGCATCATTAAATCATAATATATATGCTCTTCCTTTCATTTGATGTCTAGATTTGATTATAGAAAATGATTTTGCATATCTATGGACCAGTTGGATGTGAAGTTTGCAAATGCAGCCAGTAATGCACAGGTTGCATTCCTTCTTTCTGAACATTAGTATCTGGGACTCGGGCTGTTGTGAGTACGGGTACTTTATTCATTCATCAAGACAATGTGCGATATTCAGTTTTGTGATTTGTCGGAAGCTCACTGCCTTCATCGTTCAAGAACATCATCTGATCTGTTCTGCACAATTTGTCTATCTTCCTGAGGTTATTTTCTTATTTGTTCGTTTTTCTGCAAACCAGACCTTTTGGCTGGAGAAGTTCTGGGAAAAGCTTTTGGGGAGACATCGGATCTTGCTGAACCTAGTAGAAGGTCTGTGACTGAGCAGTAGAAAGTCTTGCTGGATGAGTGCATCGTTAATTCATGATATATATGCTTTTCCTTTGATTCTTTGATAGATATTTCAAGACTCTGAAAGTGCTTGTGTAACATTTGGCAGCACACTGGCACAGTAGTTAGCACTGCTGCCTTATAGTGCCAGGGATCCAAGCTCAATTCTGGCCTGTCTGTGCGAAGCCTGCACGTTCTCTCTGTATCTGTGTGGGTTTCCTCCGGGTGCTCCAGTTTCCTCCCACAGCCCAAAGATGTGCGTGTTAGGTGGATTGGCCATGCTAAATTGCCCTTTAGTGTCTAGGGGACCAGCTAGGGTAAATGCATGAGGTGAAAGCAAATTATTGTGGATAATGGAATCTGAAACCAAAAGAGAAAATGCCAGAAAATCTCAGCATTGTGAGAGCTTTGACAAAGGTCATCTGGACTCGACGTCAGCTATTTTCTGTCCTTACAAATGCTGCTAGATCTGCTGAGATTTTCCAGCATTTTCTCTTCTGATAAACGGAGACGAGGCCTGGCTGGGATAATAGTGCAGACTTGATGGGCTGAGTGGCCTCCTTCTGCACTGCAGTATTCTATGATACCAATGTCCTTCAATGAAGGAAGTCTGTTGTTGTTGCCTAGTCCACCTACATGTGACTCCAGAGCCACAGCAATATTATTGCTTTCTAAATGCTGTTTGAAATGGCATTGCAAGCCACATTTTTAACACAGTTGAGGATAAATAAATGCTGGCTCAGCCAACGATACTTGGGTCCCATGAATGAAACAGAGATGGCGACACATAGGCATTACGTCTCTGCTAGCAACTCTGTAACAGTGATATCATTGAAATTTTTGTATATTTTACATTACAGCTGCTGTAACATGAAATGCAACATTTTAATGTTGTGAAATTCTGAATTGAGTGCTTTTGATTTTCAGATTTCTTCAAGTTTAGTTTGTCACATTCATTATTACAATGTTATTATTTTTCAGCAGCTGTTTCCTGATGTAATGAATTTCAAAATGATGAGTTAAGATGACAGAATGAATTTATAGTCCGGTCTGTGGATATAATAGAAGCAGTTACAAAACTCAGTGGGACTACGAATCACTTAAGTGCTCTAGTTAGATTAATTTCCACTGTTTTTTGAGAACTTCTTGAGATATATTATTTTGGAATAAAAGATATAATGTATATTTTCCAGAGAAAGAATTGCCACTGAGATAAATAGTGAGATATGGTATAATAAGCACTACTTGAGAGCACCAGAAGCAATTCTAGTGTTTACAGGTCAATCACTGCTTCTCTCCCCATCCCCACTGGTAACTTTTTTTTTAAGAAAGCTTCTTATTTGTGAGAAGCCTCGTTGACACACATTTCAAATCGACAGCCAGTGCTCTTAGCTAAAAACTGCATTGCAGAAAAGAGGAAAGCCTAAAAGTGTGCCTGTGTCAAATAGAACTTTATGCTTTATGAGACTACTGTGTAAAAAATATGTGGAGGTTTCTTTTTCTTTAAAGGTAGAACTAAATTAAATGCCAGAGAAAGCACTTTGAACTGAGGATGGGGTTGTATAGCCTTGTCTGTGTAGATCATGTGTATTTCGGTTGTTGATTTGGGATTCAGTGCACATCATTCTTTTTTATACTACAATTCAGTGTTCACCTACAAGTGCTGCAAAATGTAAATGTGGAATTACCATTACCATAGAAGGAAATAAAGAGAGATCTTGAAGGAAACAGGGGCGTTTTTTCATGAGTGAGAGGAGTTTGGGAAGAGCACTCCTTTCAGTTTCCCAATGCTGGAAGCAAGTTTCGAAGAACATTTCCTTTTAGCATTATTCTCCTTTTGTGGTGTAATCTTTAACTCAGAGCACAGCTGCAAATTTGAAACCTGAACCAGTGAGGCTTCTCACAAGTAAAATCTTTTTTTTGTGTGACTTGTGGGGATGGGGAGAGAAGCAGAAATGTAAGTTATGACCCTTAAACACCACCATTGCTTCTGGATGTTTTAGTCTGAGATGAGGGTGAGGTATAGGGTTAAGTATTTCAGAAACAATAGATAATGCAGTTTGCATTAGAGGTGTGGCAATTGAAAGCAAAATGGATTTGAAACTTGGCCAAGAGCTTCAAAGGGTCATGTTCTTAAGCTGTACAAGAGACATGCCTGGAATTGATTTGAGGTTCTCATTCTGATGTCATGTTTGTGGACCCAATTTGACCTTAATCTGTAATGAAGTCATTATGATTATAATGCAACATGAGGTGTGGCTTCCTGAGCGATTTGTCAAGTGAGCCAAATGTTGAGTTACCTGATCAAGTGCTCCAGGTTTGATCCTGGCAGCTGAGCTAATCAAAGTCAGGGCAGTGACTAAAGGGCTCTAATTAGTTCTACTGCTCAGCCAAGGAGAAGAGAATTTATCAAGGGTCCTCCTTTGTTGGAAGATTAGTTGGACATTGGGTAGCAGGCAGGATCAGGCTGAGAGGTGGTCCTCTTCAGAATCATAGGCATCAGATGCAAAATTACGCAACCTCCAAGTGCTCTTCCCTTTGTGAGTTCAGTATCTCTGATGCAGCAGTTCTGGGATTATACCCTTGCTGGGAAAATGTTAAATATTTACATGAATAAAGTTTTATTTTAAATCTTAGTTTGTCATTGAGGGATATTGATTTTCAAAATAATTGTGGATCATTTGTTGTGTCCAGACTGACCAGACCACCATTCCTTGACACAACTTTTTTCATACAAGTGCCACTTTTTGCCTTGCTCACTCCATATAGCCATTGCCTTCTTTTTCTAACTTTGTACTTCTGCAGCATTTCTGTCCCTGCCCCTGTCTGCTGCAGGGAATGGGCCTAGATAAGATGTTGTTTCAGACAATTGGTACAGATTTGATGGGCTGAATAGCCTCTTTCTTTATTGAAGGGACTTTGTAGATCCTATGGCTCATCGAGGTGACCTTTCTCCTGCACCTATGTTCTATCTAGCTCTAAGAACTTTGTGTAGGCTGTGCCCAAGTCAAGTTCTTTCAATAAGTTTGTGGGTCCGGTTTTTAAATAAAATTTTAAAGGGCGGTGAAAATAACAAGTTGTCCATTCATTTGTTTAAAAAAAAATTAAGAGGTCAAACCTTAAAAGCAGGCCATGGTGGTCCAGGATGATATGCTGATTCATGATAGCCAATCCCTGATAATCTGTAATGGAAGAATACCCAGGGTGAAAATCACTTTGTTTGAATTGTCTATCCTTTGCGGCAGTATGAGATCATGGTGACTTTTAAACTGCCATCCTTGTTACCAAGCTGCCGCTATACTTTCATCTTGAATTGGCTGCTGCCCAATGGAAAATTGTGCTGATGATAACTAAATGTAGCCAGGAATGGTGATGAGGCCTCTTCACATCCTGCTTCTCTTCACATTTCTTCATTCTGCCCGGGATGCCACAGTGTTTTCCTTTCGTGACTCCAGATAAGATTGCAGTTGGGGCTCAATGCCTGTGCATAATGTGAGGTGGACTCGCCAGCTTCAGACTGATCCCGTTGTCAGATGTTTGCACGAACAGTTTAAAATCCAGATCAGCGCAAAGCAAAAAGAAAATCTTGAATTAATGGATCATTTTTTCCAAGCACTCTTGAGATATCTTAAGTGCTTTGCAAGTAGTGAATTACTTTTTGAAATGCAGTCATGTTGTAATGTAGGAAACCTAGCAGCTAATTTGCACAATAAACTCCCACAAACAAGGTCATGATGACCAGATGATGTTGATAGAACAATAAATATTGAGGAACAAATATTGGTCAGGACATCTGTGATAACGTCCCAACATTTTAACTGCCCAGCAGTCTTGGCATTGTTGTGTGGGGTGGGGTTAAATTCCCTTCCCTTTGCACAAGATTCCGAGGAAAAAGTCTAATGAAAACAAAGTAAAAGTGGCAAAGGATCCAAACATAGTGAGCCTTTCAAGGGGCCAATGAAAGAAAAATTTTCAAAAAGTTGAATGTAAAAAAAAAAAAATGTTTCTAAGTGGGAGAATTTTATTCAATAATTTTGAAAAATGAATGTCATGGCATCTTGCAAATTTAATAAATTACTATTGGAATTGCTGAATAATTAACATCTTGTGGCCAGAGGATCAAAGCAAACGGGAAGGAGAAAATCCGTTTAACCAATCCTGCTGTTAAGAGTACATGGAGTATTTAAGACGCATGTTCGATTGAGAATTCTTCTATGCTTTTTTTCCTGGAACCACTTGAGTTCACTGTTATATTCCATTCTAAAACAGCACTACTACATCCTGTTTTCTCTCTCTTGATTTAATATATTATTGTCACATGTACTAACATACAGTGAAAAGGATTGTTTCTTGTGCGCTGTGCAGACAAAACACACCATTCATAGAGAGGGGAAGGAAAGAGTGCAGAATGTGTGTTACAGTTATAGCTAGGGTGTAAAGAAAGATCAGCTTAATGCAAGGTAGATCCACTCAAAATTCTGACAGCAACAGGGAAGAAGTTGTTTTTGAGTCAGTTGGTATGTGATGTCAGACTCCCTCCCTCTTCAGTAAGAAAAGTAACAAAGGGGTAACGCAGTTGCTACCTGCTCCATGTACTGACAGGGGGGAAGGGAGAAATGCAGCAGAACTTCAAATTTCAATTTTATTAAATAGATTGCAAATTTGAAGCAAGTAACTTGTGTATATTTTTACCTACTTTTTGTTTCTTTTGGAAGCTTTTCAAACATATAGTGGAAGTCTGGAATCTGATTTGGCTTGCACAAACTTTAAGTGCAGGCAATATTGCTAACTTGTTTATTTGACCTGTTCATATTTTTCTCCTGTTGCCTGTCTGAAGGCCTCAAATGTGTGCCCAGTTCAGCCCTACTTCTGTTGCGCAGGTGGGCTCCTTAAGAAATTCCAGGAAAGCTGAAGTATTCTTTCAAATGGTAACATTATTTGGCAATAACGCTGGAAGTAATGTAATGATCTGTCAAACAAAATAGCTTGATTTTTAAAATCTAGGAGAAATAGATCAGGCCAGCATTTCTGCTGCCTTGCCAAGGTTAGTATATTCAATGCAGGCTGGCTGAAGGGAGGACAGCTGCTCATTTTCACTTAGCTCCAGCCAGGCCTGGTTTCCCAGCTGCACACGCCACAAAGGAACACTCAGAAGACTTCAGTTATGCTGTCAGTCTTTGATGATTATAGTAAAAAGCTGGGTTTGGAGATGTGTTATACTGAATTTTATCAAAATTTACCTCCCAAGTCTTGTATACATGGGGGCATGGCAGTGTAATTGCTGATCCCCTAATTTAAAAGAAAAATGGAGACTGTTGCAAAAGATGGAATGTTTAAGGCTGCTTATGACAACGTTGTGCAGTCCAAATATTAAGAAACATACTTTTGTTGTGAAATGGAAAATAGTTGGTCACAGTGTAATGTAGATTTTTCTAGCTTAAAAAAACAAAGTTCAGATTGGAAAAGAAAATTATCCAATGTGGCGCGCGCGCACATGCGCGCGCACACACACACAAGAGCAAAATTAACAGATGGTTCATTGGAATAGTTTAGGAATTTTGGCAGGAAAATGTTTTGTAAATAGCTGTAATTGTCTGGTTGTCATTATCTGTCTGCAGTTTCTCTTTCAGTAAGTCTGTCTGTGTCCATTTTAGCAACCCATCTTCAATATTTGCTTATTTTGTTATTTTTATTTTTGAGCTATGTAAAATTACTATTCTGAAATATCCTTTACCCTACTAGATTTGCATACCAATCATTATCTTGTAATTGAGTCTGTCTATATTTGGCCAGTTTGTGAACCAAACTCCTCACTCACCTGATGAAGGGGCAAAATACTGAAAGCTGGTGTTGCCAAATAAACCTGTTGGATTTTAACCAGGTATTGTGAAACTACTTACTGTGCATTCCAGTTTCAAGGTGGTAGTGGCGTTGGAGGTATTGTTTCTAGCCTGGAGATCCAGAGTAAGATCTGGGATCAAATCCTGCTACGGCTGATGGTGAAATTTGAATTCCGTAAAAATCCCTGGAATTAAAAGTCTAATGGTGACCATGAAACCATTGCTGTTTAAAAACCCATCTAGGTCACTAATGTCCTTTTTAGGGAAAACAAACCTGCCATCTTTATCTTGTCTAGCCTCCGTGTGACTCCAGACCCACAGCAATGTTTGATTTTCAAATGCACTCTGAAATGAAGGACAATTAGGGATGGGCAATAAATGCTGGGCCCAGCCAGCAACATGAACATCTTGTAAAATGAATTTTTTAAAAAATTCATTCTTTTTTAAAATTGATTGTTGTAAAATCCGTGAGTTACACAGAGATGTGATAACAATGTGGAGGAATGCCAAGATCTCAGACAGTCGTTGAGCTGTAGGCAATTGCAGATTGAGGGAGGTGACAAGATAATGGAGAGATATGAAAATAAGTATTTTAAAATTTGAGGTAAAGCCAATTAGCAAATGACATGACTCCAATAATGTTGATTTGAAGTAGGAATATAGGCTCACACTGGGAGAATTGTTGATGACCCTTTGAACAATGCCTTGGTATGTTTGTTTGTACTGGCAACAGCCTGGACTGGGTTTGGTGTCTCATTTAAAAGAGAACCGTTTCTTAGAATGCAACACTCCCCTAAGGGTGTACTGCACTGAAATGTGCGTTCAAGTGCAGCGCAGAACATGGTCTCACATTTTTTTCTGATTCTGAGTTGAGAGCACTGCTAACTGAACCAAGATGACACTTAATGTTAAAAAATCTCCTTAATCACCCCTCCAGCTTCATTGACAAACATGATTCTTTTCTGGTCCATTTTGCATTATGGCATCAATATAGCACTGTTGGGGGGAAACCATGTGTGGCTTTTACAGGTGTACGAGGACCAGTGTAACAAACAGTTGAGTGGACTAGTGAGGGGAACAAAGTGAATTAATTAAGATCAGCTTTTTGTCAAGATTCTTTGTTCTCATCTTTCTACTGTCAGTTTTCTAAAATAAAAATGTTTTATGTAAAGCACATACGGCATCAGTTCATTTTTGCCTCAGGTGGATGTGTGATTGTTTGTCTCCAATTAAATTTTGATGCCATTCTGAGGTATGATCAGACAAACAAATGGTATTCATGAGAAGTTGAAGCATTTGCAGCTGTGTTAGAAATTAGACTGTGCAAGTCCTGACAAACTGCTTTAATTCCCAACCATATTTGGCAGATTTATTGGATGTAGAGAGTGAATAACATCTGTGTATGTTTATAGTTAACAGATCTTTAAGTTTGTTTATTGTGCTCAGAGATAATTGTTGGCTTTGCTTTTAAACCTGTTCTAATTATCTTTTAAATTATGTCACTTGTGAAAGTAGGTAGACTGTTCTCTACTCAAATCTCTTTTCTCATTTCATCAGCTGGTGTATTGTAGGGTTTTTTGTTGTTAACGTTTCTTGCCAGTGATTTGTGGTTACAAACTCAAATTTTTAAATGTTTACATCCATAATATGTATCCATAATAACCTTGATGTTAATTCAGGTGCAAGCTGTGGCTGACTCACACTCTGTCCTTCCAGTCAGAAGATTGTACCTTCAAGTCTTATCCCAGATGCTTTGAGCACCAAGTCCAGGCTGACACTCCAATGCAGTACTGAGGGAGCATTGCATTGTTGTGGCTAGTGGATTTCAAATAAGATGTTAAACCAAGGCCCTTTGGGTGCAAGTATGAGATCCTGTGACATAACTTCCTTTGAAGAGCAGTTGAGGTTTCCCTGGTTCATTGGCTCATATTTACTGCTCAGATAGCATTGCTGAAATAAAATTTGGCTGGTCTGATGCATCTCCTAGATTACAACCTTAGCCATTATTGCAGAAGTATCTCTTGCTCTAACTTTGGGACATTGAAGTTATGAAAGCTGTTATATAACTGCAAATATTATTTTCTCCATGTTAGAAGTAATGGTTAGAGAGGAATAAACTGCATTATGTTATTGAAGAATGCAACAAGCTTTGCTTATTATTGATTGGGGTTTCAAACTTTAGAAAATAATTTGTCAGGATGCACTGTATTAATTGGAGATGTCGGGGGTAAATTTGTTCGGATGCGCTGTATTAATTAGGAGACGTCAGAGGTACGTTTTTCACTGAGGTAGTGAGGGAGTGGAATCGGCTGCCATCGGTAGTGGTGGAGACGAATTCTTTGGCATCTTTTAAGACACTTCTGGATGACTACATAGGAGTTAATGGGATTGAGGGTTATAGATAGGCCTAGTAGGTAGGTATATGATCAGAGCAAGTTGTGGGCTGAAGGGCCTGTTTGTGCTGTAGTGTTCTATGTTCTAATATATAACTACCTCAGCTGTGTGTGCAATTATTACAGCCAGCCCTCGAATTCATAGCTAATGTAATTAAAACAGTGACCATTGCTCTTATGGGCCTTTCAGTCAATGGGTCAAAGTGAAAAATCAAAGCAGTCATGACAGTCTCTTAAGGCGAAGCATTTAGAACGTGATCTGCCAACCAAACTCAGTCTTTCACAAGCCAAATGTCTGTAAATTCTCTTTTCCCCAATCCCATGTCCCAACGAAGAATGGCCTAATCCATCTAACGCCTGCTTTCAACAGCCAACCATGTGTGTGAAGACTCCAGTAACTGCCATATGGACTCGGTAATGAATGATAACAATGGGGAATCCCTGCCAGACTGAATGTCACAGTAAGAAGTCTCATAACACCAGGTTAAATTCCAACAGGTTTATTTGGTACCACAAACTTTTGGAGCACTGCTCCTTCAGCAGGTGAGTGGAGAGTTGGGTTCACGAATAGGGCATATATAGTAACAGACTCAATTGTAAGATAATGGTTGGAGTGCAAGTTTTTACAAGAACAGACAATTGGAGAGAGAGAATATCACCGATTTAAAGAGATGTGAATTGTCTCAAGCCAGATAGTTAGTAAGATTTTGCAAGCCCAATGTGACACTGGCATCTCCACATCAAGAATGAATGTCGGCAGGATGTTCACCTTGTGTACAATGCTAAATGTCGCACAACCATCCAATCACCTAGGTGGGAGAGGGAATATAACCCTGACCTCACCATTTTCTTATCAGAATGCGAATGTCTCTCTGTGTGACAAACTGCCCTCCTAGACTTTCCACACAGTCAACACAGACCAATTAACACGTGGTTTAAAATCTCAAATCACATCATCAAAACCAATGTCAAGGTGGAACTTTTAGAAGATAGTCTGGCCTGGATTTACTGTTGCAGTGGAGAAAACTAGCCATCGCGTTCCCTGCTCTGATACCAAAACAATTTGTGGTCCAGCTTGATACTGCAGCAATGAAGACCATCCATCGAGGTTTCAGAGTGCAGTACATTTCCTCTTGGAGCCTTGATAATGAAGCTCCCTTCCAATAACGCTAACAAACTGGAGCAACCACAGCACTGGCAGCATCTTTGGACAACAAAGCTGGCTAGACTGCATAGAATCCATGTGCTTTATATACTGAAGCCATCAGGCCTAGAACTTCAAGAAACTTGGAGCATCAAACTCAGCAGATGCCATTCAGCCAACGAGGAAGCATGAACGCTGTTGTTGCCAAACTACTGGTCAACTCAAAAGGGATCTCCCAATAAACAACACAAACATGAGGCCCGATGACTTTACTTATCATGGAACTGGATGTCAGCCGAGCAACCACAAAAAAAGGCAAACCTACTTGGAACAGTGGCATCCTATGGATTTCCTGCACCATCTTTGCCCACCAGCAAAACAATGGTTACTGACACTCTTCCTAACTCTGGTGGAGAATGACCACGTTCACCAAATCTGGCATGAGGTGATGGAATAGCCCTGTCAGGAAAGCTTTTTATCCCGACTACAAACTCATCTTTCCCTTTTTAAAAGCAGGCTAACTTCGGGCACCAGAGCGTTTGGTGTGAACAGATATTTCCTACCACCATAAATGGTGAGGCTAGTTCTGATTGTAACTGCTAGACAGGATCCTCTTTTATAGATCTTTACTCAGCCTATGATGTGTAAACATGGATTAATGCCCAAACCATATGTGTCTCATGTTACACCAAAGCCGTTGATACAGCTTCATTTACTAATGAAAGTAATCTCTGGAACTCTTGAGACCAACTTTAGTTCAGTGATTACCAGTCCTGTCAAACTTTGCTAGCCCCTCCATTCGATGGGAGGCAGCAATATTCAGAGAAATAATTTTGTACTGATAGCAACTTTGACCTCCCTACCCACAGTGACTTTCAAGACCCCCACCTGAACTCAGCACATGGCTCTATGAAACCTATTCTGGTTAAAACATTTCCAACTCCAGAATACTAAAACTTTTTTTATTCATTCATGGTATGTGCATGTTGCTGGATAAGCAAGCATTTGTTGCCCATCACTAGTTCTCTAGAGAGTAATTAAGAGTGCATGTCTGGAGCCGCATGCAGACCAGGCTAGGGTAAGAACAGCAGATTTCCTGGCGAAAAGGTATTGGGCAGAAGTCAAACCCACCCCCGCCATTTACTGTCTCCCACACAACCAGTGGCTTGGTTGCCACTCAAAACCTCGCTTAGCTGAGCACATGGAAACCAAGTCATGAAGCACTGAATAACAACTTACCCCAACTCCAGTTTTGAAGGCACAATATTTCTGACGTTGCACTTGCTCTCTACCAAAGAATTGAATTGATTAAGGAACGTGACTACTTCTGCTCCTAAAACTATTCGAAAGAAGAAGAGTGCCTTAAACTTGAACTATATGTTGTGAAGCGGTATAGAAAGGGTGCCGATACAGCATTTGTAGCAACTGTTTCACCAGTGTCAGTCTGCCAGCAATCCGCTTGTGAAAAACTAAAGAGAAAGGAATCATAATCTTTTCATTCAAGAGGCTTTTGAATTTTACACGATTGCATAAAACGACAAAATAGCCTTTTCATTTTAGCTAAAAAAAAACCCAAACTTTTAATGAGCTGTGTTATGCACACTAGGGAGTGGCAATGACAAATAGTTTTCTTTGTCATCGCTTCTTGAAATAAATTCAAATTTGTGTCATATGACCTTAATCCATAAAGATCATGCTGCCACAGCAGATCCCAATGATAATTGTGAATAAGGGAGATTATTTAGCCTTTTTAGCTCAATCTGCAGTTCAAACATCACAATTTTCAACTACCTTTGTATATTTTCATTTATTTTGGCACTTCTATCCAGTTCAAGAAGACCATTCCAGGTGTTAATCACTCTGATGGAAAAACAGTGCTTCCTGCCAACGCTGAGCTTACTTATTAGAACAAAAAGAACAATAAACAATACAGCACAGGAACAGGCTGGTAAACCCACATGGTTTACTGGTTTACCTATGTAAATTGGGGTGATCCTTGCACTGTATTTATGCTGTAACTTGAAATGGTTTTGTGGATTAATCATTTGCTGTTTCGAATACTTGTATGCATTCAGCAAAGCAGCTCTCATTTTACTCCCTTCAAGGCTTGAAAAGTCTGTAATTTCAAGTGTTAACTTTAACTTTCCATGTGGGAACAGAACAAGTTCAAGCTGGAAATTTCCTTTTTAATGCCTGCTCGACCTTCCATTCACCTGGTACATTGGACAGGGTAGAGGTTTATTAACCTTTCCAGATAACACAATTCTCTGACATTTAGCCCTTTGTTTCATGATTTGTGTTAATTTTTTGTTTTTCTAACCAGAAATGTACTTGTTACTTAATGTGGAGTGTGCTATGGTTTCTCCAGTATTTTGTACTCCAACAACTACATTTATAACATACCTGAATGAAATGGATTTGGATATGAGGCACAATTCCACAGTTTGCAGACCACGAAATTTGGCAATGTAGTTTACCCTGAGCAGTGGCGCATGGTAATGTCACTGATCTGGTTAATGCTAAGGAGACATGGATTCAAATCCCAACACAGCAGTAGGTGGAATTTAAATTCAAATAAAATTTAAAATAATCTAAGATTGAAAGATAGTCTCAGTCGTGATGACTATGAAATGACTATGAAACCAAAACTAGAGGGCACAGCCTTAAAATAAGGGGGCAGGGGGTGCAGTTTAGAACAGAGTTGAGGAGGAACTTCTTCATTCAGAGGGTGGTGAATCTGTGGAATTCTCTGCCCATTGAAGTGGTGGAGGATACCTTGTTGAATATGTTTAAGTCACAGGTAGATAAGGGAATTAAGGGTTACGGGGAGCAAGCGGGAAAGTGGTACTGAACCACTTCAGATCAGCCATGATCTTATTGAATGGCGAGGCAGGCTCGAAGGGCTAGATGGCCTACTCTTGCTCCTATTTCTTATACTCTTATGACCATCGATTATCATATAAACAGATGAGTATCTGTGTCTGTCCCTGCTTTGGTGTACGTATAACCACAGTAAAATGTCTCTCAACACCAGGTTAAACACTGGCATCTCCAAATTATCCACAGTAATGTGTTTCACTCTTAACTGCCCTCCCTGGAGTGGTCCAGCAAGTCATTCAGCTCAAGGACAATTCAGGGTGGGGACACCCCCCGCCCCCAACTAAAGAATTGAAAGAGGACATAGACTTGTGAAATGGACAGATATTTGGCAGATATTCTTTAATGCAGGAAAGAGGTGAAGTGATGCCTGTGTACTAATTTGTATGAAACTCTACATTCTATTTGTTGCCTTGGATGTGGTAATCGTTGAATCCCAGAATTGTAGGTGCAGAAGGAAGCCAATTGGCCATGATGTCTGCATTGACTCTTTGAACGAAAAACTCAACTGGTTTTGCCTTCTCCCTGCATCCTGAAACATTTTTCCCCCATAACAGTCCAATTCTCCTTTTTTGGATGCTTCAGTTAAACTTGCCTCCACCACACACAGTAGGCAGAGCATTCTGGATCCTTAATCACTCGCTGGTGTGAAAAATATATTCCTCCTATCACTATTGCTTCTTTTTACTGGTTATTTTTAAAATCTGTGTCCCCATGTTCTTAATCCTTTCACTGGTGAGAACAGTTCATAAAGTCATTGAATTTCTACAGTGCAGAAAAAGGCCATGCAGCCCATCGAGTCTGTGCTGACCACTATCTCACCCAGGCCCTATTCCCATAATCCCATATTTACACTGCTAGTCTTCCTGACACTAGGGTCAATTTAGCATGGCCACTTAACCTGCCCTGCACATCTTTGGACTGTGGGAGGAAACCGGAGCACCTGAGGAAACCCATACAAACACAAGGAGAATATGCAGACTCCACACAGGCAGTGACCCAAGGCTGGAATTGAACCTGGGTCCCTGGTGCTATGTGGCATAAGTGCTAAACACAGTGCCACTGTGCCATCCCATCTCCTTACCTAGTTTGTCCAGATCTCTCATGATTGTCAACATGTCTATCAAAGCTCCTCTCAACCTTCTTTCCCATCCCCACTGAGGAAAACAGTCCTAACTTCTCCTGCGTTCATAACTGAAGCTCCAGATACCAGGAACCATTCTGGTGAATCTTTTCTGCTTTCACGTTCTTCCTAAAGTGTGACGCTTAGAATAAGCTGCAATACTCTAGCTGAAACTGAATTAGTGATTTGTTCAGTTCAACATAATCTCATTGCTCTTGTATGCTATGGCCCTGTTAATAAAATTCAAAAATCTCTCGGATCTTATTCAACCACTGCAATAACCAATTAAGTATCACTCAGAGGATATGTATTTTACGCAACATCTTGCACTCCATGTGTATTGAAAATGAAGGTCAATGGGTATGTGGTAGAAACGCTGTGTTTTCCACTACAAAGCCATCTCCAGTTCTTTAGGTCAAAGGCTGCGAGAGTTGAGGCTGGCTGTAGAATTTCTCATTACTTGGTTCTGTGATTGCTTGGCAGCCTTATTTCTCACTGTTATGTTGCCCTTCCCAGCATCTGCAGTATTTGGCAACCTAAGAAATCGCCTTCACTCAGAACCCTAAGGTCCAGTCCATCAGCATGCTTTTGCACATTCTTTCAATGGAAGCAGTCTTGAGATCACCTAATGAATTGCAAGGCCAAACACATCTATGATCTACTCATCACCCCTCTCCCTCTGTCTAAATAAGTGCAATTCTACAAGGTCTGTTTTGTACTGTAACTTTTGAAGTAGGTGGGCTTCTCACATGACGACAAGATGTTAACTAGGATTTCCTGCACTCCTTCCTGTTTGGCAATGGGTATGGAAAATATCATAAGAAGGTTAAAGCCAGTTTGCACAACAATGTTGAACCAGAAAGCAGTAGTCCTGTTTTTGTTTTTTTTGCCCCTCCCAACCGCCTGCCCCACTGTCAATGGCATTTCCTCATATTCAGGATTATTATAAATTAACATATAATTACCAACTCCATTAGCCCCATTAACTTCTCTGCAACGTGAAAAAATCCATTCACCATGGTTTGATGTCAGTTCGATGTGAAGCACATCTTGGAAGGCATGCACTTGGTGAACAGTATTCCCAAGAGAACTCAGAGGTGAGTGCAGCTCTTAGGAAGGGAAGGGTTGTAATGGGATGGTGCTGGGATAGTGCCAGCTTGATGCCAGGGTAGTGCCAAGGGCTGCACCTGTGTGAAGATTATTCCCCTGTTTGTTAGCTGCATAGTGGAGAGCATTAAAGTATCTGATTTCAGGGTGGCGTAGGTGAGTAAGAGGCCACCCGGCAGCAATACACTGTTGAACCCATAGCTTAAAGTTTTTTTTTCTAACTGCTGCAATATGCAGCTTCAACATTTCTTTCCCACCCGGCATTGGCCTTTGCCCATATTGGAGAATAGCCTGACTACTGTTTCAAATAAGATTCACCATATGGTGTACTCTTCTCTTGGAAGCCCAGCTGACAAGTATTGGTGGTTTTTGTAATCCATTAGCTGTGGTAAAATGATTGATTAATTCTCTACCTTGTTTATATTAAATTTATTCCAGATTGTTCCACTACAGTCGTAATTTTTTCAAAAAAAAACTGGTGTGTCAGGGAATAGCTAGGAAACCCAAGCATCTCTTTCAAAGCAGTCTAAAGAGGCCCAGGCTGAGCTCAGCATAATTAACCCTCCGTACTTTCAATCTAAACATACTTGTGTCACTTCTGGTTTCTGAGATTACCCACTTGCCATTGGGCCCCAGACACACATTCAAGCATACCATGGGCTGCAATACTTCCCTTTTCTTTGAGCAATTCTGGTATAAACAAGTGGTTCAGATTGTTCCTTTCACTTCAATCTGGAATAAACTATGAGATGCTCCAGGCCAAAGTGTAAATATGATCAGGCTGACATACCATCTCTTGTCTGAGACCAAATGCTGTGTTTTCTTTTCTCTCTGTGTAATTATGGAGAGGAACAAGGGAGATACTTGATCTGTGTAGTCAGGTTCAAAAGACGTGCCCTTTATTTAGTTGTATTGAATATAGAGTGGAAAAGCACTTGACAATCTAATGTACTGACAGCTTTTAAGTGTGACTTGTACAGCAGTTTCACTTGCATTGCAAATAGAACAGTGAGGGTACAACAAACTGCAATAAAGAGAAACCAGTTTTTAAAAATTAAGCTGAAGTCTTCAAGCAAACTGAAGAATTCTGTAAAGAGGTTATGCACACATAGGTCTAATTTAACTCTCACAATCAGAACTTTGAGATAAACAGGTATTTATCTTTGTTTGGTTCTGATAAGAGGCATGATCAGTTGAAACAACCTGCCTTGAAAATGAAGATCAATCTTTTTTGGTTTAAACGCAGAGTCAGTGTATAAAAACAGAAATATTTTAAATGATTTTCTTTTCAAGCTGCTGTGTTGATCAACTAATAATGAAATTGATTGCAACAGTGTTCATCTTTAATATAACAGCGCAAAGAAATTATTATGACATATAAGTTGGGAGCTTTTGGAGTACAATGGACATTTATTTATTAAGACCTAAATCATAAGTACCCAATTCACTTCAACTCCATACTTTGTTTATCGATTTGCTTTATCTGAATTAAGTGCTATGACAGTACCTTGGCAGCTGTTGATGATTCTGCATTGCAATGCCAGCACTAAATAGTTGGGCTGATTAACCCATTTGTGTTTTTCTTTATAATACTATTAAAAACTTGGCTGACGGTAATGTCATCTTGCAAAAGCTCTCCCCCTTGGAGCTTGGCGCCCCCTCCTCCAGAACTCCTGGACTCTCCCAACACTAGTAAAACAAAAACAATCCCTCCAGTCCTCACACACTCCCAGTGGTGTATTGTTGCCAACCTATGCTAATGCACACTCGCCTACTCAGTCCTATGGACCCTCCACGTGTCAATTCATGGCTACCCTCCCATCAACCGTTGTCCTTAACCTCACTGTGTCAAGTCACCTAGTATCTTTTGACAGTTGCTGAACAGTTTGACATTTCTAATGTACATTATTTGTACTTAAAATCATAATCATGTTTAATATTAGCAATCTCAAAGGCTTCCTTGCATCCCCTAATGGTGTCTCGAGACCCTATACGAAGGGGTATCCTACCAATCCAAAGATCCTCCAAGTTCAGACTTCCCCTACCTGTCTGCTCTGCGCGGTCCAGGATTCTCGCAGCTCTGTTCAAAAATTCCACCTGACTGGAGGGAGCAGTGATTTAAATGGCTGATTGTCTTTGCTAAATCGCATGTGTGAAGATCCCGGCCCAACTCCAGTCCCACCTCCGAAGGCGGGAAATGCTGGGTTCAGAAACTTAGAACTTGTATTATGCTGCTTTCGCTCTTCTTGATAGCAGATCAAATGGTAAAGAATCAAAATGGTTGCAAATGAATATTTGTGTGTTGCCTATAAAGGGTTTCACTGGAATGAATGGAAGATTTCGAATGATGACAGGAAAATACTAATTTTGGCCATTTTCCTAATGTCACCCATTTTATATATTTTTAGAAACCTTTACTGGTGTACTGGTGCTCCTACACCACCCCAATTCCTACAATTAATGTCCCCATTTTTCGATCTTGGGGCCTTTAAAGTTTGTTTCATTGATTTAGGTCTTTTTGGTGATGTTTCTGGGCCAATGCTTGTGTAATTTCCTTAATACTTCAGCTTTCTTCTATGTCCATCTTGTCCCTCTGTGACCTGCTCAAAGAAAACACAAGTTAGTCGGATCACAGCAGAACAAACTTCTCCTCACAAATGTTCCACAACGTTACATATACAATACGGACAGTGGTTATATTGGCAAATGCAACAATTATTTTCAACGTCGTAAGATCCTGTACACAATAGGAAGTAAAGAACCAGTTAGTCTGCTTTTGGTAAGAATTGTGGCCAGAATACTAGCATTACTTGATTGTTTTTATACTGTGTCATGGGATTTATCCAATATTATGCTGTTGTGCTGGACACAGTTTGTCAAATAGTTGCACAGGAGGGTATGGGCTCACACCCCTACTAGACCTTGCTTGTTAATTTTACCATGCAGACTTGCTGTAAGAGCCACTTGTGTCTCCAAAATAGCCCCAATCTAGGGCATGATAAATTTGGCAATAGGCTGCCTAAAACTCAGTTGTTGTTAACATATAAATCTGTGAACAGAGAGCAACAGAGACAACTTTGAAAACATGGGAATTTTAAGAAAAAGAAAGGGCCTTTAGGTTCATATCCTTCTCTCAATCATTGTTACAATATTTTTTATGCTTTGGTATCTTAATATGGGATATATATCAGGAATGTTATGGCATTGCACGTCTGCTTCTTTGTGTTATCTATTACTTTATACCTATTACCGTAGGATGTGGTGAAAATGACTACAGTGATATCTTTTAAAAAAAAATAATGGGTTTATATTTCATTTCTTTAATGTTTTTTGAGTTGACAGAATAAAAATGTACTTTTCCAATTTATGTCTACTACATTTTCTCCATTCTGTAGTTGCATTTCAATCCTATTTATATGTAGATTGGACCCCCAAGTACATTGGCAGTTCAACCTTCTGGCAGTAACTATAACAAGATTCTAGACTTCTGTATTCTGTGTTGCATTCTGTTATTTTATCTTGCTTTTATTATGCAGAGGATTTTTAACAACTTCTAGCTGCATCCTCCAGCCGGATTAACATCACATTTGTCGCCAGGTCTACTTAGAATAAGCCATTGATGCACGCAGGACAATGCAAAGAATGATCATAGCTTTCTGTCATACTTAATGCTTGTAACAAAACAATATGAATACTAATTTTAAATCAAGCGATATTAATTTCAGTTTACTGGTATGTTTCATTTGCATCAGCCACTCCATTTGATAGCAACTTCCCCATTCTCAAATTATCCCGAGTAACAACTTTTATCCTGAATTCTCTATTGAATTTATTAATGACTACATCTACAACTATAGTTTAGGATTCTCTGCATTTACTGTATCGTGATTTTAAAGACCCCTCATTGCCTTTACTATCCCAACCACCATTCAATTGATGTTTCTTACCCCAAGTACAATTTAAGAACTAGCATTAGTTCTGCACCAGTTGTGCTAATGCCATCAATTGGTGATTGAGACATTTTGCACTAACAACATGTCCAAGATAACATTTCTGGGTGTGCATATTGACCGTTATAGTGGGAGATTTTAATCTCCCTAGGGTGGATTGGAAAGTACTTAGAGCTGAGGGTTTGGATGGGCAGGAATTTGTAAAATATGTACTGGAAGGATCATTGGAACAGTATGTGGCTAGCCCAACTAGAGAAGGGGCTATATTGGATTTAGTTCTGAGTAATGAGCCAGGGCAGGTGGTTGATGTTGTAGTGGGGGAACATGTGGCTAACAGTGACCACAATTCTGTATACTTTAGAATACAGATGGAAAAGAATGCTTGTTGCCCTAGGGGCAGGGTGCTGAATTGGGGGAAGGCTACCTACGGTCGAATTAGGCAGGAACTTAAGGGAAACTGATTGGGAACTGTTGTTTGAGGGTAAGTCCACGCTAGGCATGTGGGACTCTTTCAAGGGAATACTGAAAATGTTGCAAGATAAGTACGTGCTGGCCAAGAGGAAAGATGGGAAAGGTAGGATTAGAGAGCCGTGGATTACTAGGGATATTGAGGACTTGCTTAGGAAGAAAAGAGAAGCGTATGATAGGTCGAAGCAGCTGGGAACTGAGACAGCATTGAAGGAATATAGAGAGAGTAGGAGGGAGCTGAAACAGGGAGTTAGAAGGGCAAAAAGGGGACATGAAATGATTTTGGCGGATAGGATTAAGGAAAACCCAAAGGCTTTTTACTCCTATGTTAGGAATAAAAGGGTGGTTAGAGGAAAAATCGGACCTCTTAGGGGCAGAGGAGGGGAACTGTGCTTAGAGCCCGAGGGAATGGCGGAGATCCTGAATGAATACTTTGCGTCGGTATTCACGAAGGAGAGGGGCTTGTTGTCAGCTCCTGTCTCTGAGGGAGCTGTGGACCAGTTGAGGGAAATATCCATACCGAGGGAGGCAGTGTTAGAACTTCTAGGTAGCATTAAAACTGATAAATCTCTGGGGCCTGATGGCATTTATCCCAGACTGCTTAGAGAGGTGCGAGGTGAAATTGCTGGGCCTCTGACGCAAATCTTTGTCTCTTCCTTGGACACAGGTGAGGTCCCAGAGGACTGGAGAATAGCTAATGTTGTACCACTGTTTAAAAAGGGTGGTAGGGATAACCCCGGAAATTATAGGCTGGTGAGTTTGATGTCAGTGGTAGGGAAGCTGTTGGAGGGGATTCTTAGAGATAGGATGTATAGGCACTTAGAGCATTGCAATCTCATTAGGGATACACAGCATGGATTTGTTAAGGGGAGGTCATGCCTTACAAATCTGGTACAATGTTTTGAGGAGGTGACAAAAACGGTGGGCGAAGGGCGAGCCGTTGATGTTGTCTATATGGATTTTAGTAAGGCGTTTGACAAAGTCCCTCGTGGGAGGGTAGTCGAGAAGGTCAAGGCAAATGGGATACAAGGACAGGTAGCTAGATGGATAAGCAACTGGCTTGGTAATAGGAGACAGAGAGTAATAGTGGAAGGGTGTTTCTCTAGCTGGAGGTCGGTCACTAGTGGTGTGCCGCAGGGCTCGGTAGTGGGACCTCCTATTTGTAATATATATAAATGACTTGGAAGAGGGAGTAAGTGGTGCGATCAGCATGTTTGCAGACAATACAAAGATGGCTGGACTTGCGGATAGTGAGGAGTATTGTCAGGCGATGTAGCAGGACATAGGCTGGTAGCTTGGGCAGACAGATGGCAGATGGAATTCAATCCTGATAAATGTGAGGTGATGCATTTCGGGAGAAAGAATGTAGGGGGAAGGTATATGATAAAGGGTAGACCTATTAAGAGTATAGAAACGCAGAGGGACCTGGGGGTGCAGGTGAACAAGTCTCTGAAGGTAGCAGAGCAAGTGGAGAAGTTGTGAAGAAAGCATATAGTGTGCTAGCCTTTATAGAAGAGGTATCGAGTACAAGAGCTGGCCTTTAATGTTGCAGTTGTATAAAACGCTGGTTAGATCTCATTTGGAATACTGTGTCCAGTTCTGGTTGCCTTTCTACCGGAAGGACGTGGAGACTCTGGAAAGAGTGCAGAGGAGGTTTACCAGGATGCTGCCTAGTATGGAAGGTCTGAGTTATGAGGAGAGATTAGGCAAATTGGGACTGTTTTCCTTAGAAAAACGTAGACTTAGAGGAGATCTGATAGAGGTGTACAAGATTTTGAAGGGGATAAATAGAGTAAACAGGGTTAAGCTTTTTCCTAGGATGGACTCAAATAGCACGAGGGGTCACGGGCGTACGGTGAGGGGGGTAAAGTATAATTTGGATGCTAGAGGGAGTTTTTTCACACACAGGGTGGTGGGGGTATGGAATGCGTGACCAAGTAAAGTGGTGGAGGCAGGCACTGTGGAGTTATTTATGGAATACTTAGATGGGTACATGAACAGAATGGGAATGGAGGGGTATAGAAAACTGATTTAAAATAGGGATCATGAGCCTTGGGAGTCCCTGGGAAGTGTGTAAATAGATGATGATATTGATGTACTTGTTTTTATCCTACAGGTGCTTTGGTCAACCTTGTTGTCTAACGAGGGGCATACACGCGATGGGTCGTGAGAGGGCTGCTCTTGGACCTTTTTCGAGAGTATCCTACTGCTTCACATCGTTAGTGTATGCTTGACCTGGACCATCTGATGGACAACACGACAGCTCAGTGACTATAGCTGTGCTGTGCAGATACATGGATTTGGGCCTTTGTCTGTGGGAGTTTGCGCATTCTCCCCGTGCTTGCGTGGGTTTTCTCCGGGAGCTCCGGTTTCCTCCCACATCCCAAAGATGTGCTCTTCGGCTAATTAGCAAAACAAATTCTCCCTAAATTGTCTCAAATTTGGTTTTTAATCCATAGATCTATAAACATGGACAGGGATTGCGTGTAGAAGTGGGAACATCGAGGTGGCGGCGCGGGCTCGTTGGGCCAAAGGGTCTGTTTCCTACACTGTTTTGTTCTTTGTTCTTTTTTTCTCTTGGTTATCAGTTTGCACATAACAGATTGCACTTTTTCTTTGTCCATCCAAAGATCTTTCAGCTGTCATCATCTGCAGAAAGCTAAACTGCAGCTTACCCTCTGTCAATGAACAGAAAATCTGTTCTTTCCTCTACTGAGCAACATCCCACTACTGCCTTTATTAACCACCATTTTGACAATGCCTTCTCTATATCCTATCAGCTAGTATTTTAGCCATTCTCTTTCCAACCTTTCAGGCATTGCCTCTTACCACCAAAGACCACGATGATCATTTTAGATCTCATGACTAGGATTTTGGCCTGCATACATTAAGTTTTTATTTCTTCTTGTCACAAGTAGGCTTATGTTAACACTGTAATGAAGTTACTGTGGAAAAATTCCCTAGTTGCTACACTTCAGTGCCTCTTCGGGTACACTGAGGGAGAACTTAGCATGGCCAGTGCACTGAACCTGCACATCTTTTGGATTGAGGAAACCGAAGCACCTAGAGGAAACCTTGGCAAATGCATGGAGAATTTGTAGACTCTGCACAGTGACCCAAGCTGGTAATTGAACCCAGGTCCTTGGTGCTATGAGGCAGCAGTGCCAACCATTGTGCCACAGTAGTGCTCCCATTCTGCTCCCACCATTCAAAAAAAAAAAGCATCTCATTCATTTGACCTTTCACATTTCCCATTAAGTGTCATGTCAATTCCTCCCCTCCGTTTTAATCCAGAAAGCCAGGTAAAGAAGGATAGAATTGAGCCAATATTTCTAAGTTTCATTTACTAAGATGAACATGCATCTCCAAACCTAGCTTCTCCAGTTTGTCTGCCTCTGTGTATGCTCTTTTAAGTTAAACCAATTAAATTAAATCTAACAGACTAAAGCGGCAACCCCTTAAAGGGATATTGTATCAAGCTGCAAAGGAAACCAAAACATTCAATCACAGGGATCGATAAAACACCCCAGTCCCTGCGGTGCCTACTGGGCACAGAAGACCTTGTCAGTTCTCATGGACACTGCAGCCCAAATATATCTGTGAGACAGGCAGTTGGATCAAACAACCCCATCTTTTCTACTGCCTGGCAAGTTAGGGCAGGCCCAAGAGCAAATACGTGAGGCAGTCCTTCCCGGACCCAGTCCGCATCAGGCGCTGCTCCTGGTTATTGGAACACAAGTGAATTTCCAATTAATACTCAGCAATGAATACTCCAAGAATCTGCAGGGGCTGAACTGATAACTCCCGAATTAATCTTCCATCCACATTTGGATAATTTTAATCTGTAGTCTATTCCTTTTGTTTTGTGAGTCTTTTTTTTAATTGAATATTTTAATCCTTCCCCCGCATCTGGACCCCAGCATCAACTTAATCCTCTTTCCGATCTGCACAATCATCTTCTCAATTCTTACCTTGCTCTACACCCAAACAGGAGAATAATCTCTGCCTCATTACCCCTGCTCTTCCATTGATTATCAAAACAATAAATTTCCCCCATTTCTCCTCATCCAGCATTCTCCTCTTTGCCACCCCCATCCCTATTTCCTCTTTCCCAAATCCTATCCTCTCTTTATTCCACATCTAATATCTTGGCTCACTTCATCCCACTTTTTGCTGCTTTTTGTCCCTTTTGATCAACTCTATCCCCTACCACCACCAGTCCAGTTACTAGTCCCCACCATCTACCCTTCCTTGGCCTGAAATACTACACTTTGGTCTTGATTCCCCATGTGACTTGCAGGGTAGATTAATAAGCATACAATAAAGAGAACACTGGAAATCCCCAAATTTTTCTGTTCCCTGCATGCAACAGCTTTACAAATCTCCCAATGTAATAACTCACTTGATCCTTTGTGCCTGTTATATTTTTCTTTGCAAAGTTTCTATGATATGGTATCTTGAAAAATTGTACCCATAAACTTATTTTAAAATCACCATCTTGTATTTGTGCGCGTATTGCAGTCTACCATGCCTGAGCTAGGCATTTTGATCATTTTTGAGATAGAAATTGTATTTGAAGTATCATGAAGCATTTTGACAGGATATGGCAAAGCAGAGAAACTTTTTCTTGTGGAAACTAACCCATAATTTCAATAAACATCAAATTACAGGAAACAATTCCATTTGTGGAAGGTCGATGAAAGGCATTTTGCCAACCCTTTTGATTTCTGTAAACCATGATGATTTATTTTCCTTATTGATAGCTTCTCACTGCTCCTTTGATACAAATAAGAGAATAAAAATCAGTGTTAATTGGGTAGTTCCATGTATGGGAAACTCCTGAACTTTAACCTTTCTAGGTCATGGGTAGCAACAAACAGTTCAAAGATTGACCTGCAAGGCACAAACTCTGCAGCTTTGAAATTGTGTTTTTTATATATCCAGTTTTACACTTTGGAGTACCGGAATGAGATTTAGAACCAGGTCCTTCATTATCTTTTTTTATCAGCATGGAACAATACTGTAAAGATTTTCTATCCTGAGTAGAACAATTTCTAAAACGACTGTGTACAAAAATACACCAAATAGCTTGATGCCTTTTTTAGTTGTGCTTTCACATTATAAATCTCATTTGTACTGAGTACACCGGTGATTTTAGATAAATTACAACGTGTTCTCAACAATTTATATTCTGCTGAGTCTATATATAAACAATGAATTAATCAGGATTGTCCAAACAATACACTTCACAGAATTATTACAGTGCAGAAAGAGGCCATTTGGCCCATCATGACTGCACCAGCTCTATAAATGAACGGTTCACTTTGTGCCATTCTCCCACCTTTGCCCCATAACCCTGCACATATCTCACTTTCGTGTTTGCTTCTGTTTCCAATTATTTTAAATCTCTGTCCTCTCATTTTAAATCCTTTCAAGGTGGGAACAGTTACCTCCTTTCTTCGTTGTCCAGATCCCATCAGATTTTGAACACCTCTATTAAATCTCTTCTCCACCTTTTCACCAAGGAAAATAGTCCTAACTTCTCCAATTTTTCATCAGAACTGATATTCCTCATCCCTGGAACCATTATTCTGAATCATGAATTTGGTGAGACAATTGAGCTGGGAATGACTTTTTTTTGTTTCATCATATCTTAATCTTGCTGATTGTTTCTCACATTATTCATATTTTCTATTGCCAATCTAATTGCTGTTGCTGTCTCTTATCTCTAAGCTGCATGTTAAATTTTCATGATATTGGATCTCATGATAACAAATCTGTACACGCATGTTTGTGTGTGTGCGCGCATCTAAGTGCTGCCTTAGAAACTTTCTGTGGTGCTGCCTCAGAATTGGCAGTGTGGTGTTTGTCAGTGGTGGAGGGATGGAATGTTTGTGAAGGGGTAGCAATCAAGTGGGCTGCCTTTTCCTGGATTTCGAAGAGGGAACTGAATATATTATTTCCAGATCATACCAAGTTGAGCAGGATGATTACCTGTGAGGAGAATGCACAGATGCTTCAGTGTGATTTGGACATGACAGATGAAGTATAATATTGACAAATGTGAGGTTACCCACTTTCGTAGCAATAAATAGGAAGACATTATTACTTGAATAGGTGTAAATTGAGAGGGGTGCACACTCAAGTAAGATCATGGTATCCTTGTGCATCAATTGCTGAAAGTGACCACGCAGGTACAGCAGGCAGCATAGAAGACAAATGGTATGTTGGCCTTCAATGTTTTATTGAGGATTTCAGTATAGGGATAGGGATGGTTTGCTGCAATTGTATAGGGCATTGGTGAGGCCACATCTGGAATATTGTGTGTAACTTTGGTGCCTTTATCTTGCCATAGAGGGAGTTGAACGAAGATTCCTGGAATGGCAGATCTGTCATATGAGAAGAGAATAACTCAGCAGTTATATTCACTGGAGTTTAGAAAAATGAGATGGAATCTCATAGAAACTTAAAATTTGAACAGGGTTAGACAGAGTAGATTCAGAAATAATGTTCCCAATGATGGGGGAATCCAGAACTAGAAGTCATAGTTTGAGGATAAGGGGTAAACCTTTTAGAACTGAGATGAGGAGCAATTTTTTCACCAAGAGGAATTTACTACCATAGAATGTAGTTGAGGCCAAAACATTCTCTGATTTCAAGAAGAAATTAGATATAGCTCGAAGGGTTAAAGGGATCCAGCTATATAGGGCAGAGGGTGGAATCAGGATATTCAATCTGAAGTTCAGCCATGATCAAAATGAATGACGGAGCAGGCTGAAAGTTCAAATTACCTACTAGTTTCTATGATGTTTATTCTGCTATTAACACCTACACTGGACCGTTCCTTTATGCCTTTATTACTATCATTACCAGTTCCTTTGCCTATTTTCCATGACAATTTCCCCTGTCCTCTAACTTTCTGTGACCTTTTCCTTCGTTTCACCTGCCCCTCCACATTTGTAATAATATAAAACCTTTACTCCTCTTCATTTCAGAAGAACAGTCATATCACACTCAGTGTTTGCCCTGTTTATCCCTACACAAGTTCTGCCAGACCTGCTGGGTTTTTTCACCACATTCTGTTTTTATTTCACATCTGCAGCATCCACTATATTTTGTTTTTTTTATTAAAGAAATTTAAAGGTTGTCGCAGAAAGAATCCAGAGATCATAGTTCCTCCAGGATAATTCTAAATTATGGTGGACAATTTTGACAGAAGTCAAAAGATGTTACATACATTATTCCTTGCTGAGCTTCAGTTGGTAGCATTGCTCTCTGAACACTGTAAATATCGGCTCCTGCTGACAACTCTGTCTGCTGTCTGTCTGTCTGTCCCCCTTTCTTCCTCCCTCTTTCAGCAGTTTGTCCTGTTCTGTGTGGCCTCCAAGTCATGCTGTATTTCAAGGGACATGTCACATCTTGGAGCCACGTGTTTGTGCAGAATCTCTGAAGCTAACTAAAGCTTCTTTAGCATCTGCCACATCACTTCCTGTGAGCTTTTGAAATTGAAATGACAATAGAGAGAGAGCACTAAACACTGTGGCAACAGCCAGAAACAGTTAATCGTTCAGTAGTTGATGATTCCTTTAAATAGTACTGATGGGGTGACCTTCCTGCTGCTGATGAGTGCTCAGCAGTGCGAGGTTAAGAAAGAACACTGTCTGGAGCGTTCAGCTTTAAAATGATATCACTGATGTAAAATCAGTGTTGCTATCATGAGTTCCCATCTCTGCATTCTTCAGCAAGTTGATCATTTGCATCAATTTGACATCTGGCATGATTTGTCCCACAAGTGTGTGTGTGTGTGCTTGCTCACATACGTATGTATGTGTGGGTGCTCTTTTTTGAAAGTCTAAAGTACTTGTTGTGCCCAGAAAACTAATGCTAATGACCTGAATTTGTGCCTAATGTTTTGTTAAGGAATTTATCCAGTCACCTTTTTAAGAAGAAAATTGGCAAGATTTTTAAATACTTGGCTTGAAATATAAAATGTTATTTGGTGAGGGCAGGAAGGTCATGTGTAGTTCTCAGCGTAGTTCTTAATTCTTTTTCTAGAATTTTTCTCTTTCCTTATTCCTACTTGTCACTTTTTCCTCTGTTTTAGAAAACCTTCTCAAAACCTTCTTGATCATAGTTTTGGTTATCTGACGATAATTCTCCATGTGGCCCAATGTCATATTTTGTTTTATGATATGTCTGTGAATGTCCTTGGAACATTTTATGACATTAATGTTGTTCTGTAAATGTAAGTTAATTTGGTATTGTGCCGTTGCTCACCCTAACCTTTGTATACGTATGCATGTTAAGGTTTGACAGAGAGGGTACGAGAGAGAGCATTTTATTTGAGCAAGATTGCTTGATCCTCCCTTTGATCCCTGCTCCTGCAGTTCTTGAACTCCTGAACTGCAGTCTGTCTGTTTTTATTAGCCTTGTCTGAAATTGGCTGAGAACAGTGTTAACCTCAACGACGTTTTTGGGGAAAAAAAAAAGATATTGTGGATAAGATGCAGCAAAACTGAGTGAATTAATTGTATTAGGTTAAACTAGCTGATTATAGACAAGGCTCTTAAGAGTTAAACGGACTCAAAATGTTAACTGTTTCTCTGTCCATGATTGCTACCAGTAGTGTTCAGTTTATGCGGCATTTTTCTGCTTTCGTTTTGTATACAAGGTGATTGAGCTGTTTGCTTTGATGACACAGCAGACCTTTTTACCCCAGGGAGATCTTAGATCTGAAGAAGAGTCATGTACCTGAGCCTAATATCAACCACTTTCCTTTTCTACTGGTTCTGCCTGCCTTGTTGAGTTTATCCAACACTTTCTGTTTCATTTTAGTTTGATTTGATTTATTGTTACATGCGTTGGGATATAATGAGAAGTATTGTTTCTTGCGCACTATACAGACAAAGCATACCCTTCATAGAGTACATAGGGGAGAAGGAAGGAGGCTGCAAAATATAGTGTTACAATATAGCTAGAGTGTAGAGAAAAATCAGCTTAATATATGGTAGACCTATTTAAAAGTTTAATGGCAGCAGGGAAGAGGCTGTTTTTGAGTTGGTTGGATGTGACCTCAGACTTTCGTATCTTTTTCCCGACAAGAGTAAGGTGAAAGAGAATATGTTTTGGGTATGTAGGGTCCTTGATTATGCTGGCTGCTTTTCTGAGGCAGCAAAAAGTATAGATTTGATTTGATGTATATATGTGACAATAATGTATGTAAACAGTGGAATATGTTGTTTCTTGTGCGCCACACAAAGTATACCGTTCAGACAGAAAAAAGGAACGGAGTGAATGCAGAATGTAATAACGAGAGCAAAAGATACAATTCTACGTGAGGGCTCAACGCTATAGCATCAGATTGTGTGCATGTTGAGGGCTCGGGCTATTTGTGGGTTAACTCCACAGCAGCAACAGATTGTGTACATATTGGGGGCTCACGGCTGTTTGAGGGTTAAGTCCCCAGCAGCAATGCACCCTGACATGTCCCTTCTCAACCCAGCTGGAAGTGCACAGCTCGAGCTCCAGTCAGGTGACACCCCCCCCCCCCCCCCGAGCCAACAGCCAATGGAGTGCGCGGTCCGGGGCCCCGCCCCCTCCGGCGGGTGGCGGGGGCTCGCGCGGCCCTCGCTTCGCTCCGGACAAATTTCAACCGCCATCTGTCCGTGAGCCTGCCCGGGGAGATCACCTCACACACTCGCACTGACAGAGCATGGGGGAAATAACGGCCACCACCGCCTAAGATGGGGAGCTCCCACCTCCGGAGTAAAGGATTACCTCTAGGTAAATGATTCTTTTGTGGATTTTTTTTCTCTTTTGATTAATTTTGTGATTGGGTGTGAAGTGACTTCAAAATATGTGGGGCGGGGGAGAGACGATTGTCAAATATGTTGTGTGCCGTCCACAAAGCATTCATTCCAACTACCTTCCCCTCGCATATAGATTTCTGCTGCTGTTGTGCTGCTATTGAAAGTGTTGTTCACCGAGGAGTTAGTTGTAATCCCCTGTCCTCCTCAAGCAGCCTTACATTAAGATATTTGGAGACACCAGTGGTAGCGGCACTTTGTATGTATACTTCATCATCCCGGTCGTTGTACGCCGCAGCTGTTCCCCCCCCGCCCCGCCACCCTGCCTTCACTTTTTTGACAGAGGAAGACTTTGTTCTTTGTTCATTTAATTCTGAAATGGCTGGACCTTTTTCTTTCTTCCTCCTCCAAGTTGCTGTTGAAATAAGTGAAACCTAATTATATTCCCATCCCCGAGAAAAAAATGCCCCAGCAAAGTTTTTAATTGTTTACTTTTAGAGATTTTTAAAAATGTTAAATGTGTTCCCTACCACATCCACCCTGCAGTTTGAGTGAGTGGGAGAAACATCAACTTTCTGCATTAAAATCTTGTTGTCTTCATTTCTGCAATTTCAGTATATGGGATTCTTGTAACTGCAGGCAGAATGGTCTTCAATGAATGTTGCAAGCAAGGACAAGCCTAACGCTCTCTTTCTAGTTTTACAAAATCTGATCTTTGGGTTGCGCATAACATCTGCAGAGGATTTTTTTTTGCTTGCTTTGGAAATATTAGTTCAGCCGTCAACACTTTGTACTTGGCTATTTCAGTTGCTTTTGTTTCAGGCTGTAGGAGTTCTGGCTGATGCTGACATTTTTCCCCTCACAAAAAAGAATCCTGCCCTACTTTAATAGGAAAATATGAAGCATTGAATCAATTGTGTGAAAGATGAAAGGGAATTCTCTATGTCTAATTATTTCCTTAAATAGCTTATTTAATTGATAAAAATAGAACTGTACCCAAGTGTAAACACGGTTAATTGGCATTGCTTTTTAGCTGTTATGATATTTTCATCAACTGCAAACTCTTTCCAATAAAGATATTAATATTTAATGTTAGTATGCTTGGTATTTCCTGTCTTGTTCCTTGAGTTGGCCTTCAATTGTTGTAGCAGTGAACAAAATCACTGTCCCTTTGTCACCTAATTGGTTCTTTCAATATTTCAAAATAGTTTTTTTTAGTTGAATTTAAAACCCACTTAAGCTGTGAATTCTGCTGACATGCTACAGTTGCATTTTCCTCTATGTGGCTTCATAGGAATATTTGTGAAGCTTAATTTGGCACATTCCAAGAATATGAAGACCAGCACAACTTTGGAATATTCTGAATATTGCAAATGAATTTTGTATAGATGTGCTTATGGATTTCTGAATGGGTGTGATGCTGCTCCTTTTAATGGAAGAAAAGGACTGAGGAAAATATACACTAATAGTGTCTTGATATCATAATTCAAAAAAAAGTCATTGATGGGATGTGGATGTCACTGGCTGGGTCATCATTTTATTGGCTTTGAACTGAGTGGCTTGCTCAGCTATTTCATTGAACTGTAGAATCCCTGCGGTGCAGTATGAGGCCATTAGGCCTCATTGAGTCTATACCGACTCTGACAGAATATCTCATCCAGGCCCACTCCCACCACTCCACGCATTTACCTACCTACATCTTGGGACTCTAGGGGGTAACTTATCATGGCCAATCAACTTAACCTGCACATCTTTTTGACTGGGAGGAAGCTCTTACAGTCATGGGGAGAGCGTGAAACTCTGCACTCACCCAAAGCCAGAATCGCACTGGCTTTCCAGTCCGTGGCACTGGAAAGCAGCAGTGCTAACCGCTGTGCAACTATACAGTGCAGAAGGCATTTAAAAATCAACCACATTGCTGTGCCTCTGGAGTCACATGTAGGCCAGATCAGATAAGGATGGCAGATTTCCTAAGTGGACATTAGGGGCCTAATTTTTATTCTCTTGCCTGTGATGCAAATTGTTTAAAGCTTCTACATATCCTAATGATGACAAATGGTAAAGCTGTGAACAGTGTCATTAATTTAATGAGTATATCCCAAGATTTGTAAACTGTTGCAAACTTAAGAAACATTTAAGTTTATATTTTAAGAATTTTAAATTTTTACTTAATTTGCACTATAGCACAACATCAGTCCAACAGAGATGAATGGATTGTATTCTTTAAATTTTTACTTGTTTGAAATTTCCAAGTGTGATGCTGATGCAAATATTTTTTTAAGCAGCCAAGAAAATGCAAACATCGACAATGCATAATTTGTAAAACAGAAGTGTCCTGTTGTCAAGAAGTGATACGAATACTATCCTCTGACTTAAAATTGTGTGCTGAATGCTGTAAGTTGGCTTTCAGTTATACACTTCAGCTTACCCCTCACCTGTATTATATAGCAGCTTATTCTGGTTGGAGAAAAACTATATTTTGTACTGTCACCAAAAATAAGCTTCAAATTTAGATCCAGATGGTATGTTTATACATTTTTAATTTTTTTTAAAAACTAATCTCCTGCTGGTTGAGCTTTTGTACCTACAGACAAAAAAGTTGAAAGCTTAGATAGATTGTTCTCAACTTGCTTCAACAGAAATGCAGGGTTCTTTTGCCAGCCAGGTTCCTGCACAGAACCTTACAAAGAATGTTTCCTCTGTGTTTAGAGTAAGGTTAATGGTGTTCATTGCAAGCAGTCGAGAATTTTTTTGGCTGAAACTAGCATAAACAAAATCCTTCTCCTTTATGGAGAAAGGGCATTCTAGCCAGTAAAGTAGGACATGAAGCTATTCTTTTCATTCATCACTTCTGTTGTCTGATCATCAGCATTTGTCACTGCAACTTATTTTAGAGTCATTGAAGTTTACAGCATGGAAACAGACCCTTCGGCCCAACTTGTCTATGCAGCCCAATTCTTACCACTAAGCTAGTCCCAACTGTCCATATTTGGCCCATATCGCTCTGTACTTATCTTACCCATGTAACCATGTAAATGCTTTTTAAAATACAATATTATACCTGCCTCTACTACTGTCTCTGATAGTTTGTTCTGGGCACTCAACATCCTCTGTGTGGGGAAAAGAAATTGCCCTTCTGGACCCTTTTGTATCTCTCCCCTTTAAACTTGTGCCCTCTAGTTTTAGACTTCTCCCTTTTGGGAAGCAATAGTTGACAATCCACCTTATCTATGCCCCTCATTATCTTAAAGACCTCTAAGATCACCCCTAAGCTTCCTATGCTCTAAGAAAAAAATTCCAAGTGTATACAGCCTCTCTTTATAACTCAAACTGTCAAGTCCTGGTAACATTCTAATAAATTTTGTATGCACTCCTAGTTTAATAATATCCTTCCTCTAATAGGGTGACCGGAACTGTACATACTATTCCAATGTGGCCTTACTAATAACGTCTTGTACGACAACCTTTCAAGGAGCTATGAAGCTGTATGCCTAGATCTTTGTTCTACAATGCTCCCCAATTCTACCATTAACTGAGTAGGTCCTGCCATGATTTGATCTAGCAAAAATGCATCATCTCACATTTATCTAAACTAAGTTCCATCTGCCATTCATCAGCCCACGGGCCCAATTGATCAAGATCCTGTTATAATCCTAGATAACCTTCTTCACTGACCACTATGCCACCAATCTTGGTGTTATCTGCAAACTTACTAATCTTGTCTCCTATACACTTAATAAAATCATTAATATAAAAGACAAATAACAGTGAACCTAGCACTGATTCCTGAGGCACACTGCTGGCTACAAGCCTCCAGTGTGGAAAAACACTGCACAACCACCCTTTGTCTTCTGCCATCGTCAATTTTGTATTAAATTGGCAACCTCACCCTGGATCCTGTAAGATTTAACTTCAGGCAACAATTTATCACGATACTTGTCAAAGGCCTTTCTAAAGTCCACATAGACAACATTGACGGCATTGCCGTCATCTACCTTCTTGGTTACTCCTTCAAAAATCTCAAATTCATAAGACATGAATTTCCACTGAGTCATGCTGACTGTTGCTAATCAGTCCTTGTCTTTTTAAATGTCTGCAGATCCTGTCTCTCAGAATACCTTCTAACAGCTTGCCCACTACAAAGTTATGTTAATTGGTCTGTCGTTCCCATTCTTTTTGTTGCAGCCCTTCTTAAACAAAAGCACAACGTTTGCTACCCTCCAATCTTATTTAGCATTTTCGTGGCTAGAGAGGAAGCAATGTTTTTGGGTTGGAAAGAAGCAAAAATATGAAGGTTTGTCCCAACTTGAAAATCTATGATGGCTGATATTCCTGTATCATTTCTGGATTCTGGGTCCCAGACAAAATCTAATTTGGTGATTGCCAAGTTCAACCCAACCCTATTTTTCTACTTAGAACAATTTCAAACCAGGAAGTGGGCCAGCAGCAAGCTTAATGAGAAGCAATGACGGTCATCATGGTAGCTTCATACTGCTGGGAGAAGTTAAGTGGTATTTTCCCACTGAAAGTTGTGGCCCCCTTGAGCTTTGTTTTGTGACACAATGAAAAATATTTATTCTGTGTAAGTAGGAAATTATTGTGCTGGAAATGAAAGTCGGCAATCCCTACAATGTTAACTCTTGTTTTATTTGTCCACTCATACTTTTTTTTGGTATGAATTTTTCGGCAGCTCTCTCAATCATCCACCCTCACATTGTTTCTGAGGCCCTTTTATCAAAGATATGACTTTCTGCCCTTTTCTGCTAGTCCATCAATTAATGCATTTATTGAATTGAGTTTCACAGCATGTCAAGGTAGGATTTGAATGTACAACATGTGAGCTTCAAGTCCAGCAGATAGTTGTTTTGCTCAAAAATATCCTAACTCATGTTTCATACAAATGCAGTACTATTTTTTTCACTCTTGAGCTTTATGCCCCTATTTGTGCAGCTATTAAAGTGTATTTTTAATGACTTGATGTACTTCACTCTCATTGTCACAGTAATATGTATGTGAACAAGTGGGTCTGGGTTTTCCTGTTCAAGGCAGAAATTAGATGACAGGCATCAAATTCCCACATTTTTTCATTAACCTGCTGGAAGGTGGGATTTTCAATGTCTTGGTGGCTCTAGAAATGGGATGTGAAGTCAGCTGCCATGTTAAATGGCCAGATTGAGGTAATTAGCTTCCAACTTCCCAATATTTTCATCACAGTGGGCATTTGCTTAGTTCTCTGCAAGGCTGACCAGCTCCAACTGAATAGGAACAGGGGTGGCAATGTAGAAGTTGTTGTTTCATTTAATGCACAAAGGTAGAAATATGGGCAAAACAATTTCTAAGCAATGAAATGCTAATAACCATTCTCTCCCTACCCAACCTGAGGTCCCATTTTCCCCAGTCACTTTTAAGATGAAGGTCCTTTTTTAAAAAAAAGTGTTGTGCACAGAGAGTAGACACAGCTGCAGGACTGGGAGCGGAGGAATTTTTTTATTCATTCATAGAACACGAGTATTGCTGGCTGGCCAGCATTTATTGCTCATCTCTAGTTAACTGAGGGCAGTTGAGAGCTACATTACTGTGGCTTTAGAGTCACATGTAGGCCAGACTGGGTAAGGACAACAGATTTCCTTCCCGAAAGGACATTAGCAAATCAGATGGGTTTGCCCGACAATCAATAGTGGTTTCATGGTCATTAGCGGAGTCTTAATTCCAGATATATTTTATTGAATTGAAATTCCACTATCTGCCATGGCTGAATTCAAACTTTGGTACCCAGATCATTAGCCAAGTTTCAGGATTAATAGTGCAGTGATAATACCATCAGGCCATTGCCTCCCCGTGGGGAAATGGAGGAGGCACACCACAGAATTGGCCACATTCTGGCCCAAACTGGCAACTGTTGCTGTCGCTGCTGCTCTCTGCAGGAAACTTTTTTTTTCAAACAAAGGACCTTCAGCTTAAATGACTAGGGAAAATGGAGACGTGATCTCGGGATAGGGTTGGGAAAGGATGGTTATTAGCATTTCATTGTTTAGTAACTGTTTTGCCCACATTTCTACCATGTGCATTAAATAAAACAATTTCTATATTGCCACCCCTGTTCCTGTTCAGTTGGAGCTGGTCAGCCTTGCAGAAAGCACAGCAGACGCCTACTTGATGAAGATATTGGGAAGTCAGAAGCTAATTACCTCAATCTACGCAATTAACAAGGTAGCTGACTTTACATTCCTGACCGGCTCTGCTCTTCTTCCTCCCCACCCCAGACCTCAACTCAGCAAAGTTGGAAACAGAAATACAGCCCACCTGACCATTTGTTTTTGCCGCTGCATCTCTGTTCACTCTGATCCAAGACTTAGAGACTCTGCACCTACGTGTTTCATCCACGTTCTTCAGCATCTTTCCTTTGAGTATTTATTTCAATTTTTTTTCTTTCCCCCATAATGGATCATATAAAACTGTAACCAGCAAATGTTTACCCATTCTTTTAATCTGTCCGCATCTTCTGCAACCATTCTAGTTGCTAAACTTATTACTGTTGTGTTATCCACATTTTGCTTTTTATGCCCAACATCAAAACACTGTGCATTGAGAACAAAAATTGGATCAATCAACACCCTTTTCTGTTTCCTGTCTAGAGCCATCATTCTGTCCAATCTACTACTTTCCTCTGTTCTACTTGTCCCTTTATAGCAAGATGTTGTGTGAGGCTCTTTACTGAACAATTTTGAAAAATTATTTTTGTACACTACATCGATTGCATTTGTTATCTGTCCAATTAGCCACATCTCAAAATACATTGAAAATTTTTTTTAAACATCCCTTGTCTAATATATCAGCACTATGACTGCCTTTGATTATTTGTGCATTTCTAAATGTCTTAACTGTGATTTAGAAATTTAACCTCCTCGGGATGTGCGATGCTTATCTGTTTTGTGTAAAAACTCTTTCTTAATACAATTGTTAAGACTTTGTTTGTTTAAACTGGTTAGTAATGGTGTTAAAATAGCACACCAAAGAATTTTACATAGGTGCGTTAGGTAGCATGCTACCAAAACAGAGAAAATAAGGTGTCAAGTTACTAGACAATGCAGAATGAATGTCTTGTCAAAAATATGCATATGTAAATAAAATGCTAGAAGATTAATATTTTAGAGGAAAACATCATCCACTTATTTCTTGTATGTCATGTCTACTTATTTTGTAATGTAATAGTTCCCTCCTCTGATACAATTAGCTGTTTGTTTAGCATCTTAACCATCACAATCCAAGTCATTGATGTAAATTTGAACCTGAAAGTCAAAATGTTCATCCTTGGGGCCCTGCAGTTCACACTAATACCCTGAAGAACCAATCTCCTTATTCTTCAACCAATTCCTTAACCATGCCCAAATTTTATTTTGATCTTTATGCCTGATGTGACCAGTCTGAGTTGCAAGTATAACTTGCAGAATAGAATTTAGCGTGGTTGATCATAGGAACAATCCAAACAATTCATAGATGAAGTAACAATTAAGTAAGGCTCTTATGATTGGCTATCTTCCTCAGGAAACTGAGCAGGAACACAGTTTAAATATAGCTTTGTTAGCTATGGCTGTCTGTTCTGGTTTCACATGAGTAGATTAGCATCTATTGCAATGACTTGCACATAGATAGCCCTCCCTCATGCCCATTGCTCTCCCAGTAGTATAAAAATCTTCCTGCACCAGGATATATGCAGTAACTTTGTAGTACTAATTGGGCTGTATTCAGTGCAATGTTTGATGAATCTGCATGCAGTTCAGTAATTGCTGTATGAATTTTTTTAAAAAAGCGTAAGTCTCTCAAGATTTTGGAAGATTGTTAAAGGTTTTAAAAATCATATGGTCTGTCTTGCACTTGAAGTAGAGGGGAGGAGCAATGAGATTTTATTCAATCTGTCTTTCTTTTGACTGTGGCAATAATGCACACTCTAATTGAAGGGACAAGGCCTTTGCATCATTATTGAAATATGGTATTTAGTTTGTGGAAATCTGTTATATTTGTATGCCTTTAGTAAGAATGATACTTTGATAGAAAGCTTTGATAGAAATATTATAAGTTTACTTTGTATCTAAAGTGCCATGAAATTTTAGATTGTTGAAAAAAATCTGCCATATTCATGATGTATTGTGATCTTTTTGAGAATAGTGTCAATCATTCTCATGGTTAAAAGCATAAAGTTACCTTACTTACTGGACCTTCATTTGACAACTTTGAATGTCACTAATACCATAACCTGCAGTTATACTCATCCTGGATAGCACAATTGATGTTTTAAAACATTTAAAACAAACACATGGAAAAATAGAGTATAGGATTTTTTTTCCTGTGTGAAGGAAGGCTGAATAGGTAAAGGCGAGTTCAAGTTTGTGCCTGAACCACAGAACAAATTGTCTCTTATGTAGTTTATTACTATCCAGAGCAGCAGTGCTATTAGCATTGAAATTAAGTGCCAGAATCGATATTGAATTTGAAATATTGAATATCAAAGTCTGAAATATAGAAAGTAAAATCCCAACAACATAAAATGTGATTGGGAAACTAACTGAACTGCAGTAACTTACTCTTTTTACAAGAAAGCATTCTGTAGAATAAGAACTCCAAAAGGGTATATCCAGTTTGAAAGTCATTTTGGATTGATACTTATTTGTATTAAAGTCTCATTTACACACAATGTGAATAGCAGTGCACGCTTGTTTTCCACTTTATTATTAATACATTGTTAATTATATTTAGAAAAGGCATTATGGCTATCGCTGGGTTCCAACAGATGAAGCAATGAAGATTTTTTACACAAAAATGATTACATATGCACAGTGGGTCCTTTTCATTGCTTTTTTTTAAACTTTCTACCCTGTCGTGCAAAGCCAACGCAAGCAAACAATAAACTGTTACATCAATAATTGTTCTTTAATGAAATTCTTTCTTACTGCCATAGCTCATTGAGTATTGATTTTAGACTTGTTTGTGCAAAGAACTAGATCTGAATTTGTGTTACTTAAGGTCTTAAGTACAAAAACAACAGATTTTAACTTTTCAAGGTTTTTGCAGTTAGTGACCATAGCATTAATGCACCATGATGCTGTGCAATTCAAATTAATTATAATTTCCTTTTGTCGGAAGCCTTTGCCTCATCTTTTATTTAAGCTGAACTGTAGTCTGAACAGGAGATCAAACCTTGATCAAATGGCTCTTGATGTGAACAAGTACATCTTTGTTGTGCCCAGAGGCTTGTAATGACAAGTTTTGACTACATTGAATCCTTGTTTTACAGAAAAAAGTGGATTAATTCACTGGAGATTATTATACCTTTTTTAACTGCAATATGAAAATATACTTTGCAAATCACCTTTGTTTTCAGTTAGTTTTGAAGAGAATTTATCTCTGGTGAATCAGCATGACTGACATAATGGCAAGAATGCTGTGTGGCTGTCGCAGAGCTATGTTGAAATAGCGGGAGAGTGGGACTAATTGGATAGATTTTTTTCACAAAGCTGGCAGAGATATCACTGAATGAATGGTTCCCGCTTGTAAAATTCTATGATCAGTTCCATGAACTACCTGTGATAAGAGTCTAGCAATAGATCAAACGTTGGCATATTGAGGATGGAAAGACTTTCTTTTACTTGGGAAAATAAGCAAGATTAGCCAATTTAGAAAGCCAAATTTAAAAAAAAAATTCTGTTCAAATGACACAGAACATTGGAATTCTAACATGTATTGCCAAGGGATAGTAACATGTCCCACTTGAATTCTCAATTTCTGTGTGATTTGCTGCATCAACGAGAGGCTGAAAGTCTTTCCACAAATAAGAGGGAAAACCCGAGAAAGAGCTTGCTTGATTTCCTGCTTGGTGCTTCAAAGTGGCATTTGACAGAACCTAAGGGTTTGTAGGGTTGGGACATCAGTGTGTGAATAGAAAAACAAAGGTAAAAGTTGAGGCCAAAAACATTTCAGTTAAATAATTTGCAGTTAGTGTTATGTAAATTGGAAATAAGGGCATACATTTGTTGAACAGAAGCAGATATATACTGACCTGGCTTTTATGCAGAGTGCTAGTCATTGTTGGATTGCCATTCCGTTCAAACTTCCCTATGCCTTGACGCAGTTCCCACATTACTTGCTGATCTTCTGATCCTGGTTTCTCCAGAAATGTGGAGTGCAGTGTAGTATGAGGGGTAAGACACAATGCACCCTCTTACAACATTTGCTGCCATTTGGTAAGTTTTTAAAGATCCAGTATAAATGTTAGTGAATGGATAAATGGATGAACAAATAGGCTGGTAGAGGAATGCAGTAAGTGGGTATGGTGGCAGGGTGACTGAGGAGGTTGTGTCGGGGATTAGTCAGATCCAATTGGGGGTGGTGATCAGGTCAAGGGGGCAGTCATTGTGAGTGTTTTGGAAGGTTAGTTCTGTATTAACCCAGGATTTAAGTTTGGTTTTCTCTAACATTTCCTGAGCCACTATCAGTAAGTACCGTGAAATTGTTTGAAGTCTCCAACTTTTCACAAATGCCTCTGACTCTATGCAGAGTCCCAGAGAGCAGGAGAATTGCCCTTTGGAAGGTAAAAAATTTCCAGGTATTTCCACGTTTCCATAGGGTCTACTGCTGACCTGGGGCCAGTGTAACTAATCATCTAATTCTTCAGAAATGTTTGTGGTAGATTTTTGGAATTTTTTTAGAATGGATTCCGGAATGCATTCCAAAACAAAACAGTCTAGTGGAATGATCGACATTGATTTAACCTGATGAGCCGGAGAAACAAGGGAAACTTTTTTTATGCAGCAAGTGATTAGAATCATAGAATCCTATAGTGCAGAAAGAGGCTATTCAGTCTATTGAGTCTGCACCGACCACAATCCCACCCAGGCCCTATTCCCGTAATCCCATGCATTTATCCTAGCTAGTTCCCCAGCACTCTGGCTATTTGGCATGGCCCGTCCACTTAATCTGCACATCTTTGGACTGTGGGAGGAAACTGGAGCACACGGAGGAAACCCAACAGACATGGGGAGAATGTGCAAACTCCGCGCAGACAGTGACCCAAAGCTGGGACTTGAACCTGGGTCCCTGGTGCTGAGAAGCAGCAGTGCTAACAACTGTGCCATGTGCTACTGGACTTAAGATCTAGAACAAACTGCTTGAAAGGAATAGTTGCTTTCAAAAGGGAATTGGACAGTTAATTGAAAAGGAAAAAAATTGTTGCGCTACACGGTAAAGGCAGCGAAGTGGGACTAGCTGAGTTGCTCTAAGAAAGCATCTACAACCAGCCTATAGGAAAAATTTTCTGTTGACCCCTGAAGTGTTTTTTGCCAAGTGGAGGGAGCCTGCCATTGGTTGGCAGCAGGATCTTTTGACCCTGCCACTCTCAACTAGGCCTTCTGTTGTGTGAACAAGTTTCCAGCTGTGGGGGTTTGCCATCGGTGGGATTAGATAATTCTGTCAGCAAGAACAGCCAGAAAATTCCAATCAATGAATCTGAGGTAATATCAGCAAATTGATTCTCCAAGCTGGCTTTATGGCTGTCTTATCTAAAATAATTTTATCACTATAACTGAGCTAATTAAAGATTTGAAATAGCTTTGGAGAAAGTGTTTTTTTTTTGCTGTGATCATGTTTGTTTGTTGGAAACTGAAGTAGATTCAAATATATCCTGCATTTCTACATCATATGAAGAAGCAGTTAGCATGTTTCTTTGGCAATTGTTTATTAGTGGGCCAGTTATCTTTACTGTACTAATTTGGTTTGAAGTTCACTATTAAGTCCATGTAATTACAGTCTACAAAATTCTTTGTGTTGAAAAACGTATCATTCTGTGGTGTGATTTAGATTTATAGTTTGTATTTTAGGTCCATGGCTGAAATATGAAATCTCTTGAAGCCAAAAAAAATCCTTGTGCGTAATAGTTTATACCTCAGTATTAATACATTTTGTGTAAGTAAACTATCGTATTCAAGCTTCAGTGTGTGAAGTTAAATGGTCAACATTGTAGTGAATACTTCAGTTGATGCCAGAAACAGGCTTTTTGGCCCTTGGGTGTGCTGAATCATTTTTTTTGCCTACTCCCACTGATCTGCATCTTGATCATATCCCTCTACACCCCTCTCATCCACGTACCTGTCCAAATTTTTCTTAAATGTTAAAAGTGAACCTGCATTTACCCCTTCATCTGACAGCCATTCCACAATCCCACCACTGTGTGGGAAAAGTCCCCCCCCCCCCAATATTCCCTTTTAAACTTTTCCTCCTTCACCCTTAACCCATGTCGCCCTTTGGCCAGTGAATATGTGTGTTTGTGCTGAGCCATACAAATCCAACCTGCAAGTTTGATTCCTTGTCTGTTTTGAATCTGCTCAAGTTTGAGCTTTTTAAAATGGACCCTGGAGTGCTTTCTGAAACAAAACAGTCTGTTAGAGTAGTCAACACTGATTTAAACCAACTTGGCCAACAGGGTAGGGCTCATTGTTAATTAACCTGCAGGCATTCATGATCACAAATGACAATTTGAATAAGATGCCTGTATATGCTTATCATAATAAGGAGAGAACAAGAGTAAAGTGCCCCTCAGTGAAAAGATCTGGTGACTGAAATGGCTGATCTTAGTATATCAGAATGATTCTGTGATCAGGGGATTGTAAAAGAGCACTTAGACATGTAGGCTCAATATGTATTTTTTGTTTCTCTTCCTACATGCAGTGATGCATAAGTTAGGCCTTCATCTGTTCTCATAGCGAGGTTTTCCTAAAACAGATTACTAGCTAGAGGTTTAGCTTGATGATGTAATTCTGTATCCAGGATGGCTGACCAGGAGTTTCCCCCACTTTTGTTGCCTGCCATTGGTGTGTTGGAAGGATTCTGCAGGTTGATGCTCAACCTGTTGACCACATTATGAACAGGCCTTGGGTGGGAGTTGAAACCCGAGCTTCCTGCTCAGAGATAGGAAATCTATCCACTGTTTCCAGGACCCCTCAGGTTCAAAATGACAGTTCATTAAATTGGGTCTAATCTAATTAATTCTGTATCAATATTACAGTATGATTCCATCAGATCAGTCAAGCTTAGGATAGACTCAGAGTTTTTAATGGCAGAGCAAGAGGCCATTCAGCCCATTGTGATTGCGACGACCATTGAAAATGAATATTCTAATCCCATTTTCCAGCACATGGTTGTAGTTGGATTAACTTCAAAATAAAACACTGATCCTGCTCTGAATTGACCAATGCATAGGAGATTGGATAAACCTTCTCAAACAATAGATAAACTCTTTTTTTTTTTTCGTACACATGATTTGGAACATTTCATCACCTGCTTGGCTCATGGACTGCCTCCGTGCTTAGAAATTGTAGACAACTTTATGTTCTGCTATAAACTGTGTAGAGTTGAAAATGGAAAAAAAAAATGACAATTTTGAGCTGTCTTTCTTGCTAATTCTCTCCTTAGAAATTATTTCACTTCTTCCAACTTTATCATTTTAACTACTTTATTATACAACCTAAACACTTATTCTTTACCGAGTGGCTTCCAGGCTTTATCATCCAGTTAGGAAGTGAAAATCACTTTGATCAAAGCTGCTGAAAGCAGGCTTCAAAGAATACCTGCTTTAAGCCAGGAGATGCTCAACAATTTGAAGGTATAAATGGTGAGTTAACTTCTGGGTTAGTTAAAAGCATGCTTAGTGAGTCATCCAATCGGTTGTCCTAACAACCTGATTATGTATAAACACAATTAACAGGATTGAACAGTGAGTTACAAGATATTGCATATATATTCAAAATATGTATCATTGAGTGGCTAAATGAATTTGTAGATCAAGAGCAAGCTTTTCTAAGTTTTAGTTTGCAGATTTAAGCTATTTTAAAGTGATGAAATTCCCACGCAAAAATTGAGGATTGATTGTTTGATGCTGCGCCTTTTTTAAAAAAATTAAGTCATCTGATTATTTTTTAATTTTTTGTTAAGAAGTAATTGGCAGCTTTGGTCGTGTTGGATTAAGAAGTAACTGAGTCTTAATATAGGTTCTCCTTTCTTTAGATATCCGGCATCTGCTGGGAATGGCTGGGAATCTACTGGAATTGGCATCCATCTCCTGGTGACCATTTAAAGTAATCCAGTGGATTTGGTCATGTATTTGTGCAATTTGAATGGATATGAGATGAGTGAATGAGGTAGGCAGCCAGGACTTCTGTTGAGGGAGCTAATGGATGCTGGATGTGCTAATTCTATTTCTGGAGTAAGATGGAAGCACCCCAGATTTGGATTGAGGCTGCTGCTCCTTCTGTGGGGCTGGGAGAATTTTTGTGTCTCTTCGTTGGCTGCAGCACAGCCATGCAGAAACAGTCCTCAGCCTGAAATCTAGCGAGTGTCTCGGCCTGAGGGAATGGGGCATCTCTGGATTCCACTGCTCTCAATCTGCCTGGGAGACCAAAGCAGGGGTCTGGGGAAGGAGTAGATAAAATTAGGAGGTCATGTGCAAATACTAGAATCTGTGCAGCCAGAGTTGTCAACCCCATCTATCAATGTACGGAAAGGACATGGAAAATCCAGGGAGCAAATTATCACTCTAGCTCACTGCTCTTTACTCACCTGATAGCCTGATGAAGAACAGTCTTGACTTAAGTCTGAAAATAAACTAGCAAGACCCTTGATTAATATTACAGAGTAAGAAGGAAAAAATTTGCCTATCAGTTAGTAAAAAACAGAAAGCAGTAAATGTTCAAATCACCCTTACAGCAGAAGTTATATTGGTGAATTCAGTGTTAGAAATGCTTGGCTGCTTTCCAGTAGGTACAGGTGAGGAGTAGAATTGCTCAATAATGTTTTCACCAATAATGGTGAAATCCACTTGGTAGCAAAAATATGAAGGCAGGTTATTATCTGGCTCTAAATTGAGAGAAAATTGTGCAGTGAGACTTGGGCATCCTTGTACACCAGTCGCTGAAAGTAAGCAAGCAGGTGCAACAGGCGGTGAAGGTGAAAAATAGTTTGGCCTTCATAACGAGAGGATTTGAGTATTACAGCAAGGATGTCTTACTGCAATTATAGAGGGCTTTGGTGAGACTACACCTGGAATATTGTGTGCAATTTTAGCCTCCTTATCTAAGAAGAATGTTCTAGCTGTAGAGCAAGTGCAGCAAAGCTTTACCAGACTGATTTTTGGGAGGTGGAATTGACATGAAGAAAGATTGGGTCAGTTTATATTATAGTCACTGGAGTTTTGAAGAATGAGGAGGGATCTCCTAGCAACCTACAAAATATATCAGCGCAAGGCAGGATAAATGCAGGAAGCATGTTCCTGTGGGTGGGAAGTCCAGAACCAGGACTCACAGTCTGAGGGTACAGGCTAAACCATTTGGGACTAAAATGAGGAGAACTTTCTTCATCCAGCAAGTGATGAGCCTGAGGCATTCTCTAGTACAGAAAACATTGCATGTTTTCACAACAAAGTTCTTGAGGTAGAAGGGATTAAAGGATATGAAGGGAATGCGGCATTAGGCAGTTGAGTTGGACACTTTAATCCAATTATGATTTCCGTTATTAGGATGGCTTTTTCGTTCAACAAGATTGAATGAGGTGGTCTGTTTCATAAAATATTTGATCATTCTTCAGAATTTGGCTGGATGTGGAATAAATAAATCCAGGGAACTTTACTGTAGATTTTTTAAACTAGTAATTAAGTTAGCTTACAGAAAGTGTACATCTGTTTGTAAAATGCTGCAATGTAACCAGTTGCAGGGAGTACAAAGATAAATGCTGGGGAAACTATCTTTCTCCTGCGTCTGTGGAAACAGTCTTTTCCTGTCCACTTTTTGGTGGCATAATTCACGTTTGGGACATGCTTTGTTGTGACACTGCAGCATGAAAATGCTCAACTTACTACTTCTTTGTGTACCACGTAGTAGTCCATTATGCTGCCCTATCTACAACTACTCAAGCTGTGTCAATAGTTAGAGTGAGCTGCTCCTGTTGAAATACTTAAGGTGGATCTTTAAAAGCAGTTTGCAATTTATAATTCAGTTTGGCCACACACTTACTCATGTTATCTCAGTTTATATTTTCTGACTTTAACTGTATCCTCAGTATTTATTAGGTTCAGTGAATAGAATAAACTATAATAATAGATTGAGATTTTCTTAACCTGTGATTTGAATGGTTAACCTTTTTATGCTGAGCACTTGCATATGTAGTTGAATATATTTGTATTTGAACTAAAGTGAAGGGGTAGGTTCCATGAAAGGTTCAGAATCCCGAAAAGAGCCATGGTGACATTCCTCTTCTTCTGGACTTAGGTTGGTAAGTTTTCCTTGTACATCAACAATCAGTCTTCCAAGAAAATCTGGAATATGATTTGCATAACAGACGGATCAAGTACTGATTTCATAAAATCTTACACAATTTTTGTATTTCCTTTTTGACTCTAGGCATTCGTCCTCCTATTATGAATGGCCCCATGCATCCACGCCCCCTGGTGGCACTGCTGGATGGCCGCGATTGCACTGTAGAAATGCCCATTCTGAAAGATGTAGCTACAGTGGCTTTCTGTGACGCACAATCTACACAGGAGATTCACGAAAAGGTGAGCACAAGAGTATTTAAAAACCTTTTAATACTTGCTGAACATATTTTACAAATGAGATAATCAGGTTGTCTTGCCATTTAGAACTAAACGTAACAATTGTTTTGCTCTACCCATTTCAGATTTGCTTAAGTATTGAGTGCTGATGGCATTTCAGGCACTAGTTCATCATGCAATTAATTGTACAGCGCAGAATGAAGTCATTTGATCGATCATGCCTGTGCCAGTTGCTGAATCATCTCAATTTTAGACCATGTATTTTTATATTAATAAATCAACCACTTAGTAGTTGAGCTCAGTAATGCTGTTATGCAAATTCATCTGATTATAGCAACAGGGTCTGAAGTGTTCAAAACTAAAATTCATGCAAATTATTTATATCATTTGATTTCTTAATTTTGAAAGTACGGATGCTTCAAATCTATCTTCAATGGCTTTTTAATATAATGTAATTATCTTTAGATAAGAGCTGTTCAGAATTAAATCAATTATATTATTTGCTAAATGAAATTTGAGAACAAATGACTGCAGTAATTCAAAGCTCAAGCTCCATTGGCTAAATTTGCGATGTAAGTTGAAGAATTAATATTGCTTGGAGAAAATCTCAGCTTTACAAAGCATGGAGAAGAAATTATAAAATGAGGCAATTTGAAGAGGGACACAAATTGCTGTCAGCAGGAAACCTATTCATTTTGCTGAAGTATTTAACTTATCCAAAAAGGTTTGCAAAATTTGTACTTTGTTGCAGTTTTGTGGGCTAAATGCATGAAACAACATTCTGCCGCTCAAATGTAGGACATGGAATATGCATCTGTAACTGTCCACGCATGCAGCAGATTGAGAGGCATAAATTCAAACTAATGGTGTAAGGAAGTTGCAAACAAAGATTCTAAAATGAGCTGTACGGATTTTTTTAAAGATAATGGACAGGAAGCTGAGATCTTTCAAGTCCCTCAGGATATATGCATCGTTGGCACGATCAACGTTTATTGCCAATCCCAATTGTCCTTCAGATGATGGTGGCAAGCTGTCTTCTGGAACCACTGTTGTCTATATGGTTTAGGTAAACTCACAGTGCTGCTTGGAAGGGATGTCCCCTGCCAGTGTTAATCTCATACGAAATGTTAGCTTCCTGATGCCAGGGTAAAGGACGGCACAAACAGGATGCAGTTGGAACGCAGTGAGCTTAAAGTTGTCATATGTGAAAGTGCCAATGAAGAGGCTGGTATTGAGGTTCTGTGGTCAGATTTCAGATGCTAAGAAGGAACTTAATAGTAGAACCTTGTGTGAAGGTAGGGGAATGAAAGCCAGGATTTCTAGAATGACCAGGGCGATAGAGTCTGATGAAACAAAAGGTGATGTATGATGCATGTTAAATTAATTCTTTGAGTTAAGTACAGTAGATTGAGAGGGGAAGCGAAGTGGAATCTAAGATTGACAGAGTGAATAGAATAGTAGTTACATGAAGGGAAATATAAATTCACATCAAGTATTCGGATGTTGAATCAAGTGTAATATTTCCAAGTTTGTTGATGACACAAAACTAGGTGGGAACATGAGTTTTGAGTTTAAAGGAGATTTAGATAATGATTTGGGCAAGAATATGGTAAATGAAATACAAAGTGAAAAATATGAAGGTAGGAAAAACAGAAATGCGGAGTAATTGTTGAATGGTGAGAGATTATAAAAATGTAGTTGTCCAAAAGATCTGGTTGTGTTTGCTTGCACTGAGCTAGAATGCAAGCACTGCAAGGAATTAGGAAGTTATATATTTGTTGCAAGGGAATTTGAGTGCAGCAGTAATGATGTCTTGCAATAGTTGCATAGAGCCATGGTGAAATCCTGCCTGGAGTAGTGTGTGCAGTTTTGATCTCCTTACTGAAGGAAGGATATATTTGCCATTGATGGAATGCAACAAAAAGTCACCAAACTGATTTGAGACAATAGGTTTGCCCTTGGATAGCAAGATTATCTTATAAGGAGAGATGGTGGAGACTGGGCCTGTATTTTGAAGAATGAGAGGTGATCTCATTGAAATATAGAAAGTTATTAGAGTGTGATGGAGCATATTCAGGAAGTAATCTTTCTCTCTGGGATGGGAGGGGGTCTAGAACAAGGGGACATAGTCTGAATTTTTTTTAATTCATTCATGGGACATGGGTGTCACTGGTTGGCCAGCATTAATTGACCATTCCTAGTTGCCCTTGGAGAACAGTTGAAAGTCAACCACATTGCTGTGGTTCTGGAGTCACATGTAGGCCAGACCAGATAAAGACAGCAGATTTCCTTCCCTAAAGGACAGTGAACCAGTGGGTTTTTCCAGCAGTTGACAATGGTTTCATGGTCATCAGTAGATTCTTAATTCCAGATTTTTTTATTGAATTCAAAGTCATCATCTGCCACGGTGGGATTCAAATTCAGGTCTCCAGAACATTAACTGGTTTCTGGATTAATAGCTTAGCAATAAAATCACTAAGCCATTGCATCCTCAGGGTAAGGAGGCAGGCCATTTAGAACAGAGATATGCAAAATTTCTTCTTGAGGTGGTCAGTCCTTAGGATTTTGTACCCCAGAGGAACATAAAGGTTCAGTTGTTGAGTATGTTCAAGACCAAGATCGATAGATATCTAGTTAATAATTCATCCAAGGACAGGAGGAAATGGCGTTGAGGTAGAAGGATTAGCCACGATCTAATTGAATGGTGCGGCAGGCTCGAGGAATCAGTTGGCCTATTATTAGTAATAAACCCAAAAACTTTTTGCTGAAATATAAATAGTGAAGAGAGAGCATCAGGACAAAGTGTGATTTATGCTTAAAGATGCTGGGCGAGGCTGGACTTTTTCATAATAACCCTTGCATCATTGTTTATAAGAAAGAAGATGCTGAAAAATAGAAGTGGATATGGTAAGCTAATGGGTGAGGTGACAACCGAGAGGCAGGAAATTCTAGGAGGGCTACTTCTAGTATTAAGTAAAACGACTAAGCTGAGTCGCCTGGTCTGCATACTTCGTAACCAAGATTGCTAAAGAGAGCTGTGATGGAAATAGTGAAGGGCTTTTCCATAATCTTCTCACTTTCCTAGATGCGGGGCTGGTGCCAGAGGAGTAGAGTGTGGCAAACATGTCACCATGAATTAAGCTAGACTGTAGGAATACTCCTACCAGATACAGGCGTGGTCAGTTAAGTATCAATGGTGGTTAAGGTTTTATGAACTAATCAGGGAAAAAGTCAGCAAGCACTTTGAAGACAACACACATTTGTAAAATGAAAACTATGCTTGACTGATAGAACGAAGAAAATTAAAGTACAGGAGCATGCCTTTTGGCCTTCTAAGCCTGCACCGACCATGCTACCTGACTTAACTAAAGCCTCCTACCTTTCTGGAGACCATATCCCTCTAGAACATAGAACATTACAGCACAGAACAGGCCCTTCGGCCTTCGATGTTGCGCCGACCAATATAAAAAGCAATGCCCCTCCAAACTAAACCATTCCCTTCTCTTCCATATACTTATCAACTAAGCTCTTAAACGCCACCAAACTTGGCGCATCTACAACTGCTGCAGGCAGGGCATTCCACTCCCGAACCACCCTTTGGGTACAGGACCTTGGTGAGACTACGTTTGGAACATTGTGTGCAGTTCTGGTCACCTCACTAAGAAGGATGTGGAAGCATTGGAGAGAGAGCAGAGGAGATTTACCAAGATGCTGCCTGGTTTGGAGAGTAGGCCTTATGAGGAAAGGTTGAGGGAAAGTTGATGGTGTGGAATAGATTCCCTGTTGTGACAGTGGAGTCGGATACTTTAGGAACTTTCAAGTGGTTATTGCATAGACATGTGGAGCACACCAGAATGATAGGGAGTGGAATAACTTGGTTTTGTAAATAGCTTGACACAACATTGAGGGCCAGAGGGCCTGTACTGTGCTGAACTGTTCTATGTTCTGTCTCCACATCAGTGGTGACCTCCCAGCTAGAATGGTAATAGCAAGGAATTCAGCAATATTAATGCTGTTGAATGTCAGGGGAACATGATTGGATTGCAGTTTTTCCCCACATCCTACTGATCCCAGGTTGGGAAGGATCCTCAATGCCACATTCAGTCAAATTATGATATCAAGGATGATCACTTTGGAGTTCAACTCCTGTGGCCATAGTTGTAACGAGTCAGGAGCGGAATGGTCCTGCCAAAACACAAAGTGAGCATCACTGAGCAGATTATTGCTGAGTAAGTAATTGATAGCCAAACGGCTGAGAAGCAAGCATCAGATCAAACCCAAGATGGGGTGCAATGCCATATCTTGTCAGCTTAGATCTTGTTTGCTTCTCAGTGAAGGAAGGAATTTGAGGAAGAATTTGTTTTTATGCAGTGAGTGGTAATGACCTGGAACACAATGCCTATGAGGGTAATCAAAGCAGAGATGAAGAATAATTTCAAAAGGAAATTAGGGGATACAGAGTTTGAGCAAGGGAATGGGACTGACTGGATTGTTTGACACAGCTGGCATGGATTTGATGGACCGGACAGTCTGCTCTGTCCATTAGACTGCTTGATTTTTGTAGAGGAAAGTTAAATATGATCCCGCTAGAGGACCTTCCTGTACAACCTCTGGGCTATAGTATTGTACAACTTACTGGGTAAGTGGAGCAGCCTTAAAATAGTTCTTTGTTCATGGTTAGGATTTTGCAGATGCTTTCTATTGAGAGGAAATCATAATGCATGATAAAAATATTTCCTTTTAATATCAGTTGAATTGCTATGTTGTGGTTCACATGCATTGTTAATAATATGATTCCTCCTATAACCACATAGTATTTTTGGATTTGTACTTCTCATAATGCCAGTTATGAATATGGTACTTTTTTTAAAAAAGATATTTTGTTATAACATTTGAAATATTTTTAAAACTGCAAATTCATTTTATGAAGCATAAAGCGCTTTGTTACATTTTTTGATAAGACCCTTTTTAGATTCAAAACCAGGCCTCTTACTATAAGATGCTGTTAACTGCAGTAATGGCTCACACTTTGTTCTTTCTGTTACTGCTGATAAATTAAAGTGCAGATGGTAAGAAAGCAATAATTCCATGAATGCTTTCTATTGTGTGTAACTGCATATTGCTCATTCAACCACCTCAGCTGGGGAAATGGAAAAGAAATGACTGGTGGAATAATTTGTAACTTTCATAATCAATCCGTAACCCTGCCAACTTTGCAGAAAGTATCTCTGCAGAAAATTGGTTCCACATTTATGAAAATCTAGAAAATGGGAAGAGACCAATGGGCGATGATTGACTTTGATCCACTAAGTGCACAAGTGCAAAAACATGCTTAAGGAGAATAAATCTTTGTCTGTTGTTTGAGGGATGGGTAGTGGAAATTCTCCTCTTACACTCGTGAAATGACGGAAACACATTGAGGCAAAAATTTGTTCTGGTCTGTATTCTGGCACGTGTTTGGTCCTGATGTAGAGATGCTGGCGTCGGATTGGGGTAAACACAGTAAGAAGTCTGTAAACTACCTGCACTTGGTATATACCCTGTCTGAGGCCAGAAACTTCCATTCACCTGACGAAGATCAAACCCCAAAAGCTTGTGAGTTTACTATCAAATAAATTATTTGGACTTAAACCTGATGTTGTCAGACTTTTTATGTATTTGGTCCAGCAAGGTTTTGGTCTTACAGCATAGTTGTAATGATTTGTCATAGTTGTAGGGGCAATGGCAATGTCAGTGGGCCAGTAATTCAGAGGCCCGACCTAATACTCTGGAAACATGGGTTCACATCCTACCACAACCACTAGTGAAGATTAAATTCAGTTAATAAATATGGAATATAATCTCAGTAATGGTTACCATGAAGCTATCATTGTTGTAAAACCACATTTGCCTTTGTAATGTCTTCTGGCGGAAAATCTGCCAACATTGCTAGTCTGAGCCGCATGTGACTCCAGATCCTCCTGATTGGCAACTGCTAATGACACCTAAAAGCACTTTAACAAGTTTGCTGTTCAGTGATGCTGTTCCAATTTGTGCTTCTTGTCAGTGTCATGAATGTGATTGAATCTTAATTGCCCTCTGAAATCAGGGCAATTGAGAGAGGCTGAGGGATTTGAGGTTGTTTTCGTTAGAAAGAAGGCGGCTAAGAGGAGGCCTTATTGAAACATATAAGATGATTAGAGGTTTAGATAGGGTGGACAGTGATAGCCTTTTTCCTAGGATGGAGAAAGCTAGCACGAGGGGACATAGCTTTAAATTAAGGGGTGGTAGTTATAGGACGGATTCAGAGGTAGGTTCTTTACCCAGAGGGTGGTAAGGGTATGGAATGCCCTGCCTGCTGCAGTTGTAGATGCGCCAAGTTTGGTGGCTTTTAAGAGGTTAGTAGATAAGTTTATGGATGAAAAGGGAATGGTTTAGGTTAGAGGGTCATTGCTTTTTCCTAATTGGTTGGTACAACATCGAAGGCCGAAGGGCCTCTTCTGCGCTGTAATGTTCTCTGTTCTATCACCTAGCAAACCACTCTGTTCAGGAACCTCGCCAGCAACCAGGTGGTACAGTGGTTAGCACTACTGCCTCACAGTTCAAGGGACCCCAGTTTGATTCCAGTCTTGGGTGACTAAGAGTTTGCAAGATCTCTGCAAATGCCCAAGTCCAAAGAAGTTAGATGGATTAGTTATGGTAAGTGTGTGGGGTTATATGATTAGGGCACATAATTTGTACTTCTCGTAATGCTAGTTACAAATTTGGTACTTTTCAAAAAAATACTCTTTTCGTGAGTCATTCTAGACTTGATGGGAAGAATGGCCTCCTTCTGTACTGTGTGGTTTTTGTAGAACACCCACAAGTCGTAAAAGAATGAAGAAAATAAACTTGGACAAAATGCTAGCATGTGTCATGTGCTCTTGTAGGAATAGAGGGCTATGGGACAATGGCACAGAAAATGAGTTGAGACTGGTACAAATCAGTGCTGATTGTATTGAATGGCAGGGCAGGCTTGAAGGGCCTGGTGGCTGACTCTTGCCTCTATTTCTTGTGTCCTTGTGTGCCAGAGGCAGTTGGTCCATTGTAAGAGTTTTAATTCGAGGTAAATCATGACAGTGGGATGATAAGCCAACAGGAGGGACTGATGACAGCTGTTGATGATGTCTGACCTTCCTGGCTTGTCAGAAATATGGTTTTTTATTAAAACTTTAAATTCTCACTTTTACTTGGGTTGCAGTAGCCACTGCAGAATTCTGGACTCCAAGTCTGCTTTGCCCATCTCCAGCTCATTGAATTCTTGATTCCTTCAGTTTTGCTGAAAAGGGAGACATGTTGTTGAAGCTTTTTATCTTGCAGTCATCATGATAAAAGCAAGAATGCCAAATTGCAAACCTTCTCCACAATTGATACTATAGATGGAAAGAGTGCTGATTGGTTGTAATATTGAAATGCAAATTACAAATGGATTTAGATGATGTATGCTATTAATTGAAATGCATTTGAGTCTTAAATGCAAACATTTGTTCTGTCTGCCCATGTGTAAATAGGAGATTAAGACTCTTGCTTCTGGGTTCGTGCTTTCAATTTTCTACCTATCTAGATCCCCATCTTGACTTGCCATAACTGGATAGGAAAGATGTTGACTGAAAATGAGATGCTATTATTTTGGCAGTTGAAAACTGCCAAAGACTGGATAATAATGCTCACTTGTCAGTTTTCCTGTTGGCAAATAATGCAGTTTGAAGTGTGATAGTAACACCTAAAAGCACCTTACAAGTTTGCTGTTAAATGATGCCATTCCAGTTTGTGCTTCACGTCAGTGCCATTCAGTTTTATGCACAGTATTTTTGCTGAACATGCAGTATTAAGCTGGTAGTTTCGGTAATATGATGTAGAAATGCCAGCATTGGACTGGGGTAAACACAGTAATAAGTCTCACAACACCAGGTTGAAGTCAAACAAGTTTATTTGGTAGCAATGCCATTACTTTTCGGGGCTTTGCCCCGAAAACAGTCACGCGCCTGTTGAAGGAGCAAAGCCCCGAAAGCTAACGACGTTTGCTACCAAATAAATCTGTTGGACTTTAACTGGTGTTATGAGACTTCTTACTAAGTTTCGGTAATGCACAGAAATGTTGTAGCAAGGCTCAGTTGGAAGATGTGGTTTTGCCTTCAAGTCATCCACAGCAGTGTTTTTCAAACTTTTTCCAACAACCTACTTTTCCCAAATGGGCATCTTCCCAACCCACTTCATGTGAGATGTGTAATGAAATCTTTATCATCTATCCACTTTAGGCAAATGTTATACAGTATATTAAACACCAGGGGGTTAGTTTCAGATCTATTTTCCAGTTTATTCAGCCATATTCTGGAACAAAGGAAATTGGTGTCAGTAATTTCCAAACTTCTCTCGTCAACAAATAACTTCAAAATAAATGTCCAAAATCAGACAAAACTTACTATGCATCAGCCATCTACAGAAAATTAATTGTCATTTATTTGTGACAGATTTCTCATTTAAAAAGCACTTTTGGAATACAGAGCTCATCAGATCAACATGCTGCTTTTAAGTGGAAACCTAATATGGCCAAATAGTTGCCAATTTTCTATCATCCCATTAGCAGGTGGGAAATGTCACATCAATAGCTACATTTTGCTGCATCTGTTGAAGTCTGGTTCATATGTTGATTATCCTTTCTTGCATCCCTAATTTTTTTAAAAAATTAAAACTTCTCAATGGTTTTCCCATTTTTCAGACATCTCATTTTTGGAATTGACTCAACAGCAAAATGTTTTTACGCACATGGGAAAATAATGAGTTGGATTGTGAGATAATGACTATACTTACCAAGTAATGAAGTTATAGCCTGTATTTGCAACAGGAAGTTCGAGACTCAAGGCAGAGTCCAGTAACCAGGTACCCAGTCGTACTGCTGTTAGAGAGGCAATCTAAACTGGATTTACTCTGCATTTTAAGTATACGCATCTCCCTTCTAATTCTTGCCTTTTCCTTTCATAAAGTGTATGTAATTTGAATTATATCAGGCAATGCTAAGGTTGTCCTCCACATCAAAATTCTTCGTGCTTCATAAGGAAGCAGAGGAATGAGGTATTATAAACACTGACACTCCCTGGCAACAAGTAAATAGATTCTTAAAATCTATCCACTATCCTTTTACCCATGACTCTGGAAGGTATTGGTTGACTTAATCTACATCAAAATTTTGTTTCAGGAACTTAAAATTCACTACAAATTGTAGAATTCATTATCATTTTTATTAACACAAATGGAATGTGCTCAGTATTTTTGAATTCTTTTGCTGCTTTTTAATTTGTATTTACTTTAACTGCTAACGTATAGCTGAATTTGACAATTAACTGTGAAGTGCCAACACCACACCATTCAAAATGATTAGCATGTTTAATTTTACTGCTGCAAACATACCTTTCTCCCGAGCACCGCACCATACTGTGACCAACTGACCCTATGCCTATCTTTCCAACAGCTCCGTATTTGAATACCTCCAATGAGGTTACCATCCCTACAATGGCAGTGAAACGGCCCATTAAAGCTCTGCGACATTCCCTCTGACTGAAACCAAAGTGCATCACCTCTCGCCCTCTTTGGCCTTTCACGTAGTTCATCATGCCATTCTCCTCCAAAATCTCTCCTTGCCTGGTTCCACACTTATTTATACATATATAGCTGAAAAAGCTTAAGCAATGGCTTCCTGCTTGTGATCCCCTTCTCCAAATGATTTCCTTTGATTTTCTCCAACAATTCATCTTTAGCCACCCTCCTATTTGTCCCTCAACAATGATAAAACCCAAAGTCAGGCTCCCCAATTATTCTGACATTATCCAATTCAACCTCATAGTTATCTCAATCTGTACTTTGCCTCAGCATCATCAGTGTGCCTGTCTGACAGTCTTGGATGAGAAAACGTACCAACAGGCATTTGGAGCAAATTAATTAATGAGAGCCAGCATGGATTTGTACAAGGCAGATCCTTTTTGACAAATCTAATTTAATTTTTGATGAGGTTGCAGAAAAGGTTAATGAAGAGAATGCAATGAATGTTTTCTATATAAATTTTAACAAAGTGTTTGACAAGGTATCACATAAAAGACTGGTTAACAAAATTGAGACTCATAGAATAGAAGAGTCAATATCAACTTAGATTTTTAAAAATTATTTAAGGGCAGAAAGCTGTAAGTCATAGTAAATGGTTATTTTTCAAACTGGAAGATGAGAGCTTACAGGGCCAGTATAAGGACTGCTGAATTTTTAAAAATTATATTTAAATGATTTGGGTATTGGATAACAGAGTAAAATTTCAGAATTTGCTGATGCTACCAAATAGTGATGATGACTTCAATCAACTGCAAAAGGACATGCATAGACTAGCAGAATGGGCAGATGTGGCATGCTTCCCTGTGATGGGGCCAGCGAGCCATTGAAAACTCTTTACGTTGGCAAGACTGGGAGTTCCTGCTGACGTGAGCTGGAAAACTCCAGCCTTGATGGCATAGTTCTAAAAGTGTGCCTGGGCAAAGGGACCTATGGCTATGTATATGCAGATTCTTGATGGTGAGAGGACATATTGCGAGAATGGTTTGTGAAGCCATGGTAGTTTGAACTTCATTATTAGAATTATTGAGTACAAAAGCAGGGAAAGTATGTTGAACCTTTTTATAAAGCTCCGGTTACAACTACAGTGTTCAGTTTTCATTACCATGCTTTAGAAAGGATGTGATGGTTTTTTGAGTGTGCTGAAGCAGTATATGTGAATGATTCTAGGGAAAGAGAATTGTAGCTACAACAATAGTTTAGAGAAGCTGGGATTGCTCTCCTTCAGAGCAAAAGTGATTGAGGGGATATCTGACATAGTAAGATCATGACATTTAAGGTAAAGTGAACAAAGAAAATCTGTTTCCACAACTGATGAAACTAGGAGCAAGGGACTACTAACTTAAGATTTTGGGCAAGAATTCAGAGTGGGGAGGAGATATGAGAAAGGACCTTTTTTATGCAGCAAAAAAAAACCTGGAACTGACTGGTGGAAGTGGCCACAATCAGTCATTTCGGAAGGAAATTGGGTAGGCATTTCAGGGGATTAAACTCGCAGGGCTGCAGGATAGGGCAGGGGAATTGGATTTGATTGGTTTGTTGTATAGAGAACATAGACTTAATGGATTGAAAAGCCACCTTCTGTATTATGATTGTGTGATTCTAAAGTTTCCTCCAAATTAACAGTGGGAAGACTGAAGTCATTGATCTCCGTCTTCTATCATGTGCTTTGTTCATTACCTACGCATTCCTTTATGTCTCTGCTCTGGCTACTGTCTCAAACTCAACCAGACTGTGTTAGCACTTGCCTGAACTGAACTTTCAATTACACATTTCCTTTCCCATTGCAAAGACCAGATGCTTCCATTTCCATCTCTACTTCAGCCTGTCTTCCTGAAAGTCTCCTCCATCCTTTTATTGCCTTCACACTGAGCCATTCTGATGTTGAACCCTACCCCCGTCCTCTTTCCGACCTCCATAAATTTGAGCTTATACATTTGAGTCCACATCCTAACCCTGAAATCCTGTCCATCCAACACCTATGTGCTTTTGATTTGCATTGGCTGCCATAACATTAGTGTCACATCTCAAAATTTTCATGCCTGCCTCCAAGTTCCTCCAAGGCTGCATCCTTCCCTATTTCCATAACCTTTTAAGGTTAAGATCCTTGGGAATTCCATATCTCTACCCCATTCCAGCCTTCTGCATTTCCTCCTTCTTTCACTCCATATTTGACGGTTATGCGTTTAGACATCACAGCTATTTAATTCTGAAATGTTCACCTTGAAACTTTGCCACCTTTTCCTCCTTCCCCTTTAAAAGACCCCTCAAAACCTACTTTTTTTGATCAAGGTTAATGTAACCAGTTATGATATTTCCTCCATTAGCTTGGTTTCAGTCTTTTTTCAGAATACACCTGTGAAATATGCTGAAGAGGTATATAAATGCTCATTTGAAATAAAACCAAGAATGGTTAAGCCATCTTGTAAGTTTAAGTTGGTGGATAACATGGATAACAAACTTGCACTGCCATCCAAAAGGATTTGTTTTGATGTTTTTTAATTTTCTGGATCGAGTTTTTTTGAACAACAGTATTAATTTTATATATGTGGCATCACTGTGGGTGAAAAGTGTAACTAAGATTGTTTACTTGGAAAACCTGCACTTAATGTTGTTACGAAGCTGAGTGTTGTTTTGGATGAGCTTTGCATAATAAATAGGAAAACAAGGCCAGGCAATGTAACTTGACCAGCCTTTCCTAATCTGAAATGAATACTCTTTAATTAATCATACTATGTTTTTAGTGATTGCAGTGGAATTAAAACAACAGCAGTGTAGCATTACGACAATATTGTTTTCGAATTGTCAAAGCAGCTATCTTGGTCACCTGTAATTAAACTCTTGCTGCGTGACTTCTGCGGATTTCCCCACAGACATCGCTTGCCCTCATAGAAACATAAAATACAAAGAATTGTAAATTGAGTCTGAAATTTCCATAGATTATTACCTTTAGCTTCTCAGCATTGTACACACCCAATAGCTATATTTCAGCTGAAATAATCATTCCAGCCTTGCTAAATAATGCCAGCAAGAGCTCCTGCATCTTCATACTGCATTCTGAGCTAGAAAATTTCATCTGCGAAAGGAATAGCACATTTAAAATAGTCTGAAAGGTTTGATTATTTTGCACTCATTTTACAAGCATGAAACTAATGGTAAAATGGTCGATATGTTCACATCATGAAGGTGCTCGTTCCAAGCTCTGCCATATTGGTACAGACATTGTGTAGTTGCACCTATAAATCAGAAATCTATTGCCTTGACAAAATTGCTTTGTCAGTTTTCTAAGGCGCACATCGTCAAACCAGGTGGTCATTAAAGGGAGCACTGGAGGCTGCTGCTCAGAAGGTAAGTTCCAAGTTTCACATCACACCCGGTTCCACGTTAAAACAGCCTTTCGCCCATCCTGCCCCACCCCATGCATCCGTTTTAAAAAAACTTAAAATGGACAATCAATTTTAAAATATTTTTGAGTTAAGTAATATGTCAAAATTAATGTTTCATCCAGAAATTTGGTTCAAAATGCAGCAACTTAAAAAATGCTGAGCAAAAGAATTTCCAGCTGTTTATGACGAAGAGATGAGAGTTTTGTTGTTTTGGCTAATGTTGTACCCATTGGAGCTAATGATCCCCATTATCTGTAAGGAGAGAGCCCAGGAGCAAAGGGAAACACTTCAAAATCAAGGAAGTGGAAGCTATGCCTCATTGAATGGCAGAATGTTATAATTCCTTGCTTCAGGTTCTCGCCCAAAAGCCAGCCAAATGAATGGGTGGGAGGTCACAGCCATGAGCCCTTGGGGAATGTCCTTAGCATTATAGACAGAGAAGGATGAACGATTGGAATTTGGTTGGTGGAGGGAAGGGTAGTGAGCCTTTGTGGTTAGAAGAGGAGAGACAGTTGGGGGCTTGGGTGGAGAGAGGCCATTGCAGGAGTGAGAGAATGAAAGGCTGGGCTGCAGGAAATGGGTGAGTCATGTTCACGGTGGGGAGAGGAAGAACCATAATCATGTTGATTACATCTTAGTAGGTTTGAAGAAGTCTTGATAGTCCTTAACAGTTTAACTGTAAGTCTTTATAAACTAACATAATTATTTACAAGTATACAGTAAAGGGTTCAAGCTTGGAGCTGCCTCTATGGTTGCGTCTACAGATGACTGCCTAATACCATACTGACCTTGAGTGCAGATCTTGTGATCTCCAACATTATGGGTAATACTGTACTCAGGCTACTAAAAGGATCCTAGAAGGCTTAGGTTAAGCATACCCCCTCTTTGCTCACAAGCAGTCCTGTGCATGGCTCTGATATTCTTGAACCTGCAGTTCCTTGCATCTGAGCCGTGAAAATTCTTGAAGCAACCATCAAATTTAAATCTGCCTGTTTGGTGCACTATGCATGCATGGTTTAAATATGTTAATGTGATATTCCCTCCCTCTGGGGCACTTGCATGCTGCAAAATGCACTATTGTAACACGAGTGACAAGTGTGCATGCAACAGATGGAGGCCATATTCTCCACCTATTGTGAAGGGGTTAATATCCAGACCAATACTGTTGATACTTGTGTACGAAGAACAACACAGCACGGGAAACAGGCCCTTCGGCCCAACGAGCCCGCGCCGCTGTCCTAACTTCTTAATGACATATAGGGACAATTTGTTCCCCAATCAGCCTAAGAGCACATTTTTGGGATGTGGGAGGAAACCGGAGCACCCGGAGAAAACCCACACAACCACAGGGAGAATGCGCAAACTCCCGCAGACACAGGCCCAAATCCATGTGTCTGCACAGCAACAGCGATCTGAGCTGTCATGTTGCCCATCTGATGGTCCAGTTTAAGCATACACTAACGACGTGAAGCACTAGGCCACTCCTGAACTAACCTCCAGGAGCAGCCCTCACACGACCTGCTGAATGCATGCACCTTGTTGGTCAACAAGGTGGACCGAATAGCCTGTGGAAACAAACAAAGTATTTAAACAGTCCTCATATATCCCTCTATCTGCAGACCGCTCATGTGGCTGTCCAAGAGACCCTTAAACAACCTTAGCGTGCCTGCTCCCACCACCTTACTCGGTAGTGCATTCCACACCCCACTACCCTTTGTGTGAAAAAATGCCCTCTAATATTAGTCTTATACATAGCCCCCCTCACCCTAAGGCCGTGACCCCTCATTCTATCAGAATCTAATCGTGGAAAAAGCTTACCACCATTTACTCTATCTATACCCCTCATAATCTTATATACCTCTAATAGATCCCCTCTCAACCGACGTCTTTCAAGGGAAAACAACCCCAGTACGTTCAACCTTTCCTCGTAAGACAGCCCTTCCATACCAGGCAGCATCCTGCTAAATCTCCTCTGCACTCTCTCCAGGGACTCCACATCCTTCCGGTAGTACAGAGACCAGAACTGGACGCAGTACTCCAAGTGAGGCCTAACCAATGTTCTATACACTTGCAACATCAAACTCCTACTCTTGTATTCTATACCCCTTCCTATGAAGGCTAACATACCATACGCTTTCTTTATCACCTTTCCCACCTGTACTGACACCTTCAGAGACTTGTGAACCTGCACCCCCAGGTCTCTCTGCGTCTATGTACTCCGGATAGTTTTATCTTTTATCCTATAACTCCCCTCTACAGTATTCCGGCCAAAATGCATCACCTCGCATTTATCCGGATTAAATTCCATTTGCCATCTATCTGCCCAATCTACCAGCCTATTTATGTCCTGTTGTATTGCCTGGCACTGCTCCTCAGTCCCCGCCAATCCAAGTATCTTAGTGTCATCAGCAAATTTGCTGATCACACCACCTACCCCCTCTTCCAAGTCATTTATATAAATCGCAAATAGAAGAGGTCCTAGTACTGAGCCCTGTGGCACACCACTAGTGACTGACCTCCAGTTGGAAAAAGAGCCTTCAACTAATACCCGCTGTCTCCTCCTCCCAAGCCAGTTCTCAACCCATCTACATACCTGGCCCTGTATCCCATGCGCCTTCACCTTTTTTTATCAGCCTACCATGGGGAACCTTGTCAAACGCCTTACTGAAATCCATGTAGACGACATCAACGGCTTGTCCTTCATCAAACGTTTTTGTCACCTCTTCAAAAAATTCCACTAGATTCGTAAGGCACGACCTCCCCTTAACGAAGCCATGCTGTGTATCCCTGATCAGATCGCAGCGCTCCAGATGCTCATACATCTTGTCCCTGAGGATCCTCTCCATTAGCTTACCTATAACTGAAGTCAAGCTCACCGGCCTATAGTTCCCTGGGTTATCCCTCTGACCCTTTTTAAACAACGGTACTACATTTGCAATCCTCCAGTCCTCTGGGACCTCACCTGTGTCCAAAGAAGAGACAAAGATTTGCGTCAGAGGCCCAGCAATGTCATCCCTCACCTCCCTTAGCAGCCTGGGATAAATACCATCAGGCCCCGGAGCTTTATAAGTCTTTATGCTACCTAAAAGCCCCAACACTTCTTCCCTCGTAATGATTATTTCCTTTAACGGGTCCTCAAAATCCTCAAAGCCGGCATCAGATATCAGGCCCCTCTCCCGCGTGAATACCGACGCAAAGTATTCATTCAGGATCTCCCCCATCCCCTCAGGCTCTAAGCATAGATCCCCTCCTCTGTCCCTGAGAGGTCCAATCTTCCCTCTAACCATCCTTTTGCTCCTTACATAGGAGTAAAATGCCTTAGGATTTTCCTTAATCCTACCTGCCAAAGCCATTTCGTGGCCCCTTTTTGCCTTTCTGACACCCCTTTTAAGATCCCTTCTACACTCTCTATATTTTTCCAGCGCTGCCTCTGTTCCCAATTGCCTGGATCTAACGTACGCCTCCCGCTTCTTCCTGACCAAGTCTTCAACATCCCTAGTAACCCACGGTTCTCTAATCCTACCCTTCCCATCCTTTCTCCTTACCGGCACGTGTCTATCCTGCAAAAATTTTAGTTTTCTCTTGAAAGATTCCCACATGTGCAGCGTCGACCTACCCTCGAACAGCTTATCCCAATCGGTATCCTTAAGATCCTGCCTAATCTGGCTATATCTAGCCCTCCCCCAGTTTAACACCCTCCCCTTAGGACAGGCTTCATCTTTTTCCATTAATACCCTAAAGCAGACAGAGTTGTGGTCACTATTAGACACATGCTCTCCTACTACAACGTCAACCACCTGCCCTGGCTCATTTCCCAGATCCAGTATAGTCCCCTCTCTAGTCGGGCTATCCACATACTGCTCCAAGGACCCTTCTAAAACACACTGTACAAATTCCTCCCCGTCCGCACCTTCCAATCTATCCCAGGGAAATTGAAATCTCCCATTACCACTACCCTATTCTTCCTACACTTATCTAAAATTTCCTTACATATCCCTTCTTCCACGGCACGTGGACTGTTGGGCGGTCTGTAGTACACACCCAACATAGTAACCTCTCCCTTCCTATTCCTCAACTCCACCCATAGCGACTCAATTCCTAACTCAGCCATACCACCCTCCTTCTGCACTGCTATGATGTGATCCTTAACTAATAACGCCACTCCCCCTCCTCTCCTCAAACCACCTCTATCATGCCTAAAACACTTACCCCGGAATATTCAATTGCCAGTCCTGCCCTTCCTTTAGCCACGTCTCAGTCACCGCCACCACTTCTAACTTCCTCTCGAACATCTGTTTTGCCAATCACACTCCTCGCATTAAAACACATGCACTGAAGGCCCTCAGGCACTCTCTGATCTTCCCTCCTACTCTCCGGAGTTGCCCTGTCTCCCATCTCTCTCCCACTCCAAGTTCCCTCTATCTCCCCACCCCCCCTCCATATTAGTTTAAACCCTGCCAGAACACTCCAGCTAACCTCCCAGCTAAAATATGGGTGCCCTTCCCAGACAACTGTTCCCCGTCCCTCCTGAAGACTTCCCAATGGTCTAAGAATCTGAATCCCTCCACCCTACACCAATCCCTCAACCACGCATTCAGTTGAAGCACTTCGTTGTTCCTAACCCTGTCATTCCCAGGCATCGGCAGCAGCCCAGAGAATGCCACCCTGGAGGCCCTACACTTCAGCCGGGCCCCCAACTCCCTGAACTGCCTACGTATGTCCCCCCTGCACTTTGTTCCTACATCTTTCTCTCCCACGTGGACTATTACATCAGCCTTAGCCCCTCCACCCTTCAAAATTCCCTCTACCCTCTCCGTAACATCCTGGACCCCTGCTCCAGGGAGGCAGACTACCATCCTGGAGTCCCGCTTTTGCCCACAGAACCGCCTGTCGATCCCCTTGACTTTCTCATCCCCCACCACTATCTCACATCCCTCACTCCTACCGTCCTCCGGGGCATTTAGATCCCCCTCCCTTGCACTCTCTACCTCAGCTGTTGCCCTACCCTTGATGTTCTGGGATGCCTCCTCTGGGGTGATCTTAGTGCCGTGACTCCTTTTCTTTTTCAACTTCCTATCTGTTACCCACCCATCCCTCCTCATAGGCCCTGGGGTCCCTTCTGGACTGTGGTCCCTGTTCATTAGCCCCTCGTTCTCTCTGACTATAAACATATCCTCCAGTCTCAGCTCCAACTGCCTCACCCGAGCCCTCAATCGTTGCAATTCCAAACACTTTGTGCATATATGGGCTTTCGGGAGACGTGCTGCCTCCAAGAATGTCCACATATGGCAGCGAACACAGCGGACGCGTTTTATCATGGACCCTGACATTTTATACACCCCCTTTAGAGGTATGGGCCCTAGAGTTTGGGTGGGACAGGAGTCCAGCCACTTACCACGTCCAAGCCTGCGCTCGCCCAAGCCCAGTGAGCTTAAGCCCTTACAGCTCTCACTCTGCTCCCCGCCTCACTCCAATGCCCGCACACGACGCTGCCCGCTGTCTACCTTGGCCTTATTTATATAGTCCTGCGCTTCCTTCCCAGCAGTTCCCGCGCCTATCTCCTGCTACGGAGCGCCAAAATAAACAAAAAACCCCCATGACCTAAACCAATTGATTAAAGAAAGATTTCAAACTTCAATAGTCTCAACAGCAAGCAGCAATCTGTATCAATCTGTAAGAACTCAGTAAGAATTTAGCAACACCAATTATTAATCCAACCGATTTATTTGATAGTAAAACACTGCACACTGCACTTGCATGAGGAAGACACGGGAGTGTTAAAAGCGAGCTTTCAACACTCCCGTGTCTTCCTCATGCAAGTGCAGTGTGCAGTGTTTTACTATCAAATAAATCGGTTGGATTAATAATTGGTGTTGCTAAATTCTTACTGAGTTCTTACCACCCGAATCCAACGCCGGCATCTTTACATCAATCTGTAAGTCCAAACATAGAAACTAGAAGCAAGACTAGGCTATTTGGCCCTTCGAGCCTGCTCTGCCATTCATCTTGATCATGGCTGATCATGTTCAATATCCTGATCACTCTTCATTCCCCTCTTTCCCCCATCCCTTGATTCCTTTTGCCTCAAGAGCTACACCTGATTTCTTTTTGAAATTAGACAACATTTTTGCTTCAATTACCTTCGATGATAGTGAATTCCACACTTTCAACATCCTCTGGGTGAAGAAATTTCTCCTTAGTTTTACAAGATTTACCCCTTCTCAAACTATGACCCTCCCCCACCATTGGGAACATTCTTCCTGAATCTATCCTGTTGAACCCTGTTGAAATTTTAAGTTTCTATGAGATCCCCTTTTGCTCTTCTAAACTTCTGTAAACATTGTTGCATCAATGCCATCCCTTTATCAACCCAGTTTGATTGTCCAGATAAGCAAGGGGAGAATTTTTTTTCCTCAATGCTACATCTGTATTTTGGACAACAATTTCAAATTTACATTCAAAAATGAAATTAGTCTATAGGATGTATGTTCTTCTGGAATCATGCCTACCTTCAAAATTAAAGAGATATTCTTTTCTCTGAGCAGGTCTGCTACTTCAGTTGCTTCAAATGAACGGCTATATGTATCAGTCAGTGTTTATTAGCAAGTCTTTAACTTCCTTAAAACTCTTCCCAAAGCAATCAGGCTGAAAACTCTACCAAACTGAAGATCCCTCAATGTATTTGTGCATTTTCAGTCTGATCATGTTTCATATGAATTGGCATAAAAGCTTTCAAAAGCCTTTTTAATATCCTCTAGCTTAATCACCTTATTCCTTTTGGGAGGAATTAGCCCCAGAATCTACCACCTCCTTAGAGGAGAGCCAAATATCTATTCAGTTTATTTCCGAACTCATATAGTTCTTGTTTGACAAACTTTATACTCTTCAACACATTGTCAGCAAGGAATCCAGTGCTGTTTGTTCAGATTGCATTCATTTCTTTCAGCATTCAGTAATATGGAATCTTCCCTTTCTGTTTTGGTCAATTTTACTTCAAGCTGTTGCTATTACTACAGTGTTTAACGCTGTTTGGTGGTCATATACGAAATGACCAGACCTCTTGCAAAAGCCCTGCAGGTTTCCCACAAGACTGAGGGACTTAATTCTGAGTAAGAATTGTCTTTAAGAATGAAATAAAAGTATGATCCTTGAGGTAGGAATGCATTAAATCTCAAAAGATCTAGACTTGAATAAAATTCCAAGAAGACAGGAACATGATCATAGATCAAAACATTACCTATGCAGGAGACTATCAAATGCAATATTGTTTTTGGTTTGAAAAATTCACCCTAGAATTATATTGGTGGGGAGCAGAAAAGGTGAATTATTTATCTTTAGGATGCAGTGTTATCCAAACATTCAGATGGTACCCTGCTTCCTCGTATGCTAATGCCTTTGCCTATTGACCAGGAGAATTTCTAGTTATGGAAAGTTTATCTATCAAAGAATTAAGATCACAGCAAATGTCTGCATCTATGAATGAATTTGTTGATGCAAATTCAGTAAAATTGCTAAGACCTCATAACAAAATCATTCAAACAATTTGGATGGCGGAGGGGGGGACTCAGGGTTGCATAGATACTTTGCCAGTGCAGCAGCCTTTAGTTCTGCTCTGACCAAGACTGCAAGAAACTACAAAGGGTTGCGAATGTAGACCAGTCCATCGTGCAGACCAATCTCCCACCCATTGACTCTGTCTGTATTTCCTGCTGCTTTGGAAAAGCTGTCAGCACAATAAAAGACCCCACGCACTCTGGATACGCTCTCTTACTCCCTCCTTCTGTTGGGGCAAAAGAAAATACAGAAGTTTCAGATCACGTACCAACTGACTTGATCAGCTTCTTCCCTGCTGTCATCAGACTTTTGAATTGACCTCCTGTATATTATGTTGATCTTACTCTACACCGTAGCTATAGCTAGGTGCAACCTCTCCTCCCCATGTATTCTATGAACAGTATGCTTTGTATAGTGCAAGAAACAATACTTTGCCCTGTATCCTAAAACAACCACATATCCTTTCTCTTGTCCTTAAATAGTTCTCTATTCTAAAAGGCACATTCTTACTAACTTAAACCACAAGTCCTTCACTACTAGTCAAGAATGAGACAAATTACCTGCTCCACCCAGTTCCATTTGGATTTCAGGTGCTCCTTATCACTTAGATGAGTTTCCTACAGCAAAACTAGGTCAATTTTCTCCTTTTTCAGGAAAGACAAAATTTTTTTTTCCCTCTTAATAGGATAATTTATCCCCTGTACATTCTAGGAACAAAGTATCTAAACAGATGCTGCCATTCCTTATTCAGCCAAAAAGAGTATAGCACGTCAACACACAGAAAATGGCTTACCCGCCGAAGATTTTCCCATCCCAGTCAAGCATGCACATAAAACATATATCCCCATCACCAGTTGTACTAAAAGCACAGATGACACATTGCAAAACCTTTTTCTGAGGTACGAGACTTGCCTGCATCCTTACAGGAGCCAAATAACAATTCCAGAATAAAAAAAAAAGCAAAATTATTAGTTTCCTCGCCAAACGTGAGGCTCTGTAGGGCTATACCTGCAAACTTTCCATAATTCCACCAAGAAATCTCTCATCAAAAGAGAGAGGGCAGATGCAGAACATCCTGTCAGCGTTCTAAGCCTTCCGATTAAGACTTAAATCACTCGCTTGCCTCCCAGTAGTGACACTACTCACGTTTATCATGATCAGAGCAAAGGAGACCATAAAACATGTGCCACCATTATAAGCAAATGGATGAAAAGAAAGAAGGATATTTTTACACAGCCTGAATGTTGTACAATCTGCACAACACACTTTAACTAGAAGGAGCATGCTCAACGATGTTTTCCATTAAGCAGAAATGGAAGTCCCTGTTCATCATGAAGATTAAAAGCTCACTGTGTAGTGCTCAATTACTTGATCACCCCTGTCAGAATGATAAATACCAACATAGAATCAGGGAGGTGTTATGATAAAGGATAGTGTCTGGATTTAACAATGAAGTGTAATTTGCCACTCCAAATCGTTGCCTTCCATGGAAGTTTGAAAAGTCATGGTTTTAGCCAGGTTGTCAAATGTCTTTATACAATTGCCAAATGTCACCCTCAGTGTAGCAGGATATTATGGAGTATATGGCCAATGACCTTCAGGCATCTTCTAACCTTATTAAAGTTTTGTGCTTCTGTTATATTGTTGCTGAGAAATCTTGAAAGAGACTTTCGCTCCAAAATAGAGCAAGGTCCCATTACACCTAGCTGCCTCCAAAGGCTTTGGCGATTCTTGAAGTTGCATTATTATGAGCCAAGGTTGTCACACAGAAACATCGAAAATAGAAGCAGGAGTAGGCTATTTGGCTCTTCAAAACTGCACCACTATTCAATCTGATCATGGCTGTTCATGCACTTTTAGTATCCCACTCCTGCTTTCTCTCCTTACCCCATGATTCCTTTAGTTGTAAGGGCCACATCCCTTTTGAACATATCTAATGAACTGGTCCCAACAGCTTTGTGGTAGAGAATTCCACAGGTTCACAACTCTGAGGGAAGAAGTTCTTCCTCATCTCATTCCTAAATGGCTTACCCCATAGTCTTAGATTGTGACCTGTAGTTCTGGACTTTCCAGCACTGGGAACGTTCTTTCTGCATTTAGCCTTCCAATCCCATCAGGATTTCATATTTTGTTATGAGATCTCCTCTCATTCTTCTAAATTCCGGTGCATACAAACCCAATTGATTCAATCTCTCCATATGTTAGTCCTGCCATTTTGGGATCAATCTGGTAAACTTATGCTGGACTCCCTCCATAACAATGTCTTTCCTCACTTCCTTAGACTAGGAGACCAAAACTGCACACAACTGATTATTCTTCAGCTTAGAAACAGGATATGATTTGCCCTTTCTAACTTAGGGCCTAATTTTTATTCCTAAACTAAGGAAATGTGCTAGACAGCTCTCAAAGAATTTAACTGGGAGCTTATCCTCTGTTCTTTCTCAGTCCTTTGTAAGGATGAAGAAACAAGGTTCAGTTGGGTCACTTGATTGTTACAAGGTAACTAGGAATGGGCAAAGGAAAGGGTTTGGGCGCGCTAAGAAGGGGCACGAGAAGTACTTGGCGGGTTGGAAAAAAGAAAACCCCAAGGCCTTTTACTCTTATGTGAGAAGTAAAAGAATAACCTGGGTGAGGTTAGGGCTGGTCAAGGATAGTAGTGGAAACTTGTGCATGGAATCAGAAGAGATAGGTGAGGTGTTGAATGAATACTTTTATTCAGTGTTCACTAGGGAAAGAGGCCATGTTTTTGAGGATGAGTGTGTGATACAGACTGATGGGATGAAAGAGATAGATGTTCTGAGGGAAGATATTTTCAATTTTGAAAAACCTGAGGTGGATAAGTCCCCTAGGCCAGATGGGATACATCCTAGGATACTTTGGGAGGCAAGGGATGAGATTGCGGAGCCTCACTGTCCACGGGGATAATGCCAGAGGACTGGAGTGTGGCAAGTGTTGTTCCTGCCTTCAAGAAAGGAAATAGGAATGACCCTGTTAATTATAGTCCAGTTAGTCTTTCTTCAGTGGTTGGTAAGTTAATGGAAAGAGTCCTGAGAGATAGAATTTATGACTACTTGGAAAGGTGACTTTAATCTGGGATGGTCAACATAGTTTTGTGAGGGGTAAGTCCTGACTCACAAATTTGATTGAATTCTTTGAGGAGGTGACTAAGTATGTGGACAGAGGTAAAACAGCTATGTTGTATACATGGATTTTAATAAGGCGTTTGATAAGGTTCCCCATAGTAGGCTGATGAAGATAAAAATCTATAGGATAGAAGGAAATTTGGCCAATTGGATAAGTAACTGGCCATCTCATAGAAGACAGAGGGTGGTCCTGGAGTGAAAATTTTCAGACTGGAGGCCAATTACCAGATGTGTACCACAGAGATCAGTGTTGGGTCTTCTACTTTTTATGATTTTTATCAGTGACTTGGAAGAGGGGACTGAAGGGGAGGTTAGTAAACTTGCTGACAACACTAAGATTGGTGGAGTATTGGATGAGGGGCTCTTGCAGGCTGCAAAGAGTCATTAATAGAATGCAGAGCTGGGCCAAAAAGTGGCAGATGGAATGTAACCCTGATAAGTATGAGGTGATTCATTTTGGTAGGACAAACGTGAATGCAGATTACAGGGTCAACGGCAGGGTTTTGAGGAATGTGGAGGAATAGAGAGATCTTGGGATTCGTATCTATAGATCTCTGAAGGTTGCCACTCAAGTGGATAGAGCCGTGAAGAAGGCTTATAGTGCGTTAACGTTTATTAACAGGATTTGAGTTTAAGAACTGTGGGATTATGCTGCAACTGTACCGGAGTTGGTGATACCAAGTTTGGAATATTGTGACCAGTTTTGGTCACCTCACTATAAGAAGGGTGTGGAAGCATTGGAGAGAGTGCAGAAGAGATTTTCCAGGATGCTGCCTGATTTAGAGGATGGGCCTTATGAGGAAAGGTTGAGGGAGCTGGAGCTTCTCTTTGGAGCAGAGAAGAATGAGAGGCGATTTAACAGAGGTTCGTAAGATGATGAGAGGGATTGATAGAATGGTTGCGCAGAGACTATTTCCTCGGGTTGATAGGTATTATTAGGGGGCATAACTATAAAATTCATGGTGGGAGATGTGGGAGAGATGCCCAAGGTAAATTCTTTAGTCAGAGTGGTTGGGTTTGGAATACACTGCCTGATATGATAGTGGAGTCAGACAATTTAGGAACTTTTCAAGTGGTTATTGGATAGGCACATGGAGCACTCCAGAATTATAGGAAGGGGATAGCTTGATCTTGGGATTGGACATAGCTCAGCACAACATTGAAGGCTTAAGGGCCTGTACTGTGCTGTAATATTCTATGTTCTAAACTGACATTCCAGAAATTTTTCTTTCAGCTTTGGTTCTCCAGATCATGGAATTCTGACGTTACATGCAGCTGCTTTTTCAAGAATTGCACGCAGGCTTGAATTAAGGAAGCTGTTTTTAGACTCTGATAATTCTGTCCTCTGCTTCATCAAGCCTTTTGCCAGTGGTCTGCAATTCTATAGTACGAGCACTGATGTTATGCACTAATAGACCGAGTTCATCATCAATTACTTTAATAATAATAATAGCAGTCATCAGTTGTAATGCATTTGAGAGTGCCGGATCAAGAGCTGCTTCATTCACAAAGTGACCATGTTGAGGAGTCAGCTCCATCTCAGTTCCTTATGACTCTTTTTTTTTTGTTGACAATTTAAAATAATTTGCATATTTTAACAAACATTTTAAGCAGAAATCTTCCAGGGACATAATATGGAGTTCTTACTCCAGGATTAGCTAAGTACAAGCTGTGTAAGTGCAATAAATGAAAGGATTACAGGCTGTATAACACCAGAGCTCTCAGAATCAGAGCTCCTCTGATGCTCACATCACAAACACCACCACTGCCACCCACCCTTCCATGGAGCATTCTGTCCCCTCATCTTGCTCTGAAATCTATCAAATAATTAACTACTGATCCTCTGCTAATGCCTGCTCCCTATTGTTTAGCCCATTGGGTATGCCTGATTCTTGCTCATCCAGTCTTAACCGGGGCATCATTCTTGCTCATCCAGTCTTAACCAGGGCACCTCCAGCAAGAGTTTCTTTTCCTATTCCTACATTGCTACTGCTGGAGTTCCCTCAAGGATAGATCTTCAGGCATTTCTATCGTCTCATTTATGCATTGCTTCTTCACAACGTAATTTGAACTACGCCTAGTTCTACCAGTCACTTCTTGCACTGTGATATTAGATTGTTTGTTTGTCCAGCATCCAGTGGTGAATTTGTAGCATTTTTCAGTTAAACATTGAGAAGACAGAAGCCATAAAACTTCTATTGTTTCCATCTCTCTCCTCTGTCTGAGATTGATCTCCACACCTTCCATGACTGCTGGTTAAGTTTCAGACCCTTTTTTAATTTTTAAAAATTCATTTATTGGGATATGGGCTTTGCTGGTTAGGCCAGCATTTATTTCCCATTCCTAATTGACCTTGAGATGGTAGTGAGCTGCCTTTTTGAACTGCTGCATTCTCTGTATCACAAGGCCACTTAATTTCAGCGACATAGCAGCACCCAAATCCATCCCTGCTTCAGCCCATTTATCTTTGAAATCATAGTCTGCATCAAATTTAATGCTCTTTGTATGCTTTAGCTGAGTTAAATTTCTGCTCCTTCTGCCCTATCTGATACAAGGCCAGCTCAACCATCACTGCTGTTATTCATGACAGATTTTGCCTCCTGGTTTCCACAATTTTAAATTCCTGGTTGTCATGTTTAAATCACTTCCATGGCCCTGCCTCTCCCAATCTCTATAATTTCCTCCAGTCATAAAATCACCCAAGATTTTGCAGTTTTCTTGTGCATCACCTCTACCCTTGATGACTGTTTTCAGGTGCTAGTGTGTTACTTTCTGGAATTCATTCCTGAAATCTCTTTGCCCTTCACTTCTCTCTCCTCATTAAACACACTTTGCATTGACATCCATTTTAGTTTGATGATTGATCTCTGAAAAATACCTTGGCACATTTTTCCATGTTATAGGTGGTCTATAACTAAGTTCCTATTGAACATTTAATGCCAAATATAATGGATAAGACTTGATTTTCAACTTGTATGCAAACTGAAGACTTCCTTTTCCTTTGTTATTAAGCCTTCTGTATGTCCCAGAGTGATCTTTTGAATTTTTTGTTAACATTGTGACAGCACTTGCAATACTTAGTCTTTGTGGGCCCAGGATATACTTACGGTATTGGATTGCTTTGAAATTGTTTGCATGGTTTGGTTGACATTGGCAAAGGCTGCATTTAATTCCCATTCCATTTGCCTAAGATTGAAGTAGCGGACGATTTCCTTCAATAATCATCCTTATAACGATGCCAGTAGTTTTCAGAGCAGTACCTTGATGACCCTCCAGCTGAACTGAAATACAAGATGCTGTCTATTGTCACAGAATATTTTCAAACAAACGATACTGGCACCGAAACTGAAGTGGATATTTGAGAGGAAGGAAAATTATAGCAAGTACAATTAATCCTCAGCTTCTCAAAAAGGAAATTGAACAATTTAAATGGGGATTAAGAAACTTAAATTTAACCAATTCAAAGGCAACCTGACCCTGTGTATAACCTATCAAAGAATCACAAATAATAGCATTCTCATTTTCATCCAAAACAAAGTATGCAGCATGTGATTTCTGGCATTGTAGCTGCTAAGTAGCAAGTGTGAAGGCTCCCCCTTTAACTTCTTTGGAAAAGATCAGTTATCTGTTACAAGGGTTTGTCAAACTTCTTTTAAATGAAAAGCTCTGCATATATGAAAACAGTGCAGCCTTGTATACTGTAGGTGACCTTACACTGGTTTGTGATATCTATCCTACATTATTACAAGATACTTGTGGAGACAAGCACCAGTGTCCTACATTGTTGAAATATGTGATATAAATAGCTTTTAGTGGCTGGAAGACATGATTTGGATATATTCCTTCAAAAAAGCAACTTATAAATGCAACATTTTAGAAAAGCAAGGGCATTGAATTGTTTCAAGTTAGAAGAGGCAGTCATCCGCAGCTCAACCTCTATCAACGGCTTAATGTTTTGTCAGTGACTAACTGATAATTTCAGTTAGTTGGAATGATACTAATTCAAAGTATTGGATTTTCAATTTAATATTTCTCGTGAGCAATGAAGGCTGACTTAATATATGATTCAGTTACTTTAACCATATATATTTCAGGAAAATTCTACATGATGCATGTTACATTTTCACTGCTAAAGTGTTCAGAAGGCTGCCCAAATTTTTTTTTCTGTGGCTATTCAGTTGCTTTATCAGCTGCACAAGGTTGTCTGCTTTCACAATCACCACAACAACTTGATTCCTTCACTTTTTGCCACTTTCTTGTCCCGTTGAAAATGATATTCCACTCCCCCATTAATGCAGGTATCACAGTGCCAGGGATGCTGATTTGATTCCAACATGACTCTGGAGTTTGCACATTTTCCCTATGATGATATGGGTTTCTTCCAGTTGGCTGGCTTTCCTCCTACAGTCCAAAAATGTGCATATTAGATTGATTAGCAATGCTAAATTAGCTGCAAGATGTTGAGGGAATTAGGGGAGTAAATGCATAGAGAAGATGCTCTCTTGGAGAGTCAGTGCAGACTCAATGGGCCTAATGGCCTCCTTCTGCATTGCAGGGATTCTATGATTCTATTTTCTTGCCGAGCACAAGACACCAATTATCTTTTCTGTTCTCATCAGTTCAATTGGCAGAAGGCCCCTTCCCTATCAACGCCCACTCTCATGTCCTCTTGCCATTGCTTGAAGTGATCAAATTCTTTGGCACTGACAGAAATTTATAGTTCTGTGAAAATTCCCACCCTATTGAGCAACAATTTTCAGTCACATGGAACAAAAAGATAGAAGCCAGCAACAGTACTAAGCCACAAGGAGCTTTGTGTCATGCTTAAAGCTATCCCTGTTGCATCCTGAAGCTCAAGTGACTTTGGCTGGTCATGTCTATTCTTGAATTTTGCAATTGGAAATTTTCTCTGCACTAGTTATCCATTTATAAGTAATACTAATAACTGAAAAGAGAAAGTGAGACAGAGAAGTCAGTGTTATTCCATTTTCTGTCATATGTGCTACCAGATTTGTACAGTATTGCAAGGAGTATATCTTTGTTCTTTGTTCTAGTATATTTTGTTTAAAAGTCAACTTTGAGATTTTGTTTTAGGCCCAAAGTCATTGTCAAATTTACATGAATAATATTTTTGAGTGGTTGACTTGGGGTGCTTGATTTGAGTCCGAGTGAAATCTGAAAGACTATTTACAGAATAAAGTAAAAACAAGAACACTAGATAATAATTGCAACACAGTTTGTCATTCATATCTGATAACTTTATATTCAAATTATTAAAGTGAAGTTTGAATTTTCAACTGTTTTACCTATTTATTTACATCTCCATAATTACATTTCAATTCTGAAAATGGCCTTTGATTCTTTGAAAAAATAGGATCAACTTTTACAGGAGTTATATCAAAAATTAGTTTTTTTAGACCAAAATTACAAGGTCGACTTGTACGTATATACAGCAATAGCAATTTCCCTTTTTCAGATAATGCATAATTTTTATTTCTTTACCTTCACTTAGAAACATAGCCTTACAGAAGGTGTCCAGTCACCATTAAAAGAAAATCAAGAATTTTTAGCAGATTGTTTTTAAATCACTGTGCTTTGGAACAGAAATCATAGATATTTTAAAAGAAGATGTTTTGTTGGGAATTTCTACTGGTCTCTTGGAAGTAATGTTTCACTTGATTTATTATTGACACATGAATTGGTATACATGGAAAAGTATTGTTTCTTGCACACTATACAGACAAAGCATACCATTCATAGAGATGTAGGAGAGTAGGAAAGGAGAGAGTGCAGAATGTTGTGTTATAGCCATAGATAGATGTAAAGAAAGAGCAGCTTAATATAAGGTAGGCCTGTTCAAAAATCTGGCAGCAGGGAAGAAACTTTTCCTGAGTTGGCTGGTATGTGATCTCGGATTTCTGTATCTTTTCCTGACAGAAGAAGGTGAAAGAGAGGATGTCTGGAGTGTGTAGCGTCCTTAATTATGCTGGCTTCTTTTTCAAGGCAGTGGGAAATGTAGACAGAGTCAACGGATGGGAGGCTGGTTTGCTTAATGGCTTGGGCTTTGTTCACAGCCCTTCATGGTTTCTTGTGATTTTGGTCAGAGCAGGAGCATTAACAAGCTGTGATAATTTGGATGAGAATGTTACTCTTGGAATATTTCCCAGAACTCTTGAATTTCTGCTTGTAAATGGCAACTGGTATCAATGGTTGGAAGTGCAGAAATGCCAAACTTCGGTCGGAAGTAATTCCCTGAAACATGTCTTTGTGTGATTCATTCCAAATGCTTTGATTGTTTTAAAAGCAAGATTCCAATTTGTTTTCACATTCTGTTCAATTGAGAAGATGTCAAGAAACTTACTACATTTTCTTTTCTTTTGTAATTCATGAACTGAAACTCCTTTAAATGTTGCAGCAAATTAATGGCAGATGGTTTATAACTAGGTTGCCCATTGTTGCATATATTGCTTCCAGACAAGTAGTACTTTGCATGTATTGTAGTATCTGGTACAAGTTACAAATCTCTTTAGGTTAGAGATCAATTCCTCATTGTTCTCACCTCAAGCAGGGAAGTCCCCACTCAGTGGTTAAAATGTTATTTCTCTAAGCATGATGCCACTCCATTAAGTTTGTTTAACAAGCATCCATGAGCTGCAAGCAGTTTTGACATCACTTGCAATTGAACAGATTGGCAGGTAAGTGTCACAGCCACGTGGAAGGCATTTCCTTAAAGTAGTCTGAGTTAAGAATTTATATGCATGTATGTAGCCCCCTTTTAATTGAATGGTTCAATTTAAAATTAACCCAGGAGACAAGCTTTACTCAAACAAGATAAAGGTTAGTCTGTTTAAAAAATACTATTACTGAGAGTAATGTGGCTAAAAGTGATAAAGTTATTAATTAAAATATCGATACAAAGATTAAAATAAAGGAAGAAGATACTTAAAGATGAGATTCCAAATTTGTTTCTGTTAGATATCGTTATAGGCCTGTTATTTGAATTTCTTCTTTCTGAAATGAAGGGCTTGATGCTCAGAGTTCCGTGTTGATATCTGTGGTTGATTATTCAGAGGTTTGCTCTTTCAGGTGGACTCAGCAGGTCAACAAGTGTTTGGGAGAGAGGGAGGAAAAAGACTTACGATTCCTCATTAATTTTGCAGTTATGAACGTGTAGATTGTTTGGACTTTCTTGGCAGAACAGCAGTTGATTTCTTATTGCCTGCCCCTTTGTCCTCCCTTGGCCAAGAGTGCTCTCTGATGTTTTTTGAGAGTTCTTCCTGTGGTTCTTGACACAAAATGGCTGTTCTTAAACAGATTATATCCCGTTGGAAAATTTAAAATGGCTACTATGTCAATTTCAATGAAGCATTGTTCCATTAAAGATGTTAGTTGTGTTGCGATCTTTTGAAGGTCATTCCTGTTTCTCTTTCCCACAGAAATCAAAAGGAGTTTTCATATCTTTAAGAATTCAGTGGATATCCCTGGAGGGATCTTTGCATTTTTAATAACACTTGGTAGTCAGCGGTGGTGATCTCAGTCTGGTGAGGTTTGAATAAACACCAGAAGATGCCACAATGTCTATCCGCAGTTCCATTTTGAAAAATGTTTGAAAACAGAAATGTGTCTTTATAACCATTGTGTCTAAAATTGGTAATATCATGACAAATAGCTATGTCACACTATATGTACATGCCATGACTGAGAACAGTTTCTGTGGCAAGTAATCTACTTTGTCTTCCCTTTTAAAGTCTTTCTACCACCTAAAACGCACAAGTCAGGAGTACGATGGAGTACTCTCCCCTTGTTTGGATGAATACAAAATAATACTTGGAAGTTATTATTGTGGTAACCTGCTTGGTTGGCACTCTATCATTTATGCACACCAATGCACAATAGCAGCAGTTTATACCATCTATAAAAGGTACGGCAGCAACTCGACAAGGCTCCTTGATCAGAATCTTTCAGCCTGTGACCTCTTGTCACTTAGAAGTTTGTGGACACTACTACCTGCAAATTCTTGTCCACATTTGATTCTGACTCAATTATGTTGCCATTCTTTCACAGTCGTGGGGTGCAAATCAGAAAATCCCTCCCAGCTGCATTACAGATGTGCCTACACTACATGGATGGTAGCAAATTCGAGAAGGCAGCCCACCATCTCGAGGATGATTTAAAGCTGGCCAATAAATACTGATTTTTCCAGGAACATCTGCATCCCAAAAATGAATTTAAGTGAACCAAATGATGTAAGATACCTTCAACACAGTGTCCCATATCACTTCTCCTTCACTGTTTGTTTAGCCTCTAAATCTGAAATTGTATTGCAGCCATGCTGTAGAATGGGAAATCATCTTGCCCAAATGTTAAAGTTGCTAAACGAATGCACTCAAAAAGACCTTCTAGTAACTATATGCCTCGAACCTACATCAAATCTGCTACTAGAAATAGAAAAGTTCTTACTGAAATGTTTTTCTTCTTTCCCTAGGTACTAAATGAAGCCGTGGGTGCATTGATGTATCATACGATCACTTTAACAAGAGAAGACCTGGAGAAATTCAAAGCACTTCGAATAATTGTCAGAATTGGCAGTGGGTTTGATAACGTTGACATAAAATCAGCTGGAGATTTAGGTATGGCAATCAGCAGTATCAATCAAGCTTCTTATTCTTAGAGTGGATATAATTTAAGGGAGATGTTATTTTGGGACTGAATGTAAATATAAAAACCATTGGTTTCTTTTGTGTAATTTGCTCAAGATCATGAGACCTATCAGGACCATTTGCCTGACATTTTAGAGCAAGGAGAGCAGAATTTTTGAATATTTTAAGACAGAGCTAGATAGATTCTAGATAAGCAAAGGAGTGCAAAGTTATCAGGACGGTGTGAATGTGGAGTTGATTTATAATCAGATCAGCCATGATCTGTGTGGTACGTTAGCATAATGGGTTAGCACTGCTGCTTCATAGCTCCAGGGTCCAGTGTGGAGTTTGTGTGTTCTCCTTGTGTCTATGTGGGTTTTCTCCATGTGCTCCGATTTCTTCCCACAGTCCAAAAATGTGCGGGTAAAGTTGATTGGCCATATTAAGAAATTGCCCCTTAGTGTCCAGGTTAGAGGGATTAGTGGGTATAATATGGGATGTGGGAGTAAGGCCTGTGTGAGATTGTGTTTGGTGCAGACTTGATGGGCCGAAGGGTCTCTTTCTGCAGTGTAAGATTCTATGAAATGGCTGAGCAGGCTTGAGGAGCTGAGTGGCCTGTTCCAGCTCCTAGTTCATATATTTGTTTGTATTTTAGCCAACACTATATTTGCGATTAATTTCGCCACTCAATTTGATTGAGTATTGATCAAATGATGTAGTCTTCACTATTGTTCTGTATTAAAAACTGATGCAAAATGCCATATTTTGGAAGTCCATCTGAATCTGTCCTAAAGTATCCATCAAGCTCACTCTAATCCTTAGTGGCCCCCAGACTTCATAATATCATTGTAAAATGCGTTGCTATCACATGTTATCACAGACAATACTTCCTTTCTGTGAGCTTTGTATTGTTCTACTGAAAGTTCATGAATCTGAAATATTGAGTGAATTTTGTCAAATTAGTTCCTTCTGAAGTGGTGGTACCACTAACGGACTAGGCAGGTTGAGCTACAACATTAGCATTGTGCTTCTGGTTCTCTGATTAATCAGGGAGGGATGGCACACCTGACCTACAATAGGAAGGATTTCTATTTAAAGAACCCCTCCACGTGGATATTGAGGCTGCAGCAACATAAAAATGGAGAGAAGATCTGGGAGGTCCTGCTGTGGAATCTGGGGCTGCAATGAGGTGATATTTCCCAAGAATGGGAGGAAAGGGCATAGATAGAAGTATCTGAGGAAGTAAGCAGAGGAACTGTAATCCTACCAACCTGGAGACAGTACACCTAGAGAAACCAGAACCTCTGGAGGGTGGGAAAGGTGAGAGGCATTACACTTTTGATTGCAACCCCAGCCCACCCTCCCACGCTCTTGACTTCTCCAGTGAGCTCCTGTATAGCACCCTTGTAAGCAACATGTTTTAAAGGTTCGTTCATTCATTCCTCACTTTTTCCAGGTACTTCTAATTGCCTCCTGAGCAGCTAACGCTCACCTTTATAATTCTTCTCCTTCAGTCACCTTCCACAAATATGTTCCTTGCTACCCACACAAGTCATTACTAACATTCATAACTCACTGCTTTCTGTCCCTGCAGAAGAGAGCACACAACCTGTGGCTTTTCAGTGCGAGGCACCTTGATAGTTACTGTCAGGTTCCCTTCCAAGTCTCAAATCTCTCCTGGCTTGTAGTTATATCACTGTTCCTTCAATGTCACTGGATCAGAAGGCAGATCACCTCCATCATTTTGAGGCAATTATTGACGAGTAACAAATGTTGATACTGCTCCGATTCCGTGAAAAGATTTTTAAAGTCATCCCACCTGGTTCACTGGGAAGAAAGCCTTGTTCTCAAGGGCAGGTAAAAATAATGACCTGCTGTGAAAACTTTCATTTCCTGGGGCAGAATTTTACATTCCTGGCTGATGGGTTTGTAGTTTAAAATATCTCGGATGGTCTTCTATAGAGTAATGACCCCGTGAGGGGGAAAAATATTTCTTATCGCCTAGAGAAGTGGAGACTATTATTAAACTATCCCCTAATTTTTATCTCCCACAAGCAAAAGCATCCTGCTAACATCAAACTTATCAGATTGCCTTAGGATCTTGTATGTTTCAATCAGGTCATCTCTCATTTTTTAAATTCCAGTAGGTAGGGGCCGAACTGTTCAAACTTTCTTCAAAGAACAAGCCCTTCACCCTCAGAATAAGTCGAATAAACTTTCTCTGAACTGCTTTTAACCCATTTATATCCTTATTTCAAATAGGGTGACCAAAACTGTATACAGTACTTCAAACTTGGTTTCATTAAAGCAGTAAGACTTTCCTACTTTTATTTTCCATTGCCCTTTTAATGAATGTCAACACTCCGTTTCACTTTCTAATCACTTGTTGGAACTGCATATTAACATGGTGATTCCTGTTCCAGTATACCCAGATCTTTCTCTGCTGCAGTTCTGCAATTTCTTTCTATTTAAATAGTAGATTGCATTTCTGTTCTTCGTGTGAGCTTGTCTGTATAATGCAAAAGAAACTATTTTTCAAATTAAATCAAAAACTTCGTTTTCCCACATTATACATCATTTGTCAAATTTTACCATTCACTTAACCTGTCTATATCACTTTGTAAATCCATACCTATGTTACTTTCAGCTATCTTACATTCTGCCCTTTTATCCAAGTCATTGATACAGAAAGTAAACAGTTGAGACCACATTATTGATTTGTGTGGCATTCTACTAGTTACATCTTGCTAACCTGATACTAACTCGTTTGTCCACGCTCTCTGCTTCTTGTTAGCCAGTCAACGTATTCTCTGTATAATATGTAATATGTAAATCCCTGCCATTGAGCTCCTGTTTTGTGTAGCAACATTTGATGTGCCACCTTATCAAATGCCTTTTGGCAATCTAGGTACACTACATGTCCAGATTCCCCTTTGTTCACGTTGCTTGTTTCTTCCTCTAAGAATGCTATTAAATTTGTCGAATACTCTTCGTTCACAAAAGTACACTAACTCTGCCTGATCCCATTGTGAATATCCAGATATCCTGCTTTAACCTCAATTAATGGATTCTAGCAATTTCTTGATGACAAATGATAGGGTATTAGACCTCCAGTTTCCTGCTTTCCATCTTCCTTTCTTGAATAAAGATTGGTACATTTGTTATTTCCCAATCCATCAGGACCGTTCCAGACCATGGGATTTGTAAAATTATAACCAATGTCTCCACTTTCTCTGTAGCTACTTTTAAGACTAGAGAATTCACACCTAGTTCTGGAACTTGCCAGCCTTTAGATCAAATTGTCTTCCCAGCATGTATTCCATGGTGATGGTGATCATTTTAAGTTCCTCCCTTCCTTCCACTTTTTTAATTATATTAGGAAGTTTTTGAAGTCTTCTACAGTGAAAGCAGACAAAGTATCTGTTCAACATTTACTGCATTTCCTTGTTTGCTATTATTAATCCTCCAGAATTACTGTTCAGGGGGATCAACACTCTCCTCAAATGTTGCCTGACTTGCTGAATATTCCTGATTTTCTATTTTTATTAAGGAAAGGCTATTTTGTGGTTTTACCAAGGAAGTCAATAACAGATTATTTTTAGTTTATATATGACATTGTCCATCTTGAATGTAGACTGCAATTAATTCATAAGGCATTTGGCTTGATTTTTGTGAATTGACTTCAGAATTGTGTGTGCTGATTTTAGGTATAGCAGTATGTAATGTCCCAGCAGCCTCTGTAGAGGAGACAGCAGACTCTACAATGTGTCATATTTTGAACCTGTATAGACGGACCACCTGGCTCCACCAAGCTTTGCGGGAAGGCACAAGAGTTCAGAGTGTTGAACAGATACGAGACATTGCTTCAGGAGCTGCCAGGATTCGAGGAGAAACACTTGGTATTATTGGCCTAGGTGAGATGGTTGTTTAAACACAACAGAAACTGGGTCCTAGTTGTGTTGATGTGCAAAGCTGAAGGTTTTTTGATTTTAATGGCTGTTCCTTCAAATCCAGTCAAAAAATTACTGAGAATTATAATATGGAAAGAGTTACTTCGTCCTAACCGGTTTGATGTGATGCCTATCTTCCACATGAGCAGTGAATAAACTATATTTTTTAAACATAACTCCAATTTTAATTTCTGTCACAAGCTTATTTTGTTAGAATGGATTGGATTTCCCTCCAATGTCCCAGTCGAAAATCTAGCAGTAAGCTCAGTATTTCTGGCAGACCTTATTGCTGGGTTCCTCTTCCCCAAATGGAAATGTTTAGTGTCTGTGACCCTTCCTGTGACTGCTTAATGAAAGGTCCTGGTTATTAACAATTCTTCAATATTTCAGTAGCTGGAGAGGGTCTGGTAAAGGCCTTTGCTTCTTCTATTTTGGCCCTGTGCTAAAAAATTTGAAAAATATCTTGTAATATTCTTTAAGGGTCTTACACCTCCTTTAAATCACCAGCTTTCTCTTGGTGCTACAGATTTTCAGCCTTCAATACCTTGAAAGCTATTGAAATAGTGACCTCATCAAGGGGGTAAAATTACCAATTTTTTTATCCTAAAAAGTTAAAGCTTGTCATTATGTCAGAAATCATACTGTACTGTAAGTGGCTAAATAGTTATATTGATATCTAATGACTATTTCCTTTTTGTCCCTTAGGTCGGGTTGGTCAAGCATTAGCGTTGCGCGCAAAAGCGTTTGGTTTTAATGTAATTTTCTATGACCCATACCTCTCAGATGGTATTGAACGTGCACTGGGTCTCCAACGAGTGAACACCTTACAAGATCTCCTCTTTCACAGCGACTGTGTGTCCTTACATTGCAGCCTGAATGAACACAATCATCATCTTATTAATGATTTCACTATCAAGCAGGTATGTTTGTTTTTCCATTCATGTTGGATAAATTAGAAACTCTTGTAGCCACAGTATTGCCCCAGCAAACGTGGGATCAAATTAGTGCAGCATCTTTCAATACAAACACTAGGGAGAGTGCACATAAGCACTGGTGTTACAGAGACAAAGTTCAGTGCTTGATCCTGTAACCATCAGTTATCTGAATTGATACTTCTGCCCCCTCACTTGATGTTCATATTGCATTTGGATAGAAGCAGGTTTTTAAAAATTACATGCGTGTATGACAGGATTTTGATTCTGTAGTTAATTTAATAGGCTGAAGGGACATGCCCAGTGTGTTCAAATACTGTTTGTGTTGATGGCAGACTCTATTTGCAATAATGCTTGTGGTAGATTATGATATTTTAATTATTGATTTAGGTGGAGCAAATTAATATTTTGGATCACTTAGCAAGTACTTATTTCTGTGTGGTAATTACTGGGGTTTATACCCGGAATTTCCACATGGCTGTTCAAGACTATTACAATGCTGTCAGTTCCATATCTTAATTTTACATGTGACATTACTGAAGAAGCAATCTTCTTGGAATGTTCCAGTAAAATAGGCTAAGCAAAGTAATCAAATAAAAAAACGTATTTCATGTTACTGCCCTCACAAATGCTTTAGTAATATCATTAAATGGTTGACATTTTTGGTTTAATAAATGAAAGTAATAATAAACTTAGATTACTGTAAGAGCTGAAACAATTTTAATGATGAAAAAAGATAGAGGGGCAGATTCAAAATTGTATCATTGGGTTTCTGGACCTCTTTCCATTTTAACAAGCAGTTATGTTTTTTCAAATGTCTATCTTAACACTAACGAGATCTATGTCGGTTTCATTTGTATATTTTAAAATTCCTGTTTTTTGGGTGGTATTCATATCGTGGATCTATTTTTCTGTTTCGGTCAATTAAATTTGTAAATCACATTTGCTAAAATGACAGATCGTGGAACATTATTCTTGGCTCATTTTCAAAATTTCTAATGTGTCTCACCTTCTGATATTAGCCATCAGAAAATGGTGCAAGTTGTTATAGGTTTGATATCTCATTGTGTTTTTCCTCTGCAGATGAGGCAGGGAGCCTTTTTGGTGAATGCTGCCCGGGGTGGGCTCGTTGATGAAAAGGCATTGGCTCAAGCTTTGAAGGAAGGAAGGATACGAGGAGCAGCCTTAGATGTGCATGAATCAGAGCCATTTAGGTAGCATATTCAAGGATTATTTTTTTTCAATGTTGTCACATTGCTGTAGAAGGAGAGATTGTATCCTCCCCCCTCCCAAAAAAGTAGGAAAATACTGAAGATAGATAGAATTTGTTATAGTAGTTCCTTAATTTATCAGAAAGTCCTGTAATGTATGCATTTGTCCTTCCATGAATGTTTTATAAGCTTCTGTTGGTGGGTTCTTTAAACAAGTAGGTAGACATCTGAGGTAAAACCTGGAGGTGTATGAAGAAACATGGGACAATAATAAACTGGGGAGATGCACCCTGTTCTTGTGATTGTTGTCTCTGCTGTTTTGAATCCACATGAATGACTATGAAATCTAGGTAGCAAGCAAACAGCTGCAGAACAACCTGGGCAAAACTTTACAAACTCAGTAAGTGTAAGATGCTTCATATGAGAAGAAGGGAATAACAGATATACTCAGTGAATGGTGAAGAGAAGCTGAAAGAAACCATGTTTTGTTGTTGTGGGCAGCAATCAACAAATGAAATGTTGGGTGATGATGGAAAATCAATAATCTTCCTATGCTTTGCTGTCTCCACCCTGTCAGCATTGCATGTAAGCTCTACTCCAGGAAATCTTGAACAGTCACACATTGATAAAATTACAAGCATCATAACTTGTTTTTGAAGTGAGTCCTGTCATAATACTCAGTTTCTGCATGGCAGAAGACCAAATGTAAGGGATGCCTCTCAGATCAGAAAATCTGAGAAGATATAGGTATGAAAGTCCCCCTCTTTGGCTTTAACACTATCCCTGATTTCCTTTGTTAGTCATGGATGTTAGTTCCTCTTTTATTCTTGCGCCAGATAGGGATGTACAGTTGTTGAAGTTCTCTAAATGTCTCCCACTGTCTATCCACTGTTAACTTAAGAATCTTTTACCAGCTTATCTTGGCCAATGTATGTTTCATGCCATTGAAGTTAGCTTTCAAGTTCAGAGGCCTAGTCTCAGACTTACTTGTGCCGCTCCCCATCTTAATGAAGAATTCTACCAAATTATGGCCACACTCACACAGCAAGATTGCTAATTAATCCTCCTTACACAATACCCAATCTAGAATGGTCTGCTCTCTCGTTTCCTGGACACATTAGTTGAGAAAACCATCCCTTAAATATTCTAAGAAATCCTCCTCCATCACATTGTTGCCAGTTTAATGAGCCCAATCAAATAAAGTCATCTATGATAACTGCTTACCCTTATTGCATGCATCTCTAATTTCCTGCCATCCCTAAACTCTCTACTACTGTTTGGTGGTTTGTACACAACTCCCACTAATGTATTTTGTCCTCTGATATTCCGTAATTCCACCCATAACAGATATCACATCATCCAGGCCAATGTCCTTTTCTTACTGAAGTTAAAGTTTATTTATTAGTCGCAAGTAAGACTTATATTAACATTGCAATGAAGTTACTGTGAAAACCTCCCAGTCGCCCGATACCTGTCGAGTCAATGTAACTAACCAACACATCTTTCAGAATGTGGGAGAAAACCAGAGCACTCGGAGGAAACCCACGTAGCCATGGGTAGAACCTGCAAACTCCTCAGTCGATGACTCAAGCCGGGAATCAAACCCGGATCCCCAGCGTTGTGAGGCAGCAGTACTAACCATTATGCCATTGTGCCGCATTAACTGTAGCAATGATATATCACTGTTCAGCAATACTATTGCATTAAACGCCTCTTTAATCAGCAAGTCTACAATCCCCCACACCGCCACCCATTTCCTTTGTCTTTCCTAAATATTAAGTACCCTGGATGATGATTTCCCATCCCTGATCACCCTGGAGCCAGGTCTCTCTGATCTCCACTACATCTTATCTATTAATGACTATGCAGTTATTTATTCACCTTATTTCAAATACCTCCAGGCTTGTTTTTTGGCATTTATTATGATATTATATGGCCCATTTTGATTTTGGTCTTTGGTGTCTGTGTCTTCTATTTTCCCCTTTTATTGCCTTTTGTTTCTGTCCCAACTTTACTTCCCTCTGACTTCCTCCATCAGTTCCCATTGCCTTGCCACATTAATTTAAACCCTCGCCAATAGTATTAGTTCCAGTCTTGCCCAGGTGCAGATTTGTGGTCCCACCTCCCCCAGAACCAGTTATAGAATCATAGAGCATGGAAACAAGTTCCAATGCCCCAGGAATTTGAATCCCTCCCACTTGCACTATCCCTCAAGCCCTATTTTCATCTTGGCTATCCTGACATTCCTACTGTGACTAGCATATGGCACAGTAGCAATACTGAAATAACTACTTTTGAGATCATACCTTTTTTAAGTTTAACTCCTAACTCTCTAAATTCAGCTTGTATGATCACATCCTGTTTTTGTTAACCTATATCATTGGTATCTATCTGCACCAGACAATTGGCTGTTCATCACTGTGACCAACCCCCGACCCCCGCCCCACTCTAAGGCATCCTTGACCTTTGCACCAGGGAGGCAATATACCATTCTGGAGTCTCATTTGCGTCTACAGAAATGCTTGTCTATTCCCCTTACAATTGAATCCCCTATCACTAGAGCTCTCCACACTTCTTGATCTGCTGTGGAGCAGAATCAGTCATAGTGCCATCTCTCCCAACAGTATCAAAAATGGTATATCTATTTTGCAAGGAAATAACCACAGGAGACCCCTGCATTGCCTTCCTACTCTTCCTTTGGTGGTTACCCATTCCCTATCTCCCTCAATAATTTTTATCTGCAGTGTGACCAACTCACTGAACGTACTTTCCATGTCCAGAATGCTCCAAAATGAATCCATCCGCAGCTCGAGTTGTCAAGTGGTTTAACAGAAACTGCAGCTGGTTGCACTTCCTGCACGTGAAGGAGACAGAGACACAAGAAGTGTACCTGTATTCCCACGTTGCACAAGAAGAGCATGACACAGGTCTGGGATCTCCTGCCATGATTTAACTCTAAAGTTAACTTAATACAACAACTACAATACCAAGAGGGAAAAAAAAACTACTTAGCAGTCACCAGGCAATCACTTAACTGCTGGCTATGATGGCACAGTTTGATTTCTTTCAATTTCTCACTTGGTACTGCTCCCCAACAGTTGAGGTATAGAACATAGAACAATACAGCACAAACAGGCCCTTCAGCCCACGAGTTGCGCCGATCACATCTACCAATCCACAAACCTATCTATAACCCCTATCCTATTCTTTTCCATATACTCATCCAGAAGTCTTTTAAAAGACCCCAGTGAGTTTGCTTCAACAACCTCCGACGGCAGTCGGTTCCATTCACTCACCACCCTCTGAGTGAAAAACCTACCCCTGACATCTCCTTTGTATTTGCTTCCCTGCACCTTAAATCTGTGTCCTCTCGTAGTGACCATTTCAGCTCGGGGAAATAGTCTCTGAGAGTCCACCCTATCTATTCCTCTCAACATTTTATAAACCTCTATCAGGTCGCCTCTCAACCTACGTCTCTCCAGTGAGAAGAGTCCCAGCTCCCTCAACCTATCTTCATAAGGCCTGCCTCCCAATCCAGGCAGCATCCTTGAAAATCTCCTCTGCACTCTCTCAATAGCCTCTACATCCTTCCTATAGTGAGGTGACCAGAACTGCGCACAATACCCCAAGTGGGGTCTGACAAGAGTCTTACAGAGCTGCATCATCATCTCCTGACTCCTAAACTCTCTTCCTCGATTAATGAAGGCCAGTACACCGTACGCTGCCTTGACCACTTCCTCCACCTGTGAGGCCGATTTCAGAGTCCTATGGATCCGGACCTCGAGATCCTTCTGCTCTGCAACACAGCTAAGACTCCTACCCCTTATTGTACTCCTTCATCCCATTATTCCTGCCAAAATGGACCATTACGCATTTATCCGCGTTGAAGTCCATCTGCCACTTCTCCGCCCAGTCTTGCATCCCGTCTATGTCCCGCTGCAACTTTTGGCATCCCTCCAGACCATCCACAACACCACCGACCTTTGTATCGTCAGAGAACTTGCTAACCCATCCCTCCACTTCCTCATCCGGGTCATTTATGAAAATGACAAACAGCAGGAGTCCCAGAACAAATCCCTGGGGCACTCCACTGGTTACCGACCTCCATGCAGAACAAGACCCATCCATAACCACCCTCTGCCTTCTCACCTTCTCCAGAAGCCTTGCATGGGGGACCTTATGAAACGCCTTGTTAAAGTCCATGTACACTACGTCCACTGCTCTTCCTTCGTCAATATGTTCAGTCACATTTTCAAAGAACTCAACTGGGCTCATAAGGCATGACCTGCCCTTGACAAAACCTTGAAGCACAGTGTTCTGTATGTTTCACCTGCATTGAGTTAGTCAGTTTGTGTCACAAAATTTGTTGAATTTCATAGGGGGAATCACTCATGTTGATCTTTGAGTTCACAACTTTGAGGTGGTGCAGTTAGTTAAATACTGGTGTTTTCCATATTCAGAATTCTGGAGGTTAATGTTAATTGTATATACATAACATTTAATTGTATGCAGGTGATGCGCATTAACTAGGGTATCATTTCAGCATATGTCAAGGATACTCCCTGCCCTTTTATAAGTGCACTGGTATGCCTGAGGCCTTCTGTGGTTAGTGGGCACCAGAAGAGTTAGTGCTACATTGACCCCCAAAATAATTTTTTAATTTAATTTGCTAAAATTCATCTACTTTTTCCTTTGTAGAGTGTCCCTCAGGGACTATTACTTTAAATGACTTTGTTAACTTTTAATTTGACTTTTTTTATTTGAAAAATTCCAAGAATATAATAAAGTACTAATTGAAATTGTGGTATGGTAGATTAGCTGTGTAAATAAATGTAAGACTGAGTAAAGATTGTCTTAGTATTATTATTTGGCTGTCTAGCAAATTTACATGGGATCAAAACCTAAAGGGGAAGGTTGGAAGCCAAGAAAAAAAATTAGGCAAAAAACTAATAACCAGGGCCTGATGTTGTTACTATTATAGCTTATTTACATGTGCAGAATGAGAAGCTACATCAAAAGGTTAAAAGGCCACAGGAATAAGTGCTATTCCTGCTTCCCCCTGTATCACAAGTGCTTATCCATTTCTTATTTTGTTGTCTCACGTAATCTGCACCTTTCAACTATTACTCTTCATGGGTGGAACCTTCCATTCCTGACAGGTCTCTGCCCGCTATCTGAAAAAGCAGCAAGATACTCGTACTATCCGAGGAGAGTGGCCCACCGTATCATATCTTCTGGTAGTTAAGTGGACAATAGCAGACCTTCGTCTAGACGAAGATTCTCAGAAGCTAACCTCCTGCCCACTTAGAGCTGCTTGCATCCATTTCAGGCAGACACCTGAAATGCTGATGAGATCTGCAATCTGAAACAAACTCAGGCCTCAAATTTAGACTTCCCAGTGCGTTTTTCACTCATCTCAGCCCACTCCCCAATCAAAACTTGCAGGAATGCAAATTTATCCCAAGAAAAGTAAACATTCAGCATCTGTTGAGTTGTGAATAAGACACTGTTATGGCCACAATGGTTGTTGTCATATGGTTAGTATAGGCCAGTTAGAGTCTCAGTAAAATCATGCAATCTCTCAGTCATAAAAATATTACTATTTCTATTGGACCTAATGCTGTAACTATTTGTTATATGCATAAAAAAGTGAATGCATTTGAACACAATTGTACATCTTTACTGTCTGTGCAATTATTTATTAATTTTTGGTTAGATTGATTAGATATTAATTTTAAAAATATATACCCTTGTGCACAGTTTTAGTCAAGGCCCTTTAAAAGATGCTCCAAATCTAATCTGTACGCCACATGCTGCCTGGTACAGTGAACAAGCTTCAATTGAAATGAGAGAAGAGGCAGCCCAAGAAATACGGAGAGCTATAACAGGTAAGCTCTTGTAAACTGGGTCTAAACCGTTGCGCAACAGTGTAATGCGGGTGATGGTGAATCATGAATTTGCTCTGCAACTTTCTCGACTTTTACTTCCATTGACTTCAGGAGAGATTTGCTATCACTTGTGTATGTGGCTATACAAAGTTAAAACCTACTCCTGAGAGTTTTTCCTTTACCTTCAGATTGATGATAATGCAATGTAACTTTTTAGTTTGTGTGAAAGGCCTACAAATGGTTTAAAATGTATGGATTCAAAAGATGTGCTGGTTAGGCTGATTGTGATGGTAAATTGATCCTAGTTTTGAGGGGATTAGCAGGATAAATACATGGGGTTACAATGTTAGGTGGGATTGTTGTCAGTGCAAGCTCAATGGGCTGAATGGCTGCTTCCTGCGCTGTAGAAATTGTATAATTCAAAAAAATACTGAGCATCTCTTTGAATCAGCCAATTCTTCAGCCCAAAATAAGAGTCATATTGGACTTGGAAATGTTAGCTTTGTTTCTGTCTGCTGATGCTGCTGAACCCATTTAGTAGTTTTTCCAGCATTTTCTGTTTTTTATTTCTGATCTGCAGTATTTTGCAGATGTACTTTAGGCCTTTTCATTTGTCATTTCTCTTGGCCTTTTTAATTTTTTCCTTTTTTCAAATGTTTAAAAGTGCATCGATTGTTTCTTAACCTGAAGTGCAAACTGAAGAAAACATCTATACATTTATTAATTTCTGTTTTCTGTCTTGTCATCTTCTTATCCTAGCTGCCTTCGGACAGTCATAGCTCCAAATATTGTAATTTTGTTTACGCAAAAGCACAGAGTATTGCTCACTTTCCAAAGAGAACTGAGGGACTGCTGTATATTTTGTTTCATGGAGATGTGGCTCACTGCTGCTTCACTGGACAGTGTCCTACGGTCAGAGGGCTTCTCAATCCATTCGAAAGGACTGTACAGTGGCCTTAGACTAGGGGAGATGGGGGCCTGCTTCCTAATCAGTACCTCATGGTGCCTAGATGTTGCAACATTGGCAACTTTGATTCCTAGACCTAGAACAGACTTGATGCTAAAATCCCACCCCTACTACCTTCCACGGAGTTCACCTTCATTATCCTGATGGCAGTTTACATCCCACCCCGTGCAGACATGAAGATTGCGTCGAACGAAATATACACCACCATGAATAGCCTTGAGGTGAAAAATCCTGAGGCCAGGGACTTGAGTCAGGCCAAGCTCAAGAGTTACTACCAAGTTACTACCAATGTGGCTCCTGCTCCAGTAGAAGCCTAAACATCCTGGACCACTGCTACACGGTCAGATGTGCCTAGTGCTCTATTGCCCATCTACACTTTGGCAAATCAGACTACAAGGCTGTGCTCCTGCTCCCAGCTTACAAGTAAAAACTGCATTGAAAGACTCCATCAAAGAGAATCGTGCAATGTTGGTCTGAGGAATCAGATGACATCCTACGGGGCTGCTTGGAGTCAGTGGACTGCTCAGTATTTAAAAACTCTGTGGCAGCCTGAATGACTGTGTCATTACCATAACTGACTTCATTAGTAAATATGTAGAAGACAATGCCAGAGAAGCAAATCAGTGTGTTCCTTGACTGGAAACCGTGGATGAACAGGAATATCCACTGCTGCTGAAGTCCAGGTCTGAGGCATTCAAGTCAGGTGACACTGACCCCGATACGATCTAAGGGCATCCATCAGAGATACCAAAAGTCAGTACCAGACCAAGCTAGAGTTCAAGGCTAGCCACACTGACTCCACCCCCCACCGACATGACAAGCTACAAGATGAAGGCATGTAAAATCGCCGGCTCCAATGCACCCCTGCATGATGAGCTCAATGCATCCTATGCCCATTTTGAACAAGAGGTCAACGAGAATATGCCCTCCAGCTTGGAAGCTCTGGCTGAACCTGTATGTGGGATCACTGTTGCAGAGGTCAGAGCAGCTTTTTTGAAGTTCAACCCACAGAAAGTGACAGGCTTAGATGGGATACCTGGACATGCACTCAGATCCTGTGGAGATCAGCTGGCGGAGGTATTCACAGACATCTTCAACCATCTTTACAACAATCTGAGGTTCCTATCTCTTCAAGAAGAAGACCATCATCCCAGTACCTAAGAAAAACCAAGCTGTGTGGCTTAATGACTATTGGCTAGTGGCTCTGAAATCCATCATTGAAGTGCTTTTAAAGGTTAGTCTTGGCAAGAATCAATTCCAGTTTCCCAGACTACCTGGATCCACTACAGTTTGCCTACTACTGCAAAAGTTCACAGCAGACACCGTTTCTCTGGCCCTGCACTCAATTCTGGAATAACTGAATAACAAGGACACCTATGTCAGACTCCAATTTATTAACTACAGCTCAGCCTTCAATGCTGTTATTCCCAGAAAACCTAGCTGCAAACTCCTTGGCCTGAACCTTCCTCTGTGACTGAATCCTAAACTTCCTAACACACAGATCACAATCAATAAAGATAGGCAACAACACCTCCAAGATCATTCCCAACACCAGTGCCCCAGAAAGCTGCGTTTTCAGCCCCCTATTATACTCCTTATACACCTATGACTCTGTGGCCATATTCCCTTCCAGTTTGATTTTCAAGTTTGCTGACAACGTCATCATAATGGGTTGGATCTCAATGATGAGATGGAGTATAGGAATGAGATTGTTGCGGCACCAGTTCACCAGATTCTCAATCATCTTTTCCTTCAATGTCAACAAAATGAAGGAGACTGTCATCGACTTCAGGAAGCGTAAAGAAGGACATGCAGTGTATGCATCAATAGTGAAGAAATAGGAAGAGTCGAGAGCTTAAAGTTTTTAGGTGTCCAGATTACCATCAGCCTGTCCTGTTCCCCCACTCTGTGCGACAGTATAGTTAAGAAAGCCCTGCAACGCCTCTCCTTTCTCAGAAGACTAAGGAAATTTGGCATGTCAGCTACAACTCTCATCAACGTTTACAGATGCACCATAGAAAACATTCTTTCTGGTTGTATCACAGCTTGGTATGGCTCTTCAAAGAACTGCAAAAGGTTGTGAATGTAGCCCAATCCATCATGCAAACCAGCCTCCCACCCATTGACTCTGTCTACACTTCCCACTGCCTCGGCAAAGCAGCCAGCATAATTAAGGACCCCACGCACCTGAGACATTCTCTCTCCTACCTTCTTCCTCCAGGAAAATGATACAAAAGTCTGAAGTCATGTACCAATCAACTCAAAGCTGTTTCCTTGCTGCTCTGACTTCTGAATAGACCTACCTTGCATTATGTTGATCTTTTGTCTACACCCTAGCTATGACTGTAACACTACATTCTGCACTCTGCTTTCCTTCTGTGAACAATATATTTAGTCTGTATAGCACACGAGAGAATAGTTTGCACTATGTTAATACATGTGACAATAATAAATCAAATCAGAGAGGAAAAAATGTTATTTGCAAGTTGGACACGAAACAAATGCTGAGTATGAATTTTTAAAATTAATTCATGGGATTTGGCTGCTTCTGGTTAGGCCAGCCTTTATTGCCCATCCCTGAGGATGGTTTGTTTTTTTGATTTCTTGTGCTCAGTTTTACTTTTGGATATACATTTTATTGTTATGGGATGAACCAGTTAATTAAACACATTTTCTGCATTTCCTTTAGGTCGCATCCCAGATAACCTGAAAAATTGTATTAATAAAGATTACCTGACTGCAGCTACTCACTGGGCTGGAATGGACCCTGCAGTAGTTCACCCAGAACTAAATGGTGCTGCTTACAGGTAAGCACTGTAGGAAAGCCAAGGTTGAAGAATATCACATTTGCCATCAACTGTTAATGATATTGGGTTCAAATCCAACTGTGGCAAATTGTCAAATTGAATTCAATAAATCAGTTATTAGCCCACAAAATAAAAGGAACTGTAAAAGTTGCCAGAGGTTCAAAAGACTGAGGTTCTGCCCATATCAAAGGAAATTACAACAAAGGGGGAAGATTCTGGAGCACGGACACCATAGAGCAGGAATTCTTCAGCCTTTGTTGGGACCTACTATCAGCAAGATGAGACCCACTGGGTGTCACAATGAAAAAGGGAGGAAATCTGCCTTTCTACCTGGTTTGGCCTTCGTGAGACCAGAACCTCAACAATGTGGTTGACTCTTAACTGCCACTTACTTCAAGAGCAATTAAGGATGGGCAACAAAGGCTGGCCTTGCTAGCGATGCACATCACATGAATGGATAACGGAAAAATAAATTTCTGTACACATAGCATCTTAACACAGGAATCTGCTCAAAACACTTCACACAATGAATTATCCTTCAACTGGAATACTGTTCTTATGTAATCAAACACTAAGAACCAAAAGCTGTAATTAGGTGACATAATGAGTTAAACTGTCTTAGTTGAATTCTCCTTTTATTGTTCCTGAACTGGGGGTGACAATGACATGGCCTTAACTCATTTACCTGAGAAGGGGATGGCAGATGTTCTCCTTGAACCACAACAGTCTGCACAGTGATGGTGTTCCCACAATAGTGCTGGGTAGGGAATTCCAAGAATTTGACCAGCAGTTATGAAGGAAGAGAAATATGTTTGTCAGAATGTTTGACTTTAAAGGGACCCTGGAATTGATGCGTTCCTGCAACATTGCAGGAGAAATGGATTCTGCTGAAGTAATAATGTATTATTGTTTAAGTAACTTCGCTGCTGTTTATCTATATGATACTGACTACAACCACAATCACTAGGGCTTAGATATTGGAAGGATCATCTATTACTCAAATTACTTTGTCTACCCTGGTCTAAGCTTGAATGTAGTTGCAAATGTGTGGCAACTATTCCATCACACTCTTGATGTGAATTTTGTTGCTAGTAATGAGACTTTGGGAGAATAGCCAGCCTCTATCACTAGTGCTCTATTCCTGTCCTTCCCTTCCCATTTTCTGTCACCCTGTGCTTCCTACCTCCAAATCTGCAAATCCCAAATTCAGCCCCCACTTTATAAGCTGCTTCTTAAAAAAAATTGTGAATGGAGCCACACATTCTACAGTCCACAAACCTGAAAGCAATTCATTGAAACTTCCCTCATTAGGGCGATAGCTGGAAACTGTACTGTTGGAGTCAACAGTATATTGGAAAAAGAGATGAGGGAGTGGATCTGAGTAGAACTGAACGAAGAATATCCACACATCCCAGGGGAACAGGCAGATAGAGTTGAACCCTTAAATAGCAGTATCTTTTATTTTGAAGAAACAAATGGAATTAAAGGAAAAGTTGCCTATAGCCCTCAATACCCATGTAACTATCTAAGTGCTTTTAAAAGATAAAATTGTACCTGCCCCTACTACTACCTCTGTTCCAGACATTCACCATACTTTGTGAAAACATTATCCCTCTGGACACTTCTGTATCTCTCCGCTCTCACCTTAAACCAAGCCCTCTAGTTTTAGACTTCCCTACCTTTGGGGAAAAAATATTGACTATCTACCTTATCTATGCTCCTGATTATTTTATAGACCTCTATAAGATCACTTCTCAGCCTCCTACACTCCAGAGAAAAATGTCCCAGTCTATTTGGCCTCCCCTTTTAACTCAATGCTTCAAGACTCAGTAGCGTCCTAGTAAACCTTTTCTGCACTCCTAGTTTAATATTATCCTTTCTGTAATAGGTTAACCAGACTTACACACGGTATTCCACGTGTGGCCTTACTAATATCTTATACAACTTCAAGATGTCCCAAGTCCTGTATTCAGTCTTCTGACCGAAGAAACCAAGCATGCCAAATGACTTCTTCACCACTCTGTCTACCTGTGACTCCACTTTCAAGGAGCTATGAACATGAATGCCTAGATCTTTTTGTTCTGTAACTTTCCCAACGTCCCACCATTAACTGAGTAAATCCTGTCCTGGTTCAACCTACCAAAATGCATCACCTTGCATTTGTCTAAATTAAACTCCATCTGCTATTCGTCAGCCCAATGGCCCAATTGATGGCCAATTGATCAAGATCCCATTGCAATTGAAGATAACTTTCTTCAAAGTCCACTATGCCATCAATCTTGGTGTCATCTGTTGTAGAAGGTTTGGACACTCATAATGCAAGGGAAAAAGTCACAGGCCAGGTAGAGAAGTGGAAAACATTGGAAGAGTTGTGGATGTAATAAGGAAGAGTAAAGCAATAAAGTTAGTAAAAGAGGAAATAGGTTCCATGTGCAATAGTCTGTGTAACTGTCCTAATATTTTTTAGGTATGTCATGAACCAAATAAACATTTACTGTATCTACTAGTTAATTTGAGGTTTGCCTGTTACCATTCTCATAACCTCTAGTTTATTTGTGTCCTTAGAACATAGAACATAGAACATTACAGCACAGAACAGGCCCTTCGGCCTTTGATGTTGTGCCGACCAAAATAAAAAGCAATGCCCCTCCAAACTAAACCATTCCCTTCTCTTCCATATACTTATCAATTAACCTCTTAAACGCCACCAAACTTGGCGCATCTACAACAGCTGCAGGCAGGGCATTCCACTCCCTAATCACTCTTTGAGTAAAGAACCTACCTCTGATATCCGTCCTATAACTCATACCCCTTAATTTAAAGCTGTGTCCCCTCGTGCTAGCTTTCTCCATCCTAGGAAAAAGGCTATCACTGTCCACCCTATCTAAACCTCTAATCATCTTATATGCTTCAATAAGATCCCCTCTTAGCCGCCTCCTTTCTAACGAAAACAACCTCAAATCCTTCAACCTCTCTTCATAGGACCTGCCCTCCATACCAGGCAACATCCTGGTAAACCTCCTCTGTACCCTCTCCAATGCCTCCACATCTTTCTTATAATGTGGGGACCAGAACTGCACACAATACTCCAAGTGCGGCCGCACTAGAGTTTTGTACAGTTGCAACATGATGCTGCGGCTCCTAAATTCAATCCCCCTACCAATAAAAGCTAAGACTCCATATGCCTTCTTAACAACTTTATCCACTTGACTGCCTACTTTCAGGGATCTATTGACACATACACCAAGATCCTTCTGTTCCTCAACACTATTAAGAGCCCTACCATTAGCCCTATACTCTACACATTTATTGTTCCTGCCAAAGTGCATTACCTCACACTTTTCCACATTAAACTCCATTTGCCACCTCTCGGCCCAGCTCTGCAACTTGTCCAAGTCACTCTGTAAACTAAAACACCCCTCTTCACTATCTACCACTCCACCAACTTTAGTATCATCTGCAAATTTACTGATCCATCCCTCAATACCCTCATCCAGATCATTTATAAAAATTACAAACAGCAGGGGCCCCAAAACAGACCCCTGAGGCACACCACTCGTCACCGAACTCCACGATGAATATCTCCCATCAACCACCACCCTCTGTCTTCTATCTGCCAGCCAATTCCTAATCCAATTAGCTAAATCACCCTCTATTCCACACATCTGCATTTTCTGTAGAAGTCTTCCATGGGCCACCTTATCAAACGCCTTACTAAAGTCCATATATACTACATCAACCGCCTTACCCCCATCCACCTCTTTGGTCACTTTCTCAAAAAACTCAATGAGGTTAGTAAGGCATGACCTACCCTTCACGAAACCATGCTGACTATCCCCAATCAATTCATTTCTCTCTAAATAACTATAAATCCTATCCCTAATAATTCTCTCCAATACCTTGCCCACCACAGAAGTAAGACTCACTGGCCTATAATTCCCAGGAAGGTCTCTCTTCCCCTTCTTAAACAATGGGACCACATTCGCCATCCTCCAGTCCTCCGGAACCACACCCGTAACCAACGAGGACCTGAAGATCAGAGCCAGAGGCTCTGCAATCTCCTCTCTTGCCTCCCAGAGAATCCTAGGGTAAATCCCGTCCGGCCCAGGGGACTTATCCAACTTCAAACCCTCGAGAATTTCTAGCACATCCTCCCTATCTACTACAATACTTCCCAATTTGCAACCCTGTACCTCAGTATTCTCCATAGCTACATTTCCAGCACTCTGCGTGAATACCGAAGAGAAATATTTATTCAGTGCCTCACCAATCTCTTCAGGCTCCACGCACAACTTCCCACTGCTGTCTATGACTGGCCCATACATCCTTGTGTATGGTTAATATGGATTGTAATTCTAACTCATTTTTATCTTCACCAGGTATCCACCGGGTGTTGTTGGGGTGGCTCCCAGTGGACTTCCACCAACAGTAGAAGGAATAGTACCCAGTGCTGTGCCGTTGTCGCACAGCCTTTCCACAGTAGCTCATCCACCACATGCCCCCTCCCCAGGGCAAACGATCAAACCGGAATCTGACAGAGATCACACTGGTGACCAATTGTAGCCAGAAGGACTGCATTCCTGAACCGAGATCTTCACCATCCACATAAATTCAGATAAACAAAAAAAAAATCTGAATCATGGTGAACAATGGACTATGAGGAAAAAAACTGATCTTGGAAACTGGTCCAACTTCAAATAAAGATGAGGGAGAGAAGAAGAAATTTGGTAACTTTGTTCCTCCGTTAAATTGTAGCGTGTCCCTATCCAGTGGACTGATTAACTGTTTCTGTGTCTTATGGGTTCCCTGTGAGCAAGAAAAGTTCTAGTAGTTAATTCTATCATGAATGTACTATGTCTGTGTACAGTTTTAGAACTTAAAAGGGTTTGTTCGCTTAGCTGTGAAACAGAAACCAAGAGAGATATTCAGTAAAACTGATTTTTTGAAAAGAAAACAATCTTTCTTTTATACATTAAAATCCACGCCCAAAAAGAGGCAGTTTTCAGACGTCTCAGGAAACAAAGGAAAATTCCCACCTATTTTGTGTTATATGCCATGCAGTGCATTGTTTTGTAACTGCCTGTCTTTTTTTAGCACCAGCTAGTAAAATCAACACTCTCTTCTTGATTCATTGTTTTATTTCTGGCATGAATTCCCATTACTTTACTGGGGCCTGAGGAGAATGTTGCAAAGAGATTTTGAAAACAAAGTTTCATCTGAAGCAGCACTATGCTTACTGTCATCATTTTAAATGTATATCATTGGTGGTATGCGTACCGGCACTAGACTACTGGAAAGTAGCAGCATTTCTTTGCCTACATTGATTCCTGTTAATGTGGTAGGCTAGCAATATTTTTGTTGAAATAATCATGTTTTGTGACTGTAACCATTTGTATGAATTATTTTAAAGAAATAAAACAAAAAGACAGAAAATGTTAGTGTGGCACATGTTTTACTAATTTTGCCGAACGCAAGATATTGGGATTTTTTTAATTCACTTAAAGACAGGATTAATGCACCATAAACAACTTGTAACTAAATAGCGCCTTTATATAGGAAACACATGACAATGTTTTGAGGGAGCCAGGTATAAATGGATGGCAAATTGGCTCACTTTTAAGAGAAATGACTTGCAGGGAAAAGATGGGAAGTAGGATTTGCTGAGTAGATCTTAGAACTGGCATGAACATGAAGCACTGAATGCTGCAAGCATTTGATGATTCAACCACCTTGTTGTTATAATTATAAGTTGTGTGCCTAGAAATCCCTGCTTTAATTGAATCAACTTTGTGACTTTTACAGTTTCCCATGACATTATGTTAAAGCTGGAATTAAGTTCCATCAGACATTTGTCACCTGGAAAAAAGACAGTGTGCGAATTAAAATACTTATGCTGCACTGTGCATTCCTAGCCGAAGTAACTTGCAAAATAAAATATATCTTGTATAAATTCAAATTGAATAACTATTTTCGTTCGTTCTCTCTCTTTGGCAGCCCTTCAGGTTCAGAGATTTGCTTACAATCTAGTTCAGTGGATCGGGGAGATGTTTGACCTCTTTACGGATGCTTTGAGGACATCCCTAAGGCTTTTCATATGGGATTCTTGATGGCTTGATAGGATAGATACTGAGAGATTGTGTCCCCTTCTGAGAGAATTTAGGACTAGAGGACATAATCTCAATAAAACATCAGAAAAATTTCTTCTCTGAGGAATACTTTATCGCAAAATGCTGTAGAGGGGGTTTGTTATGTGTGTTCATAGAAAACATTCTTTCTGGTTGTATCACAGCGTGGTATGGTTCCTGCTCTGTCCAAGACACACACATCTACAAAGGCTTGTGAGTGAAGCACTGTCCATCTCTAAAACCACACTCCCATCTATTGACACCATCTACACTTCCCACTGCCTCAGAAAATCAGCCAGCATAATCAAGGATGCCACGCACTCTGGACATACTCTCTTCCACCTTCTTCCATCGGGAAAAGATACAGAAGTTTAAGGACACACACCAACTGACTAGAGAACAGCTTCTTCCTTGCTGTCATTAGACTTTTGAATGGACTTACCTTGCATTAAGTTGATCTTTCACTACTTTCTCCTAGCTTTGACAGTAATACTACATTCTGAACACTCCTTCCCTATATATGGCCTGCTTTGTCTGTATAGAAACAATACTTTTCACTGAATATTAATATCTAAAACCATAGATCAAATCAAAATTGTAACTGGCTGTGTAAAAGAAATGCTCATTTTGTGTTCTGCTCAAATTCTTAAAAATTTGTGTCCTTTGATCTCTAAGCCTTCTGCCAGTGGAATATAATTTCTTCCCATCTACTGTATCAAAAACCTTATTTCCAAATAACACTATTTCTCTGCCCTTGAAAGGGCCACAAGCCTTATTAGCTAACAATAAATAATACACATTCTAACCTTATTTTAAATTAATAACAGTCATGTGTGAAATGACTTCTATCTTTTCAAGTTGCTTCACCTGAAAAACAATTTGTTGCATAACTTTTAAGAGAAAACAAGGTTCTTGACTGAACCCTCAGAGCCAGATAGAAAAGAGAGTGGGGAATGCACAAAATGCCAGAGTTGGCGCACAAAGTTTTTGGAAAGTTTTAGGGCTGGAGGTCTTTGGAGAGGTAGGGAGAGTTGTAGCAACTGGAGGAAGTTACAGAGGGAGGGAGAGTTGTAGCAGCTGGAGGACATTACAAAAGTAGGGAGAGTTATAGCTGGACGAGGTCAGAGGTAGGAAGGGTTGTAGCAGCGGGAGGAGGTCAGAGAGATGGTTTTAAAGTTTATTTAGTATTACAAATAAGCTTTCATTAACACTTCAATGAAGTTACTGTGAAAATCCCCTAATCACAACACTCCAGTACCATTAGGGTACATGTGAGGAGAATTTAGCATAGCCAATGCACCTAACCAGCAGGCCTTTCAGACTGGGGGAGGAAACTGGAGCACCTGGCAGAAACTCACGCAGACACAGAGGTTGGAATTGACCTTAAGTCCCTGGTGCTGTGCTACAATACCACCATCTAGTAAGGAGGAATAAGGTCATGGAGACAATTTTAACACTAAGATGAAAACTCTAAATTGGAGAGGAAGAGCTAATGTAAGCTAGCAAATGCAAGTATAAATGATGTGAGTTTCGATATTAGCAGCAAAGATTTCGATACGTTATAGAGGGTAAGTTGACTACCTGGAGTTCAATACTAAGGAGGATTAATCAATAATACTTCAAACCTGTCTGCAATAATTTTGTTTCCTATGTCAAAATTCCATAGTTGTGTCTTTTACATCAGCACTTATAAGGGAACAATCCTTTGTCAATATTTTTTAAGTCAGTATTTTATCAAGGGAACAGCCAATAACCCTTCAGTTGAATCCACTTCTTACACTTCAGCTCTTGCGCCATCACATTACATATGCACTATCTCTGCCTAACCTATCATTCCTTCCCCCATAGAGCTTTCCTTCCAGTGAATGAATTCAGCACCAACTGAACCAATGCTGAAGTCTTTTCAAACATGCTGATTATACCTTAGAAATACATATAAAAAAAATTAGCTCTTTAATTGGTTTTAAAAACTCAGTCAGTTGTCACCTCAGCAATCTTAAGCAGCGTTTTTAAAATTAACTTCCAGGTGGCGCTGTGAATTGCTCAATGGGCTGCTCTTATGCAGCTGAGAGAGTATGTTTCTGGAGCTAGGAGGAGAGTTGGAGTGAGTGTGTGGGGTTAATGTGAATTTGGGTGATAATATAAAGTGGGCAACATTAACTTTGTTTGCTGTCCTCATTCTGAGCTGACAATTCACTTTCACCTGTTTTGCACTACAGCCCAACATCAATTGTGCCTCTAGGGGAGAAATGTTATAGCCTTTTGGGGTGGGATGGGGCCAGAAAATGCAGCAAGTTGAGCTATTAAAAAGTCCATTGACTTCAGCAGGGCCATTAAATTATGTCCTCTTTGTGTAAGTAATGTTTCCTCCTATCGTATTTTGAACTTGCCCTTCCTTCCCACGAATCTTTAGGTCATATTACTTTCAGATATTTGAATTCTCTGCGTCTATCTTGCGTGTTGTCATTTTGTTTAGGGAAGACTGTTTGATCCATCAGTAACTGGGAGCAACATTGCTTCTGAAATCACTTGTCCAAAGAGGTGTGGCATTTGCCATGGCAACATCTCAACCAATTTCAGTTGCTTTGATAACCAATTAGCATCCCTTTTCACATGCAGTATAAATTTTTGTCTTTGGCCGTTTGCTTAAGATCAAGCCTAAGAAGGGATGCAATGCCCTATCTTGTGAGCTTTTTGGGATTATGAGTTGGATTCAGTTGGAATGTGAATTGGTTTTGAAGAAAGCAAAGAATGGATTGTCTGGTTCATTCTAAGCATTGGCTTTGTAACTTTTAAAAGAAAAGTTATAATTGTTGTTCTCTTTGAAATTTGGCTTTCGTGTATCAGAACTGAGGAGTGAAAGACAAAAAGCTTGGATAGCTTGACTCTTTCCTTTGACAGTACTTGAATTTCAAAATCCTGTCCACTCCCTATGTTAGATTAACTGACCAAAAGTACCTAGGATTGCCCTGTCCTGAATATGAGCATTTGCCACCTCCAGTAAAATATGATGAGAAAGTGAGAGTCAGCCATGAAGTAGGAACAGGGTCTAGACATTCTGTTTTGGGTTCCAAAGCCACCCATCTTCTTACTCCTTTTACTATATTTAACTAAACTCCTAACTCTTAAGATACAAAATACCAACCAACTCAAGGTTGGCTTTTTCCCCAATTGCTATGAGACTTGAATAGACCTACCTCGCACTAAGTTGACCTTTCTCTCCACCCAAGCTTTGTGATGTTATATTCCGCACTCTCTCTCTCTCTATGAACAGCATTTTTTGTCTGTATAGTGTGCAAGTAAGAATACTTTTCACTGTATATTAATACATATGACAATAAATCAAATTTTAAAAAAAATTGTCAATTTATAAAAATCAATTCCTAAATACAAATTCCAGGGGTGTGTTTGCAGCAATTTTTGCCAATGCACAAAGGAATAAAAACGTGTTTGTTTAATGATATAAAACAAGGAGGTTCTCTTCCTCTTGATAGCGTAGGTTCGACAACAGCAGAAATGAAAGGCTTTGCAATGCTGCGAACCTCCAGTGCAACTGCTCGTTTTTGTCTTGAAGTAATTGAATCAACATACTTGAAAAAGGTCTTGTTGCCTCTGGCAGTTTTCTGCTCCATTGAAGACTGCCTTGGCTTTATGAGTAATTTATGAAGCAGCACGTTCTTGTGCATCTAAATCAGGCAGATTGACATATGTTATTGATGCAAATCAAAACTAACAGAAGGATGACTACATTGCAAAATCTTTCACTTCACACTGATGTCACTATGTGGGCTATAAAGGCAGTCTAATCAATGTCACAATCTTAAGACATTCCAAATCATTTTCAAGCCATTGAAGCAAGCTCCTCAGAATAGCAAAATGATAATGAGTAGGCAACATGCTGATGGGCCAAATGGCCAATTTCTGTTCCTCTTGACAGTGTAGGTTCAGCCAAAGCAGAAATGTTAGTCTTATGGTCTTACTGATGTGATGTTAGCTGAGGGATAAGTATTGCCCAGCCTACCTGCTGGAACTGCTTTGAGTTTTCTTTGAAGTAGACATAGAACTTAACGTTCCTCTGGGGAGACAGATGAGGGCCTCGGTTTGATGTTTTCATCCATGGGTTGGCACCCGTGTCAGTACAACACTCTCTCAGTACTGGATTGAGGGTCAGCCTGGATTTTGTACACAAGTCCTAACATTAGGTTGTGAACTCTAGCCTTCTGCACTTAGGTGAAGATGAGAATATTACCTCACTGAGCCATCATCTGTATTACAGTCCTGGTTCTAAAAGGTTTACCCCTTACTCTCAAACTATGACTCCCAGTTCTGGACTCCTCCAACATTGGAAGCATACTTTCTGAATTTACCCTGTCTAGCCCGATTAGAATTTTACAAGTTTCTCTGAGATCCCCTCTCAGTCTCCTAAGCTCCAATGAATACAATCCTAATTGACTTAGTCTGTCCTCATATGACACCTGGCATCTCAGGAATCAGTCTGGTAAACTTTTGCTATACTCCCTCTATACCAAGGACATCCTTCCTCAGATAACGACACCAAAACTGCACACAATACTCCAGATGTGGTCTCACCAACACCCTATATAATTGCAGCAAAGCTTCCCTATCACTATACACAAATCCTCTCACATTGGAGACCATCATACTATTTGTCTTCTTTACCACCTGCTGTACCTGCAAGCTAACTTTCAGTGTTTGATGCATGATACATTTAGTTCCCACTTCAAAATTATTAATGCACAATGTGAACAGTTGGGATCCTAGCACACTACTCACTGCCTGCCAATCAGGAAAAGACTCAACTCTTTAGTTCGTATCTACTAATTAGCTTTCTATCCATTTCAAGACATTACCTGTAATCCCAGGTCTGGATGGGTTTCCTCTGGGTGCTCTGGTTTCCTTCCACAGTCCAAAGATGTGCAGGGTAAGTGAATTGGCCATGCTAAATTGTGCCTTAGTGTTGTCGAAAGATGTGTAGGGAGGTAGATTGACCATAGTAGATGCACAAGTTGCGGATGTGCCTAAGTACAACACTGTTTTGAAGAATCAATGGGATGACTCTTGCAGACTCGATGGGATGAATGGCCTCCTTCTGCACTGTAGGGGTTCTATGGTTCTATGGTACCCTGTGATTATCATTACCAGCCACCTCATTAACCCTACACTCCCCACCCACCTGTCACCTCAAACAATTTGTACTATGAGCTCATTGATTTGTTTGTCACTCGAGGGGCTGAATGGCCTACTCCTCTTATTTTCTATGGTTCTAAGGTTGAGATCCTGTTCAGTTGCCAGTTTGCTGCCTCACCACTACCTTCTTTCACGCCAAGTTACACTTCCCTAATCCTCATCCAATTCCCTTTGACTGCAGCAATTGAATCTGCCTCCACCATTCTTATAGGCAGTGCATTCCTGATCCTAGCTACTCATGGTATGAAAAACTTTCTCCTCATGTCTCCATAGCTTTCTTTGCCAATTACATTGGCAAATCTGGGCCATCTTGTTCTCAATACTTCCACCAATCTAGCTACTGTCCAGACCCCTCATGATTCTGAATACCTCGATCTCCTCTCAACCTCTCTCTTCCAAGCAAAACAGTCCCAATTTCTCCAGTCTGTCCACATAACTGAAATTCGTCATCCATGGAAACTTTCTTGAATCTTTACTGCACTTTCTCCAATGTCTTCACTTCAAAGAACAAAGTACACACACAAGAACAGGCCCTTTGACCTGATCATGATGCTCTAACTAAAAAAAACTTCCGGCCCTTACTCAGTCCATATCTCTCTTATTCTCTGTCTATTCACATACCCTTCCAGATGCCTCTAAATGTTGCTAATGCACCTGCTTCTGGCATCTCCTCTGGCATATTCCAGCTACCTACCAATCTCTTCTCCTGCACATCTCCCTTAAAATTTCCTCTCTCACCTTGAACCTGTGCCCATTGTAATTGATACTTCCACCTTGGGAAAAGGACTTCTGACTACCATCCTATCTATGCCTCTTATTATTTTGTAGACCTCTATCAGGTCTCCCCTCAGCCTCTGTCTTTCCAATGAATGCAATCCTAGTTTATTCAACCTCTCCTCATAGCCAACACCCTCAAGACCAGCCACCTCAATAACATTCCAGTGAACTTTCTTTGCAATCTTTCCAAAGTTTCCATGTCCTCCTGATCGTGTAGCATTATTAAACGTTGCCACATCTGCAAATTCCCTTTGCTTTCCAAGATCCTTAAACTTATTGTAATTTGAAATTCATTTCTAACATTTATGGGCAGCACTGTTGCTTTATAGTTCCAGGGACCTGGGTTCGATTCCCGGCTTGGGTCACTGTCTGTGTGGAGTCTGCACATTCTCCTTGTGTCTGCGTGGGCTTTCTCTGGTTTCCTTCCACAGTCCAGATTAGGTGGATTGGCCATGATAAATTGTCCCTTAGTATCAGGGGACTTGCTCCAGTTTCCTCCCACAGTCCAATATGTGAGGGTTAGGTTGATTGGCCATGCTAAAAAAAAATTGTCCTTAGTGTCCTGAGATGCATAAGTTAGAGGGATTAGTGGGTAAATATGTAGGGATATGGGGATAGTACCTAAATGGGATTGTGGTCGGTGCAGATTTGATGGGCCAAATGGGGTCTTTCTGTATTGTAGGGATTCTTTGATTTCCTGTTTCAACATCACATTTCTTTCTATATCAAAGACTGGAATGAGCTTGACTAAAATCACAACTGACAGAGCCTTATTTCAGTCTCTTCACCTTCCTGCACTCTCTGAAATGATCAGTCGCACTTTTCTTCTTTCCCTTTCCTTTCCTTAGCTCTCCAGTTCACTGGCTTACACTAGCTTTGCTTTATCAATCTGATTGTAACTAGGACATCTCCAGCAATGATTTCTCTTCTTGCCCCTAACACTATTTCCTCTGAAGTTTCTCCAATGACCTCATAGAATTCTCATAGAATCCAGACAGAAGAAGGCTAATTGGCCCATCACACCTGCACCGACAACAATCCCATCCATTCTCTATTTACCCTGTAAGTCCCCCTGATACTAAGGGACAATTTACCATGGCCAATCCACCTAATCTGCACATCTCTGGACTGTGGGAGGAAACCGAACTATTGGAGGAAACCCACACAGAGATAGGGAGAATGTGAAAACTCCACATAGACAATGACCCGAGACTGGAATTGAATCGCGCCCCAGGTGCTAACCACTGTGCTACCGTGCCATCCTAAACTAGCCTTTGATCTTCTCTTTCCCTTAACGACATGCTACCCCTCAATGAGATTAGTGGCAGACAGGAGGTATGATTTTATATACATGCTGACCACATTCACTTATACCACTCTACAAACTCTCTTGCCTTCTACATTACCATTCAGTTGTCTGACTGCTTGTTCGATATTGAATCTGGGATGAGCCACAATTTCTTCCCTAAAAGACTGAGTATAATAAAACCGTCAACTTTTGGCCTTATTACAAACACCACATCCTTATCTCTGATTCCATCCCTCTCCTGACCAGTGTCCCAGGCAGAATCATTCTGTTTAATAACATAACGAGTCTGTAATGCCATATCCTCTCTATCAGAAAGGGCTCTCACTTCAACCCCCATAACATCACTTGCCTCTGCCCTGCCTCAAGACATCTGCTGCGCAAATTTTGTAAATACAGCAGTGTCAGGACATTATGACATCCATTACAATAGTGTATGCTCATCTCTTCCTGAAAGACAACTCCAATTCACTTTAGGCTGACTTCCCTTTCTCCATTCTCCATTAAGTTCAGCTTATCTGAACCTTTGCTACCTGCATTCTATTCTGAACCACGTTGACTCTCCCAGGCCTCACTGAAGTATCTCCCAGTCCCCCATTGCCTCAAATTTAACATTCTCATTTTTGTGCTTAAATGTTATATCTCTCTCTATTTCCATAACCTTCTCCAGTCTGATTTAATGTACCTGATCAAACTCTCTGTTCCTCTGACATTGCACTTTTATACAAGCCCTTCTATCTCTGCCTCACTATTGGCATCTTGTGCCTCCAGCCACTTTAGCCAAATGTTCTGAAATACCCTTCATTTCTCTTACCTCCCTAGCTTCCTTTAAGATTTCCTTAAAATCTGATTGGATTCCCATGCTTATTGACAGGATTAAGGGTTGTTAGTTCAGCAGCAGTAAACTTCTATTTTCTTTCAGGAGATGTGGCACTGGCCAGACCAGCATTTAATCTCCATTCCTAATTGGTTTTGGGGAGGTGGTGGCGACCTATCCTCTTGAATTGTTGCAGTCCATGTGGTGTAGGTTCACCCACTGTGCTGTTAGGGAGGGAGTTGCAGGATTTCAACCCAGCCGCAGTGAAGGAACAGTGATCTAGTTACAAGTCAGGATGCTGTGTGGCTTAGATGGGAACTTGCAGTTGGTGTGTTTCCAGTATCTGCTGCCCTCCAATCTCAAGTTTAGTAGCAACTTGCTTATATCCTTGCGCTGTGCCCTCACACATTAGAAACTCAAGCTGCTTCCTAGTTGAGTGTATGGGTTTGCTTGTGACCAGATTTCTTTTCCAGTTATTGGTCAAACCTTGGTCTCAGTCTTATCATGAGGTAGGGATGCCAGTATTGGACTGGAGTGGACATAGTAAGTAATCTCACAGCACCAGGTTAAAGTCTAACAGGTTTATTTGGAATCACGAGCTTTCGCTGCTCCTTCCTCAGCTGAGTCTTATGAGAGTTCTCATTGGGTCTTATCATAGTTTTGGAGACTTCAGTATTCTCGGTCTTTAATCTTCTTTTGGTTTACCAGCTAAATTCAAATCCATTCCTTACCTCTACCTTTTCCTCCACATTCATTCACTGTCTGAAGCAGCTGGAATATGATATATTGGCCATTTTCTTATATTTAAACCGTATTCATCAAATCTTTCCAAAGTTATCTCTTCAATTAATCTTTTGGTCACTCAATAAGTATACTTGATTTGATTTGATTTGTTATTGTATTAGTATACAGTGAAAAGTATAGTTTCTTGAGTATAGTTTCTACAGACAAACCAAACTGTTCATGGAGAAAGAAAGCAGAGAGTGCAGAATGTAATGTTATGGTCATAGCTAGGGTGTAGAGAAAGATCAACTTAATATAAGATAGGACCCTTGATCAATATTAATTTTGTTTCTTAAGCTTCTGTGAAGTGCCTTGGACAATTTTCTGCTGTTGGTGGGGCTATAAGATGTAAGATGTTGTCTTTATTTGTCAATATCATTTGTTTTGCCTGTGTTCAGTTTGCTTAATAAATCCATGTTATAAATGAAACTGTTTAATATTCTAATGATGTACCTCTAGGTGGCAGAACTGTCACATCTTCACATATGAAGGGAGCACGCAATGTTATAAGTACAGCAGTGTCAGGACATTATGGCATCCGTTACAATAGTGCGTAACTCAAATCCAGGATAATGTAATGCATGAGAAAAGCATGCATTTCAATGATGTGAAGGATAACTGATGAGAATAACTTTTAAGTGTTTGTGGGCTAAGGTTAGTAGATGAATAAATTGTCACTCCTTGTATCTGTGGAACATTTTCATAATGTGGAGTTGCTGACATTGGACTGGGGTAGGCACAGTAAATAGTCTCACAACACCAAGTTAAAGTCCCACAACACCAGGTTAAACCCTCTCCACTCACATTGTCTGCATCTGTAAAGACTTGATTACCTATTAAGACTCACATTCCAACCATTATCTTGAAATTGAGTCTGTGTCTATACATGCCCTGTTTGTGAAACAAATCCTCCACTCACCTGATGATAAGAGCAGTGCTCCGAAAGCTTGTGCTACCAAATAAACCTGGTGAGACTATTTACTTTCTCATAAAACAGTCACCAGTAATGTCTGATGGAAAAATGTGCTTGTTTGCAAATGTGACAAACATTGAGGAAATCTAATTGTTTAAGTCAATTGTTTTGCTTTACTGCCTTGGGATCAGTACTGAGGATTGGGGGAGCTTTCTAAATCATCAAAGGATGGCCCAAAAATTGATAATAAATGAAAAAAAATAGAAAATGAGAACAAAGCAGATTTTAGGATCTTCTACATGTACTGCGTGTGAAAGGGAAGAGAAAGCAAATATTAGTCCCTTAAAAGTTAAGATTGTTGCAGTTCCAAGGGAAATAAGGAAATGGCAGAGAGTCATAGAATCCCTACAGTGTAGAAGGAAGCCATTTGGCCCATTGAATCTGCACTGACTACAATCTCACCCAGGCTCTATCCTCATGACCCCATGTATTTATCTTGCTAATCCCCTGACACTAAGGCTCAATTTAGCATTGCCAATTCACCTAACCCGCATATCTTTGGAGTGTGAGAGGAAACTGGAACATCCGGAGGAAACCCATGCAGAACTGGGAGAACATGCAGACTCTGCACAGACAGTGACCCGCGGTCAGAATTGAACACGGGCCTCTGGTGCTGTGAGGCAGCAGAACTAACCACTGTATTAGAAGTTAAACAAATATTTTGTATTTGGCTTTGCAGTAGGAAAAAAACATCTTAAAGCTACTGGGAACAAAAGGTGAAAACGTAGAAATGAAAGTAATTACTATTAGTAGGAAAAAAGTACCACAGATAATTTTGGGACTAAAAACAATCTCATTTCCTGGACTTGACAACCCAGGGTTGTAAAAGAGATTGTGGATGTGCAGCTTATCATTTTCCAGAGTTCCCCAAGTTGTGGGGTGGCGGCGCGGGCTCGTTGGGCCGAAGGGCCTGTTTCCCATGCTGTTTTGTTCTTTGTCCTAAGTTCCAGAACTGCCCCAGCAGATGGCAACTTAGAAAATATAACTTTGCTAGGAGGGAGAATCAAAACAGAAAATTACAGGCCAGTTAGCCTGACATCAATTCTCAGGAAATGCTGGAATCTATTATTCAGGAGGTGTTAACAAGGCACTTAGAAAATCATTATATGCTTAAACAGAGTCAACAAGATGTTTCTTACAGTGATAAAGAGGCCATTCAGCCCACTGACGCTGCCCCCACAACAGACCCTATCCCTGTAACCCCACATATTTTACCCTGCTTTGTCTCCATGACACTAAGGGACAATTCAGCATCACTAATCAGAGTCAACCACTTTGCTGTGGCTCTGGAGGCCAGACTAGGTAAGGACAGCAGATTTCCTTCACTAAAGGACATCAGGAAACGTGATTGGTTTTTATGAAAATTGGCACTGGATTCATGGCGCTTTTTAAGACTCTTGATTTATTAACTGAATTTAAATTCCCAACAGTTGTTGTAGTAAGATTCGAACACGTCTCCTCGTGTATTAGCCTGGGGGTTTCTGGATTACTAGTCCGGTAACATTACTACTATGCCACCTTGAATGTAACATTAAATTTACTTTGGCCCACCTGCTTTAGGCTGCAAAGTCTCTGATTTGTAACCGCTGACAGCTCTAGGGTGGGATGGGGGGGAAGATGGTGGGTGGGGGAGATGTGTTGGGGGGTGTGGTGGGGAGGTGTAGGGGGCAGTGAGAGGGATGATTAATCTCTCACGCAGTTGCCATCTGAGGAAAAGTCCAACTAGCCGTGCATGAGATCTTATAGAGACATATAAGATACTGAAGGGGCTAGGCAGGGTAGAGACAGAGAGATTATTTCCACTTAGAAAGGAAACAAGAATGAGAGGACACAGCCTCAAAATAAGGGGGAGTCAATTTAGAACAGAGTCGAGGAGGAACTCCTCCTCTCAGAGGGTAGTGAATCTTTAGAACTCTCTGGCCATTGAAAAAAATGGAGGCTACATCGTTAAATATGTTTAAGTCACAGATAGATGGATTTCTGATCAACAAGGGAATTAAAGGTTATGGGGAGCAGGCGGGTGAGTGGAACTGAACCACTATCTGATCAGCTATGATCTTATTGAATGGCAGGGCAGGCTTGAGGGGCCAAATGGCCTACTCCTGCTCCTATTTCTTATGTTCTTATGTCAGCGTGTATTGCTGGCCATTGTCTGAACTGCAGAGTCTTTGGTAAAAGTTATGCCCAATAAACTTGATGTGTTGGGAAGCCTGATCATTAAAGTGTGCTCAAAAATCATTTCCTGTACCCCTATTGGAATAGATGGCATGAGGAATGAACTTTGAAGCTCTTGCGTTTGTTCTTTATTGCACCATTTTTTCCCCTATTCATTTATAAGTTGTTTTAATAAATCCTTGAAGGCAGAGGTCCCTTCATTAAATTCCCTTTATTTACAAGTCCGACAACAGCATTCAGAGTGCTTTCAGTTAGCAATTTACATCAGGAGTGCCAGAGGAATTGACACTCCCTGGTAAACTACAAAGCAAGAGGCTCCCTAATTGCTCCAATAATTTGGCAGGGAGTTCATGTTCTAACAGATTAAAGGCTTTATAGTTGTGGACATTACTAACAAGGTCAATATTCATTGCCCAAGTCTGATTGTTCTTGTGAATGTGGCAGTGAGCTGTTTTCTTGAACCACAGCATTCCCTGATGTGTGGGTGCACCCACTATTAGGGAAGGAGCTCCGGGATTTTCACCCAGCGTCAGTGAAGGGACTGCAATGTATCCTTCCGGATCAAGAAACAACTCCCTGACATTATTCCTGCAAGCTGTAAAACACTGGGGTCTTGATTTTATCAGTCATCCATGCCACGTTCCCACTGCAGCAAAGTTGGAGAATTTGGCACCCAGTCAAATCCCCGTTCAATGCCTTGGGATGGGAAAATCCCACCGGCATGGATGGCCGTAACATGCTTGTCTTTATGTTTTTAATTCATCACAAAATGAAATAGGCAATTGGTTGTGAAGGGGATTTTTTTCAGCGAAAACCTTTGTAGAAATCTTGAACCATAGTCCAATAGTAAATTAAATGAGGGGTAATCTCGATAAATAGTTTCCGTTATGGATTGTAAGGCAGGCACACAATTAAACAGTTCATATTGTGTGTTTTGCTGATCTGGGCAAAATGTGAAGCTGCCACATCAGGAATATAAATGACTGTATTAACTCCCCACGACTTAACCTGACTGTGGCCACCTTCTGTGCACTGCAAAAAAAAATATATTTTTCAGCATTTTTTAACATAGCAAACTGTGACTCGATTGTTTAATGATATTCGCTGGAATGTAACGTGCAGAAGTGCATCAGCAGCAAAATGTATAATGCCTTCAAGCAATGCTGCAAAATGTAAAGGGTTGGGCAGACTGAAGCAAGAGTTTAATGAATTGGAAATTTAAAAGGAGTAACCTTCATTTGAAGGCAACTGGCCGTCCCATGCTGCTTAGATTGGTGATTTTTTTTTATACATCAGGGCTACCTTCAGTAAACTGGAAAACATTGTGATCCAAATGTCCTGTAACCATAACACGTCAATGATTAACTAAAATCTTAAAAAGGTCACTCTATTCCCCGAGGATCTCTCCTTCTCTCATGACGCTTTTTGTTCTCATTGACATTCTGCTTTTCTTTCCCACCCTCCCGAACGTTCTCAGAGTAGCTGCTCTTTCCCACCCTGTTCAGAGTGGCATCCTCTATATCCTAATGTATTCACCTCTGCTACTTTGTGCTCGTGACTTCTCCTTCCTGCAACTCAGCTCCCACAGGGATTCTCCCTCATTATAGAGCTGCCTTTTGAACTGAGGAAGGAATATCGATGGTGATTTTGCAGCTGCGTTCATGAAAGTGGCAATGTGGGCACAAAGTCTCTGGAGAATCGGAAAACATTCTCTTACTTGCCACATCCCTCGCCGGTGATGTCATGAGATGTGGGAACCTCATTTCACCAAATTGTAATTTAAATATAATTAAAGTGTTTCTCTGCCATATGTTCCCCTCCCCACCCCCGCCTCACTGACTATTCATACCTCTGGGGAGCAGGGACATGCCATCCCAAATAGCTATGATTTTGTCATTGTGTGAGCATAGAATGTTTCACTCCAGATATGATTCTATTGGCCCACTAGGAAGTTAAACCAGACTTTAACAATGCAGTTTAACTATAACAAAATTAGCATAACATTTATCAATATTTAAACATGTCAAGATACAATTCTTATCTGCTAGCCTATTAGTTCCAATTTAAGCAATATTTCTCATAGCCTTAAACTCCTCTTCAGAATCAGTTAGCAAAAGCACCAGGTTTACTTGGGTTACCAGCCCTCGACTTTTAACACCTCTAGAGAGAGTTCCTATCTTCTAGTAGTTACCAAATTTCAATCTCCAGAATGAGAATTCTCACAACACCAGGTTAAAATCCAATAGGTTTATTTTGGAATCACAAACTTTTGGAGCACTAATCCTTCCCCAAATGAGTGATATCAGATAAATCTGTTGGACTTTAATCTGGTTATGTGAGATTTCTTACTGTGCCCAATCCAGTCCAACACTGGCATCTCCACATCAACCTCCAGAGAGAGAGAGAGAAGAACTGTTGCTTCTTGCAAAATACAAACAGAAACTGCCTGCTTTTTCTCTCTGTAAGCCAAACTTCTCCCATTGGTATATGATGTGCTCTTGTTAATCAATCTAATTAAACCCTTCTCTGAAACCTCAGGGTCAACCCAAAAAAGTAACAAAACTACATTAAATCAGATTTAAGAAAAACCCCATAAACTAGGGGCAATTAATCATCTGCATTCTTGTCAAATGGGCTGGAATAGACAATCAGCATGGTAATCAGAGCTGAGGTTTAAAACATTCTCTTCACAAGAAACAGGGTGGTGAGTGAATGGAATCAGCTGCCGTCGGAGGTTGTTGAGGCAAACTCGCTGGGGTCTTTTAAAAGACTTCTGGATGAGTATATGGAAACGAATAGGATAGGAGCTTACAGATAGGTCTGTGGATATAGATGTGATTGGTGCAACTTGTGGGCCGAAGGGCCTGTTTGTGCTGTATTGTTCTGTGTTCTATGTTCTAATATGATTCTGCTCTCTAAATCCGCAGCACATGTACAGTTCATTTTATGGGGTATAATTTAATCTTTGGATTCACCACATTATTATTAATGCTACATGTGTTATTAATGGTACAAGGAACATATCCCAGGTGTCCAACATGAAGTGCATGAACATAATTGTCTTTACAATTCTATCAGGGTTTATAATGTCAGTACATGAACCCTAAGCACCTATGGTATCTTAGAGCAAGTGCAATGCTATACAAATACTGTGCGCTAGTTGACGCTATGAAAGCAGCGTTACCTTGAGCCAGGTTTTCCAGCTCCTGGGTTTAATTGAAGCTGTAATTCATGCCTCAGAAATTCTGGGAAGTGTTTCATATGTTTTATAATTTGCTGAATTCTTCTCAGAAGTGTCATCAATCCTGAATGTTTGTCACTTTGTTTATTGAGAAATGAAGATGGCTTAACAGGCATCCCGTTCCTGAACTTTACATAGTAATTTTACACTGCGATTCATCACATCCAGAGCTCCTGATAAAGACCTACATCTACTTAAAATTGTAATTAAGTATGACAGGCATGTAACTCAGTTCTAAAACATTGTAAATAATTTCCTAAAAGAGATAATTCCACTTTAGAAGCAGCCAAACATTTCCGCAGAATCAGAATCCAATGTATATTCTCAGGGAAGATGCAAGGGAAGATGTACAATTATTCTTAACATGTGCAGTAACTCTATAATAGGTTCCAGGAGCAGAGCTTAACCAAGGGCTACTGGACTGTGTCATAAATTGTGACAGTCAGGCTTACTGTAATATTCAGGAATTGTGTTACATTTTTAAAACCATTTTTCAAGTTCTGACTACATAGTACTGATTAGAATGCGGTGTACAAGATTATGCCATAAAGAAGGTTTATAGTGTGTAAGTGTTTATAAACAGGGGATTTGAGTTTAAGAGCCATGGAGTTATGCTGCAACTATACCGGGACTTTGGTGAGACCACACTTGGAACATTGTGTTCAGTTCTGGCCACCTCACTGTAAGAAGGATGTGGAAGCATTGGAGAAAGAGCAGAGGAGATTTATCAGGGTACTGCCTGGTTTGGAGGGTAGGTCTTATGAGGAAAAGTTGACAGAGCTGGGACTTTTCTCTTTAGAGCGGAGGAGGATCAGAGGTGATTTAATAGAGGTTATAAGATGATGAGGGGGAATAGATAGAGCGGACGTACAAACACTATGTGCTCGGATGGATGTAGCTGTTACTAGGGGGCATAACTATAAGGTTCATGGTGGGAGATATAGGAGGGATGTCCGAGGTAGATTCTTCAAGAGTGGTCGGGGTGTGGAATGCACTGCCTGCTGTGATAGTGGAGTTGGACACTTTGGGAACTTTCAAGTGGTTATTGGATAGGCACATGGAGCACACCAGAATGATAGGGAGTGGGATAGCTTGATCTTGGGTTTGGACATAACTCAGCACAATATTGAGGGCCGAAGGGCCTGTACTGTGCTGTACTGTTCTATGTTCTATGCTCTAGAATGTAAATAAATACACCACTGAAGTCCTTTTGGCTGTGAATTTGGCTTTTGGGTGGGTAAATACAAACTCGCAGCATTGGGAGCAAGATTTAATCACAGCAATTTTTTATTCATTCACGTGATGTGAGTGTCACAGCTACATAACCTTAATTGCCCATCCCTAATTGTGCTTGAGAGTTCCCTTATTGAATCGCTGCAGCCCCTGTGGTGTAAGTATAGCCACAATGTGTTCGGGATGGAGATCCTGGATTTGGTACAGAGGAGATTCACCAGGACGCTGCTTGGGATGGAACATTTAAGTTATAAAGAAAGGTTGGATAGACTTGGCTTGTTTTCGTTGGATAGAGAAGACTGAGGGGTGACCTAATCGAGGTGTACAAGATTATGAGTGGGATGGACAGCATGGACAGAGAGCAGCCGTTTCCTTTAGTTGAAGGGTCGGTTACGAGGGGACACAAGTTAGAAGTGAGCATTGGGAGGTTTAAGGGGGATTTGGGGAAAAACCTTTTTACTCAGAGGGTGGTGATGGTCTGGAATGCGCTGCCTGGGAGGGTGGTGGTTGTGGGATGCCTCACATTCTTTAAAAGTATCTGGATGAGTACTCAGCACGCCATAACATTCAAGGCTATGGGCCAAGTGCTGGCAAGTGGGATTAGTTGAACAGGTCAGGCATTTCACGCATCGGTGCAGGTTCAAAGGGCTGAAGGGCCTCTTTAGTGCTGTAATATTCTGTGATTCTGTGATTTGAACCAGCAATATATTTCCAAGTCAGAATGATATGCTGCTTGGAGAGGCACTTCCAGATGGTCAAGTTCCTGTGTGTTGCTGCTCTTATCCTTCTAGATGTTAGCAGTTGTGGGTTCAGAAGGCGCTAACTGAGGGTACTTGGTGAGTTCCTGCCATCCATCTTGTAAATGGTACACACTGCTGCCACTGTGCATCGGTGGTGAAGGGAGTGAATGTTTGTAGGTGGGGTGCCAATCAAGAGGGCTGCTTTGCCCTGATTGTCTTGAGCTTCTATATGTTTTTGGAACTGCCTCCATCCATGTAATTGGAGAATATTCCTTCTCACTCCTGACTTGTGCCTTGTAGATGGTGGACAGGATTTGGGGAATCAGGATGTGAGTTATTTGCTGCAGGATTCCTGGTGCCTGACCTATTCTATTTATTTATATGGCGTGTCCAGATCAGTTTCTGGTCAAAGGTAACTCCCAGGATATTGAGAGTGGGGGATTCAACAATATTAATGCTATTGAATGTCAAGCTGAAGTGGTTAGATGCTCTCTTGTTAGAGAGAGTCTTTGTCTAGCATTTGTGTGGTGTGAATGTTACTTGCTTTGTCAGCCTAAGTCTGGATATTGTCCAGATCTTGCTGCATTTGTACATGGACTGCTTAAATTGTCCAATTACGAAGGATTGATTACCACGGTATCACAACATTCTAACTAAACTCTACAATTAATATGATTGATTTTGCTGCATTTGATACATTGAGTTTGATATTGAAGTGCAAAGTGTCTCATATATTATGTTGGACTAACAGGAAGCACTACAGCAACTCGCCAAGTTGACGGCACTCTGACAGCAGCTCCCAGTTCCTTGAGCCCTTCCAGCTGGAAAGACAAGAGCAGCAAGTCCGTGAGAGGCACATCTTTTCTCCAACCCTCCAATTCACATACCAAAGGTAGCTGCTGCTGTACCTTAACTACTGCTGAGTCTGAATCCTAGAATTCATCACCTAACATTATTACCATTATAGACCAGGACTGCGGCTATCCTGGGAGAAAGCTCGTAGTGACCTTCTCAAGAGCGTCTGGAATGGGAAATTAATGCAGCATGAGCCATATTGCATGAACAGATTTTTTTTTAATAATAAAAACAGTGCCTGAAGTGCAAGAGAGTGAAAATGTCACAGACTGACAGAGCCAAAAAAACAATAAAAGGGAAAAAGAAGAACTAGTGCATAAAAGCATATGAAGATAGATTGAAAATGATATCAAAGCGATACTTAAATTGAGAGTGCAGGTTTTATAAATATATTACTTAAAAGCATGGAGTAAATAGGAGTGTGAACCCATTATAGGTGTGATTGTAATGAAAATGGCAGATTTTTGAACGAACACTTGGAGGATGAGAACAAAGTACCAAAGGGTCATTATGAAATGCTTTGAAAAATTAGTCATGGTAAGAATCAATTCCGGCCTCCCAGATTACCTGGATCCACTACAGTTCGCCTACTACCACAACAGGTCCACAGCAGACGCCATTTCTCTGGCTCTATACACACCCTTGCAACACCTAAATACCAAAGACACCTTTATCAGATTCCTATTTATTGATTACAACTCAGCCTTCAACGCCATTATTTCTATGAAACTCATCTCTAAGTCCCATGACCTGGGACTCTGCTCCTCCCTCTGTGACTGGATCCTGAACTTCCTAACTCACAGATCACAATCAGTAAGGATAGCCAACAATACCTTCTTTATGATCATTCTCAACACCAGTGCTTCAAAAGGCTGTATCCTCAGCTCCTTACACCTATGTTGTACACCTATGACTGTGTGGTCAAATTCCCCTCCAACTCAATTTTCAAGTTTACTGATGACACCACTATAGTGGGTTGAATCTCAAACAATATTGAGACAGAATAAAGGAAAGAGATAAAGAATATGGTGAACTGGTGTGACAACAATAACCTCTCCCTCAATATCAACAAAACAAGCATGGTAGTCATTGACTTCGGGAGACATAGTGGAGAATATGGCTCTGTCTATATCAATGGGGACGCAGGAGAAATGGTCGAGAGCCTGAGTGAATGATTTCACATTTACTGGCATCCAAATCCACTTGTTCCAGTTGGATCACCTGGGAATCAGAGACCTTCTACAAGCCAACAATTGAAAAACCCAGCCCAACATCTGTAGCAAAGCACTTGAACTTCATACTCAGTTTCCAATTACCTTCACACACGAAAGGGACATCTTTCCAGTTTCCAACACAGCTTGGAGAAGCACGAATGCTGTAAGTTGCACTGAGTGCCTTGATATCAATCAGTGTAATGGATTACCTCATTTGTTCACAGAGTTAGACATCTATTAAACCCGACATTGACTTAATTAAATCAGTAAATAAGTTATTAAATAGATAAATCCTCACTTCAGATTAATATTAATTGGTGGATCAGATGGTCCCGATTATGGGTATACGATCGTTAAACAATCACACACAGTACTACAATAAATAAAGGATGTGTTTAAACCGGAGTGGCTGCTCATACCTTCTCATAATGAAGTGTTGTTTGTTCTGAGCTAGCTGCGTTACTGATCAGATTTCAGTAGCTTGCAGCAAAGGGAAAAGTTTGAAACAAGGGAGATGAGTTGGTGTTCAGGGAGCTGCTGGTATGTTTGCGTGTGCAAGCAGGGATAACACGTTCAGGGAAGACTAGACCTTGCTCTGAGCAGAAATTGATTCTGTGTAGCTGATAACAGACAGTAGAGGATGATCTTCCTTCTGCACACTGCCCGGGGCTCATTTTCTCTAACTGTCCTCTATCTTTGTAACTACTTCCATTTAACAATAATCATGAGATCAGATGTCTCTAATATTTCTTCACTGAACTTATGTGGAATTGTAGTGGAATAGCTGGGCCAGTCTATAGACATTCTTGATTGCTCAGTGGGTAAAAGTAGCACATAGTGTAAGTTTTTCAAGTTTATTTATATGAGTGTCACAAGTAGGCTTACATGAGATTACTGTGAAAATCCCCCACTTGCCACGCTCTGGCATCTGTTTGAGTAAACTGAGAGAGAATTTAGCATAGTCACTGCACATAACATAGAGTACAAGAGCTGGCCTTTAATGTTGGTTAGACCTAATTTGGAATACTGCGTCCAGTTCTGGTCGCCTTACTTCCGGAAGGGCATGGAGACTCTGGAGAGAGTGCAGAGGAGGTCTGAGTTACAAGGAAAGGTTAGGCAAATTGGAACTGTTTTCCTTAGAAAGGCATAGACTTAGAGGAGATCTGATAGAGGGGTACAAGATTATGAGGGGTATAGATAGAGTAAACAGGGTTAAGCTTTTTCCTAGGATGGACTCAAATAGCACGAGGGATCACAGGCTTAGGGTTAGAAAGGGATAAGGTATAATTTGGATGTTAGAGGGAGTTTTATCACATAGAGGGTGGTGGGGGTATGGAATGCGCTGCCAAGTAAAGTGGTGGAGGCAGGTACTCTGGAGATATTTAAGAGATACTTAGAAGGGCACATGAGCAGAATGGGAATGGAGGGGTATAGAAAACAGATTTAAAATAGGGATCGTGAGCCTTGGGACTTCCCTGGGAAGTGTGTAAATAATCGATGATATTGATGTATTTGTTTTATCCTACAGGTACTTTGGTCCACCTTGTTGTCTAACAAGGGGCATACACACGATGGGTCATGAGAGGGCTACTCTTGGATTTCTTTTTCGAGAGTATCCTAGTGCTTCACATCGTTAGTGTACGCTTGACCTGAACCATTTGATGGGCAACACAACAGCTCAGTGACTATCGCTGTGCTGTGCAGACACATGGATTTGGGCCTGTGTTTGAGGGAGTTTGCACATTCTCCCCGTGCTTGTGTGGGTTTTCTCTGGGTGCTCTGGTTTCCTCCCACATCTCAAAGATGTGCTATTAGGCTGATTGGCAGAACAAATTCTCCCTAAATTGTCTGAAATTTGATTCTAATGCATCTATCTATAAACATAGACAGAGATCACGGGTAGAAGTGGGAACATTGAGGTGGCAGCGTGGGCTCAATGGGCCGAAGGGCCTGACTCCCGTGCTGTTTTGTTCTTTGTTCTTTATAACCCAGTACTTCTGGGAGGAAACCCATACAGACACAGGGAGAATGTGCAGATCCCTGGCACTATGAAGCACGGTAACCAGTCTAACAACATCAGATTAAAGTCCAACAGATTTATTTGGTAGCACAAGCCACAAACGTTCAGAGCGCTGCCCCTTCATCAGGTGAGCGGGAGTTCTGTTCACAAACAGGGCATATAAAGACACAAACTCAGTTTACAAAATAATAGTTGGAATGCAAGTCTTTACAGTAATCAAGTCTTAAAGGTACAGACAATGTGAATGGAGAGAGGGTTGAGCACAGGTTAAAGAGATGTGTATTGTCTCCAGAAGGACAGTTAATGAGATTTTTGCAAGCCCAGGCAAGTCGTGAGGGTTACAGATAGTGCGGCATGAACCCAAGATCCTGGTTGAGACTGTCCTCATGTGTGTGGAACTTGGTTATCAGTCTCTGCTCAGCGACTCTGTCATGTGTTGTGAAGGCTGCCAGAAGATCTTTCTGTGAGGCAGCAGTGCTAACTACTATGCCACTGTGTTATTACAGTTACCATCAAGATCAGGAAGACTCCAGATTTGATACCCCAACAATTTTCTTTTTCTGTGTTACTGCCTGAGAGATAAATGCCTCCACAGTGTTATAAATGAGCACTCCTGATATCCTTACTTCTCCTCACCAACTACAAACAGCTGCTACTCGAGTCGCAGACTTTCATGTATATCAAGGGCACCACCAAGTGGTTGAGTATCTTAGGGAATCTGACCAGGTCCTTCACTCATTGAGCTTGCTGTTGTAGTTGCGGTGAAACCTCTCTGATTGTTCATCTCTGCTCTACAGCACAAGTCCTCAGTACCAAACTACAACACCCTGGAAAACATAACAGATCTTATCTGCTTAATTATCTAATTATTAATTAGATATGATGTAGAGATGCCGGCGTTGGACTGGGGTAGTAAGAACTCAGTAAGAATTTAGTAACACCAATTTTAAATCCAACTGATTTATTTGATAGTAAAATTGCGAGCTTTTGACACTCTGTGTCTTTGTCAGGCAAATGCAGTGTTCTGGTCTGCAATAGCACACATCAGCACAGACAGTCAGAGATTGCTGATTAGAATGCGAATCCTTGCATCTAACCTGCTATTCAAGTGTTAAAGTGGCTAACAATGTGTGTGAAGGGAATCCTGAGCATTGGTTAGAGAATTGTGTATTTTCTCCAGACAGCACAGTAAGTGAGTTTTTTTGCTAACCCAGGCAAGTTACGGGGGTTACAGATAGTGTGTCATGAAGCCAAGATCCCTGTTAAGACCGTCCTCATGTGTGCGGAGCTTGGCTATCAGTCTCTGCTCAGCGACTCTGCGCTGTCGTGTATCACGAAAGCCCCCTTGAAGAACATTTACCCGCAGGTCGGAGGCCGAATGCCCATGACTGCTGAAGTGTTCGCCCACAGGAAGGGAACTGTTTTGCCTGGTGATTGTTGAGTGATGCTCATTCATCCACTGTCGTAGTGTCTGCATGGTCTCCCCAATGTACCAAGCTTCGGGACATCCTTTTTTGCAACGTATTAGGTAGACAACGTTGGAGATGTCTCACTAGGGCCATCCCCACCCCCCCACTTCTTGCTTTCAGACAACCGCACAACCTTAAACAGATCATTGTTCGCAGCAAACTACCCAATCTTCAGGAGAACAGTGACCACAATACCACACAACCCTGCCACAGCAACCTCTGCAAGACATGCCAGATCATAGACATGGACAACATCATCAAACGTGAGGATACCGTTCATCAGGTACACGGTACATACTCTTGCAACTCGGCCAACATTGTCTACCTAATATGTTGCAAGAAAGGATGTCCCGAAGCATGGTACATTGGGGAGACCATGCGGACACTACGACAGCGGATGAATGAGCATCGCTCAACAATCACCAGGCAAAACAGTTCCCTTTCTGTGGGCGAACACTTCAGCAGTCAGGGGCATTCGGCCTCCGACCTGAGGGTAAATGTTCTTCAAGGGGGCCTTCGTGACACACGACAGCGCAGAGTTGCTGAGCAGAGACTGATAGCCAAGTTCCGCACACATGAGGACGGTCTTAACAGGGATCTTGGCTTCATGTCACGCTATCTGTAACCCCCATGACTTACCTGGGTTAGCAAAAAACCTCCCTTACTGTGCTGTCTGGAGAAAATACACAATTCTCTAACCAATGCTCAGGATTCCCTTCACACACATTGTTAGCCACTTTAACACTTGAATAGCAGGTTAGATGTAAGGATTCGCATTCTAATCAGCAATCTGTGACTGTCTGCGCTGATGTGTGCTATTGCAGACCAGAACACTGCATTTGCCTGACAAAGACACAGAGTGTCGAAAGCTCGCAATTTTACTATCAAATAAATCAGTTGGATTTAAAATTGGTGTTACTAAATTCTTACTGAGTAATTATCTGATAACCAGAGGAGTCCATGGCATTGGGGTACATCATCCCCACCCCACACCAACCAACCCGCCCCCCACCATCCCCCCTTCGCAGTAATAACACTTTGGATTGAATTGATAAGTTTCCTTTGATGTTTTGATATCTTTCTGTTGCAATGTCACCCCTGATATTCATGATTAATTTATTTATTGCTGTTCTATTTAAAAATGTATAACAGTTTCAAATGGGCTCTTTGCATCTCATCAAGTTGATTGAGGTGTATCACCGTTTTCAGTACAATGGCAGGAAATTCAACCCAAATTGAATTTCACTCTTGCTCGTTATATTAAATATTTTTTAAAAATGCACTGTCGTGAATTCATAGCTTGTTACACTTTTGCTGCGATGTTGCCGTATGCAACCACCACATTCATTTCGTTTGATAGGCAGCTAGGTATAGCACTTGGGGAGAATGGGACTTGATTTGATTTATTATTGTCACATGTATTAACGTTCAGCAAAAAGTATCGTTTCTTGTGTGCTATATAGACAAAGCATACCGTTCATAGAGGAGGAAACGAGAGAGTGCAGAATGTAGTGTTACAGTCATAGCTAACGGGTAGTGAAAGACCAACTAATGCGAGGTAAGTCTATTCAAAAGTTTGATAGCAGCAGGGAAGAAGCTGTTCCTGAATCAGTTGGAACATGACCTCAGGCATTTGTATCTTTTTTTTTCCCAAAGGAAGAAGGTGGAAGAGAGAACATCTGGAGTAGGTGGGGTCCTTAATTATGCTGGCTGCTTTGCCGAGGCAGCTGGAAGTATAGACAGGGTCAATGGCTAGGAGGCTGGTTTGTGTGATGGACTGGGCTACACCCATCATCTTTTGTAGTTCCTTGTGGTCTTTGGCAGAGCAGGGGCCGTACCAGCTGTGATACAACCAGAAAGAATACTTTCAATGGTGCATCTGTAAAAATTGGTGAGAATTGTAGCTGACGTGCCAAATTTTCTTAGTCTTCTGAGAAACCAGAGGCATTGGTGGACTTTCTTAGCGATAGTGTTGGCATGGATTAAAGGTTACAGGAAGGAAGCACATTCGGGCTATTGAATTGAGCAATCAGCCATGATTATGATGAATGGCAGAGCAGGCTCGAAGAACCGAATGGTCTCCTCCTGCTCTACCTTCTATGTTTTCATGATAAAGTCTGCAACTTTGTGAAGAACGAACATATATAATGTTTTTTTCATGATGGCCCTTTGATCCTAACAATCCAGAAAACAATGGTAGGTATTCACTTAACTGGAAGTGAGATGTGCTGTAAACCTGTGAGGTTTTGATCCTACAGTCTCTGCTCCTTTTGCTGTCTTCTCCCAATAATTGGAAATCTCTGCACTTTTCCACCACATTCTCCCGGGGCAATGGCGGACAAGGTGGCACACCCTCACAGTCAATAGATGTTAGTGTGGAAATTCCTGGGCACAATTTGTCCTTAGATCCAGCAAATAACTTGCTGCCAGGAAGAAGGAACTTTGCTCCCCTTTTTAGGCAGGAACAGACGTGACAACAAAGTTCAATGGTGAATCAAACTTATTGAAACCAAATTGGGGCAAGTTTAAGTGTTCAGGGTTTTTTAAATTCATTTGTAGGACATGAGCATCATTGGCTGGCCAGAATTTCATTCCCATCCCTAATTGCTCTTGGAGGGCAGTTGAAAGTCAATTACATTGCTGACATGTCAGATGTAGGTCAGACTGGATAGGGATGGCAGGTTTCCTTTCCTAAAGGACGTTAGTGAACTAAAAGATATTTTCTGATGATGGTTTCATGGTCATCAGTAAATTCTCAATTCCAGACCTTTTCTATTGAATTCAAATTCCATATCTGTCACAATGGGATTCGAACCCAGATGTTTAGAACATAATCTGAGTTTGTGGATTAATAATCTAATGATAATATCAGTAGGCCATCACCTCCCTAAAAGTAGCAATAAACTCATTTGGCAATTGACAGTTTAACACAAATTATATACCCATGTCAAGAACTGGATGCTAGAGAGAGCACAAATGGTTTCTCTACAAACTTTTGTCTTTGAGTGCCTCTCTCTCCTTCTTATCTCTATTTCTTGTTTCTAGATTTCAGATCTGTCTCTGTCTGACAGACAATGTTAGTGTCTCCTTTAAGCTGGTTTTTATTCAGTTAACCAACCACCACCTCCCCCCCCACCCACCACCCTCCGCCCCGGTCATTTTGAATCCTAGGTGTGAGCATACTTTCCTCAGGCTATCCCCACCAGTTTCAATGAAGTGTCCTGGAAAATTGATGAATGAATCACACAAACCAGCATTGGGCACAGTGCCGTTGTACATCAAGCAGGAGAAATTATTGCCCAAAACCCAGAGGTCTAACATGTATAATACAGGCACAAAACAGTAAGTCTGAATTTGCACGTTGAAAGTGAGTTAGCTGAACATCTGTACTAGTGTGTTGATTAAACTCATGCAGAGGCTGAAAGGATGAATCAATCAGTATTCTTTCACACAGTAGGTAATGCTTCAGTGATCTACCAAAAGGCTTGGAGAAGATCACAAAAAAGGATTAGAGTTCTCAAGTAGACATAACTTACTTGGATTTTCAAAATGCTTCTGACAAAACTTGATGTGAGGATCACAGCAAAGATAGAAAACTTTTTTAATTCATTTGTGGGAGATGGGTGTCGCTGGCTGGCCAGCATTTATTGTAAGAAGTCTCACAACACCAGATTTCAGAACGCTGCCCCTTCATCAGGTGAATGGGATTTCTATTCACAACCAGGGCATATAAAGACTCAAACTCTATTTTTGAAAGCTAGTGGCTTTTGCTACCAAATAAACCTGTTGGACTTTAACCTGGTGTTGTGAGACTTCTTACTGTGTTTACCCCAGTCCAATGCTGGCATCTCCACATCAGCATTTATTGCTCATCCCTACTTGTCCTCAGAGGGCAGTTGAGAATCGACAACATTGCTTGGCCCTGGAATTACATGTAGGCCATATCAGGTAAGGATGGCAGACTTCCTTCCCTAAAGGACTAGAGTGAACCGGATGGGTTTTCCTGACAACTGACAATGATATTATGGTCATCAGTAGACTTTTAATTCCAAATTTTATTGAATTTAAATTTTACCATCTGCCATGGTGGGATTTGAGCCTAAGTCCCCAAAGCATTACCCTGGGTCTCTGGATTACTAATCCAGTGATAGTACCACTACGTCACTGCCTCCCTTACATCAATTATTAACTCCAAAGTTATTAATGGACAATCAGCTGACATGATCCAGGACCTCACAAATCCCGGGTATTCTCTGCTGGGAAGAAGATACAAAAGTCCAAGATTATGTACCAACTGACTCATACTTTTGAATGGATCTACCATATATTAAGCTGTTCTTTCTCTCCACCCTAGTGATGACTTTGACACTACATTCTGCACTCTCTCCTTTTCTTTTTGTCTATATATTCTATGAATGTTAACTTTTGTCTGTATAGCGCACAAGAAACAATAGAGCAAAGAACAATGAACAAAGAAAACTACAGCCCTCTAAGCCTGCACTGACCATGCAGTCTGAACCAGAACTCCCTACCCTTCCGGGGACCATATTTCTCTATTCCCATCCTATTCATGTAATTGTCAAGAAACCCCGTAAAAGTTACTATTGCATCTACTTCCACTACCTCCCCCGCAGCGAATTCCAGCACCCGCCATCCTCTGGGTAAAAAACCTGCCTCGTTGTCTCCTTTAAACCTTGCCCCTTGCACCTTAAATCTATGCCTCCCAGTGATTGACTCTTCCATCCTGGGAAAAAGCTTCTGACTATCCATTCTGTCCATTGCCCCTCATAATCTTGTAGACTTCTATCAGGTCGCTTCTCAATCTCCATCTTTCCAGTGAGAACTAACCAAGTTTCTCCAACCTCTCCTCAAAACTAATGCCCCCCCATACCAGGCAACATCCTGCTAAATCTTTTCTGTACCCTCTCCAAAGTCTCCACATCCTTCTGATAGTGTGGCGACTAGAATTGAACACTATATTCCAAGAGTGGCCTAATTAAGGTTCTATAAAGCTGAAACATGACTTGCCAATTTCTAAACTTCTAAACTTTTCACTGCATCCAAATACACGTGATAAAAAATAAATCAAATAAAATCAATATTGTGTCATCATCAAATACCACAAGGAGAAGTATTTAGATCAGCTATTCAAGACGTCACAATTCTCGAAGATTTGTTCATTGAACTCTCACAAGAGAGCTAAGAAAACACTTGAATGATAATGTTAGGCATCAGCACTCCAACGATGTGCAGGTTAGGTTGATTGCCATGCTAAATTGCACCTCAGTGTCGGTGGGAAGGGGAGAGGGTGATTAGCAGAGTAAATATGTGGGATTATGGGGATAAGGCCTGAGTGGGATTGTTGTTAATGCAGGCTTGATGGGCCGAATGACCGCCTTCTGCACTGTAGATTCAATGATCCCAGGATTCTAGATTGCCACTGATGATCCAATTGTGTTTCTTTCTTCAGCACATCTGACTGTAAATGTATGACATTGAAAGAATCCTCTGTCCCCTGAATATACCTAACATTATACTTGCAGAAATGCCAGCATTAAGACCACAGAGGTTGTGCAATATATCTTGGGAAAATGCATGGTGCTCCTGAATAGTAAACTTCAGTATCTTGACATTTTTGCACCTTGCAGTGAGAGTCCTTCCATTATTTGCAGCACAATCTGGTTGTGTGTGCGTCATGGAATCAATGATGATGCTTTGACTTATGGTCACAGGGGATGAAGCGGTCCACTGGAGAAAGACTCAGATTGAATATCTCAACTCAACCATTTAATTTACCAGCTTCACTCTCACCAAGAAATCCGAACGTACATTTTTAGATGATTTACAAAAATACAAAAAAGTTGTTCATCATGATTGTGACATTTTCAGGTTTTAAAGGGTATGGGGAAGGTAAGATTCTCTTCTGAATTTTGTACAAACATGGATAAAGTACACCCTGTACAAACATGTTGGGAAATGCAGGTACTTCATTGACAACTGATTGATGCAGTGGTTAGCACTGCTGCCTCATAACGCTGATCACTGTCTGTGTGGGGTTTGCATATTCTGCCTGTGTCTGCCTGAATTTCCTCCGGGTAATCAGGTTTCCTCCCACACTCCAAAGATGTGTGGGTTAAATGGATTGACCATGCTAAATTGCCCCTTAATGTCAGGGAGATTAGCAGGATAAATGGGTGATGTAACAGAGATAGAGCTTGGGTGGGATTGTTGTTAGTGCAGGGTTGATGGGCTGAATGGGCTGCACTGTGGGGATTTTATGATTCTATTCAGGCATGCTTCTTTCTGCAATGTTTCCTGTCTTCTTATTATCTATATCCATTTGTTGCTATGAACATGACAAATGCTTTTATCATCAGTGTACAGACACATGCTGATTGAACAGTAGGGAGCCATGTGTATTTTTTTAACAGATACATCTGTTGTTAAAACCTTAATAAAAGCGCAAAAAAAGTTACTAATGAGCTTCGAACGATGTGCCAGTTATGAAAATGATTGTTTACATGGATACATCTTTCACTCATCCTCCTATATGTAGACCTATTTTGGCCATACGATTTGATTAAGAGCTGGAATGTTCTAATTTAAAGTGATTAAACGCAATTATCCATTATAATGTATATTTTATTGTGTAAAAAAAAGGCTCAGGGCAAGAATCACTTTGGTCATGTCGTGTTCAATTGTTCTATTTTTGATGATGTCACTGGATTTTGCTGGAGAAAAACAAATTTCTGAGGATGCTGGAATCTGAAACCAAAAGAGAAAATGCTGGAAAATCTCAGCAGGTCTGGCAGCATCTGTAAGGAGAAAAAAGAGCTGATGTTTTGAGTCCAGATGACTCTTTGTTAGGCCTTGCTGTGGACTTAGATAAAAGTAAACAAACAGTAAAAGTTGTGGAAGCTAGTGTAAATACTTAATATCTACAATGAAATTTAAAAATTCTCTTACATCAATTTCCTACACATATAGAACATTACAGCACAGAACAGGCCCTTTGGCCTTCGGCCTCCGGATATACTACCCGGAGTATGATTCTGTGCATAAGGAAATATGAAAAGAAAATGTTTATACATTCACAAATTGTGTAAATACTGTTGTAATTTGTTTGGTTAATAAATGATGCTGCCTTGTACCTTAACATATAGGCACTTACCTGTATCCTCTGCTTTCTCCTTCCTCCCAGAACTTACTGGCTATCACCTCAGTGTCCCACAGCACCGGAGAACCTCTTGAGGAGGCAATGAATGAAGGCACCAGTGCTTCTATGTCAGATAAAAAGTGGCAAATCCTCAGTGCGTTGGCAAACATAGATTAACTCTTAGAAACAAAATACCTTGGATAGTGGAAATCTGAAACTAATTCTGAAAGTAAATCTGGTAATCTGAACTAAAAACAGAAAACGCTGTGCATTTTAAATAACGAGTTAACATTTTGGGTTGGTGAACTTTCACCAGAATGTTTGCTAATGCTTCCATGACAGACAGTATTTTTCAATTTGTAATTCTGAGTTAATCGACCACATTCTCAGATTTTTGACTGACGAACATTGGAGGAATTTCAGGGCAATAATTTCTGGTCTTGCAGCAAAAGCATCATCCCATGATTGAATAAAACTAATGTCGTAAGTATCTTAAAACTCAGGTCAGAAACTGGATCATTAGTCTTGAATGTGGCCAGAATAAGCATGATATGTTTCACTTGAGGTATGATTCAAATGACCCACCAGGAAGATTTTAATAACAAATTTTATGTAAGAATGTAGTTAATGTGTGGAAAGGAAATTAGCAATAACTTTTATCAATTGCAACAAAATCAAATCAATCAATATAATGTATAACCCTTACCAAATATATCTGAAACATTCTAATCAAACAAAGCTTTTCATAGACAAAACAAATCCTCTCCACAGGTTTGACTCAGCAAAGACTAATGCTCACATGATACTGGTCTGAGTCCCTTCGATGCATGCTGCAGTTCTCTCAGACAGACAAGCTTGGAATCAGGACAGCTTCCCAAAACACCAGGGAGACTGTGGTCAAGCCACCAACACAAAGAAATCCTACAGGACCAGTTTAAAGTCCAAACAGGTTTATTTGTAGCAAATGCCGCAAATTTGCTACAAATAAACCTGTTTGGACTTTAAACTGGTCCTGTAGGATTTCTTTGTGCTTTATCTCAGACTAACACTGGTTTCTCCATATAAGCCACCAGCTGTAGATTCTATACTCCAGGAAGGTGACAAGCCTTGCTTTCAGCTAACAAGCAGAATTTCCAAAACTATGGGGAGAGAGAAACATCTCTTTTTAACATGATGTTCTTTCTAAACTAACTGCTACCAAAGAGAAAATGAAACCTTAAATTCACTAGTAAGGAAAAAAACTGACCAAAACATATGGCCTTCCTCCGAACAATGCAGGGTCATAAAAGATCCCAGAGTAAAAACCCCATTTAAGTAGCAATAAAAGGACTTCTACAGACAACTCAATAACAATGACCAATTTTTTTATTTGCAGTCGCAAGTATTTCCACAGTAACTTCATTGCAGTGTTAATTTAAATTAACACTGCCAATAAAGTTACTGTGAAAATCATCTAGTCGCCACACTCTGGTGCCTGTTTGGGTTCAATATGGGAGAATTTAGCATGGTCAATGTACCTAACCAGTATGTCGTTCGGACTATGGGAGGAAACGGGAGCACCTGGAGGAAACTCATGCAGACATGGGGAAATCATGAAAATTCCTTACAGAGTGTGACCCAAGCCAGGAATCAAACCTGCATCCCTGGCTCTGTGAGGCAGCAGTGCTAACCACTGTGCCACATCATGTCATGCTGGGCCTTTAGAAGGCAGCATCACCTTGATAAATGGATGTTATGTAGCTCAGTTCTCAGATTTAGACTGTGATTTGCAGTAGACCATAAAGAAAGTGTCATCATTTTCAGGCAAAGATTTTAGGTCCGTGACTTAAGGTTTCATAGCAGTTTATAAAATTCAAGTTATTTGCTGTACTGCTTACAACAATGAACAGGAGGTTATTAAATGTCTAGGCAGTTTATGTGCATTGACAGGCAGATGTAGCAGAGTCTGGACTGACTGAATACCACAAGGTTCTCACCCAATGGCTAGAAGTGATTGCTTGATCCCTATTCATGTCACAGTGATTCATTGCGTGATTGCAGGCAGAAAATTATAAATAGAACGTGTAGGGTGCAATGCAAGGAATTTTATTTCTGGCAGTGCTACTATTGCAGATTGTATGGCACTATGACAGTGCTTTAAAAGATGACTCATGGCACAGATCAAATCCAGCATCCCAAATTGCCTGGATCTCTACAGTTCGCCTATCGCTGCAACAGGTTGACAGCAGACGCCATCTCCCTGGCCCTACACTCAACCCTGGAACACCTAGTCAACAAAGATACCTATGTCAGACTCTTATCTATTGATTACAGTCTGCAAAACCATTATTGCCATGAAACCCATCTCTAAACTCTGTGGCCTGGGGCTCGGCTCCTTCCTCTGTGACTGGATTCTAAGCTTCCTAACCCATAGGATGCAATCAGTAAGGATAGAAAACAACACCTCCTCCACAATCATTCTCAACATCAGTCCCCACAGGGCTGTGTTCTCAGTCCATTAATATACACCTTATACACCTATGACTGTGTGGCATATTGCCCTCCAACTCAATTTTTAAGTTTGCTGATGACATCACTATAATGGGTCGGATCTCAAACAATGATGAGACAGAGTACAGGAATGAAATAGAGAATCTGGTGAGATGCAGTGATAATAATCTCTCCCTCAATGTCAACAAAATGAAGGAGATAATCATCGACTTCAGGAAGCATAAAGGAGAACATGCCCCTGTCTCCATCATGGGGAACGAAGGGGAAATGATCAAGGGCTTCAAGGTTCTTTGTGTCTACATCACCAACAACCTGGCCTGGTCATTCCAAGCCAATACTATAGTCAAAAAAGCCCACTGATGCTTCTATTTCCTCAAAAAGCTAAGAAAATTTGGATCTGACTCATATTAACTTTTACAGATGCACCATAGAAAGCAGTTTTTCTGGTTGTATCACATTTTGGTATGGCTTCTGATATGTCCAAGACCACAAAAAGCTGAAAAGGATCATGAATGAAGCCCCATCTATCAGGCACACCTTCCATCCATTTGCTCTGTCTACACTGCCTGCTGCCTCAGAAAAGCAGCCAACAAAATCAAGGACCGTATGCATCCCAGACACCCCGTCACTGACCTATGGAAATCAAATACAATCTAAGGAGATCAAACAAAGATGCCAAAAAACAGTACCAGAGCAAGCTAGAGTTCCAGGTTAGCCACACAATGGTAAGGTCTGCAAGACATAACAGGTTGCAAGATGAAGGCTTGTAAAATTGCCAGCTCCAACTCACTCCTTCTTGATGAGCTTAATACATCCCACACCCGTTTTGACAAAGACTTCAGCAAGAGCACGCCCTCCACCCTGGAAACCTCGGATGAACCTATATATGAGATCACCATTGCAGAATTCAGAGCAGCTTTCTCGAAGACAACAAATGCATGGTCAATCAACCTAACACACACATCTCTGAACTGTGGGAGGAAACCAAAATACCAAGAGGAATGGAACTCTCCATGTCTGTGAGAGTTTGGTGTCCCTATAGCTTAATATCTGGACCACTTTTGAGTTGTACTTAGCTCAAATTGCTTTTTTTTCAATGTAATTTTTAAATAATAGAACATTCTGCACTGATCAAATGACAGAGCTGGTGCTGAATATTGTACTGTTTTAATGATTGTCCCAGTATTAGCATCAAGCACTCTGCAGTCTGTTACCAGCTTCCCATTTTTGTTTTATATCTCCTTAAAGACGCTGTGTATTGTGAAACTTGGCTGGGAGAGAGGGGAGCAGTTTATGGAGATCTCAGTGATCCTTAACCAAACAAATAAATCAACCGCTGACTCGAGCAGGAAAAAAGCAGCTGAAATTGGAAGCCTTTTTGCACGGAATCAAAAATGCTGCAAAATGGTTTCTCCTGCATAAATTGAAGAATTGCTCCCATAATAATTTGCAGCTGGTTAGAATTCCTGCTAGGAGAGAGCCACGGATCCTTACTTAATTTCCACATACAATCAAACAGACAAAAATTTAAAATAATGTGTAGATGAGGAAAAATATTTTGCTTTGCGAATTGTTACAGAATGCCTACAGTGCAGATGGAGGTCATTCGACTCATCAAGTCTGCAGTGACCACAATCCCATCCAGGCCCTATCCCCACAAACCCATGCATTTTACCCTCGCTAGTCCCCCTTTCACTAAGGGACAATTTGGCATGGCCAATCCACCTAATCCACACATCTTTGGGCTGTGGGAGGAAACCCATGCAGACACAGAGAGAATGTGCAAACTCCACATGGACAGTGACTCAAGCTGGGAATCGAACCCAGCTCTCTGGTGCTGTGACGCAGCAATACTTACTACTGTGACACCGTGCCGTTATGGTCTGGACTGAGTTGTCTAGAAAGGTGATGGAAGCATACAATCATATGATGAATACAGTTAGAAAGAGGCTGTTCAGCCTGTTGTCTCTATGCTCAATCCCTGTAAAAGTATTTCAGCTAGGTCCACTCTGCTGCCTTTTCCCTGTAGCTGTCTCATTCATTTTCTCTTCAGATAATTTAAATTGCTTCCTGTTCTCCTACACTCTTGACTTTGATGTTATTCTACATTACATTGTCCGACCATCTCAGAAATCCAGCTAGTGAACGTTCATTACACACCCCTCGTCCAATACAGAGATCAAACTATGCACAGTACTCCAGATGTGATCTCCCCAAAGCCCTGTAACAATTGCAGCCTGACTAGAATCATAGAGTCCCTGTGGTGCAGAGGTAAGCCATTCAGCCCATCAAGCCTGCATAAGGTGGCACATGGAAGGCTTCTGCAGAAAATGCAGATGTATGGGATTGAGGGGATTTAGCTAATTGGATTAGGAATTGGCTAGCAGATAGAAGACAGAGGGTGGTGGTTGATGCGAGATATTCATCGTGGAGTTCGGTTACTAGTGGTATACCTCAGGGATCTGTTTTGGGGCCCCTGCTGTTTGTAATTTTTATAAATGATCTGGATGAGGGTATTGAAGGATGGATTAGTAAATTTGCGGATGACACCAAAGTCGGAGGAGTGTAGATAGTGAAGAGGGGTGTTATAGTTTGCAGAGAGACTTGGACAAGTTGCAGAGCTGGGCCGAGAGGTGGCAAATGGAGTTTAATGTGGAAAAGTGTGAGGTAATTCACTTTGGCAGGAATAACAAATGTGTAGACTATAGGGCTAATGGTAGGACTCTTAATAGTGTTGATGAACAGAGGGATCTTGGTGTATGTGTGCATAGATCCCTGAAAGTTGGCAATCAAGTCGATAAGGTTGTTAAGAAGGCCTACGGAGTCTTAGCTTTTATTGGTAGGGGGATTGAATTTCGGAGCCGCAACGTCATGTTGCAACTGTACAAAACTCTAGTGCGGCCGCACTTGAGTATTGTGTGCAGTTCTGGTCCCCACATTATAAGAAAGATGTGGAGGCATTGGAGAGGGTACAGAGGAGGTTTACCAGGATGTTGCTTGGTATGGAAGGCAGGTCTTATGAAGAGAGGCTGAGGGATTTGAGGTTGTTTTCGTTAGAAAGAAGGCGGCTAAGAGGAGACCTTATTGAAACATATAAGACGATTAGAGGTTTAGATAGGGTGGACAGTGATAGCCTTTTTCCTAGGATGGGGAAAGCTAGCACGAGGGGGCATAGCTTTAAATTAAGGGGTGGTGGTTTTAGGACAGATGTCAGAGGTAGGTTCTTTACCCAGAGGGTGGTAAGGGTATGGAATGCCTTGCTGCGTAAGTTGTAGATGCGCCAAGTTTGGTGACGTTTAAGAAGTTAGTAGATAAGTTTATGGATGAAAAGGGAATGGTTTAGGTTAGAGGGTCACTGCTTGTTCCTAATTGGTCGGCGCAACATCGAAGGCCGAAGGGCCTGTTCTGCGCTGTAATGTTCTATGTTCTATGACAGCAATCTCTGTAACCCCATATAGTTATCTTTCCATATTTCAGACTACACTACTAGCTTATCTGTTTCAATGATTTCTCTCTCTGTGGCTGGCATGTTGTACAATACCATTGGCTCTCCAACTTCCACAGTCCTTGATAGAGGCCAGTATCTTGCTGTTTAACTCTTGTATTTGTTCTGCTTCTTAAGTCTCCAATGTATTTCCTCCTTTGTCTCCTCCTTGCTCGGCTACCGGCAACATTCCAATCACTAGTTTCTCTTTCATAGGTACGTGTGTAAAGAATTAAATCTCAAGATTGTCATCCGTGAGAGATCATCTGTCTGGTTACCTCGAAACTTCCTCATTTGTTATGTGTGTTGTTCAACTATCATCTGTTTCAAAACCCACATCCTTATTATCTTTATCTTCCATTGTCTTGTATATGTTCTATGTAGTATTGTAGCAATTCAATCATCTCATTCTGCTTGTCACAGAGTTGTACTTTTTTCTAAAGTGGTCTGACATAAATGATGATTATAGAATCTCTACAATGTAGAAGGAGGCCGTTCAGTCCATCAAAACTGCACCGACAACTATCCCACCCAGGTGCTATTGTGTAACCCCCGTGTATTTACTTTGCTAATTCCCTGTCACTAAAGGGGCAATTTAGCATGGCTAATCCATTTAACCTGCACATCTTTGGACTGTGGGAGGAAACCGAAGCACTTGGAGGAATCCCACGCAGACACGGGGAGAACATGTAAACCACGCAGACAATGACCCAAGGCTGGAATTGAACCAAGGTCCTTGGCACTGCAAGGCAGCAGTGCTAATCCATGTGCCACTGTGCCAATACCTCACTGCGCATTTAACCACTGGGTCATGGTGGGAGCTGATTATTGTTACAATTGGTACAGATTTCTGTGCTGTGACACGTTCCCTTGATCTCTTATACAAGCAAATTGCTGGGCTTATTCATTGTAGAGGGGAGATTAAAGTCAGCTCCTACAACTGCCTTAATGACTATCGGCCGGTGGCTCTGACATCCATCATTATGAAGTGCTTCGAAAGGTTAGTTATGGCTCGAATCAATTCCAACTTCCTGGACTACCTGGATCCGCTACTACTGCCGCAACAAGTCCACAGCAGGCGCCATTCCCCTGGCCCTACACTCCACTCTGGAACACCTAGATAACAAGAACTTGTGATGACAAATGTGAGAGAATTGACTTGCTTGAAAACCAGACCATTTATCATGTTTATTTGCATGGTGCTGGCAGAGCTAATTAGAATTTCAGATTTTTGTCCCAATAACAATCACAGTGTCCTTGACAACTGGAAGTGAGCAAGGTATCAAACAGACATTTACTAGAAGTCTGCCACAGCTTTATATTATGGGAGGTGTTGCTGTTGTGGGAGTGGGTTTAGAAAATTAGTTCCAGAACAATATGTAACACTTCATTCAGGAATTTCTAAAGATAATATTGAATCAAGCAATTGCTAAATTACGATTCGGAGAAGTAAATTGGGTAGAAATCCTGGATTTGGTTGAAACATTTTAAATTCACCTTTGATGACATGCAACTCTGATTGGCGATGCAAACATCTGGCACCATGGGAGAATGGTTAGCACTGCTGCCTCACAGTGCCAGGGACCCAGAGTCAATTCCCGGCTTGGGTCACTTTCTGTGTGGAGTCTGCATAGGTTTCCTCCGGGGGTTCTCTGGTTTCCTCCCTCAGTCCTAAAGATGTGCTGGTTAGGTGAATTAGTCATGCTAAGTTCTCCCTCAGTATACCCAACAGGCACCGGAATATGGCATTTTCACAATTTCCATTTAAAACTACTTCTGAAACTAATGAAATTTAAAAGAATGATTGGGCTGTATTTTGCTTGTTTTGGATTAGAGAATTGGGATTGGGTCTTCCAATGTTTTGGGAATGCTTTCGGGGTGGCAGACCACACAGTGGATAACAATGTTGCTTCAAAGTATCAGGAATCCCAGGTTCGAATCCTGCCTTGTGTCTGTACATTCTCCCCATATTTGTGTGGGTTTCGGCTGAGAACTCAGGTTTCCTCCCACAGTCCAAAAGCCATATTGGTTAAATTCTAAATCTTAAATTCTAAACCCAAGCTAAATTTTCCCTCAATGTACCTGAACAGACTACGGAGTGTGATGACTAAAGGATTTTCACAGTAACTTTGGTGTAAATGTTAGCCTATTTGTGACACTATGCGCCTGATTTTTACCATTTTCATTCTAAGTGTTGAATATGGGTGCAATTCAAATCTAATTTGGAAATCTGCTTTCACGCACCCCCAGTAGCACTCAGCCTGAAAAAAAGAGTCGGGAGTTGGGGCTTATTGCGCCTGAAATGATCGGAATCTGAACGGTGAATGCGCAGTGAGAAAAAAATTGTATAACGCGCCTGTGTCAGATTGCTCCTGGGCCACGGAAAGCGGAGAAAGCGGCCTGAGAGTGAAAAGCAGGAGCGCTGGCCCCCAGAGACATCACTGTCTCCCTTATCCACCCCCTCCACCATTAGCCAGAACTCTTTGTCCCCCTCCCCATCCTGATTGCCCGCAGAGTGACAGCAGAACCCCCCTGCCCCCTGACCCAGAGATACATCTTACTTGCTTCCCTCCCCACTTCCCCCTCCCACTCCGTCAGAGAACAATCCGGCCTCACTCCCCCAAACCATAGAACATAGAACATTACAGCACAGTACAGGCCCTTCAGCTCTCAGTGTTGTACCGAACTATGTCCAATCCCAAGGTCAAGCTATCCCCTCCCTATAATATTGGAGTGCTCCACGTACCTATCCAATAACTGCTTGAAAGTTCCTAAAGTGTCCGACTCCACTATCACAGCAGGCAGTGTATTCCACACCCCAACCACTCTCTGAGTAAAGAATCTACCTTGGACATCCCTCCTATATCTCCCACCATGAATCTTATAGTTATGCCTCCTAGTAACAGCTTTACTAAATGCTTTACTAAAATCCATGTATACAACATCAACTACTCTACCTTCAGCACACACTTAATTACCTCCTCAAATAATTCAATCAAATTTGTAAGGCAGGACCTACACCTCACAAAACCGTACTGGAAGAGGCAGGCTTGGTGATGGGCAATTTTACATTTGCCCACATTATACTCATGTGAAGAGCTTCCCAAAGGCACAGCTCCCACTTTACCCAGTACTGCTGCCAGTCCCCCATGAATGGAAGTACATACATGGTTTCCTAAAATCTCAACATTGCAAAAATTCCCCAAGTCTTTTCTCTCAAACCAAACTACCAGAATCAATGTCTAAAGGGATCCACCCTTGTTACAATCTCATTCCATTATGTAATTCTGTCATTTAATATACAGAAGTGTTAAGTTTATTTATTAGTGTCACAAGTAGCCTTAATATTTCAATGAATGACTGTGGAAGTCCCCTAGTCACCACACTCCTGTGCCTGTTCAGGTACACTAAGGGAGAATTCAGCATAGCCAGTGCACATAATCAGCACATCTTTCAGACTGTGGGAGAAAACCAAAGCACCCGGAGGAAACCCACACAGCTCAGGAAGAATGTGCAAATTCCACACAGACAGTGACCCAAACCAGTAACTGAACCCAGATCCCTGGCATTGTGAGGCAACAGTGCTAACCACTGTGCCACTGTGCCACCCAAGTCAGCCGCATTGTTGTGGTTGTGGAGTCACATGTAGACCAGACCAGGCAAGGATGGCAGATTTCCTTCCCTAAAGGACATTAGTGAACCAGATAGATTTTTCCGACAATTGACATTAGTTTCATGATCATCAGTAGATTATTAATTCCAGATATTTAGCCTGGCCAATGCATCTGACCGGTACATCTTTTGGATTGTGGGAGGAAACTGGAGCAGCCAGAGGAAACCAGTGCAGACACGGACAAAATGTGCAAACTCCACACAGACAGTGACCCAAGGTGGGAATCGAACCTGGATCCCTGACACTGTGAGGCAGCTGTGCTAACCAGTGTGTGTGTATGTGTTTGTGTGTGCGCGCGTGTGTTTGTATCTTTGTGTGTGCGCGCGTGTGTTTGTATCTTTGTGTGTGTGTGCGTGTGTGTGTACCTTTGTGTGTAGGGAGGTGCTTTGGTCCACCTTGTTGTCTAACAAGGGGCATACACGCGATGGGTTGTGAGAGGGCTGATCTTGGATTTTTTCGAGAGTATCCTAGTGCTTCACATCGTTAGTGTATGCTTGACCTGGACCATTTGATGGGCAACGCGACAGCTCAGTGACTATCGCTGTGCTGTGCAGATACATGGATTTGGGCCTGTGTCTGTGGGAGTTTGTGCATTCTCCCCGTGCTTGCGTGGGTTTTCTCCGGGAGCTCCGGTTTCCTCCCACATCCCAAAGATGTGCCCTTAGGCTAATTGGCAAAACAAATTCTCCCTAAATTATCTCAAATTTGATTTTTAATCCATAGATCTATAAACATGGACAGGGATCACGGGTAGAGGTGGGAACATCGGGGTGGCGGCGTGGGCTCGTTGGGCCGAAGGGCCTGTTTCCTGTGCTGTTTTGTTCTTTGTGTGTGTGTGTGTGTGTGTGTGTGTGTGTTGGGGGTGGGGGGGCAGGAGGGGTAGGGAAGCAGGGGTGGACTGGATGAAGTAGAAACAAAACACTCACTTAGCATTATAAATCAGGTATATTGGTGTGCCCTCAGCTGGCCTTTATTATTCAGCTGAATATAGAACACAATCCACCAAAGACATTACAAAATACTATTTGGAATAGAGTGAATAACAACAGTGCTTCAAGCTGTGAGGACTCCCTGCTGTTCCACTGCCGTTGGAGTGATGTATAACTAAATATGCAATGAAACCTGTGGCAGACTTTGAGCACCTAAGATTTGCAGAGCCCAGCCTTCTTTAATTAGTTTTTGAATATAATTCTACATTACTTCATAGCTCAGGCATCACTCGTGCAAACTGCAGATGATTACACTTCTTTCCAAATCCGTTACTTCGGAGGCAGCCTGACGTGCAGAAAATCTGTGGCCATGAACTGCTGATTTATGTTAAGGTTGTAAGGACAGATGTTTTAATCTTTGCTTCGATTCTGCTGCAGATCATTTTTTGTTTTTGAGAGAATATAAAGTGATGCTGTCGACGTGTGCAAAGGGAGAAAAGGCATAATGTTTTGCAACATGAAGTGACAGAATGTGATTTTTTTTTTGCCTGGGATCCCAGTCAGTTCCTTTATTATGTACTTTTTTTCAGCAGTTTTGTACATTATATGTGATACAGTAGAACCATTGATAGAAGTGCTTAGGCTAAGGTATTACTCTGCAGGCTAATACATTATCAAGAACAGGAAAACGGAGGCACTGTTGTCATTTTATTTCTTACGGTTCAGATCACATGAGACAAAAGGTCATATAGATTTTACTGAGATCCAAAAAGGAAAATTCAACATTAGACAGAAATTTGTTTTCAACAAGAGCCTGCAGCAAGGTGATTGAACAATTTACATTCTAAGAGTATAAAAGAAAACAGTCATAGAATTTAAAAATCCTTACAGTGCAGAAGAGGCCATTTGGACCATCGAGCGTGCATTAACTCTCTGACAGAACATCTTCCCCAGGCCCAACTTTTGCTCCATTCCTGAAACCCCATGCATCGGGGTAGTGGTTTTATCACTTGCCTATTAATCCAAAAATCTCAGCTAATATTCTAGGGACTTGGGTTCAAATCCTGCCATGGTAGTTTTGACAAATCCACCTAGTCTGATGGTGGAATTTGAATTCTATAATAAAAATCTGGATGATGATCATGACATGGAGATTAATGCTAACACAATGTTAGCATGATGTTACCTTAACATCCATAGTTGGGAAAATGCTAGAATCCATCATTAAAGAAGAAATAGCAGGACACCTAGAAAAGAATGGTTCGATCAAGCGGATGCAGCATGAATTCGTGAAGGGGAAGTCGTGTTTGATGAATTTACTGGATTTTTATGAAGATGTGACTAGTGCGGTAGACAGAGGAGAACCAGTGAATATTCTGCTGTGTACTTTCTTGAGATAACAAGCTGCCTCTACAGTTACTGAGAGTGACTCTACTATTGTAGCATCCCTAAGACTTAGCAAGAGATGGCAGAGTGGCACAGTGGTTAACACTGCTGCCTCACAGTGCTAGGGACCCAGATTCGGTTCTGGCCTCAGATCGCTGTCTGCACTGGAGTTTGCATGTCCTCCCCCTGTCTGCGTGGGTTTCCTCCAGATGCTCCACTTATCTCCCACACTCCAAAGATGTCAGACTAGGTGGATTAGCCATGCTAAATTGACCATAATGTCAGGGGAATTAACAGGGTAAATATGTGAGGTTATGGGAATAGGGCGCAGGTGGATTGTGGCCAGTACAGACTCAATGGGCCGAATGGCCTCCATCTGCACTGTAGGGATTCTATGACGGTAAGGCATTCAGCACCTAGAAATTGCATGTGTGGCTACGTCTTCACTCCTTTTTAGTAAATATGATATTATTAGATGATATAAAACTGATTTAATGTGTGGAAGTCAATCAACTTGCATTTTCTTTCAGAAAACCATGATTGTTAATTCTCCCCCAGTCTGCTGCCCATTTGTGGAAACATTATTTTGTGAGCCGGTTGATATATGGAAAGTTCCTTTTCATCACCTTGACTTAGGTCAGAACTCATTCTGACTTATTGCAAAAAGTACCTAACCAGATGGTGCAATGTAATTTGCGGTTAGCACCAAACTGCAAATCCTGTCTAACTTTGTACACTTCACAAAAAAAATCCAGGTTAAGGCAACACATGTGTCTGAGTAATTTCCATCTTCCTTTTAGACGTACAATGGATGACTTAACTGGAATTTTATTTGACAGGAAAATGGTCCAGTAGTAGGCTGACACCAGGCTAAAGTGGAAATGTTACACTGGCAGAACGGAACAAGTGATTGTGTGTGTGTTTTGAACCTTTAATATCCATACCATTTTCTACTTATCGGGGTGAAATTACATCCTCCACCTCCTCTTGATACCATGTTCTAAGAGAGCATTGGTGACCGTGGATTTCCATTGGATTGATCTGTGATTATGCTTGGCAAAGTACTTCAATGGTTTGCTATTGTCTTCCGCAGTATGGCAGACTAGGAAACCCTCCTGCTCTTACTGCCTGCTATCATGCATATTGGGAGGAGTTACTTATTTGGCAACATTATGAATGCATGGCTATCAAGTTCTGAAGGGACTTGAAACCAGAGCTTCTGACCCAGATGTAAGGACAATACCCACTGTGCCACAATGATCTCGCTGAATTAGATAGCCCCTAAAAATGGAAACAGGATTCTCAATACACCCCTGCTAAGTGTTTTCTGTCTTTTTTCTTTGTCCTGTAGGAGGATTTGGTCCTCTGAACGGTAGGGAGCTTTAGTTTAGTTGGGTAGCATAGTTGGTGCCGGCTAGGAGGGCCGATGGACCTGTTCTTGTGCTGTAATTTTCCTTGTTCTTTGTTCTTTGATTTGCCTGTTGATGACAATGCATTCGAAATGCCAGCTCTGTGTTTCAATGATTTATGCACTCAGTCAGCACTAACTGTGTGTTAACTGGCTGCACATTAGCAGGAGGCCCAACATTGTAGTTTGTTAGCACCAGTTAGTCTGCCCTGCTTAAACTTAACCTGCACTAGGTGCAATGTGGCTGGAACAAGTGCTGATGGTTGTGTGAAGAGCGAAATAATGAGGAATGGCACCACATTTGTGAGACAGAAAGGACTATAAAGTTTTCAATGCTGGACTTGGAAACCTTGATGGAAGAGGTGGAAAGAGGAAAGTTGTTCTACATCTTCAGGAGGCCATGAGGTCCTTGAGACTTTTGTTCGAAAGGCAGTGAATCATAGAATTGTAGAAACCCGACAATACAGAAAGAGACCATTTGGCTCATTGAATCTGCACTGACCACAATCCCACACTGGCCCTACCCTCCATATCCCTACTAATTTTACCCACTAATCCCTTTAACCTATGCATCTCAGGGCACTAAGGAACAATTTCAGCATAGTCAATCAATCAAAAATGCACATCTTTGGACTGTGGGAGGAAACCGGAGGATCCGGAGGAAACCCACGCAAATATAAGGAGAATGCGCAAACTCTACACAGACAATGACTCAAGCCGGGAACTGAACCCAGGTTCCAGGAGCTGTGAAGCAGCAGGGCTAACCGCTATGCTACCGTGCCGCCCACAGTGGGAGCAGATAACCGCGACAGCAAAGCCAGGAAATGAACCGTGAGCACCTGGATGTTATTCGGCAAGAAAGTCAGTTTGACCTTATTAAATTCTCAAGATAAGAGTTCAACTGCCATCTTGCACCAACTATGCCAGTGACCACTGTTCAAATCACCGCACATTCGTCACTCAACTTGTGATAATCTCTTAATTACAGCTTATACATAACATTTGTGTGTTTCATTTCACCTTTGCTGATTGTAGACTCTGACAACCATTCAAATATGACAGAAATATCTTCAAAAATATTTCAAAAGATTTACTGACACATTTCTCACCCTCTGACAATATAAAGAATGCACAATCAGAGCCAGCAATGGGAGGAGGATATCTTCAACCATTATGGAAGGGATGGTGCTGGCCACTATTGGGATGTGGAATTCTGAGGGATTGGAACTATTGAAGGTGACAGTATTTGTTATATATTTAACTGGTTGTATGATTGCTTTATTCCTGATCATGTGATTTGGTGGTGATATCATTCAGGTGTTGCACTGGCTGCTGTTTTAATTGCAGTTTCTACTCTGTACAGGGAAAAGCTTCTTGAATAAATCTTGTGGTTGTTAGTATGAATCTGCAGGGGTGATTTTCCCATTGCGACAGGCTAGTTTTTTGGTGGGTTGGGTTAGGAGATGCACGAGTGCACTGATTCACGCATACTGTGAGGCAGCAACACTAACTGGTGTGTCACCATTGCAGGGAACAGTTAAATAAAAAGGAACACTTGCTTAGGATTAGAGTGGGCTACCAATAGTTGGTGACAGGCTTGGTTAGAGGGCTGATTTTTACTTTTAACCTTTCCTGATCCTCACTTGCCTATCACAGGACTTGGTTTGGGAGAGGGGCCCAGCGTGACCTCTCTTAGCATCTCTGTATTTAATTTGGATTCTTAACACATTTCATAACTCTGCGGATTTAGTTTGCTCAATGAGTACCAGCAAAGAGAAAAGCAGGTATTCCTCTCATTCTTTAGGGGAATTTCATACCTGCATCAATCTCAAATCCCATGGAAGTATAGGATTAGCAAAAAGGAATTTTATAAATTTCAAAAAACCAAGTGGTCAGCATGGCTTTGAAAAAACTTGAAGCCTCTTCCTTTTTGGTAACAGAAGATTTCTAAAACTTTACTAAACTCTTTCATTTTATTTGTTTGTAAATCAGGAAAATAAAAGTCATGCAAAGGTTTTCAGGAGTTTGAACATGATCTGTTGAACAGAGGTGGAACAGTGAGCGTGGCACAGTGGTTAGCATTGCTGCCTCACAACTGCTGGGACCCAGGTTCAATTCCCAGCTCGGGTCACTGTCTGTGTAGAGTTTGCATGTTCTCCTTGTGTCTGTGTGAGTTTTCTCCAGGTGCTCTGGTTTCCTCCCACAGTCCAAAGATGTGCTGGTTATATAGATTGGCCATGTTAAATTGCCCCTACAAGATGTGTAGACTATGGGGATTAGTGGGTAAACATGTGGGATTACGGTGATAAGGCTTGGGTGAGACACTGTTAGAGGGTCAGTGCATGCTTGATGGGCCGAATGGCCTGCTTCTGCACTGTTGGGAATCTATTTCTATGAATAGTGCTTTTGAATAGGTGCTGGTGCCTTGGCCATGTTATGCCTGAAACTATAATCTGTGTTGCCAGATGTGCAGACAGAATTGGGAATCTTTCCCAAGATGGCGAGTGCTAAACTGTTATTGAGAAGGAAGAAGAACGACAGCTTACATCACCTGGCTTTTTTTTTAAACAAAGAAAACATATATCAATGTAGTTTGAAACCAGCTGATTCAGATATGTAGCATCTGTAATAGCTGATCCCATGCGCGTCTTGGGAGTGTAAGGAAGCAAAACAGATGGGACTTCCATCTGGATGTGTGAGACATTAAGAGCAGCAAAAAAAAGTCGCAGCACAAGATAATACGATGGGAAGAATTGGATCAGAACTGATTCAAAACCTCAATGTGAGTAGATTTATTTGCACTGATATATGATTCCTGGTTAAAATAAACTTCCCCTCTCCTAAAGGATGCAAAAAAAGACCATTTAATTTGTTCACCACTCCTCAGCCTACCCCCAAATCCTCCCTTGCTGAATTTTATGAGGGTGATAGTTAATGATTTCCTCCGCGGCTTTCCCAGCTGCAGGACTGATCTAAAATGCAGCCATCACGGTCAACCATCCAGTTCCATCCTTGTCTTTTAAAATTCAGTGTTGGACTTTCTTTGAACAGTCGTTTATTGTCTGAGTTGATGTGACGTGCAAAGAGAGATGGGATAGAAACGTCCCAGTGGCCCACTTGGTTTCTGAGTAAATCTCCAATCTGCAATTTCCCTTGGAGATTGTTAACCTCTGTTCCCCCCCCACCTCCCCCAACTCCTGGATCAACAAGTTCCACTGGAAAGGCTGCATTCTCAGAAGAGTGATTCTGGCGAGACACAATGTTGTGCTTTAGAAACATGAATTGTTTCGAAGGGGAGTTTTAAAGCTGCAGTTAAGAAGCGATTTCACACAGTTACAGTGTAAAGGATAGTCACCAGAGTCCCAGCTGACCATAGGCTGATTGATTTGATTTGTTACTGTCAGATCGATTTATTTATTATTATTGTCGCAAGTAGGCTTAGGTTAACACTGCAATGAAGTGAAAATCCTCTAGTCGCCACACTCCGGTGCCTGTATGCTGGGGGGAGAGTTTAGCATGGCTAATTGCACCTAACTAGCATGTCTTTTGGACTGTGGGAGGAAACTGGAACACCCGGAGGAAACCCATGCAGACACGGGGGGAATGTGCAAACTCTGCACAGACAGTGACCCAAGCTGGGATTGAACCTAGGCTTCTGGCTCTCTAAGGCAACGGTGCTGACCACTGTGCAGTCATACTGGGATGTGGTGAGAGGTATTGTTTCTTGCATGCTATTCAGAGAAAGGATACCGTTCACAAAGTACATAGGGTAGAAAGTTAGGAGAGGATGCAGAATATGGCGTTACTGACATATTTAGGGTGTAGAAAAAGATCACTTTAGTGCCTATTCAAAAGTCAGATGGTGAAGAAAGAAGCCATTCTTGAGTTTGGTTGGTACGTGACCTCAGACTTATGTACCTTAAGATTAAGAGTTAAGATTTTAGTTAAATATAGTAAAAGGAATAAGATGACAGGTTGCTTTGGGACTGACCATTCATTGAATACATGGTGGAGAAGGATAGGAGAGGGGGCAAAATATGGTGTTGCAGTTACTGGTAGGGTGTAGAGAAATAATCAGCTTAATGTACGTAGATCCATTCAGAGATGGCAGCAGGAAGAAGCTTTTCTTGAGTTAATTGGTATGTGATTTCAGACTTTGTGGCCAGGAGTTTATTGTCCTGCCCGCCACGGAATTCGGAACAGGCGGGGACGGACAATGGGGCATTGACCTTGGGCAAGATTTTACTGTTTCAGGATGAGTGAGGCTGTAAAATCCCACCTTGTATCTTCTTCGTGATGGAAGAAGGTGGAAGAGAGAATGTCTGGGATGCGTGGTCCTTAATCATGCTGCCTGCTTTTCCGAGGCAGCGGGAAGTGTAGATGGAGTCAGTGGGTGGGAGGCTGGTCTGTGTGATGGACTGGGCTACATTCACGACCTTTTGCATTTCCTTGTGGTCTTGAGCAGAGCAGGAGCCATACCAAACTATGATACAACTAGAAAGAATGCTTTCTATGGTACATCTGTAAAAATTGATGAGAGTTGTAGTGAACATGCCAAATTTCCTTATAGCCTCCTGAGAAAGTAGAGATAGATTGGCAGTGATTTAACCTGAGGGCCACCATAGCTGATTTGACTTGATTTATTGTCACAAAGATTGGGACACAGTGGTTCAAAACCACAGCCGGAATTGAATCCCAGCTGTCCAGATAGCTGACCTAAACTGACTCCTCAGCTTTATTACACAGTAACAATGTAAGTACAGCTTGAATCGATTGTCAATGATCCGCCTGATACCAGAGTGGACTCTCCCTGGAACAAAAACAGAAAATGTTGGATAAACTCAGAAAATCTGGCAGCATCTGTGAAAAAGAGAAACCGAGTCCTGGGGCAGGATTCCCTAGGCTCATCAGGCAGTCTGTCAGGAATCCCAATGCCCTGCTGTATGGGATGATGGATAGAAATCAGGATACTCGATGGGTGTTAAGACAATTGTGATTCAGACAACCTGTGTCGCCGACCCTGATCAGACTTTCACCTATAGCAATAATTTGCCAGCCCATTCACCATCTCACCATATGCATCTGGCTCAGCAACAGCACAGCACAGGCTTTGGTGCTGTGGATCAGAAGCAGAGACATGGTGCACTGGACCCCGCTTCTGATTCAGAAAGAGGGGCATCTTCTATCCCAACCACCCAAATCACAGGTCACCCTTCCTCCCCATCATACAGGCATTAAGATGAACTGACTCAATCCTCCCCTGGATTTTCGGGGCTGAAATGGTTGCCACGAGAGGGCACAGGTTTAAGGTGCTAGGGAGTAGTACAGAGGAGATGTCAGTCTCCCCTGACATCGCAGAGGGTAGTGGGTGAGTGCAATCGGCTGTCATCGGTGATGATGGAGGCAGATTCAATAGGATCTTTGAAGAGACTTCTGAATGAGTACGTGGGACTTAATTGGATTGAGGGTCATAGATAAGCCTAGTAGGTAGACAAATATTTGGCGCAACTTGTGGGCTGAAGGGCCTGCTTGTGCTGTAGTTTTTCTATGTTCTAAGCCCCCTCCCCCCATCAGATCCCCCCTCAGGCCCCTCCTACCTCAGACACTACTTCAGGCCCCTCCATTTAGGCCACATGTCTTGACAGTGCACTCTATACTGACAATCTGGCCTGATGCCATAGCCCCAAGGCAGATTAAGGAAATACGTCCAGTTGCCATTTGTCCCTCTGTCATTGCCAAGTTGTAGAGGATGTATTCCTCAAAGGTCCTGGGGTTGGATAGAGGGGGTGCTCAGGTTCAAACTCATTGCTTTCCCCTGGGTGGGAGGGATGTTGTGACCGACAGCCTCCTCTAACCCTGGCAGTGCTGAGGATCACCCCTGGCATGGTGATTTCATGATGTGGAGATTCCAATCAGTATTCTGTAAACTGAGTATGTGCCTTTCTATGCCCTATTTGTGATCAAAACTCCCCACTCACCTGACGAAGGGGCAAAACCCTGAAAGTTAGTGGCGTTTGCTACCAAATAAATCTGTTGGACCTTAACCTGGTGTTGTGAGACTTATTACTACGGTGATTTCAGACAGCTCTGTGATCAACATCTGTATTCCTGCCTGCCAGCTGTGAAAATTCTCAAGTGGCCTGGTCACTTTAATCTCCAGCACTCCCTCTGGACAGCTTTTAATTCACAACAGCACTCCATTCTATAGAAAAGATCTCCCTTTCTCTCTGTCAGAAGCTGCAGGTGTAAAAAGACCCCTTTGAAGTCCTCTGAAGAAAAGAAGTCAGTTTCACCTGGCGAGTGAGGGATGAGGTGGTTCTCATTCTGCACGGCCATGTACTCAGCCCCAATATAGTCACACAGCTTTGATTTGAACGCTGGAATTTTACTGCTCTGTCTACCATGGAAATGGGAGCTGGTGAAGGGTGGACAATAGGAAGGTCCGTTGATCTTAGGTGGGATTTTATGGCTTTAGGATGAGCGAGATCATGAAATCCTGCCCAAGGTTTCTGAGACTTCCTAGTAAGAAACCGTGGTGCATTGGAACCTTTAATCTATGTCAGTTTCAACGTGCAGAGTTTTGAAACAGACCCTCATTGACAACTTAATGGATTTATATTCATGCTTCAGTCAACTGCGTTAATTTTCATCTCCTTATACTTGAATGTATCCCATTGATCCTAATAGAAATGCTTACAAAGATTCTAAGCTGTACTGACAGCTGCGGTTTCTTCAGAAGGAAAAACTAGTTTGCAAAAGAAGAGCAAACAATGAAGAAAAAGACATCGCTCCTTCATCAAGTGAGCAGACCTCCAAAAGCTTGTGATTCCAAATAAATCTGTTGGACTTTAACCTAATGTTGTGAGATTTCTTATTGTGCCCACCTAAGTCCAATCTGGCATCTCCACATCAAAGAAAAGTACAGGCCCTTCGACCCTCCAAACCTGTGCCAATCATGACGCCCGAACTAAACTAAAAAAAACCTTCTGCTCTTACTTGGTCCTTATCCCTCTATTCACTCCGTATTCATGCATCTAACCAGATGCCTCTTAAATGTTGCTAATGTGTCTACTTCCATCATCTCCTTCGGCAATTCATTCCAGGCATTCACCATATGAAAATCTTCCCTCGCACATCTCCCTTACGCTTTTCCTCTCTTATCTTGAATCTGTGCTCCCTTGAAATTGAAACTTCCACCCTTAGAGAAAGCTCTGACTATCCACCCTGTCTATGCCTCTCATAAATTCTTCTATCAGGTCCCCCTCAGCTTCTATTTTTCCAGTGGAAAAAAAAAACCCTAGTTTATTCAATCTCTTCTTATAGCCAACACCCTTAAGACCAGCAACATCCTGGTGAACCTTCTTTGCGCAGTCCCTAAAGCTTCCACATCCTTCTGGTAGTGTGGTGACCAGAACCGCACATAATACTCCAAATGCAGCCTAACCAAGGTTTTATATAGCTGCAATATGATTTCCCACCTCTTGTATACAAGCCCCAGTTGACAAAGGCAAGCGCGTTATATGCATTCTAATGACCTTGGCCATCTATGTTGCCACTGTTAGGGAACTATGGACCTGCAAACCCAGATCCCCCTGAATGTTAATGTTCCTAAGGGCTCTGGCTTTTGCAGTATAATTCACATTTAAATTTGATCCTCCAAAATGCATAATTCCAATTGCCATTTTTACAATCTATCTATACCCTGTTGTATCCTTTGACAATCCTCGGCACTATCAGCAACTCCTTCAATCTTCGTGTCTTCTGCAAACTTACTCATCAGACAACCCAAATTTTCCTCCAGGTCACTTATATATACTACAAACAATAGAGTCCCAGCATGATCCCTGTGGAACACCACTAGCTACAAATCTCTATTTTGGAAAACATCCTTTCACCCTACTCTCTGTTTTCTATAACCAAATAAGACTAGCTCAGTTGACTGGATGCTGGTTAGTAACGCAGAGTGATGTGAACAATGTGGATTCAATTCCTGCACTGGCTGAGTTTATTCATAAAGTTGTGCCTTCTCAACCTTACCCCTTGCCTGAAGTGTGGTGATCCTCAGGTTAAACCACCACCAGTCAGCTCTCTCTGTCTAAGGCAAGAACAGCCTATAGTCATCTGGGACTATGGTGACTTTACCTTTATGTCTTCCTAATATTGCTTTGGCATGGCAAGGTCAGCATTTGTTTCCCATCCCTAATTGCTCTTGAGCTGAATGACTTGTTAGACTATTTCAGAAAGAAGCTAAGGAAACGCTTAACCACACTATGGGTCTGGAGTCATATGTAGGCCAAACCAGGTCAGGTTGGCTGATTTCCCCTTCCCTGAAAGAGATTTGTAAACCAGATGTGTTCTCCCATCCCTAGCCTCATTGACTAACACAAATATCAATCATTCAAGATCATATTCAGGTTAGTGAATGTCTGTGACATGCAGAAAGAGGATATTTGGCCCATCAAGGGCAGTATAGTGGCACAGTGGTTAGCACTGCTGCCTCACATGTATGAGGCAAGTTTTTACACAGTGGGTACTGGTGCTTGGAACTCACTGCTGGGAGCAGATACAATAGTGATTTTTAAGGGGCGACTTGACAGATACATGAATAGGATGGAAATAGAGGGATATGTTCCTTAGAGGGTAGGGGCTTTTAGTTCAGTCAGGCAGTGTGGCCAGGATGGCTTGGAGGGCTGAAGGGCCTCTTTGCGTGCTGTAACTTTCTTTCTTCTTTGTTCTTTTGTTCTCAGAGCACTAGGGGCCCACATTCAATTCTGGCCTCGCGTGATTGTCTGTGGGGAATTTGCACCTTCTTTCTGTGTCTGCGTGTGTTTCCTCCAATGCTCTGGTTTCCTCCCACAGTCCAAAGATGCACGAGTTAGATTGATTGACCATGCAAAATTGCCCCAAAGTGTGAGGGGAATTAGAAGGGTAAATATATGGGGTTACAGGGATAGAACCTGGATGGGATTGTTATAAGTGCAGACTCGATTAGTTAAATGGCCTCTTTCCGCACTGTAAGGATTCTATGATTGTCCCTGTACCAACTTTCCAAACGAGTATCATGACTTATTCCCCAGACTTTTCCCCATACCCCTGAGCCTCGTTTCTATTCAAGTTATCGTCTAATGTCCTGTTGAAACCCTTAACAGAACCGTAACCAACTTCCAGGCCATATTTTCCAGATTTACTCTTCAAGTGAAGACAATATTATTTTTTCACACCGCATTGGCTCTTAAATCTATGCCCTCTCATTCTTAATCCTTTCGTGAGGCGGAAACAGTTTCTCCTTATCTACTCTTTCCAGCCCCCTCATGCTGTTGAACAAAAGATCCTAGCAATGTCCTCCTTTGAAACATATCATTTACCAACTTGAAATGCCTGAGAAAAAGTCATTCAATTCTGAAAGGTCAAAAGAATGTGACTCCATGGCAAAAAGGCAGGAAGGGAGAATGTCACGCATTCTGCACTTTGTGCTGATGGGTTGTCAGTGTTAGCCACCAAGGAAAGGGAGATGTGAATCAGCAGGGTTCATCAGAGAAGCTCAGAACTCCAGATCTGCATCAATCTTTCAAAGAATACAGATACGTGTGGTCTAAGTTCTCAGGGAATAAAGCATTGCTGAAAGCTGCTGGAATGGATAGATAGTAATTGTCCCTGATCTCCATGCTAGGGCTTGTTTTACACTGGTGATATTGTTATTAGTTATCATACAGTAATGACTCAATAAAATATTAAGTTTTGAACTAGTTATTATTGGTTGCAATTACTTCAAAACAATCAATAAACTAATTAATGCAATTGCAGCAGCAGCAGTGTTCCATGCTCATTTTAATGACCATAAACCATGATGTATGAGTTGACCCTGTGTGTAAGAGCAATTACGTGCTAACCATGGTGGCACAGTGGTTAGCACTGCTGCCTCACAGTGTCAGGGACCTGGGTTTGATTTCTGGCTTGGATCACTGCCTGTGTGGCATCTGCATGTTCTCCCCATGTCTGTGTGGGTTTCTTCCAGGTGCTGCAGTTTCCTCCTGCAGTCTGAAATTCATGCTGGTTAGGTGCATTGACCTGAACAGGTGCTGGAGTGTGGCAACTAGAGAAATTTCACAGTAACTTGCAGTGTTAATGTAAGCCTTACGTGCATCTAATAAGTAAACATAACTTTATGTTTTAGCATATGCTTGGTGTATAAGTTGACTCTGCCTCAATTTTTAACCCCACTAATGCATATTTTCATTGTCTGTGTTACAACTCCAATATGAGAGCACTGTACAAATCAGATATTTGTTAGAATCTGCTTTGATAAACAATAATTATTGAAAGAAAATGATGCATGGAAGAACCATAGAATCCATCTAGTGCAAAAGGAAGCCATTTGGCCCATCAAGCCTGTAAGGAGAACAATGCCACCCTTGCCTTATCCTCACAACCGCACATATTTACCCTGCTAATCCCCCTGACGCTCAGGGTCAATTTAGCATGGCCAATCAACCTAACCCGTGCATCTTTGAACTGTGGGAGGAAACCGGAGCACCTGAAGGAAAACCATGCAGACATGGGGAGAACCTGCAAACTCCACCCAGACAATGACCTGGGCTGAGAATCAAAACTAGGTCTCCCTGGTGCTGTGAGGCAGCAATGCTAACCACCGTGCCACCCAAAAGTAAGGAGGCAAACACTGGACAACACGTTTAAATTGAAACAGCAAAATAATCTTTACTATACAAATTGGAACAAAACATACACAAAGGATAATGACTAAATTGATACACTGAGCAAATAGGAGAACTATTTTAAACAATGTGAGCTTTCACCTTAAACTCACTCCAACAGATGTGGCCCAGCTCAACCTTTTCATTGTGACTTTCACTTTGATAGGCTTCTAAACATTCTCATCTTTTGGAAGGCAATCGATCGTATAGGTCACTATTCTATGGTACATCCTTACCTCTGTCCAAGGGCAGAGACACCGAAAGTCATACATCACAACCCAGCAGGCACATACATCCCCTTGGTGTCAATTCAGTAATTGGACTTCTCCTTTCTTTACAGAGCTACTTGGCCCTAACTAATTCTCTAGAACTCCTTCTTTTCCCCTTTAAACTGAGTTCTCTGGTTCAAAACACCAGGATGGGTGGGATTTTTACCACCTCGCTCGAGTGAGATTGGAAATTCCCACCTGAGGTCAATGGACATTTCCGTTGTCCGCCCCTCGCCCGCTCCGATTCTGTGGCAGCAGAATTCTGGCGACTGAGTCTGCAGCCTTCAGGCCAGCCTCACCTACACTTATTTTCTCAACTAACAATCCCACTTTTCCTTTTGGAGCATTCAGCAGTTTTCTCCATGCCAGCCAAGAAACTTTCTGGCTTCTAAAAGCCTCTCAGCTGGGTCAGAAACTCAAGCATTATGTCAGCATGCACAGGTATAATTGAAGCAAACTGAAAGTAAACATCCCCCAATTCACTTTAAACTAAAATCAAAACTCCACCTTCTTAACCGTTAATATAACCCACAATATAGTTGTAATACCGGCACCTTAAAACTGATCACAAGTAATCAGCCTGGTGACGTGGGCTGTGTTGTGAAGATGTGATGTGGAGTTGCCAACATTGAACTGGGGTAAGTGTAGTAAGTAGTCTCATCTGATGAAGGGGCAATGCTCTGAAAGCTCGTGCTACCAAATAAACCTGTTGGACTTTAACCTGGTGTTGTGAGACTACTTTTATGTGAAGCTGTGTGTGAGTTGAAGAAATGTCTACTCTTTGCGGGGAATTTTCCTGTCCCATCCGTTGTGTCCGATGCCAATTATATTTCAAAGTCACTGCCACTCACACCCATGACGACAGTCCACTTTTATACTCGCCATAATTTGACCTCCTCACTTTATGGAGGGATTTTTCGAGCTTCTGAAGGTTAACTTAGATGCCAATAGCTGTGGCAATTATATCGGCAGGTAAGCCAGGCCTTAACTTGCTTCATTTTTGCATCCATGCCTTTGCGGCAATTTCTTCACTCTCTGCATGAAGAAATTTCTCCTCATCTCAGCCCCATATCCCTAGTCTATCATCCCTGGGGTTCCAATTGGCGATGCTTTTCATTGTTGTGATGCAGCTTTCGGATAGACAGCCTGGTATTGTCTCCATTGTGGCTCAGTTGTCTTTCAGTTACATGGCCACGCGTTCAAATTGAACGCCAGGAAACTTGAACACGAAATGGAGACCAGTACTGAGGAGGTGTTTGATTGTCAGAAGGGCTGTCTTTCAGAGCAGAAGTTGAATCAATTCTTCCCTAGTGGGTGGACTAATATGTCCCTGGTTAGAAGGTGTAGCTCTGTGTATCCATGTGGACTCATTATCCATGTATTTTGTGGGATTCTTGTTCAACTTATACTGCAACCCATTCCTATAATTCTTTTTCCCATTACATCGTTCACTGTATCAGTGCCACTTTGTGCTATTGTCCGAACCTGGAAAACTTAACAATTTTGCTTCCAATTTCCACCCCTCTCTCATCTTCACATAGTCAGAATCTGAGACTTCCCTCCCCTCCTTGATTTCTCTGTCTCCATTTCTGATGATAGACTGTTCATCAATATCCACTATAAGCCCACCAACTCCCACAGTTACTTCCACTACAGTTCCTCACAATCTGCTTCCTGAAAAGACTTCATCTCATTCTCCTGTTGTACCATCTCCATCGCATCTGTTCTGAGGAAGCTATCTTCCATAATGGCTGTTCCGACAAGCATTCCTTTTTCCTGAGCTGAGGTTCTTCCCTTTGAACTGTTGTGACAGAGCCTTCAATTGTATCCGATCCATTCCCCCCCCCTCCCTCCCCCCTTATCCTTCCTCCAGAACAATGACAGGGTCTCTTTTGTCCTCACATTTCACACATCAGCCTCTTTTTCAAAGGATCACTATTCCCACCAACTCCAACAAAATGTCACCTGTTAGGGCTCTGGATTAGAACCCAAAGATATATTAGGAAACCACACTAGGCTCCAACAATTTTTCTAACTTGGCATAAATGTGATAATAGGATATTTGTTCCCAGGAATATTTACTGACAAAGTAGTGATCTTTTATAGTAACATAGTTTAAATATAACCGTAACAAATGAAACAGCTTAACCATTAGCAGTTGAACAATATTTAAAAATGAAAGGAAGCAACTTCACTTTCTAGCTTATGACTGTTCCAGTTCCAAATAACCTCCATTTATGCATAAATGAAATCCACTTTTAAATAAATACAGCTAGTAAACTCAGATGTACTTGCTTTCAGAGAAGCCTGCTTAATACTTCCAGCTTCAACCGGGCTTCAACTGCAGCTAAGTTGCGCTGTAATGTTCTATGTTCTAACTACTTTCTGCAAAAGCCTTTTTCATTCAGCTACAGACCTAGTTCTGTACATTAGCCACATCATCATTCCCACTCCAATTATCCTGCTACCCCAAATCTCAGCTGCATTCCCTTCAGACACACCTACTGCCTATAAAATAAAGCTGAATTTTTAAACATTCCCCTTAAACATTAAAAAGCAAAGTAAATAAAGCTATTTCTAAAGCAATTGCATTATCATCTTCATACAACACAAAACTCAGATTCTTTTCATCTCCCCTATTAGCATTCCATAGGGACTGTTTCCTCTGTGACACTCTGGTCCATACCCCTATCAATTCCAGCAACTCATTGCCTTCCCAGAGCACTTTCCATTGCAATCACAGCAGGTGTAACATCTGTCTTTTTATTCCTCCCCCCTCATTGCCCAAGCCATAAACATTCCTTTCAGCTGAAATTGTGATTTAATTGTCCTTCTTTCAATTTAGTCTGCTGTATACACTGCTCACAATGTTGCCTCATCCATGGTGAGACTAATTACATACTGGGTGACAGCTTTGTGGAACACCTTCTCTTATCTGCAAGTAGGACCCAAATCTTCCTGTCGGTCACCACTTCAATTCGCCATCTTGTTCTCATGTGCAAATGTCCATCCTCAGCTTGCTACAATGTTCCAGAGAATCCCACTGCAAACTGGGGAACAAAGAACAAAGAACAAAACAGCATGGGAAACAGGCCCTTCGGCCCAATGAGCCCGCACCGCCACCCTGATGTTCCCACCTCTACCCGTGATCCTGTCCATGTTTATAGATCTATGGATTAAAAACCAAATTTGAATCAATTTAGGGAGAATTTGTTTTGCCAATTAGCCTAAGAGCACATCTTTGGGATGTGGGAGGAAACCGGAGCACCCAGAAAAAACCCAAGCAAGCACGGGGAGAATGCTCAAGTTCCCACAGACACAGGCCCAAATCCATGTATCTGCACAGCACAGTGATAGTCACTGAGCTGTCGTGTTGCCATCAAATGGTCCAGATCAAGCGCACACTAACTACGTGAAGCACTAGGATACTCTCAAAAAAAAAATCCAAGCGAAGCCCTCTCACGACCCATCGCATGTATGCTCCTTGTTAGACAACAAGGTGGACCAAAGCACCTGTAGGATAAAAACAAGTACATCAATATCATCGCCTATTTACACACTTCCCAGGGACTCCCAAGGCTCATGATCCCTATTTTCAATTGGTTTTCTATACCCCTCCATTCCCATTCTGTTCATGTGCCCATCTAAGTATTTCTTAAATAACTCCAGAGTACCTGCCTCCACCACTTTACTTGGCAGCGCATTCCATACCCCCACCACCCTCTGTGTGAAAAAACTCCCTCTAGCATCCAAATTATACCTTACCCCCCTCACCCTAAGCCCGTGACCCCTCGTGCTATTCGAGTCCATCCTAGGAAAAAGCTTAACCCTGTTTACTCTATCTATACCCCTCATAATCTTGTACACCTCTATTAGATCTCCTCTAAGTCTACGTCTTTCTAAGGAAAACAGTCCCAATTTGCCTAACCTCTCCTCGTAACTCAGACCTTCCATACCAGGTAGCATCCTGGTAAACCTCCTCTGCACTCTCTCCAGAGTCCCCACATCCTTCCAGTATTAGGCGGCCAGAACGGGACTAGCATCTCAGGTTCTGATGTGGCACTTTACAGCCTCCTGGGCTCAACATTGAGTTCAACAATTTCAGACTGCGAACTTTGACATCCATTTTAATTTTTTTCCATCCCCCTCTCCTTCTTCATCCCTCCACATATTCCAGCTTCAGACCCTGTTCTCGTGTTTTGTTTTCAGAAAGTTCTGACCTTTGTTCTGTTATTAACTCATTCACCTTCTGACCTATCTGCCATTATTGACAGATAATAGCTTTGACAGACAGATAGCTTTAACACTATCATTACCACTCCTTCGTCTTGTGCCCATGACTTTGTCAAGTAATCTCTTCTAAGTTACAACCTACCCCTAACCTTCTATTTTGCTCTACCTGCTCCACTCCTCTTTTCAGCAGCATAAATCACATCACATTTCTCCCTCCCCTCAGCTCTGGAGAAGAGTCATACTGATGCATGCCGGCATATATGGTATGGCGGGACAGTTGTTAATATTGCTGCCTCACAGCGTCAGGGACCCAGGTTCAATTCTGTCCTCAGGTCACTGTCTGTGTGGAGTTTGCATATTCTCCCCGTGTCTGCGTGGGTTTCCTCTGGATGCTCCAGTTTCCTTCTGCAGTCCAAAGATGTGCTGGTTAGGTGCATTGGCCATGCTAAATTGATCCTAGTGTCAGGGGGATTAGCAGGGTAAATATGTGGGGTTACGAGAATAGGGATAGGGTCTGATTGTGATCAGTACATACACGATGGGCTGAATGGCCTCTTTCTGTACTGTAGGGATTCCATGACCAAAAACGTTACTTGATACTCTCCACAGATGCTGCCAGACTTACTGAGCTTTTCCAGCATGTTCTGGTCTCATTTCAGATTTCCAGCATTCACTATTATGCTATTTTGTATAATATTTTGCTGTTATATGATATAAAGTATCTCTGGAATTGCTTGAAGTGAGGAGTGCTCCCCAGAGTACTGGCTGCTTTTTGTCACTTGACCAACAGATTATCTGATCATTAGAACCAAAGAATGGTAGAGCACTAAAGGAGGTCATTTGGCCCAATGAGCCAATTAAAGAGTTGACCAATTAGCCCTACTCTTTCTCCTTCACCCCGTGTCCTCTTTGTTCACTTTTTAAGTGCGTAGCAATTCACTTTTGAACTTTTCTATTGGATCCTCTTACACCATCCTTTCAGGCAGTGCATTGCTATTCATAATGACGTGCTGGGCGAAAACATTTCACCTTATTTTCCCCCAGTGGCTTTTATTTTGTTGCCAATTATCTTAAATGTTTGTCCTTTGATGATCCTGCCAGTGGGAATTAAGTAACGATCCACGGTTCTCTCCTTCCCAGGAAATCTGGTCAGCTGCAAGCCATTATGGGACCAGTTGTCCAATCCGCACAAGAGAAGGGATTTTGCAGCATTCCTGGTTCTGAGAAGATTGCTTCCGATGTTAGCCAGCATTTCTCTTTTTGTTGCTTGAGTCAGTGTTAGATTTATTTGTTTGGTTAAGGGCCATTGAGATCTCCATAAACAGATCTTCTTTTCTCTCAGCCAAGTTGCACAGTGCAGAGTCCAAGCAGACACAGGACGAAGTGAATTGATAGTGACAACCTTGGAGTGCTTGACACTGACGGCAGGATGAATAAATTTTGATTTTAATTTGATTTGATTTATTACTGTCACATGGGTTAGTGTACAGTGAAGTGTAATATTTCTTGCGCGCTATATGGACAAAGCATACCGTATATAGAGAAGGAAAGGAGAAGGTGCAGAATGTAGTGTCATAATTATAGCTAGGGCGAAGAGAAAAATCAGCTTGATATAAGGTGTGTCCATTCAAAAGTCTGACGGCAGCAGGGAAGAAGCTGTCTTTGAGTTAGTTGGTATGTGACCTCAGCTTTTGTGTCTTTTTCCTGATGGAAGAAGATGGAAGAGAGTACATTTGGGGTACATGAGGTCCTTGATAATGCTGACTGCTTTTTGAGGCAGCGGCAAGTATAAAACAAAGAACAAAGAACAAAACAGCGCGGGAAACAGGCCCTTCGGCCCAATGAGCCCGCGCCGCCACCCCAATGTTCCCACCTCTACCTGCGATCCCTGTCCATGTTTATAGATCTGTGGATTGAAAAAAACAAATTTGAGACAATTTAGGGAGAATTTGTTTTACCAATTAGCCTAAGAGCACATCTTTGGGATGTGGGAGGAAACCGGAGCACCCGGAGAAAACCCACGCAAGCATGGGGAGAATGCGCAATCTCCCACAGACACAGGCCCAAATCCATGTATCTGCACAACACAGTGATAGTCACTGAGTGTCGAGTTGCCCATCAAATGGTCCAGGTCCAAGCGTACACTAACGACATGAAGCACTAGGATACTCTCGAAAAAAATCCAAGAGCAGCCCTCTCACGACCCATCGCGTGTATGTCCCTCGTTAGACAACAAGGTGGACCAAAGCACATTAGGATAAAAACAAGTACATCAATATAAAACAAGTACATCAATAGACAGAGTCAATGGATGAGAAGCTGGTTTGAGTGATGGACTGGGTTTCTTTCATGATCTTTTGCAGTTCCTTGCGGTCTTGGGCAGAGCAGGAGCCATACCAAGCTGTGATACAACAGAAAGAATGCTTTCTATAGCACGAACTCTCAGTGCCAAATGCTTGATTGATTTTAAATTTCAATTTCAGTGATTTGAAACAAAAGATATGTTGAAAAGTTTTGACTGAAGTCCAATATGACATGAACATTAACACTGGAACAGGGCCAAACCTGAGCTGATAATCTATGAATTGTGAGGATTAGGATTCAGATTCTGCTGATGACACACTGTGTACTTTGTGATGGGGAATGGGAGGGTAAGTGGAACTGAACCACTATCAGATCAGCCATGATTTTATTGAATGGTTAAAATTGTCCTAAAAGTAGAGGCTTGGGTCATGTAGCATGGCTCATTAATTATAGTTTAATAATTAGCTTCTGCTCTTCTGGCCAGAATTCCATTGTTCTTCCTTAGAAGAGAGACAAGATGGGTATTAGCAGCTCTTTTGGTGTAACGAGTTTTAATCTCTCACTTTTCTGATAGTTTAGATTTGTGATTTGTCGCAGGTACCTTTTTTTGGTTCAATTTTAAAGTTAGTTTTAAAAATCTGGCAAAGGATAAAATCTTGGATTTCTTTTTATGTCACATGTGAGATGACAAGGGACAGGGAGGGAGTTTCAAACATGGCAGTGCTGACTAAGATGAAGGATAGCACCCTGGATTTGGCCATTCAATAAGGGGGTGCAGGCCTGTTTGGAAAAAGAGAGGGTGGACTTAGTATTGGGAGTGATGAGCATTTCAGAGACTCTGTATTGGCACAGGTGGAGTGGAATGAGTGAATGTGGCTGGGGGAAAGGAGTGGGTGTATTGTGACTGGCCATGAACATCTCTGTGACAGGCTTTAACTTTGGAAGGAGGAGACGTCTCTGTCTGAGATGTTGCAATATATTCAAACTCTCCATCATCATGATTGAGTCGATTGAGTCACTGTGCTCTCTTCAACAGAGTAAGAAGTCTCACAACACCAGGTTAAAGTCCAACAGGTTTATTTGGTAGTAAACGCCACTACCAAACAGTAAACTACCAAATAAACCTGTTGGACTTTAACCTGGTGTTGTGAGACTTCTTACTGTCCAATGTCAGCATCTCCATATCACGACTACCAACGACGCCTCTCTTCAAGAGGCCAGCTGCAGCAGCCACCACTGCTCCTTTAATACAGAAGGACTTTCATTTTGTTGTTTATGTGACAGTTTATCACAAGTCTATTGAAATTCCATAATGCACAACATCAAAGATGTCATACCCTCACTCACTCTCTCTTCAATTGCTGTGTGTGGCATGTCAACATGTGCTAATTGACTGCTGTATACCGACAGTGAACAACTCATTGGCTGTGCTTTGGATTGTCCTGGTTGTGAAAGGCGCTATATCAATATAATTTCTTCTGTCTTTCTTTCTCCTGTTAATTTCCTTATACACTGTCATTTTCATCCCTGTAGATGTTTGCAGAAACGGAAAAGTACTGCTGAATGGGCCTCCATTTCTCTATTTAGAAAGAAACATTGAATGATGGCAAAGCCACTCTCTAATGAGTGCCTGTTAGATCTAACAAACAGTATTGTAGACGGTAGCTTGTTGGAAAGCAGGCTTCCATTGACTGAAACCTTTGACTGGCTCTCTTGCTAAGCAAACATGTACCAAGAGAGTGTAGCTAACTGACAATGTGGCTAATTGGTGGTGAAAGGACTAATTTACAATTAATGTCCAATAGTAAGTCAAAGCATAGCCAGCAATGTTCTGATTGCCCTTTAATGGAGAGAAGTAAATTAATGTGCTGCTTTGATATAGTTGAAAGTGTATTATTGTGCAGTAAATGGATTTGTACCTGCTCCAGTTATTATGCCAGAACCAGACGCAGCCAACATAATGTGTGCAGCTGAAGTTGTGTAATCGGCAGACACGAAACAGCAGAACATTCCCACGTAGACATGATTTCAAGGAAGGCAGCTGAGGAACTTACAATCAAAATGACAAACTTTATGATTTATGCAGGTTGAAATCATCTGTGTTATATTAATAAACCAATTTGTTCTGTCTCTAATTTAAGCTAACATTCAGTAACAGTTAGTAAAGTTTCTTTATTAGTCACAAGTCGGCTTACATTAACACTACATTGACAATATTGTGAAAATCTCCTAGCTGCCACACTCCGGCACCTGGTCTGAGGGAGTACACTGAGGTAGAATTTAGCATGGCCAATATACCTAACCTGTACTTCTTTTGGACTGTGGGAGGAAACCAGAGCACTGAAGGAAATCCACACAGACACAGGGAGAATGTACAAATTCTGCACAGACAGGGACCCAAGCCAGGACTCGAACCTCGGTTCCTGGCACTGTGAAGCAGCAGTGCCACTCCAGTCCCCAGTATGCCAGTCCCCTTGTGTGGCAAGTCTCTGGTGATGCCAATCTCTCTGTAGCACAAATAAGAGCTTCTTCATGTATGCAAAAAGGAAGGAAGTGCCTAAAGATTGATCCTTTGACTTAGAGCATAAAACTGAGGAATTAATAATGAGGAACAAGGAAATGAAACACTTTGAACAAGTATTTCATATCTGCCTTCACACTTGAGCACATAAAAGGCAATAATAGTAATGGAAAATCATGGGGCAAAGCAGCTGGAGAAACGTAAAACATCCATGATTGATAGAGAAAAGGCACCGAGAAAGCTAACATGACAATAGGCTGACAAGTCCCCTGGGTCCGATGGCTTGAATCCCAGGGTTTAAAAGAAGTGGCTGCAGAGAGAGTAGATGTATCAGTTACAAACTTCCAAAATTCTCCAAATCTTGAAAAGGTTGCGATGGATTGTAAAACACAACGTAACACATCAATTCTAAAAGGAGGGGAACAGAAAGCAGAATACTCTGGGCCAGTTAGTCTAATATCTAGCTGGGATTCATTATTAAGAGGTAGAAGGGGAGAAAATTTGAAAATCATATTGCTGTCCAACAGAGTCAACCTGTTTACATGAAAGAAGGAATATGTTTGACAAGTTTATTGAAGTTCCTTGAGGAAATAACAAGCGATTGGATAAAGGGAAACTATCAGATGAAGAGTATTTGGATTTCAAAAAAAACACTGCAGTCCTGCCACGTCCAGTCCTGAATGATGGTGGACCATCAAACAATTCACAGAAGGAAGAGGCTTCGCAAATACCCCCATCCTCAATGTTGGGGGAGCCCAGCACATTAGTATAGAAGACAAGGCAATTGCAACAATCTGCAGCCAAAAGTGCCGAGGAGATGATCCATCCTGGCTGCCTCTGGAGGTTCCCAGCATCATAGATATCAGACTTCAGCCAATTCAATTCATTCCACGTGATCTCAAGAAATAACTGAAGGCACTGGATAATATGGGTCCTGACAGTATTCCGGCAGAAGTGCTGAAGCTTTGGAACTTGCTGCACCGCCAGCATGGCTGTTCCACTACAGCTATATCACTAGCATCAACCCAGCAATGCGGAAAATTCCTGTATGTAAAAAGCAGGGCAAATGAACCCGGCCAATTATCGCCCCATCTGCGTACTCTCAATCATCAGTGAAGTGATGGAAGCTCAAGGATGCAAATGTCACTAGCTAAGGTGCTCAGCCAAATCTCCGTTCACTGCAGCAGGATGGTAAATCCTGCTGGCATGAACAGTCGTATGATTCTGGCCAACACGGATTTATTCAGAACCCATCTTAACAATACTAAACTGCCTCAGGACTGTGTACTGTCACTTTTACTTTTTATCCTCATTGTTGATCAGAGTGCAAAGACATAATGATCCTGAAGTGTGTGGATGAATCAGTACTTATCAATCGCATAAGGAATAATAAAGGAATTATATGAATTTGATGGAGAAGTTCATAAAATGGTGTGATAATAGTTCGCTTAAACTAAACAAAAACAAGATGAAAGAACTAGTAAGAGGTCTTCAGATTAAATCAGTTAATGGCATCTGGGTTGTATGCTTTCCCTGGCTTCACTTACTTGAATTGCACTTCCATCTTCCACTTGTTGATAATAACACAAGATTCTTTTAAGTCACAAAGTAAATCCTGACGCATAATCACATGTCCCTCAAATTTATCATTTTCAAACTGGCTATGAAAATTTATGATGTGGACATTGAAATAATTATTATGTATCTAGGTGGCAAGGAAGATGGTAAATTGAATTGAAGGGTATAGTGTATAGCTACGGGGTGGGGGTGGGGGGCAGTGCCAAGGGACATACCTGACTGGACTATTTCAGAAAAGTAAAATCCTGTTGACTACACCACCGTCATGAAACTCTGTGACACGATTGCAGTTGGGAGGTGCTGTCTTTTGGTTGGCATGGACAAGATGGGCTGAATGGTCCCCTTTCTATGGTTCTGTATTTTATGTGTGGATGAGGGCGTACATCGATGTGGGAGTCAATGGAATAGTTTTTAATGCATGTTTTAATTAAAGTTTGACTTCTGTGACAAGGCAATGTTCTTTCTTTTCTTCGTTATTATTTATTGATAAGTACATTTTTAACAAATGTTCAAAGTACCTGAAATAAATTTCCATATAAAAAACAAAATAAATTGAAAATTGAGGAATAATCAGTGGTGAATGATTTTTCTGTATGCAGTGCTATCCAGCACCATCCAGCCACATTGTACCCAGTATACAGAAAAAAACCCGATAAAATGACTGATTCAATTTTGATAGAAAGTAATTTCTTTTCTCCCTCCTCTTCCAACCCCTGCCACAAATTACAGCAGCCAAAGCACCAGTCCCAGAGTTCATTACATAATCCAATTCCAGCCTTCATCCTCCGGATGGTTCTATTCCTTGGAGTATAATGATTTTATTTTTATCATGTAACATCTGCAGAAATGGTTTCTATAAAAAAAAAGAGAGAGATGCACAGCCAGCCTTGTAAACCCAACATCCGCATTACAAAGAATTACATTCCGGAAAACAGAAGCACATGGGATTACAGAGATGGCAATGATCAGGGTATGCAATTGGAGGCAGAAGCAAGTAGTGAACGGATGTTTGTCTGACTGGAGAGAAGTATGTAGCGGAGACCCCAGAGATCAGTCCTCCCTAGAAATCATTACTTTGTCAAATATATAAATGACCTGGGCTGGGGTAAAGAGCTTACAATATTGAAGTTGGGGAAATGAAACAAAACTTATTTACTATTTATTAGTGTCACAATCAGGCTTACATTAACGCTGCAATAAGATGATGGCATGGTGGCACAGTGGTCAGCACTGCTGCCTCACAGCACCAGGGACCCGGGTTCAATTCACGGCTTGGGTCACTGTATCTGTGGAGTCTGCACGTTCTCCCCATGTCTGCATGGATTTCCTCCGAGTGCTCCGGTTTCCTTCTACACTCCAAAAGATGTATTGATTACTTGCATTGGCTATTCTAAATTCTCCTTCAGTGTACCCGAACAGGTGCCAGAATGTGGCGACTAGCGGATTTTCACACTAACTTCATTGCAGTGTTAATATAAGCTTACTTGTGACACTAATAAATAAACTTCAAACTATAAATTAGTATGAAAATCCCCTAGTCAACACAGTCTGGTGTGGAGATTTTCACAGTAACTTCTGCATTTTGGCAGATCCAATTCGGGTAGGAGCTATAAAATAAGTGGCAGAATCATCAAGAGCGTAGACACACGGAGAGATCCACAGGTGGAAAAGGTGGTGAAGAAAACGTATGGCATGCTTGCCTTCATCGGACGGGGCATTGAATATAAAAGTTGGCAAATTATATTACAATTATATAAAATGTTGGTTAGGCCACATTTGGAATCCTGTGTCCAATTCTGGTCACCACACTACCGGAAGGACGTGGAGGCTTTGGAGAAAATATAGAAAATGTTTATCAGGATGTTGCTTGGTATGGAGGGTATTAGTTTTGATGAGAAATTGATTAAACTGGGATCGTTCTCCCTGGAAAGACAGTCATTGAGGGGTGACCTGATAGAAGTTTATAAAATTATAGGGGGCATAGATAAGGTGAACAGTTGGAAGCTTTTTCCCAGGCAGAAATGACAATTACAAGGGGGCACAAGTTCAAGACACAGAAGTGGGGGCAGAGGTGAAGGTTCAGTGGAGATGTGCAGGGAAGATTTTTACACAGAGGGCGGTGGGGGCCTGGAATACACTGCCAAGTCAGGTGACACATTAGTGACATTTAAGACTTATCTTGATAGACACATGAATAGAGGGATATAGGTGGTTAGCTTAGATAGGACAAAGTGATTGGTGCAGGCTTGGTGGGCTGAAGTGCCTGTTTTTGTGCTGTTCTTTGTCCATTGCAGTGTTAATGTAAGTCTACTTGTGACACTAATAAATAAATAAACTCCGACGCATATTCGGGTATACTGAGGGAGAATTTGGCATGGCCAATGTACTTAACCAGCATGCTTTTAGACTGTTGGGAAGAAACCAGAGCACCTGAAGGAAACCCACACAGACATGGAGAGAACATGCCAGAATTGAATCCAGGTCCCTGGCTCTGTGAGGCAGAAATACTAACAACTGTGCCACCATGCCACTCAACAACGTAGTAAATATTGAACAGAATAGGATCAGACATCAGGAGGTCACAGACAGACTGGTGACCTGGGCAGATCCTTGGTAGATGCGATTTATTGTGGATAAGTATGAAGCAATTGACTTTTGGGGGAAACAACAAAGAGAGGGCTATATAATCTAATTGGTGTTATTTAAAGGGGAGTGTAAGAGTAGTGGGATATGGGTGTGCTTACTCACATTTGAAGGTGGCAGGGTCATTAGAAAAGCATAGAGGATCTTTGGCTTTGTAAATAGGGGCAGTGAGCACTGAAATAAAGAAGTCACCTTTATAATCGCTGCTTATTTCTCAGTTGGAGGATTGGAAGTTTATGTATTAGTCACCAGTAAACTTACATTAACATTGCATTGAAGTCACTGTGAAAATCCCTTAGTCGCCACAGTTCAACGCCTGTTTGGGTACACTGAGGGAGAACTTAGTATGGCAAATGCACCTAAAGAGTACCTCTTTTGGACTGGGAGAAAACTGGTGCACCCGGAGGAAACCCATGTAGACGCTGGGAGAACATGCAGACTCCGCACAGGCAAGCTGGGAATTGAACCAGGGTCCCTGGTGCTACGAGGCCGCAGTGCCAACCACTGTGCCACCATGTTGCCACTATGCACAATCTCTGGCACCAACCTTTAATGCACAGTGGCACAGTGGTTGGCATTGCTGCCTCACAGCATCAGGGACCCGTGTTCAATTTCAGCCTCAAGTCACTGTCTGTATGGAGTTTGCATGTTCTCCCCCAAGTCTGCGTGAATTTCCTCCAGGTGCTTTGGTTTCCTCCAACAGACTTAAGATGTGTAGGTTGGCCATGCTAAATTGCCCCTTAGTGTCAGGGGGATTAACAGAGTAAGTACATGGGGTTATGGAGACAGGGCCTGGGTGGCATGTTGTTAGTACAGGCTTGATGGGCTGCACGGCCTCCTTCAGCACTGTAGCGATTCTATGATTCAATGATTCTTGAAAAGGTGTCAAGGCCTTGGAGAGAGTAGAGAAGAAGTCTACTGGGATGGTTTCAGAGATGCGGAGGTGCCGGTGTTGGACGCCAGTAGTGGCGTTTGCTACCAAATAAACTTGTTGGACTTTACCATGGTTTCAGAGACTAAAGCTATATGGAGTGATTAGAGAAAATAGGTTTATTCTCCTCACGGCTGATAAGATTAAGGAGGGACCCATCAAAGGTATACAAAATTCTGAGATATTGACAGATTGAGAGAGAAGAAGGGCCTGTTTGTGCTGTAGTGTTCTAAGTGATTCCTTGGGCAAATGGTTCAGCAGCCAGAAGTAACAGATTTAAAATACTTGGCAAAACGATGAGTGCATAAATGAGGAAAATAAGATCCATTCAGAAGTTGTCATGATTTGGAATACGCTGAATGAAAGAACAGTGATCAAAAGACAATTTTCAGCATTATGGGGAATTAATTGGGGTGTGGGATTAATTATATGTACCTTCCAAAGAGCAGGCAGAGGCATGATGGACCAAATGGCTTTCTTCTATGTTGTGTGATGTTATCAAATGTAAGAACATAAGAACATAAGAAATAGGAGCAGGAGTTGGCCATTTAGCCCTTCGAGCCTGCCCTGCCATTCAATAAGATCATGGCTGATCTGAAGTGGATCAGTTCCACTTTCCAGCTTTCTCCCCATAACCCTTAATTTGAATGTAGAATGTACAGCACAGACACTGATCTTTTGGTCCAGTTTGGCTATGCTGGTGTTTGTGCTCCATATGAACATCCTTCCTAATTTATCCCATTGCCACATCCTTTTATTCCTGTCTCTTCATGTAGCTACTAAAATCTTCCATTTTTGTTAATGGCTGGGATTTTCCATTCTCACTCGACACGGACGACACCAGAGAGTTCTTTATTCACTATATATATTATATATAACATGACAGCCTCAGTCATTGATTTGATAATAGATTTAACATTCTCACCACCATGTGGGTAAAGAACATTATCTGAAAATTATTTTATTGATTTTAGTTGAATTTGTATTTCCGGACAGATGAACACATTGAAACCTTGGTCTATTAAGTGTATTAACTGGAATGAAAGGAAGGAAAGAGAGACTGATATTTTCATGCCACCTTTGACCTCTTCAGGATGTTCCAAATGCTTCACGGACAACGAAAAACTTTTCAGATGAGAGCACCGTTGTAATGTAGGAAACAAAGTTACCAATTCGGTCACAGCAAACTCCCAAAAACTGCAATTTAAGTTTAAAGTTTTAAAGTTTATTTATTAGTGTCACAAGTAGGCTTACATTAACGCTGCAGTGAAGTTACTGTGAAAATCCTCTAGTTGCCACATTCCAGCCGCCTGTTTGGAGACAATGAGAGAGAATTTAGCATGACCAATGCACCCAATCAGAACGTCTTTCGGACTGTGGGAGGAAACCGGAACACTGGAGGAAGCCGGAACACTGGAGGAAGCTCATGCGGACACTGGATAGAATGGACTTGGAGAGGATGTTTCCTTTAGTAGGGAAAACTAGAACCAGAGGGCACAACCTCAGGCTAAAGGGACGATCCTTTAAAACAGAAATGAGGAGGAATTTCTTCAGCCAGAGAGTGGTGAATCTATGGAATTCTTTGCTGCTGAAGACTGTGGAGGTCAGGTCATTGAGTGCCTTTAAGACAGAGATAGATAGGTTCTTGATTAATAAGAGGATCAGGGGTTATGGGGAAAAGGCAGGAGAATGGGGATGAGAAAAATATCAGCCATGGTTGAATGGCAGAGCAGACTCGATGGGCTGAGTGGCTTAATTCTGCTCCTATGTCTTATGGTCTTATAGTTTTATGGGAAGAACGTGCAGACTTCGCACAGACAATGACCCAAACTGGGAATCAAACCCCTTAGTGTCCTAAGGTACTTAGATTAGAGGGATTAGCAGGTAAAATATGTAGGGATGTGGGAGTAGGATCTGGATGGGATTGTGGTTGGTGCAGATTTGATGGGATGAAGGGCCTCTTTCTGCACTATAGGGTTCTATGATTCTATGATTCTATGATTCTATGAACCTGGGTCCCTGGCGCTGCGAGGCAATGGTGCTAACTAATGTGTCAATGAAATAAACAACCAAACTATCAGTATTACTGACATTGCTTCAGAAATAAATATTGGCCAGGGCACTGGGTGAATTTCCTTGCTCTTCTTTGACCTGCGCCATAGGCCGATTGAGAGGTTGGAAAGGTTTGCTACTTCATCCAAAGTACAAAGTGCAAGCAATGGAAAATAGAACTGGTATCTTCAGCTGTTCAACGTAACCTTGAGATTAAGAAATTCGTACCCTGGTTGATGCTGAGTTAGCCAGATCAGCCTTTAATGTGTTCTGGTTAGCAATTGGGTTGTGAGGAGGGGATGGATGGAGAGGATAAAGGGAAATGGCTCAGCTTTCCCAATCTTGATCAGTGCTGAATGGTTTAATTATTGATGTCAGTCTCAGCCCTGCTCCTCCATTTCTGCTTGGCTGACATTCCCCTGAGGCATGGCTGTTTGGATAAGATACCAGGATGTGGCCAATACCACTGGCCCTGCGAGTCCACACCTTTAGCACAAAAATATACTTTTATCCGAACAGACACTGGATTGTGGCGACTAGGGGAATTTCACAGTAACTTTGTTGCAGAGTTAATATAAACCTTCCTTGTGACTAATAAACAAATTTTTCCTAATACCTATTTTAATGTCATCTGCAAATGGTGATATTGCTCATCCTAGTTCTGTTTTGATATCATAGATTCATAGTCATGGAATCCTTACAGTGCAGAAGGAGGCCAATTGGCCCATCGAGCCTGCACCAACTCTCTGATACTTCTTTACTCAGGCCCACCAACCTGTCCTAGCCCAAAACCCCACATATTTACCCGCCCCTAATTCACGCATCTTTGGAAACTAATGGACAAACTAGCATAGCCAATCCATGCATATTTTTGGATTCTGGGAGGAAATCAGAGCATCCGGAAGAAACCCATGCAGACACAGGAAGAATGTGAAAAGTGCACGCAGATAGTGACGCAAGCCGTGTATCAAACTGGGGCCCTGGCGCCTTGAGGCAGCAGCACTAACCACTGTGCTACCGTGCTATCCCTGCATATAGCGAGTGAACAGAAACTATTCAGGACGTTGTTCTTAACTTCCACTTTTTGCTTCTTCCTTCAAACCAGTTTCTCATCCAATTTTTTATCAACTGACCTAATGCAATCTAAGCTTATCCCTATCTGGTGCTTTCTGAAAATCTATGTACCCCACATCTGTTGCATTTTCTCATCCTTAAAGAATTTCTTCCAGTTTGACATGCATGAACTTTCTTGATGAAATTTGTACTGGTTGCTTCAAACTATTTTCTGTCCATCTGGACATGTTAATCTGACTGACCATTAATTGTCTGAAGCATTGTAAACTGTGAGGAGGATAGTGTAGAGCTTCAAAAGCACACGGACAAGATAGTGGAATAAGCACACTGATGGAAGATAGGGTCAATGCACACAAATGTTAAGTCGGATTTTAGTCGGATAAACAAAAAGAGACAATATAAAATGAAGGTTTCAACTTTAAAGGGGGTATAGGAGCAGAGGGACCTGGGTATATATGTGCATAAATCATTGAATGGCAGGACAAATACATAAGTTCATAAGATATAGGAGCAGAATTAGGACATTCAGCCCATTTATTCCGCTCTGCCATTCCATCAAGGCTGATATGCTCCTCATCTACATTTTCCTGCCTTCTCCGAATAACCCTTCAACATCTTACCAATTAAAAATCTTTCTAACTCCTCCTTAAATCTCAACATTCACCACACTTCAGGGTAGCAAATCCCATAGATTCACAATTGTTTGGGAAGAGTAGTTTCTCCCCAACTCTATTGTAAATTTGCTACCCTTTATCCTAAGACTATGACCTCTCATCCTAGAATGCCCCACAAGAGCAATTATTTGCTCCACATCTACCTTACCATACCTTTTATCTTGTATACCTTGATTTGATCCCACCTCATTCTTCTAAATTCCAGAGCAGATAGGGCTAACCTGTTCAGTCTAAACTATTCAGTATGGTTGACAGAGCAGTAAATAAGTCGTACAGAATCCTTGGCTTTATTAATGGGGAAACAGAGCAAGTAAGATGGCTTCAGCTGGAGTATTGCATTCAGGTCTGAGCACCGCACATGAAAGCTTTGGAAAGGTTCTAGAAAAGATTCACAGAAATGGTTCCAGGAATGAGGAACTTCGGTTATGAAGCCAAATAAAAGAGATTGAGACTGCTTTCCTTTGAGAGAAGAAGACTGAGAGGAGATTGATAGAGGTATTAAAATTCATGAGAGGTCTGGACATTCCCATCCTGTGAAATGATCAAGAACAAGAGGGCACAGATTGAAGGTAATTGGCAAAAGAAGCAAGGACGATATGAGAGAAAACATTTTCACAGTGAGATGGAGGCAGGGTCAACTGAAACATTCTAAAAGGAACTAGATTGTTATCTGAAAAGGAAAAATGGTCAGGATTGCAGAGTGAAGGCAGGAGAATGGCTCTGCTCATTCAGAGAGTTGCTCGGGGTACAGGTGAACAAATCTCTGAAGGTGGCAGAGCAAGTGGAGAAGGTTGTGAAGAAAGCATACAGTATGTTAGCCTTTATAGGAAGGGGTATAGAGTACAAGAGCTGGCCTTTAATGTTGCAGTTGTATAAAACGTTGGTTAGACCTCATTTGGAATACTGCGTTCAGTTCTGGTCGCCTTACTACCGGAAGGACGTGGAGACTCTGGAGAGAGTGCAGAGGAGGTTTACCAAGATGCTGCCTGGTATGGAAGGTCTGAGTTACGAGGAGAGGTTAGGCAAATTGGGGCTGTTTTCCTTGGAAAGACGTAGACTTAGAGGAGATCTAATAGAGGTGTACAAGATTATGAGGGGTATAGAACATAGAACATATGTTCTATGTTCTACAGCACAGAACAGGCCCTTCGGCCCTCGATGTTGCACCGACCAATTAGGAACAATCTGTGACCCTCTAACCTAAACCATTTCCTTTTCATCCATAAACTTATCTACTAAACTCTTGAACGCCACCAAACTACAACTGACGCAGGCAAGGCATTCCATACCCTTACCACCCTCTGGGTAAAGAACCTACCTCTGACATCTGTCCTAAAACCACCACCCCTTAATTTAAAGCTATGTCCCCTCGTGCTAGCTTTCTCCACCCTAGGAAAAAGGCTATCACTGTCCACCCTTTCTAAACCTCTAATCATCTTATATGTTTCAATAAGGTCTCCTCTTAGCCGCCTTCTTTCTAACGAAAACAACCTCAAAACCCTCAGCCTCTCTTCATAAGACCTATAGATAGAGTAAACAGAGTTAAGCTCTTTCCTAGGATGGACTCTAATAGCACAAGGGGTCACGGGCTTAGGGTAAGGGGAATAAGATATAATTTGGATGCTAGAGGGAGTTTTTTCACACAGAGGGTGCTGGGGGTATGGAATGCTCAGCAAGTAAAGTGGTGGAGGCAGGTACTCTGGAGTTATTTAAGAGATACTTAGATGGGCACATGAACAGAATGGGAATGGAGAGGTATAGAAAACTGATTTAAAATGGGGATCATGAGCCTTGGGAGTCCCTGGGAAGTGTGTAAATAGATGATGATATTGATGTACTTGTTTTTATCCTACAGGTGCTTCGGTCCATCTTGTTGCCTAACGAGGGGCATACACGCGATGGGTCATGAGAGGGCTGCTCTTGGATTTTTCAAGACTATCCTAGTGCTTCACGTCGTTAGTGTACGCTTGACCTGGACCATTTGATGGGCAACACGACAGCTCAGTGACTATCGCTGTGCTGTGCAGATACATGGATTTGGGCCAGTTTCTGTGGGAGTTTGTGCATTCTCCCCATGCTTGCGTGGGTTTCCTCCCACATCCCAAAGATGTGCTCTTAGGCTAATTGGCAAAACAAATTCTCCCTAAATTGTCTCAAATTTGGTTTTTAATCCATAGATCTATAGACATGGGCAGTGATCGCGGGTAGAGGTGGGAACATAGGGGTGGCGGTGCGGGCTCGTTGGTCCAAAGGGCCTGTTTCCCGTGCTGTTTTGTTCTTTGTTCTTTGTTCATTCAGAGAGCAAGTGCAGACGCAATGGGCCGAATGGTCTCCCTCTGCGCTGTAATAATTCTGTGATGATTACCTGAATTAGTTCTCTCTCCTGTTTTCAAAATGGGCATGACATCAACTGCTGTCTAGCTGTCTGGTAAACATTCACTCTCCATCAAAAAAAATTTTAAAATGTTTATTTATTAGTCACAAATAAGGCTTACATTAACACTGCAATGAAGTTACTGTGAAATTCTCCTAGTCGCCACACTTCAGCACTTGTTTGGGTCAATGTACCTAACCAGCATTTTGAAGGAAACTCACACAGACACAGGGAGAATGTGTAAACTCCACACAGACAGTGACCCAAATCTGAATCGAACCTGGGTCCCTGGTGTTGTGAGGCAGCAGTGCTAACCACTGTGCTACCATGCTGCCCTTATAGAATATCGTTAGAACCTTGAAATATGATTTTGGGACCACAATTTGTCCCTCCAATCCAACAAGTCACACCATTCTTTCTTTAGCCTCTCAAACGCTTTATGAGATTTTTTTACTCATTTTGCTGATCTATCCTTTCTATTTCTCCTCCACGATTAGGTAACCTGCAATACAACATTTACTACAAATGGAACAATCCTTTTTTTTTAACTTTGATCTCCCACCACAGTCAGAATGACTTTTTTCTGCAGCTCTGTGCAGCAGCTATTCTCTGTGGACAATATCAGCAAATTCAAGTGGAAGTTGAATAGCATTTTTTTGGCAGAAGCAATGATTCTAGGGTCTCTGTAAGAGAAGGCAGAATGGTGTTTTATACCTTTGAAACTGTTCAGCTGAACCACAATGACATTTACAGCAGCCTCTATCCAATCTGCCTTATCAAAGGAAGTTGGTAACTCTGTGAGCTGCTGTTTGGCTGCAGGCTTGATAGCCGTTCAGTCATGAAATGAAATGGAAGCTGTCCAGAAGCATACAATTTTCACAAAGTGCATGTATCAGTTCATTACACAAATGGAGTTTCATCTTGAAACACTGATGCCAATTGGAGTGTAATCCATAGCAAAAATATCCATGTCCACTAACTCTGATATTGACTGTGGGGTGCAAGCCTGAAATGACTTTAGTTTATTCTAGTGGATGGACACTTGATACATCTGTATTACATTATCTCGTCTTTCAATGATGTTGGTTGAGAGATTAATACGATCAATAAGATGGAGGTATTCAATGTTTTATAGGTCATAAAGGTGCATAAATCCCCACGTTGAGATGCATCCCAGGCTGTCAATGGGAAGAGCTTGCAGAGGCCCTGATGTACATAAGAACATAAGAAATAGGAGCAGGAGTAGGCCATCTAGTCTGTCGTGCCTGCCCCGCCATTCAATAAGATCATGGCTGATGGCATTTATCCCAGGCTGCTTAGAGAGGCGCGAGGTGAAATTGCTGGGCCTCTGATGCAAGTCTTTGTCTCTTCTTTGGACACAGGTAAGGTCCAGAGGATTAGGGAATAGCGAATATTGTACTGTTGTTTAAAAAGGGTAGTAGGGATAACCCTGGAAATTATAGGCCAGTGAATTTGACGTCAGTGGTAGGGAAGTTGTTGGAGAGGATTCTTAGAGATAGGATATATATGTACTTAGAGCGTTGCGATCTGATTAGGGATACACAGCATGGCTTTATTAAGAGGAGGTCGTGCCTTACGAATCTGGTAGAATTTTTTGAGGAGGTGACAAAAACGGTCGACGAAGGGTAAGCCATTGATGTCATCTATATGGATTTCAGTAAGGTGTTTGACAAAGTCCCTCATGGGAGGTTGGTTGAAAAGGTCAAGGCTAATGGAATACAAGGACAGGTATCTAGATGGATAAATAACTGGCTTAGTAACAAGAGACACAGAGTAATAGCATAAGAGTGTTTTTCTAGCTGGAGGTCGGTCACTAGTGGTGTGCTGCAGGGCTCAGTACTGCGACCTCTTCTATTTGTAATATATATAAATGACTTGGAAGAGGGAGTAAGTGGAGTGATCAGCAAGTTTGCAGATGGCACAAAGGTGGCTGGACTTGCGGATAGTGAGGGGCAATGTTGTGCAATACAGCAGGACATGGGGGTGCAGGTGGGGCAGATATATGGCTGATGGAATTTAATCCTAATAAATGTGACATGATGCATTTCAAGAGAAAGAATGTAGGGGGGAGGTATATGATAAAGGGTAGACCTATTAAGAGTATACAAATGCAGAGGACATGGGGGTGCAGGTGCACAAGTCTTTGAAGGTGGAAGAACAGGTGGAGAAGGTTGTGAAGCAGCTTATGGTATGCTAGCCTTATAGGAAGGGGTATAGAGTACAAAAGCTGGCCTTTAATGTTGCAGTTGTATAGAATGTTGGTTAGACCTCATTTGGAATACTGCGTCCAGTTCTGGTTGCCTTACTACAAGAAGGACGTGGAGACCCTGGAGGGAATGCAGAGGAGGTTTACCCGGATGCTGCCTGGTATGGAAGGTCTGGGTTACAAAGAAAGTTTAGGCAAACTGGGGCTGTTTTCTTTAGAAAGACGGAGACTGAGGGGAGATCTAATAGAAGTGTATAAGATTATGAAGGGTATAGATAGAGTAAACAGTGGTAAGCTTTTTCCTAGTTTGGAATCAAATATCACAAAGGGCCATGGGCTTAGGGTGAGGGGGGCATGGTATAATTTGAATGTTAGAGGGAGGTTTTTCACACAGAGGGTGGTGGGGGTATGGAACGCACTGCCAAGTAAGGTGGTGGAGGCAGGCATGCTGGAGTTATTTAAGAATACTTAAGTAGGCACATGAGTGGAATAGACATGGAGGGATATAGAAGATTGATTTAAATAGGGATCATGAGCCTAGAGACGTTCCTGGGAATTGCATAAGTTGTACATGTTATTGATGTATTTCTCTTTTATCCTACAGGTACTTCGGTCCGCCTTATTCTCCAACAAGGGGCGTACACGCGATAGGTCGTGAAGGGGCTGCTCTTGGATTTTTCGAGAGTATCCTAGTGCTTCACATCTTTAGTGTACGCTTGTCCTGGACCATTTGATGGGCAATACGACAGCTCAGTGACTATCACTGTTGTTGTGCAGATACAGGGATTTGAGTCCCAAACTCTGTGGGAGTTTGGGCATTCTCCCTGTGTTGGCATGGGTTTTCTCCGGGTGTTCCGGTTCCATCCCACACCCCAAAGATGTGCTCTTAGGCTGATTGGTGAGTCCCTAAATTGTCTCCCCAATCTGGTTTCCAATGTCGAATTGGAATATAGAATTGACTAACCAGAAAGGCAAACTGGGGTCTACCTTTTAGTACAAACTGCAATTTAACACCTCATGGCTGGAGATCTCTCTCCCTTGACTGATCTGACTCCTCCCTGTGGTTTTAGAATATTTTTATTATTTGTGGGATATGGGCATTGCTCATAAGGCCAGCATTTGTTGGCCATCCTGAATTGACTTTGAATTGAGTGATTTTCTAGGCCATTTCAGAGGGTATTGAAGAATCAACCACATCGCATTGATCTGGAATCACACTTAGACCACACCAGGTAAGGACAACAGATTTCCTTCGTCAAAGGAACATTAATGAACCAGATGGATTTTTACAAAAATCAAGGATAGTTTCATGGGTACCGTTACTGAGACTGGTTTTACACTCCAGATTTATTAATTGGTGAAACCATTGTCAATTGTCACAAAAACCTATCTAGTTCACTGGTGTTTCTTTGGGTAAGGAAATCTGTTGCCCTTATCTGGTCTGGCCCACATGTGGCTCCAGATCCACACCTATGTGGTTAACTCTCAAATGTCCTCTGAAATGGAGAGCATTTAGGGATGGGCAATAAATGTTGCCCAGCCAGCAATGCCCACATCTCGTGAATGAATTTTAAAGAACTATGCCCCCTGTCTAGCAGACCCAGTCATTTTACGACAAGAGTTGATAGGACAGGAAATTCAGGAAATTCCACTCAGACAGCTATTGAGATACTTGCACAAAGAGTGAATAGTCCTAGTTGTACCAAAGATAAAACTGTTACCCTACATTTGTTCAGTACAATTCTATTATGCTGGTTGGCAGGGAATGATAGAACTGGCCATTTTTAACAAAAAGGAATTTGGAATTGGCGGCACGGTGGCACAGTGGTTAGCACTGTTTGACCCACAGCGCCAGGGACCCGGTTCAATTCCTGAGTTGGATCAATGTCTACGTAGAGGTTGCACATTCTCCTCTTGTCTGCTTGGGTTTTCTTTGAATGTTCCAGTTTCCACTCACAGTCCAAAAGGTTAGGTAGATTGGCCATGGCCAAATTGCCCCTTAGTGTGGAGGTATTGGCTAGAGTAAATGCATGTGGTTATGGGGATAGGACCTGGGTGGGATTGTGGTCAGTGCAGACCCAATGGGCTGAATGACCTCCTTCTACACTGTAGGGTTCTGTGATTCTATAGGAATTGAATCCAAGGAACAAATTTCAGTTTGAACCTCCACATTTGTAACACCCCAGCTCTGAAGTAGCAGCTTGTTTGCTAAATGGCAGAGAACTTGCTGACAATAGCACCATGATGAATTATCTCAACATACTCCAACATTCTAAAGTACCGCATGGGAATTTATGGGTGGTACTGATTACCCCTGATTACATGTGAAAGGAATTTCTTTTCCAACAAAATATATGAGGGAAAACAGATGCAGGGGTTTGACAATCCAGTGAAAATCTCACAGATGCAGCATCAATCATTTACGTACAGATTTAAATAGGGAACATAAAAAATTTTACAAGAACGAGCAAGCCACCAGAGTCTGAATGACCTATTTAGCTGGATTACAGGATTGTAATAATATAGAAGTTGGGGATGTGGTAGACAGAAGAATTAGAAATAAATTGCCAGTGTCAGTGTATCAAGAAAATGTTTATAGAATCCCCATCGAACCTGCACTGACACCAATCCCACCCCAGCCCTATCGGTGTAACAGGAAGAATATGCAGATAGTCACCCACAGCTGGAATGGAATCAGATCCCTGGCACTGTGAGGCTAACCGCTGTGCCGCAGTGTCACCCAATAAGCATGATCAAAGCCGTATTAGAAAAGAATGATGATTTCAACCTCACAGTGTTGAGATACCATTCCACATCACTTCAGAATGGGAAGAAGATTGCACACTCAATTCCTTATTCCTCCATTGATGCTTACGCCATGTCTAAAAATGTCTGGTATTGAGAGTGTAAGGGAGGAGGATGAGTATTCTGAAAATCAGAGAATGAATTACAATTGGTGCCATGGAGTGCAGAAGTTTCCAGAGCTCCAACAGGTAAACCAATCTGGATTAGAGTCCAGAATAGAGAAGGCCAAAGACTGGAAGGGACAATGAGATCTTAACTTGTTGAAACAGGGAACGGCATGATGAAAAGAAATAGAAGTGCACTCATATGAACAAGAAGAAGATCATCAATTGAATGCACCAGGAATATCGGTCAACATTCTCCGTAAATTCAAAACATTCTCTACAAGGCTCTGGACAGAATATGGAGAACACGAATCCTATGTAACCTCCAAGAGAGATAAGAATGAGATCAGGGATATTGGTAAAAGAGCCACAGTAGTCACCTCTGTGAACAAGATCACAGCTTGATTGGGATCAAGATAAATGCTGGAGTCTTATCACCGGTCATGCCGGTACGATTTTCCCATCCTGTGCAGTTAAGGGATATTTGGCTAGGCACCAAATTCCCCAACTTTACTGTAGTGGGAGAACAGTAGGTAAGATCGCGCACAGAGACTTCAGGTGAAGATGTAGGATAAAATGAAGAGTATTTACAGAGTCAAAAAAACTGGCGGGCAATGTAGTATAAAGGATTGATTAGTAAGTTTTATACATATATTACTGTTTGTAATATATATAAATAATTTGGAGGAAAATGTAACTGGATTGATTAGTAAGTTTGTAGCCGACATAAAGGTTGGTGGATTTGCGGATAGCGATGAAGACCACCAAAGGATACAGCAGGATATAGATCAGTTGGAGATTTGGGCGGACAGATGGCAGATGAAGTTTAATCCGGATAAATGTGAGGTAATGTATTTTGAAAGGTCTAATACAGTTAGGAAACACACAGTAAATGGCAGAACCCTTAAGACTATAGATAGACAAAGGGATCTGAATGTATAGGTACACAGGTCACTGAAAGTGGCAATGCAGGTGGAGAAGGTAGTCAAAAAAGCATATGGTATACTTGCCTTCATCGACCAGGGCATTGAGTTTAAAAATTGGCAAGTCATGTTACAGCTTTATAGAACCTTAGTTAGACTGCACTTGGAATATAGTGTTCAATTCTGGCCACTACACTAACAGAGGATGTGGAGGCTTTGGAGAGGGTACAAAAGATTTACCAGGATATTGCCTGGCATGGAGAGCATTAGCTGTTAGGAGAGGTTAGAGAAACTTTGTTTGTTCTCACTGAAGAGATGGAGGTTGAGGGGAGACCTGATAGAAATCTATATGATTATGAGGCACGGATAGAGTGGATAGTCAGAAGCTTTTTCCCAGAGTGGAAGAGTCAATTACTAGGGGGCATAGGTTTAAGGTGCGAAGGGCAAGAGATGTATGAGGCAGATCTTTCACAGAGAGAGTGATGGGTACCTGGAACTCGTTGCTGGGGCAGGTAGTGGAAGTGAATACAGTAGTGACTTTTAAGGGGCACCTTGACAAGTACATGAATGAGATGAGAAATGACGTGGTCCCTGGAAGCGTAGTGGGTTTTAGTTCAGTCGGGCAGCATGGTTGGTGCAGGCTTGGAGGGCCGAAGGGCCTGTTTCTGTGCTGTAATTTCTTTGCTCTTTGATTAATGTTAAATATTTAAATATATATGTCTACATCATCAGTGATGTAGGCATTACGCACAGTCTAGCTTGTAAATAACTCATAATGCTCAATAAAATATAGAGTTTGTTAACAGTATCATTCAGTAAGCCCAAACTGACAACTACCACTGCTAAAACCCAAACAACTATAATGGAAAGCAAGTAGGCACTTACTGTATAAGAGGACTGGCGTACTGTTGCAAATGTAATCTTTCAGATCAGGCACTAAATAAAGGCCCAAATCTGGTTCCAATATAAAATGACATGATTTAAAAAAGAGCAGACGAGTTTTCCCAATGCTCTGGCCAACAGTCAACCAACTCCTAAAAATCTGCTCACTTCTTCCATTGTTATTTGTGGACCTTGTTGTACTGAAACTGGCTGCCACCTTTCCTACAATACCAAAGTGACAACACTTCGTATGTACTCCAGCAGCTGTAAAATGTATTAAAATCCTAAGCTCAGGAAAGATCCTAATAGTTACACTTTGTCTACGTCCTTCATTCCTACTCTGAGTACGTTGCTTTTCCTCAGCTATATTATCATGTCTGACTTTTTCCGACTGTAAGTGGGTGGCATGGTAGCTAATTGAATAGTATGGTGGCACAGTGGTTAGCACTGCTGCCTCACTGTGCCAGGGACCCGGGATCCATACCATCTGTATGGAGTTTGCATGTTCTCCCTGTGTCTGTGTGGGTTTCCTCCAGACAGTCCTGCTTCCTTTCACAGTCTGAAAGGTGTGCTGGTTAGGTGTATTGGCTGTGCTAAATTCTCCCTCACTATACCTGTGATGATGTCAGCCAGGATAATGAGGTTGGCTTGCTTAAGTATGAACTACCTGATGAGTCCTTTGGGATGGTGACCACCTCATTAACCTGCTCCTGGGCCTGGCGAGGTCTGCCATCAGGCAGCAGGCGATCAACAGAGTCATCCATTCTGACTGTCTGACCCTCCACTGTGGTTACATTCGCAGTCAGATATTCCTGGAAAGAGAGCATGCAGTGTCCATGGGTACAGTTGGCTCCTTTCGTGCTCGCTGGGCACCGCAGAGTCTGGGTTGTATTATAAATCCCGAAAATCACATATTAATTTAATGTTCTAAGTTTCTTTTGTACTTTGTCTTTTATTTTGGATGGATTCCCCTCCTTTTGGGGAGCTGACCCTTTTAAGTTGTCCCTGAGTTAATTTGATTTTGCCTAATTTGTTGATACCAAAAAGAACTAACTGATGGGTCCTAATTGAAGGTTAAATCAAGCAGCCTCATGCTCTCTATTTAAAGCAGGTGGGTCAGACTCCCAACTTGCATTCTGCAGAGAGCAGGTTGTGTACGGATATATGGTGTAAATCAAATAACTTGGTTACGGGACTTTTGCTTCTGTAGAATTATTACAGTATCCAAGTAGGTGCTGGAGTGTGACAACCAGGGAATTCTCATAGTAACTTCATTGCAGTGTTAATGTAAGCCTACTTGTGACACTAATAAATAAACTTAATTTTTTCACAAATGGCAAATTAATCCTTAAATTGGAGGTCAATTTTAACTATGGTCTTCAAGGAACTGTGCTTACTGTCTGAAAACACAGCTTAAAATTTAGGATTCTGCAAAGCCATTTTGACAAATTGCACAAAGCCAAGAAGTTGTTGGAAAAAAATAATGCCAATAGGCTGATGTCATCAACAAAGTTATTGCCAGTTTGGAAATAGATCTTGCATGAAATTAATGAATATCAGTTTTAGTCAAATCGCATATTGTATGTGTAAATGTCATAGAGTCCCTACAGCGCAAAAGGAGGCCATTTGGCCCATCGAGTCTGCACTGACCACAATACCACCCAAGTCCTATTGCTGCAACCCCACATATTTAATCTTGGTATATTGAGGGAGAATTTAGCATAGCCAATCTGCCTAACCAACATGTCTTTCAGACTGTGGTAAGAAACTGGAACACTCGGAGGAAACTCCACGCATTCACGGAGAGAGAACATGCAAACTCTACACAGAAGGTCACCTGAGGCTGGAATTGAACTTGGGTCCCTGGGGCTGTGAAGCAGCATTGCTAACCACTGTACCACTTGCTGCCCAACCTCTGTAACTCTATGCTGCTCTAATGTCATTCAGCAACTTGTTCTTTCGAGAAAGGTTGTAAACTCAAAACAATATTGATAGTTTGATTGATGATTATTATCATGCACGAAAGGTCAGATAAATTGGGTCGGATGCCTAAGCAACAAATAACCAAACAATAATAAGCAATTTCCAATTTAACCCCACAACCTAATCCATCCTCTTTTCTATACAATGAACAGAATGCCACATTTAATACTCCTGTATTGTAGAAATTAAAACATTCATGTGTGCACTGATTTTTTGCAAATATCAATGGTTTAAAATAAAGTCACAATGTCTGTGTGAAATGCATATGAAAGATCATACTCTAAGTATTTATGGAGGTGAATTTGATTTTGAGTAATGTTTGGGTTAGTTTAATTATTAGTGTCACATGTAGGCTTACATTCACACTGCAATAAAGATACTGTGAAAATCCTCTAGTTGCCACATTTGAACACCTGTTTAGGTACACTGAAGGAGAATTTAGCATGACCAATGCACCGAACCAGCACATTCTTCGGACTGTAGCAGCACCCAAACAAAACCCATGCAGATATGGGGGGAATGTGCAGATTCCACACACATTGTGACCCAAAACCAGAAATTGAACCTGGGTCCTTGGAGCAGTGGGGCAGCAGTGCTAACCACTGTGCCACCTCCTATTGAATAAAGATGTAAAATGAGTGTTAAGTCAGTAGCCTGTTACGATTGTGTTGATTTCGGTTGGGAATGTTGTGAGACAGGCTGGAGCACTCGCTATCCCCCTCCTATTTCACATTATCACATAAACGAAATGATCCAAGTGTATTCATTTGTGAATTTGTCAAATGGTATTTCTAGCACTTCCACATTCAACATTTAACATCAGATTCCTCTTAGGACAGAATAGAATAGAATAGAATAGAATAGAATAGAATAGAATCCCTACAGTGCAGAAGGAGACCATTTGGTCCATTGAATCTGCACAATCCCACCCAGGCCCTATTCTCATAACGCCATATATTTGCCCTGCTAATCCCCTGACACCAAGGGCAATTTAGCATGGCCAATCAACACATCTTTAGACTGTGGAAGGAAATTGGAGCACCTGGAGGAAACCCATACTGAACGGGGAGAATGTATACAGACAGTGACGCGAGCCAGGAATTGAACTCAGGTCCCTGGCACTGCGAGGCAGCAGTGCTGACCACTCTTCTTGAACAAACAATTGAAAGTAAACTTCATTGACACACAGTCTGTGCTGTACAATAAATTCAAGTTTGAAAGTTGAGAATGATTCACAGTGACTCACATGCATGAGTCAATGTAATCAGAATCTCCATCGGTAGAAATCCTATAGTTAGAAATTGCAGCATCATGTAAATAATGCAACCAGGCTCTGCTTCTATTGAGGTTAAAACGAAATATTGCAGATGCTGGAAATCTGAAATTAAAATAGAAAGTGCTAAGGGACAATTTCGCATGGCTAATCCACCCAACCCACACATCTTTGGACTGTGGGAGGAAACTGGAGCACCTGGAGGAAACCCACGCAGACATGGTAAGAATGTGCAAACTCTGCATGCACTGTGACCCAAGCTGAGAAGCGAACCTGGGTCTCTGACGCTGTGAGACAGCAGTGCTAACCACTGTGTCACTGTGCTAAATCAAAGTTGCAGTTGGGATCCAAAATCATTTCAATGACAAGAATCAAAGTGCAATAGTCATTTCTGTGAATTGATGGATGTTTCCAGTGAGTTTATACAAAGCTCAAAATTAGGCCCTTTCTTTTTGTCACACTTTATCAATGATTCAGACTTAAATATAGAGGGGATGTGATTAGGAAACTTGAAAATGATACAAAAATTGGTTATGAGATAGATAGTTCAACTTACTATGTAACACTCTTACTACAGTGCTAACTGCATATCTCATATTGTGCCCTGTATCCTCATGTCAAAGCTGTAATTGTACATCAGAACTCAACAATGGTTTTAATACTGAATCTTGGGGAAACTCAATACTGTACTTTCTTATCAAATCTTATGCTCTACATATTCAAAAGCAGAGTCATTCACCCCAACTGTCTGTTTTCTAAGCATTGGCTAATTTTGTCACATTCCTTTTAATACCATGAGCTTCAACTGTGTTTAAAAAGTTCAGTATGGTGCTTTCTCAAATACATTTTCAAAGTCCATATACACAGCATTGACTCCCTTATTCACGCTATGGCTGAATTATACAGCCCCTGTAAATCGGAGCAAGAAAGGGGTGGAGCATGGTCCATTTACTTCGGGCAGGATTTTATGGCTTGAGGACATAATCCTGACCATCGTGTTAACTCATTAAAAAATTATCTATTTAGGATGTGCCAATTGATCCCAAATAATTTAACTTCTTTGATATCTTCTAAAATATGAATAACAAAGATCTAAGAACAAAACAGCACGGGAAACAGGCCCTTCGGCCCAACGAGCTCGCGCCACCACCCCGATCTTCCCACCTCTACCCACGATCCCTGTCCATGTTTATAGATCTATGGATTAAAAACCAAATTTGAGACAATTTAGGGAGAATTTAGAACATAGAACATAGAACACTACAGCACAAACAGGCCCTTCGGCCCACACGTTGTGCCGAACACATCAAAACCTATCCAGCCATAGACCTATCTATAACCCCCAATCCCATTGGATCCCATATACTCATCCAGAAGTCTTTTAAAAGACCCCAGTGAGTTCGCCTCGACCACCACCGACGGCAGCCGATTCCATTCACTCACCACCCTCTGAGTGAAAAACTTTCCCCTAGCATCCCCAAAATTTGTTTTGCCAATTAGCCTAAGAGCACATCTTTGGGATGTGGGAGGAAACCGGAGTGCCCGGAGAAAACCCACGCAAGCATGGGGAGAATGCACAAACTCCCATAGACACAGGCCCAAATCCATGTATCTGCACAGCACAGCGATAATCACTGAGCTGTCGTGTTGCCCATCAAATGGTCCAGGTCAAGCGTACACTAACGATGTGAAGCACTAGGATACTCTCAAAAAAGATCCAAGAGCAGCCCTCTCACGACCCACTGCGTGTATGCCCCTCGTTAGACAACAAGGTGGACCAAAGCACCTGTAGGATAAAAACAAGTACATCAATATCATCATCTATTTACACACTTCCCAGGGACTCCCAAGGCTCATGATCCCTATTTTAAATTAGTTTTCTATACCCCTCCATTCCCATTCTGTTCATGTGCCCATCTAAGTATTTCTTAAATAACTCCAGAGTACCTGCCTCCACCACTTTACTGGGCTGCGCATTCCATAACCCCACCACCCTCTGTGTGAAAAAACTCCCTCTAGCATTCAAATTATACCTTCCCCCTTTACCTAACCCCGTGACCCCCTCGTGCTATTTGAGTCCATCCTAGGAAAAAGCTTAACCCTGTTTACTCTCTCTATCCCCTTCATAATCTTGTACACCTCTATCAGATCTCCTCTAAGTCTATGTCTTTCTAAGGAAAACAGTCCCAATTTGATCTTTGTCCTTAACCCAATATTTAGAACATAGAACATTACAGCATAGTACAGGTCCTTTGGCCCTCGATGTTGCATCGGCCAGTGAAATCCATCTAACCTACACTATTCCAATATCAAAGAACAAAGAGCAAAGAGCAACACAGCACTGGAAACAGGCCCTTCGGCCCAACGAGCCCGCGCCGCCGTCCTAACGTCTTAATGACATATCCATGACATATCCATGACTTTAGGCTATGCCTAAATCATCCATATGTTTATCCAATGACCGTTTAAATGTCCTTAAAGTAGGTGAATTCACCACTGTTGCAGACAGGACATCCACGCTCTTACTACTCTCTGAGAAAAGAATCTACCTGTGACATCTGTCCTATATCTATCACCCCTCAATTTAAAGCTATGTCCTCTTGTACTAGCCATCTCCATCTGAGGAAAAAGGTTCACACTGTCCACCCTATCTAATCCTCTGATCATCTTATATGCCTCTACTAAGTCATCTCTTAATCTTCTTCTCTCTAACGAATACAGCCTCAAGTCCCTCCATCTTTCCTCATACGACTTCCCACCATACCAGGCAACATCTTGGTAAATCTCCTCTGCACCCTTTCTAATGCCTCCTTCCTACAATGTGGCAACCAGAACTATACGCAATATTCCAAATGCAGCTGCACCAGAGTTTTGTATAGTTGCAACATGACTTCATAGCTTCTAAACTCAATCCCTCTACCAATAAAAGCTATTCACATTGATTCACATAAAATAGTCCCTTCTTGTTATTTTCAATCACTGTAATCTGTTCTGAATCACTGCATTTCATACCTATTGATACTAACAGTCACCTACCATAGGCTAGATTTTGTCTGACCATCAATGAGTCTATCAGTTGGCCCGGAAGAAGTTGGGAATCAGGAGCCGTCTCCCAGTGCCCGAGTTCTGACATGCAGCCTCCCTTGTGATTCTCCAAGACCCTCCGCCATCTTACCCAGACCGACAGGCCCCACAAAATCCAACGTCATGGGCAAAATTTTCCCAGCCTGTCCGCCACAGGAATTGTAACGGGCAGGGGTAGGGGGGGTCGGGGGGTTGTGGACCACACAAAGGTCCACTGATCTCAGGCACAGAGGGGGAGCACAACTGGAAGATTCCACTTCAGGACTGGAATTTTACCACCCTGCCCATCATGGAACTGGAGCAATGGAAATGTCCATTTTAAAGTAAATTCCACCCAACAGCCAGCCTAAAAAACATTAGCCAAATGTTTAGCCAAATTAGTTTCCTTCTTTTAATTCTTTAAGGACTCTGGTGTATATCCCACCTGGTTCATACTCTCTGTAAGAACCAGTTGGGATATACACCAGAATCCTGTGAGAAGGTATTTAATCTTTCCAGTTAAAGCATAACAAACTCCTTCCCAATGTTCCTCTGTGAATTACGGATTACTTGGCTCCATTTGCAATGATTGGAATTTCCTCCTTTGTGGCAGCTGATATGAGCATGTTTTTGGTTGACTGCATCGAGTTTTGTTTTTGCTATTTCTTTGACATAATTGGGCTTTCACCCAACACCTTATTCATTCTCACAAGGTGGCTTCCAGAACAGTTCACCTCTCTCTTTGAGCCGAGTTTTAAACAACCCATGGGGATTTTAAATGGTTTCCAGTCAAAGTTTGGACGAGATGGGAGGAGCTGCCAAACAAAGTGATGATGATGGGGGAGGGGAGGAGAGTGGGGGTGTGGGTGATGGTTGGGGTGGGTGGTGGTTACCTAGTTATGTAGGTCTCCAACACTTCTGACTCTTCTTGTATCGACTTGCAGCCTTCAGCAATTTCCGTACCATTGAATGGATTCAAAGCTTGCCTCCCCCGGCACCTTACTCAGAAAGCCAGTCCCCTGTACCTGTGTATTCTTGCCATACACAATGACACTTGCTTGACAACAATAAAACTAAAGATATCTGTCATGAACCAGGCATTTTTTGTGATGGGAAGTTCCCATTAAAGCTTCCTCCATGCTAACTTCTCTTCAAATACATCGATACTTCACGAACACCTGAGTTCACTTCAGGCTCCATAAATATTTAACATTTAGCAAAGTACTTTGCACTTTAAGGGATGGGGATTGGGGGAGAGACAGTGTCATAGGGGTAACCCAGAGGCCCAGGCCCACAACTATCATCCAGACCCATCAGGTTCACTAATGCCCTTTAGGAAAGGAGATCTGCCATCCTAACTTCATCTGGCCACCTGTGACTCCAGCTCACATCAATCTGGTTGACTCTTAACTACAAGCTTGGCACAGTGGTTTGCACTGCTGTCTCACTGTACCTGGGACCTAGGTTCAATTCTGTGTGGATTTTGCTCATTCTCTGCGTGTCTGCTTGGGGTTTCCTCTGGGTGCTCTGGTTTTCTCCCACAGGTTAGGTGGACTGACCATGCTAAACAGCCCCTTAGTGTCCAAAGAAGTGTAGGTTAGATGGGTTAGTTATAGTAAATGTGTGGGTTTGTGGGGATCGGCTTGGGGAGAGGGTCTGGGTAAGATACTCTGTCAGAGACTTGGTGCCGTCTCAATGGGTTGAATAACTTCATCTGTACTGGAAGGATTCTCTATTTCTATCCTTGGCAATGATGTGGAAAGCCACTCAGTTCCAGGGAAATCAGGGACAGGCCATGCATTCTGCCCTTGATTGCCAATGATGCCCAAACTCCTGAAAGGATAACAAAAAATATTTTCAGACATTTCAACGTCAGATTCACCAAAGTTACTCAGCGTGACCACTACTCTTTCCCAATTCTGTTCATAGCCTGTAACCTGTAGGAATAATTTAGAGAAGTGTTACATCAACTTAAAATGATAATCATACAAGCCCCTAATTTGTCTCTGTGTTATGATTGAGAATTCCAAAACTAATACAGGGAAAATTTGTTGTAGACTTGTGGAAAGAAAACTTCACTGGTCAGTCAGAGTTTTCCATAAATTCCTGACTGGAAATACATTGGAATGCAACCTGAGGTAAACCATGAAATGCCTCAATGAAGTTGCAACCAGTGGAAAAGCAGGAATCTTTTCCATGTTGAGACTTCACATTTTAATAATGACCAATAATGTCCTGACTTTAACCTAATCCATCTGGTGAGGTTCAGGTCAGACATATAAGAACAAAGAACAGTACAGCACAGGAAACAGGCCCTTCGGCCCTCCAAGCCTGTGCCGCTCATTGGTCCAATGAGACCATTCGTTTGTATCCTTCCATTCCCAGGCTGCTCATGTGACTATCCAGATAATTCTTAAACGATGCCAGTATTTCTGCCTCCACCACCCTACTTGGCATTGAAGCTAACCCATAGAGTTTCACACTATCCTTCTCTTTAATCTCTGCTGGTAGTTCAGCTAAAATAGCAGTGAACTAAATCAAAGAATATCTGAATCCTATCATTCTACGGTTTGAAGTGTCAATGAATGGACCCCTCCTGGTTTTTTCATACATATTACCATAAGATTCCAACATGACCTTTTCATGTCTGGAAAATCTGAGTTAAGCACAACTCAAAGTTTAAAGTTTATTTATCAGAATCATAAATAGGCTTACATTAACACTGCAAAGAAGTTACTGTGAAAATCCCCTAGTCACCACACTCCTGCACCTGTTCAGGTACACTGAGGAAGAATTTAGCATTGCCAATTCACCTAACTAGCACATGTTTCAGATTGTGGGAGAGGACCAGAGCAACTAGAGGAAACCCATGCAGACACAGGGAGAATGTGCAGACTCCGCACAGACAGTGACTTAAGCTGGGAATTGAACCTGGCACCCTGGTGTTGTGAGGCAGTAGTGCTAACCACTGTGTCACCAATATCCAAGGCTGTGAGTAATTTTAATACTATTCATCATGTGGATTGTGGGAGGGGGGTGTTGAGGGGGAGAGGCAGAAATGGGAGGATGGTAGGGGAGGGGGCATAGTGGAGTGGGTAGGCAATGCCTCAGGTTTCTTGCATCCTCCCACCCCTTTGCCAAATGAATCCTCTTACCAATGGAGCAGTCTGCATGGATACCAATGAGATCTGACCTTTATTGTGCGCAGTTCTGGTCGCCTCACTATAGGAAGGATGTAGAAGCTATTGAGAGAGTGCAGAGGAGATTTACAAGGATGCTGCCAGGATTGGGAGGCAGGCCTTATGAAGATAGGTTGAGGGAGCTGGGACTCTTCTCACTGGAGAGACGTAGGTTGAGAGGCGACCTGATAGAGGTTTATAAAATGTTGAGAGGAATAGATAGGGTGGACTCTCAGAGGCTATTTCCCCGAGCTGAAACGGTCACTACAAGAGGACACAGATTTAAGGTGCAGGGAAGCAAATACAGAGGGGATGTTAAGGGTAAGTTTTTCACTCAGATGGTGGTGAGTGAATGGAATTGGCTGCCTTCGGAGGTTGTTGAGGCAAACTCGCTGGGGTCTTTTAAAAGACTTCTGGATGAGTATTTGGAAACGAATAGGATAGGGGGTTTTAGATAGGTCTGTGGATTGGTAGATATGATCAGCGCAACTCGTGGGCTGATGGGCCTGTTTGTGCTGTATTGTTCTATGTTCTATGTTATTTTAATTGTTGCCTGCCTCAGAAACCTGCTGAGGATTTTCCGTTACACCAGCTCAGGGCTGAAGATCATCATCTCCTTAGGGGCACAACTTATTTTCCTTCATAAGTGGGGACCAGGATGAGCAGGTGCTCCTTCAGAATACCACATGGAAATCTTGAGGCCAGCTCTACCCCCAGACGCTGTCCCCTTCCCAATTAAGAGACCTCTGAAGACCAATTCCATCAGTTACCATTTCAAGCTACTCTAACACCTGGAGTCGGTCAGTAGGATTTACAGGAGATCCAGAATCCTTGAGGTATGAAGGAGGAGTGGTGATTTTATTGGTTGATATTTTTTGGATGTCCATTAGCAGGTAGGAACTCGACTGCAATTTCTCAGCAGAATCCTACAGGTGGTCAAAATTCAGTTCCAGCTCTAACACAATCTACCTCAGATGTGCAGACAACAAAGGGTCAGATTTCTGATGTGATATTCACTTTTTCCACAAGCTCCGATTTCTGAGAAACCTGGCTTTATAATACTCTCAGTCTGGTCGATGGTTTACAGCAGTCATTCAGAAGTCACTGGCAAATTGCTCACCCTTCAGAAATATTGAAGAGGTAGCTTACTGTTCTATTGATTTTGATCCAAAGCATCTGTGGACTGATTTATAAAAGATGCTCAGAACTGCCGAATGAACCAACGTTGCACACATCTGATGTCAGAAAGATGGCCAAAACTTGACGTGAGGCTGTGATCTGGATTTTCCTCATCCATCTCGTGCTATTTTTTTGCTGTGAAACAGATGGACTGTGAAAGTATACAGTAGCACATTTAGTCCCAATGAATTTAGCAACACACTGTTCCTGGCTGCAACTACCTACCTTCTCCCAACAATAAAATGTTCTTTTCTGTTTATTTACAATGCACAAAGTAATGATAGATTGTTGCAGCCATTAGGTCCAAGTTTGATTTTCCATCCAGAATAATTCCCTCTCCGATTGTAATGCCTAATTGTTTCTTAAGTGACCTGAGGGATCTTTTATCCTTCCTCACTGCTCTGTCCAGGGATCCATTCCGTATGTTGGTTGCTCTTCCTCAGTCTGAAATACTAATTGGAGGAGCCTGTCTGAATCAATTCATTGTGCCAAAGAACAGGGTGCTCTATGGTCAAATGTAATCCTTGGATTATAATATCCTGTCGGATGCTCTGGAAACAGAGGCTCCTTGCTTCCTTGATACAAAAGGCATCTTGAAACAACCTCTTTTCCCAGTTTGATCCTAAATTGTATCTGACTGCCACAATTTGGTTCAATCTGCCAGACTCTGACTCTGTCTAACTTCCCGCTGCCTCGGAAAAGCAGCCAGCATAATCAGAGACCCTATGCACCATGGACATTCTCCCTCTCATCTTCTTCTATCAGGAAAAAGATACAAAGTCTGAAAACATGTGCCAATCGACTCAAGAACAGTTTCTTTCCTGCTGCCATCAGACATTCGAATGGACCTACATTGAATTATGTTGATCTTTCTCCACTCTCTAGCTATGACTGTTAACACTACATCCTGCACCCTCTCTTTTCCTTCTCCCCCATGTAGTTTATGATCTATGCTTTGTCTGTATAGCATGCAAGAAACACATATCCCAATGTATGTGACAATAATAAATCAAATCATCTTTCTCATAACATCAAAGATCTTGTGAACTTCAGTTTAAAGTTCATTTATTGGTGTCACAAGTAGGCTACAATGAAGTTACTGTAAAAACCCTCCAGTAGACACACGCCAGCACCAGTTTGGGTACAGTAAGAGAGAATTTAGCATGGCCAATGCACCTAACCAAAACGTCTTTCGGACTGTGGGAGGAAACTGGAGCACCTGGAGGGAACCCATGCAGACATGGGGAGAATGTGCAGTCTCCACACAGACAGTGACCCAAACTGGGAATTGAACCCAGTTATGTGGTGGTGTGAAGCCGCAATGCTAACCATTGTGCCACCCCAATTCAATCCCTTCATGAAGCAGATGTGCAGTAAGGAGCTTTCAATCCCAAGTTTTTCTCGTTTGTTTCTCTAACACTCCGCTGCTGAAAATGTCAGTTGTAAAAAAACAAATTCTTAGCAACTTGGTACTGCACTGATGTTAATGAGGGTTCGGGAAAGGCTAAAAGCTCACATAATACATGGAGGATGTACCATGACATGAAGAAGTCGGTTGTAGGTTACTGGGATAGCATTGTTTGGGGAAGAGTTTTTGTGGGCTCTGCCAATCTCTGTGTAACTTGGAAGAAATTCCTGGGTCAACAGCAACAATGGATATTCCAGTTAGGACATTGGCATACAAATCTGACCCAAGTTCATACACTTCTTTACAATTCTCTTGAAATTTTTCTTTATATAGAATCAGGGAAATATAGAGATCCTGGACACCGAAATGTATTTATCCTGATATGTAGTGATGTGGTTTATGGTCTGTCCATTGGAAGAGGGGTAATACATTAAATTCCTATTGAAGTCAATGAAAATGAATGCCAGGAGGGATGCAAGTTCATTACTGCCCACTTTATATTACTGCAGAGTCAAAATTAGCACAAGCATTCTTCATAAACAATTTCCATGTAGCTGACATGCTTGGATTGATGCATAGAATAGAATTGAATCATAGAATCCCTACAGTGCAGAAGGAGATCATTTGGTCCATCAAAGCTGCACCAATAACAATCCCACCCAAGCCCAATATCTGTAACTCCGTGTGTTAAACCCCCTGGTAATAAGGGGCAGTTTATCATTGCCAATCCACCCAGCCCATGCATCTTTGGACTGTGGCAGGAAACCGAGGCACCCAGAGGAAACCCACGCAGATATGGGGAGAATGTGCAAACTCCACACAGGCAGACACCCAAGGCTGGAATTGAACCTAGTTCCCTAACACTGTGAGGCAGCCTGGCTAACCACTGTGCCGTCCATGCTCTTATAATCTCCACAAATGTGCCAACTGTCGGACTTTCAGGGCTGTGGGCCTTGAAAACATTCTGGCAATATCACTGAGGACTTAAGCTCCAAACCCAGCATGCCACTATCCAAGATGTTCCAGTACAGCTACAACATCGGCATCTACCTGACAGTGTGAAAAATCGTTCATGTATATCTTGTCCGTAAAAAGGACAAATCCAACCCGGCCAATTACTGCCCCATCAGTCTACTTTCAATTATCAGCAGAGTGACAGGAGGGATCAGCAATGATGAGGCATGAAGACAGCAATAACCTACTCACTGATGCTCAGTCTGGGGTCTGTTAGGATTACTAGCTCATGACCTTATTGCAGGCTTGATCTAAACATGGACTAAAGAGCTGAGCTCAAGAGCTGAGGTGACATTAAGGTTGTATTTAACTGAGTTGACGACAAGGAGCCCCATCAAAACTAGAGTCAATGGGAATCAGGGAAAAAATCCTCTGCTGGTTGGTGTCATACCTGGCGTAAAGGCAGATGGGTGTAGTTATTGGAATTCAATCATCTCAACTCCAGGACATCAGCTCTGGGGAGTGAACTGGACCCAATCACCTCTAATTGCTTCATCAATGACCTTCTCTCCATCATAAGGTCAGATGTGGGAATGTTCGTTCCTGATTGCACAATCTTCTGCACCATTCATGACTCCTCAGGTACTCAAGAGTCTGTGTCTAAATACAACAAGACCTGGAAAATATCCAGGCTTGGGCTGTTAAGTGGCAAGTAACATTTGTGTCACGTATGTTCCAGATATCCAGTGGCCTCAACATTTTTGCATTTGTGCTATTCAATAAACCTGCTCATTGCTGCCATCTAGTGATGATATTGAAAAGTCTGCCATGGGCCTGCCCACAAGTGGTGGGTGGAAATCAAGTAAGACAGCATAATGTTCTGAGATAATTTTGTAAGTGCTGTAACTTTAAATAAAAATGTGTGAAAGTGAGTCATTTTAGCAGTCTGGAGACTTGGGAAAAATGGAGTTACCATGGTCAACAAAAGTGTTGGAGCAGCAATGTGTACCAGCTATCGCACTGCAGGAATTCACCAACACTCCTTAGACAGCACCTTCCCAACCCATAACCACTACCATATAGAAGGACAAGGGCATCAAATACCTGGGAACACCACCACACCCAAGTTCCTCTCCAAGCCACTCACCATCCTGACTTAGAAATATATCGCCTTTCCTTCACTGTCTCTGGGTCAAAATCCTTGGACTTGCTCTCTTACAGCACTGTGGGTGTATCTACACCACAAGGACAGCAACAGCTCAAGAAAGCAGCTCACCACCATCTTCTGAAGGGCAATTAGGGAAGGGTAATAAACACTGAGCTATCCAGCAATGCTCACATCCCTTGAATGTATTAAAAAAAGAACAAATGGAATAGTTTGGATAAAGTATGACTGAAGTGCAGCTGGAATCCTACACAACGTACTGGAACAACTGTATTTATACTGCTGATCTTGGGATGTTTAATCCGGACAGCATGATTAACATTTAATTCACTTCTTAACATTGGAAATATTCAATTAGCAGATTTTTTAATATTTCTGACAGAATTGTGGACTTTAGTGGATATAAACTGTACTAATATGTTGATCAATATTCAGAATCAATATTCCCATTTCAAATACTTTTATAAGGGTGATACAGGATAAATATGTGGGGTTACGGAATAGGGCCTGAGTGGGATTGTTATCGATGGGCCAAATGGTACGGTACGGACTCTCTGATTGTCTAAGTTGAAGCGAGTTACTAGGAGAGCAGTAATAAGTTTGACTAATGCCAAATACAGTCACTGCCTTGACTTCAGCTACAAGATGTGAAGATCATTATCGTTACTTCGCAAGTGTTTTTTATACCTTTGGTTTTTGGGGCACTCTGTTTGAACTATGTTTTTGAACTAACTCTTGTAATTGGCAGTAATGTTGAATTGTTTTGCAATCCTTTGCATGAGCTCTTTGCACCTACAAATCCGTACAGCTGTGATCTGTGCAGCAGATCTGCTTTTCTGAAACGGTCCACAATATGTTCGGCCACCATGGAGCAGAAGGAATTTGTTTGCATCGAATCAAAGCTCATAAACCCTGGCAGTAATTTAATTGTGACTGGTCTCCATGCCCTCGTTTCACAGAATCATAGAGTTCATATGGTACAGAAGGAGACCATTCAACCCATTGAGCCTGCACCCACAACGATCCCATATGGCCCTATCCCCATAACCCCAGATAATCCCCCTGACACTAAGAGGCATTGATAGTAAGGCCAATCAACCTAACCTGCACATTTTTCATAGCCAGTTATACCTAAGAAGAAAAAACCCCCATCCCCAGATTATTTCTTCCAGCGGCAGCCTGAGGAGCATCTGGGGGGAGGCAGTGGCAATGGAATAGCTGGGGGTGGTTGTAGTGAAGGTGGTGAAGACAGCGGTTACAATGGGAAGCACCACTGGCCTACAGGAGACAGCATCCAGAACATCATCAGGTATAATCAATGGATGAACTGAACCATGATGTTCAGGCTCTGGCATTAGAAGGACTCAGTATGGAAAAACTACTTCTTCTTAGTAAGAAATTTTGGAAATCTGGTGAGTTTGATTTTGATTTGATTTGATTTATTATTTGTCACATATATTACCATACAGTGAAAAGTATTGTTTCTTGCGCACTACCCAGACAAGTGTTTATAGAGAAGGAAACAAGAGAAATGGAGAATGTAGTGTTACAGGGTATAGAGAAAGATCAACTTAATGTAAGGTAAGTCCACTCAAAAGTCTGACAGCAGCAGGGAAGAAGCTGTTCTTGAGTCGGCCAGTACGTGACTTTAAACTTTTGTATCTTTTTCCCAATGGAAGAAGGTGGGAGAGAGAATGTCCGGGGTGTGTGGGATCCTTTCTTATGCTGGCTGCTTTGCCAAGGTAGTGGGAAGTGTAGACAGAGTCAATGGATGGATGGGAGGCTGGTTTGTGTGTTGGATTGGGCTATATTCACACCCTTTTGTAGTTTCTTGAACTCTTAGGCAGAGCAGGAGATATACCAAACTGTGATACAACCAGGAAGAATGCTTTCTATGGTGCATCTGTAAAAGTTGGTGAGAGATGTAGCTGACATGCCAAATTTCCTTCGTTTTTCTGAGAAAGTCTTCTGATACTAACGAGGATGGACCTAAAAGGATACTTCTTGGTGATCAATGGCAGGACAATGCATGGGGAGGCTTCAAGTAAGGAGTTTTAAGAAGAAGCAAACTTGGGTTAATATTTTTTAATTGTTAAGGATTAATATCAGAGTAAATGGAATTAATATTAATAAAAGACTCAGGTGTGCTTCTGGATACAGATGCTTTTTAAAGCACCCAGTTGCTCAGTGTGTATAGGTTTACTGACAGAACCTCCTGAAATGCCATTCAGTTGAATCATATTGTGAATTCTAACAGTAAATATATTCAACATGTGGTGGAAGAACTACGTGAACCACTTTAAAATGACAAATTTTCATTGGAGATGAAGTTGTACTTGACCCTTTTCTGCCCTAAGACTCATGTTTATACAAATGGGAAAATCCATCATGCTTATTTCTGTAAAGTTCAAAATGTCTCATACAAAATCTTGAGACTTCCTCCTAAGTTCTTGGTTGATAATTCACTGTTTTTCTATGTGAGGAAATTTTAAGTTCTGTTTTACATTTATTTTTCACATTCAATTTCAGGCCTCTTGTCCTTGTAACAGAAGTACGACCTGGGTTCAACTCCTGGCTTGGGTTATTGTCTGTGTGGAGTCTGCATGTTCTCCCCGTGTCTGCAAAGGTTTTCTTCAGGTGGTCCGGTTTTCTCTTACATTCTGAAAGACATGCATTGATCTGAACAGGCGCTGGACTGTGGTGACTAGGAGAATTTCACAGTAACTTCATTGCTAATGTTAATGTAAGCCTTACTTGTGACTAAATAAACTAATTTGGATCAGTAAATTTGCAGATGATACTAAAGTTGGTGGTGTGGTAGATAGTGAAGAGGGGTGTTTTAGTTTACAGAGTGACTTGGACAAGTTGCAGAGCTGGGCCGAGAGGTGGCAAATGGAGTTTAATGTGGAAAAGTGTGAGGTAATGCACTTTGGCAGGAACAATAAATGTGTAGAGTATAGGGCTAATGGTAGGGCTCTTAATAGTGTTGAGGAACAGAAGGATCTTGGTGTATGTGTCAATAGATCCCTGAAAGTAGGCAGTCAAGTGGATAAAGTTGTTAAGAAGGCATATGGAGTCTTAGCTTTTATTGGTAGGGGGATTGAATTTAGGAGCCGCAGCATCATGTTGCAACTGTACAAAACTCTAGTGCGGCCGCACTTGGAGTATTGTGTGCAGTTCTGGTCGCCACATTATAAGAAAGATGTGGAGGCATTGGAGAGGGTACAGAGGAGGTTTACTAGGATGTTGCCTGGTATGGAGGGCAGGTCCTATGAAGAGAGGTTGAAGGATTTGAGGTTGTTTTCGTTAGAAAGGAGGCGGCTAAGGGGGGATCTTATTGAAACATATAAGATGATTAGAGGTTTGGATAGGGTGGACAGTGATAGCCTTTTTCCTAGGATGGAGAAAGCTAGCACGAGGGGACACAACTTTAAATTAAGGGGTATGAGTTATAGGACGGATATCAGAGGTAGGTTCTTTACTCAAAGAGTGATTAGGGAGTGGAATGCCCTGCCTGCAGCTGTTGTAGATGCGCCAAGTTTGGTGGCGTTTAAGAGGTTAGTTGATAAGTATATGGATGAGAAGGGAATGGTTTAGTTAGGAGGGGCATTGCTTTTTATTTTGGTCAGCACAACATCGAAGGCCGAAGGGCCTGTTCTGTGCTGTATTGTTCTATGTTCTATGTTCTAAACCTTAAAATGCAGCACCCTAAAAATGTACAGATCACCAGCATTTGTCTCCATATTTAGTGAAATCAGAGTATTTGATGAGTTCAATTTAGAAGCACTTTCTCACACAAAAAGAAATCTGAAACTCTCTTGTCCAAAAGGTTATTGATGTTGGCTTTTTAGACTTAAGACTGACAGACTTTTGTCAGGCAGGATTATCAAGAGATATGGAATAAGAATCATAGAATCCTAAAGTGCAGAAGGAGCCCATTTGGCCCATCAAGTCTGCATCACCCACAATCTCACCTAAGCTCTATCCCCATAACCGCGTGCATTTACCCTAGCCAGTCCCCTGACACTAGGCGGCAGCTTAGCATGGTTAATCCACCTAACCTACACTTCTCTGCAGGGTAAATGAATTTGAGGTATAAATCAATCATGATCTAATTGGATGGAGGAACAGGCCCGAGGGAGGCTGAAATGGCTAGCTTCTGCTTCTAATGTGCCTACAGACTAAATCTAAACTGTTTTTTTCTGCAGGCCGGTCCTCCCCTGCATTTCTCCAATCATGGCCTGAGAGGATAAGCTGGGGTCTTGCCTCCACACAGCTCATACCCATTCAGATATGATCATGCTGCACAATATTTTTCACCCTAACCTGGAGCAGTTAAGATGAGAATATCTCTCAAAAGGTGGCAGGCTGTGAATTTAATGGGTAGGTGTCCTCAGCTAAAAAGACATCTCTGTGGACACAGGTCTCCAGATTCCCTCAAGAGATGGTTGGGAGGGAGGAAGAGGAGGAGAGAGGCCGTGGGCGGGGTGGGGGGGTTGCGGGGGAATGATGTTATTTTCTGACCCTCCTTTCCTGCTCTTCGAACTGTTGGGTGTTCCAGGTGAGGCGTGACCAAAGATACAAAAACTGAAAGTATCAAAGACATATCTCTGGGTTTTTTTTTTATTTTTACAGTTTCTACCAATGACCTATCTGTAAGCTTCGCAGCCTGGGTTAAGTTGGAAACCCTACCAAGGATTATTCCTGCTTTGGCCATGCATTCCTTCTTCCTAAAGGCATAACACATTACAATGTAGGTACACTGCACCTGTTGTGTGTGCTTTTTAAAATTTATTGATGGGATGTAGATAGAACAAATTTCAAAGAAATTTACAGCACAGGATCAGGCCCTTCGGCTTTCCAAGCATGCATTGATTTTGCTGCCTGTCCGAGCTAAAACCCCCTTCCAGGGATCATATTTCTCTATTCCTAACTATTCATGTATTTGTCCAGATGCCCCTTAAAAGTCACTTTCGTATCTGCTTCCATTACTTTCCCTGGCAGTGAGTTCCAGGGGAACCTCTGTGTAAAAAACTTGCCTCGTACATCTCCTTTAAACCTTGCGCCTCGCACCTTAATCCTATGTCCCCTGGTAACTGACTCTTACACACTGGGAAAAAGTTTCTGACTATCCATTCTGTCTATGCCTCTCATAATCTTGTATTCTTTTATCAGGTTGCTCCTCAGCTTCTGTCGTTCCAGTGAGATCAAGTGAAGATGTACCTTGCTGGGCAGGTATTTTATTGCCCCTCCTTGAACTGACTGCATCCACTATACTGTACTCTGAAGAACTGTGGCTATGTTAGAATATGTTAGAATAATTCAGAAAGGTAGCTAAACACGGAGCTGGACAGACAGTGAAACTGGTCCTGTGGCTGTATTCAAAATTAGACCTGAACCAGGACCAGGAGCTGGTTGGCTGAAGTGGAATCAAGGGTTTGGGGCAGCCGGAAGCAAAGTGGTTTTTAAGCCACAGTTAGATCAGCAATGATCTGATTGAGTGGGCACAGCAAGCTCGGGGGGCCATATTTGTGCTCCTATTTCTTATGTTCTCATGGGGCTGGGACTAGCAACAGTATCAGACACGAGGGAGTGGTGAATGGCAACGTGATTTGACCGCCTGGAGGTTCCTCCTCCTCCAAGTCACTCACCATCTTGAGTTGGAAATATATTGTCATCCCTTCACCATCGCTGGGTCAAAATCCTGATAGTACCTCCCTAATAGCACTGTGGGTGCACTTACATCTTAGTGACTGCAGCGGTTCAAGGAGGCAGCTCACCACCACCTTGTCAAGGACAATTAATGTTACCCTAGCCAGTGATGCTCACATCATGTAAAATTAATAAAAAGGAAACAGAATGGAAAAGATCTTGTGCAGTTTATCTGGGTTAAAAATATTGAATCTTTCCCCCAAACATGAACTAGTGTCCTGAAGATGCAATGCGCGGAAGATATTAATGAGGCTGAGGCAGTCACTGAAATCAATGTTATTGTCCACACAGCATTATAAGAAACTAATGGGATATTTTCCTGTCAATGAGCAACATTGCACAACACTGTTAAAATAAAATTTATAGTTTCTGCTTTGTTTAATGGTCACAGTGGGATTAGTTATGGGATATACACAAACTAACACTGCATTAGATTGTTGCTGCTCTTAATATTAATGGCCCATGCTGCACACACATCGGACATTGTAATCAGATGACAGAATGAGTGTTATTATTTCACTTGGACCTTTCTGTGATTGTTTGATGAATTGATTGGTGTACCCCGAAAGGGGATAAAATATCATGCATGATTGGGAGGGAGGGTTAAGTGAGGGGAAGGTCAAAGGTGTCTGGAAACAGGAGAAGCACCAGCGTCCATGATTCCTCTCACTGACCCTGGTGGGTAGCATCTTGTTCCTTGGCAAAAGCAGATCATAGAATCATAGATACCCTACAGTGCAGAAGGAGGCCATTCAGCCCATCAAGTCTGCACTGACAACAATCCCACCCAGGCTCTATCCCTTATGCCATGCATTTACCCGGCTAGCCCCTCTGATACTAATGGATCCACCTAATTTGCACGTCTTTAGAGTGTGGGAGAAAACTGAAGTGCCCAGAGAAAAACCATACAGACATGGGGAGAATGTGCAACTCCACACAGACAGTGAGCTGCAGCTGGAATTGAACTCGAGGTCCTTGGCACTGTGAGGCAACAGTGCTAACCACTGTGCCATCACACTGCCCCTATAAAGCAAATAAAGTGCTCATTTAATAAATGAACTAATTCAACACAGACCTGGATTAAACTTGGGCCCTCCAGCTCGGCAATACGTTTGATGTTTGTTCTGGAAGCAATTTAAAAACCAACTGTACAGAAGGAGGCTATTCACCCTCACATCCCTGTGCAGGCTCCTTAAACAACAATCATGCTTAGCCATGCATTCTTAGTATTTGCTTATAATCCTGTAAATTCCTCATCCTCAACTGTCTGTACAATGCCTTTTCCAAATTATTGATGAAATTTGCTTCCGCCACATTTTAAGATGGACTTTTCCACATCCCAGCAAGGACTGTAAATATTTTAGAACTATTAAGCAAATTAGAAACAATCTCTTTGTTTAAGTAGATATAAACTGATATTAATACAAGTGGAATATAATGAAGGATTGGTATTCAACAGTCTGAGCTGTGACATCATCATGAGACAGGTCAATCTCTTCAGTTCGAGTTATTTGAATGCTGGTATACGTCTGATCTAAGTAAAATTGAAGATATTAAGGCAATGGCAACTCTGCAATTTGGGCCCAGCTTACAAGATGCCCTGGTTTCTATAATGTGTTGTCTCCATACGTTCTTAATTTCATTCAAAAATCTTCATCGCTAAGGAAATTGTTGACAAGGTTGATCTTTTCCTATGGCACCAATATCTCTTTGAAGCACTGAAATAGTCATTATCAGAAGCACTGACATTCTAATTTTATGATTCTAGGAAGACAATTACCCTACAGATAAATGCCACAGTAAAGGTTTGGCAGAGCACACACTACGAAAAGTCAAACCGATTGCATTTGCTTCAAAACCTTGGTCTGTCACGCAATCAAACTCGTCCAACATTGAGCAGAATACATTAGCCTGAGTGTTTGGAATCACATGTTTTGATATCTATCTATTTGATAAAAGATTTATGGTAGAGACTAATCACAGCCACTGGAGAAGATTTGGTAAAACCATTCACCAGTGCACTACCAAGATCGTCACATCTCTTGATAAAATTCAAGGTTGTGAACATGAGACTAGGCACAATTCAGGTAACTTGATCACAATGGATGTACCTAGCAGTTTGCCGAACCCAGTGAAAACTTTGAACTTGAAGATGTTTTCCGAATTGATCTGGTACTATTTCACCGAATCATAGAATGTCAACAGTGCAGAAGGAGACCATTTGGCTCATCAAGCCTGCACCAACAACAATGCTGCCTATGCCCTATCCTTGTAACCCCACGTATTTTCCTTGCTATTACCCATAGCACCAAATATTTAGCCTGCTGGACCCCCTAACAATAAGCGTCAATTTAGCATGGCCAGTCCACTTAACTTGTGCATCTTTGGACTGGGAGAAAACTGGAGCACCCCCCAGAGGAAACCCACAAGGTCAGAGAGAGAACATCCGAAATCCACACAGAAACTAGAATTGAACTTGGGTCCCTGATGCTGTGAGGCAGCAGTGCTGACCACTGTGTCACAGTGCCGCTCACGCAATGCAGATGCCAGCAGCCGCAAGAAAAAACTATGAAATACTCTACATTGTAAAAACTGTGGAAAATCATCATCAAAGGATGGCCTCATTCAATCCAGCATATCCACAAACATGTGAAATCATTTTGGCCTTGTAGGGATAAACTAGGCATTTTCTGACATGATATTTTTCAACTTCATCACTCACATTCTAAGAGAGACGGTCTATGTCAGGATATAACTAATGGCGTTGAATTCATTGCCAAGTAGTGTAAGGCATGACAAGAGCATATGCCAAGTCAGCACAAAACACCATTGATTCCATATGAAATTCCTATCCAGGAATAACCAGGAATCATAATCTCATAGATTTCATTGAGCAATCAAAGAAAACTCCAGGTTAGGTCACCATTGTAGATCTGGAAGAATCAACAGATTACATTTACGATTTATTCATTGATTCATCTGCTCTTTACAATTATTTAATTGTGACTAAGCAGGAACAGTAAGAGTGGAAAAGTACATTTAGAAGAAAGGAGGGATGTTGTAATGTGTCTTTAAAGTATATCAACATGACATCACCAGAAAAGAAATGTGTCATGTAACGTGGTCTTTGTTTCAATTTTGCTTTGAGCAGAACATGAACTATCTCTGATGTTTTTCAAGTTCTGCTTTTGTAAACTGTTTCTATGTGCCGAGTCTTAATAAATGAACTCACAATGTGTTTATGCAATCTCTTAGAGATTATACATTATAATCATTACACATGATAACCTGCTGTTATGATACTCCCACCGATAGCATTGCTTCCAAACCAGACACAGAACCAGCTTCAGCTCCTGTCCCATATTTAGTCAAAGGGTTTATTCTACATCCAACTCCAAGCCTAGGTCTCACTCCCCAGTGACACAATATGCTGGAAATCACAACTCCAAGATAAGATGCTGTTTTCATGCAATCTCACTGAGAGGACTATAGAATCCCAACAGTGAAGAAGGAGACCATTCAGTCCATTGAGTCTTTCTTGACCTTCTGAGTTTGTCCTAATCATGTAGCTCTGTGCACTTAGATGGCTAATCTACATAACCTACACATCTTTGGACACTAAGAAACAATTTAGCATGGCCAATCTACCTAACCTGCACATATTTGGACAAGTAAAACAGAAAACCCTGGGGAAACTCACACTTACATGGGAAGAATGTATAAACTCGACATAGACAGTGATCCAAGGCCAGAATCAAACTGGGGTCCCTGGATTGTGAGGCAGCAATGCAGCAGATGAAGCTCTTGTAAAACTAAAAATCCAAATGGATATCTTTTTAAAAATTATTTTACAGAATGTGAGCTTTCTTGGCTGGGCCAGCATTTATTGTCCAGACTTAAATGCTCTCAAAAAGATGGCAGTAAGCGCTTTCTTGAACTGCTGCAGTCCTTGCATCCTGGAACATCCATGGGGCTGTTAGGGAGGGAATTTCCAGGATTTTCACCCAGGAACAGCGAAGGATCAATGATGTGATTCAAAGAGAGGATGGTTGGTTGCAGGGAAATTGCAAGTGGTAGTGTTTCCTTGCGTCTACCATCTTTATGATGATAGTGACTGTGGGTCTGGAAGGTGCTGCTGAAGGAGTCTTGTTGAATTGCTGCCGTGCATCTTGTAGATGGTATACACTGCTCTCACAATGTGTCAATGGTGGAGGCAGTGTCTGTTGAGTTAGTAGATGGAGTGAAAATCAAGTGGCTTCGACAGTGTCGAGCTTCATGAATGTTGGAGCTGCAGTTATTCACAGAAGTGGAGAGTATTCCACTTCACTCCTGACATGTCCTTTAGATGGTGGAAAGGCTTTGAAGAGGCAGGAGGTGACTTATTCATTGCAGAGTTCCCAGCCCCTCATCTTCCCTTATGTATTTGTATGTAGCTGGTTCATTTCAGTTTCCAGTCAGTGATAACCCAGGATGTTGATAATGGGTTTTCAGCAATGGCCTTTGAATGTCAAATGGTGATGGTTAGATTCGCTCTTGTTGGAGATGATTATTGCTGGGCATTTATGTGGCATGAATGATAATTGCCACTTACCAGCTCAAGCCTGAATGAAGCTCCTCATGTCATTTGGGTTACTCACTACAAAAAGAGACACAAATCTCCTGCTTCCAGCATACAGAAATCCTTTCCCTTTTGCTTGCCCTGTTAAAGACACACATCCTCAAATGATTTAACGTCAGTGTCAACATCATTTGTATTAAATTGAAAACTAATATGATCATAAAACCTCCCATCTTATAAGAGACTCAGAGATTAGGTTTACCAAATATTCACATCACCTTGTAGCAAATTTGGAATAAAATAATTAACTATAATATCATTAACCAATACAATCCCCCGCCAAATAGAAAAGTTCATGAAGCTATTTTGATTTTTACTTCTAGTTTGTCTGTTTTCTTTCCTGAAGATTGTGCCCCCGGCTGATTGTTATTTCCAACATCTTCTTCTACTTGTTGACACAACTCTACCTTCCTGTTCTCCTTTATCATGCAAGTCTTAGCATTTTTCAACCATTAATTTATCATTCTAGCTATTTCCAATTTTAGTCCATCTTTCTGATTGCATTTACACCATTACTTACCAAAAAGATCACATTCTACTGCACAGCTAAATGGAACTTCAGCTGCACGCAACCATAAACATTTCAGGTTAACACCTTTTAATTTCAGGCTAGAGATCAGCTAGCTATATGGGCAGCACAGTGGCATGGTGATTAGCAGCACTACCTCACAGCGCCAGGGACCTGGGTTCAATTCCTGGCTTAGGTCACTGTCTGTGCGGAATCTTTATGTTCTCCCTGTGCCATGCATGGGTATCCTCCAGGTGCTCCGATTTCTTCCCAAAAGACGAGTTGGTTAGATGCATTGGCCATGCTAAATTCTCCCTCAGCGTACTCGAACCGGTGCTGGGGTTTGGTGACTAGAGAGTTGTCACAGTAACATCATTACAGTGTTAACGTAAGCCTACTTAATAAAAATAAACTTAAACTAAACCAGACTCCAAGTTGTTGGTCTGTTATGTTAAGGACGAATAACTTTTTTTTAAGAAGACAAAGTTTGAGATTCAAAATACCACTCAGTGAATAAAGTTACAAATATCAATGGGTTTTGAAAAAAATAAACATACATTTTACTCTGCAAGGTCAGACAGAGAAAGCAATTTATGGTATCTGTTTTGTACTCTAACATTCAGAGTCATTATGAGGTACATTTGAATTAACAGGCAAACTGTGGTCAAACACGGCATACTAAACAATAGATGGCAAATGCGACCAGGACAGAGTCCACAGATTTCTCAGCACCCACACAGATGTCAGTAAACACTGTGAATTTTCCTGTCCAGTCCACCATTGGAATTGTAACAGGCAGGGATAGAGATCTGTTGACTCTGGCAGGAATTTCCAGCCTTGGGGTGAGTGGAGTTGGAAAATCCCAACCAGAATATTAACCAAGGAAACTCCTTCTCTCTCACAAGGGATTCCAGTCTTCACCTTTGAAGATCTAACCAGGGAATTCCCAAAAGTCATTCCAACTCAGATGGAATCAATGACAGCTCATCTCCCACAGTTTCAGTCATTCCTCTGAGTCTCTGTTGATCTGAATTCACCCATACTCTTGTAAGCACTAACTCAGAAGCATAGCTTTATCTTTCTAGCTGTTTTGAACAGAACATTACTACTGCATAGCTTTATCCAAGGGCCCTCAGCACACAATCAACAACCTTCTGTTTTCATCTTTGATATTCAGGGCTTCTCCTCAGCCCTTTACATCTAAAGGCTGCTGCCTCAATCCCTTTTTCTGGAGCGAGTTTCAAGCCTCCTCTTCTTTTGATTGAACTGGAACCTTTTTCCTGTGCCTGTCTCCTCTCTGGGGATTTTCCTCTGAGACTTCATCCTGTCAATTCATCCTTTGGGATCTTCCCTCATCCCCTCTCTCCTGCCTGAGACTCTTGCTAGCAATGGCGCTTCATTCCTCATCACGATCCTGTTTTTCTTGCCATTTTTCTTCAAGTACAGGCATGCTGAGCCGAAAAAAATACTTTCCAATGTTGATCTGTGCATGTACAGCCTGCTCCCAGGCTACACATGTGCAAAGGCTCCAAGGTCTGTTGGGAGTTGAAATTCCTGACCTTTGCTCTCAACACTGACGTAAGTTTGGTTTTTGTAACAACCCATACTTGCTGGTACATTTGGACTTCAAGTGTTGATTTAATTCCTATTAAAGTATTGCGAATCAAAAACAGATTCTGGCATCCACAGTATTTTACTGTGAATAACAGCTTTGGCCACTTCTTTCATACTCTGCGTTCAGGTAACTAATAGCTTTGAAACACCCATGTTAAGTTTCTGGAATAACGGCAATTTCTTTTCACAAGTTGTGCATTCCTGTAACCCCAATCCATTACAATTATACAAAAGCTGTTAAACTTATTTACCACCATCTGATTTAACTTTGTGATGAACAGCAAGTTCATTGCAAAGCCCATGGACCAGTGGCAGCTTCCATTCACACTGAGCACGGCTCCCCAATGCCAGCATCCAAGACTTGAGTGAGGTTTCCAACTCTGGGATTGAGCTACTTATCAAACCTACACCGTAAGTTATTGGACTGAACTTCCACATTGAGGAGCAACAAATGGCTCAACTTGGATGCACCTCAGGGTCCTGAGGAAATACCGACATGGCCAATAGGGTAACATTTCTGTGGGAAGTTTAAGCTTCCGATTGTTAGTTTTAATCTGCCCATATTACTGTACTGTTCCCTGTGACAATGGAATCTGATGGCCACAGCCATTATCCCACACTGGAGGAGTGTCATGCTTGACAAATCTATTGGAATTCTTTAAAGATGCAACCAGTAGAGACAGAGCCAGTGGATGTTATTTATTTGGACTTTCAGAAGATAAAATCCCACGTAAGGGATCAGCATGTAAAATTAGAGCATTTGAAGCTGTTGGAGGGAATTCTTAGAGATAGGATATATAGGCACTTAGGGCGTTGTGATCTGATTAGGGATGCACAGCATGGCTTTGTTAAAGGGAGGTCGTGCCTTATGAATCTGATAGAATTTTTTGAGGAGGTGACGGAAACAGTCGATGAAGGATGAGCCATTGATATCGTCTATATGGATTTCAGTAAGGCATTTGACAAAGTCCCTCATGGGAAATTAGTTGAAAAGGTCAAGACTAATGGAATACAAGGACAGGTAGATAGATGGATAATTAACTGACTTGGTAATAGGAGACAGAGAGTAATAGTGGATGTTTTTCTAGCTGGAGGTTGGTCACTAGTGGTCTGCCACAGGGCTCAGTACTGAGACCTCTTCTATTTGTAATATATATAAATGACTTGAAACAGGGAGTAAGTGGAGTGATCAGCAAGTTTGCAGACGATACAAAGATGGCTGGACTTGTGGATAGTGAGGAGCATTGTCAGGCAATGTAGCAGGACGTAGTTAGGCTGATTTCAGTAAGGCGTTCGACAAAGTCCCTCATGGGAGGTTAGTTGAAAAGGTCAAGGCTAATGGAATACAAGGTCAGGTAGCTAGATGGATAAATAACTGGCTTAGTAATAGGAGACAGAGAGTAATAGTGGAAGGGTATTTCTCTAGCTGGAGGTTGGTCACTAGTGGTGGGCCGCAGGGCTCACTACTGGAACCTCTTCTATTTGTAATATATATAAATGACTTGGAAGAGGGAGTAAGTGGAGTGATCAGCAAGTTTGCAGATGATACAAAGATACTTGCGGATAGTGAGGAGCATTGTCAGGCAATACAGCAGCTCATAGATAGGCTGGTAGCTTGGGCAGATGTATGGCAGATGGAATTCAATCCTGATAAATGCGAGGTGATGCATTTCTGGAGAAAGAATGTAGGGGAGAGAATATGATAAAGGATAGACCTATTAAGAGTATAGAAATGCAGAGGGCCCTGGGGATGCAGATGCACAAGTCTTTGAAGGTGGCAGAACAGGTGGAGAAGGTTGTGAAGAAAGCATATAGTATGCTAGCCTTTATAGGAAGGGGTATAGAGTACAAGAGCTGGCCTTTAATGTTGCTGTTGTATAGAATGTTGGTTAGACCTCATTTGGAATACTGCATCCAGTTCTGGTTGCCTTACTACCGGAAGGACATGGAGATGGAGAGAGTGCAGAGGAGGTTTACCAAGATGCTGCCTAGTATGGAAGGTCTGGGTTACGAGGAGATGTTAGGCAAATTGGGGCTGTTTTCTTTAGAAAGTCGTAGACTTAGAGGAGATCTAATAGAGGTATACAAGATTATGAAGGGTATAGATAGAGTAAACAGTGGTAAGCTTTTTCCTAGATTGGAATCAAATATCATGAGGGGTCACGGGCTTAGGGTGAGAGGGGTAAGGTATAATTTGGATGCTAGAGGGAGTTTTCTCATACAGAGGGTTGTGGGGGTATGGAATGCACTGCCAAGTAAGGTGGTGGAGGCAGGTACTCTGGAGTTATTTAAGAGATACTCAGATGGGCACATGAACAAAATGGGGATGGAGGAGTATAGAAAACTGATTTAAAATGGGGATCATAAGCATTGGGAGTACCCTGGAAATTGCTTAAAATTGTGCATGATATTGATGTATTATTTCAGGTTTTATTTCATGTACTTCATTATGCCTTGTTGTCTAACAAAGGGCATACATGCGATGGGTCATGAGAGGGCTGCTCTTGGATTTTTCGAGAGTAGCCTAGTGCTTCACATTGTTAATGTACGTTTGAACTGGATCAGTTGATGGGCAACATGACAGCTCAGTGACTGTCACTGTGCTGTGCAGATACATGGATTTGTGGGAGTTTGTGCTGTGTCTGTGTCTGTCCCACCTGTGTCTGTGGGAGTTTGCACATTCTCCCTACGCTTGCGTGGGTTTTCTCCAGGTGCTCCGATTTCCTCCCGCACCCCAAAGATGTGCTGTTAGGCTGATTAGCAAAACAAATTCTCCCTAAATTGTCTTGCTAATTTGGTTCCAATGTAGATTTCTATACCAATGTAGATTTCTATAAACATAGACAGGGATCATGGGTGGAAGTGGAAACGTTGAAGGTGGCGGCGCGGGCTCGATAGGCCGAAGGACCTGTTTCCAGGGCTGTTTTATTCTCTGTTCTTTGAGATTAGGGGGAGTGTATTGAGATAGATGGAAAACTGGTTGGCAGACAGGAAACAAAGAGTCAGAATGAATGGGTATTTTTCCAAATGGCACGTAATGACTAGTGGGTTACTGCAGGGATCAGTGCTAACACACCAGCTATTCACTATATATATTAATGATTTAGATGAGGGAGCTAAGTGCAATAACTCCAAATCTGCAGATGACACAAAGCTGGGTGGAATAGTGAGCTGTGAGGAGAATGCAGAGATCCTACAGTGTGATTTGGACAAGTTGAGTGAGTGGACAGTATAATGTGGATAAATGTGAGGTAATCCATTTTGGTAGCTAAAATAGGAAGGCAGATTATTATCTGAACATCTGTAGATTGAGAGAGGGGAGTGTGCAAAGAGACCTGGGTGTCCTTGTACACCAGTCACTGAAGGTAAACTTTCAGGTGCAGCGGGTGGTTAAAGAAGACAAATAGTATGTTGGATTCCATAATGAGAGAATTCAAATGCAGGAGGAGGGATACCTTGTTGCAGTTATACAGGACCTTGATGACATCACATCTGAAAGGCTATGTGCAGTTTTGATGTCTTTATCTGAGGAAGGATGTTCTTGCTATTGAGAGAGTGCAGCGAAGGTTTACCAGGCTGATTCCTGAGATGCAGGCCTGATGTGTGAGGAGAGATTGAATCAGTTAGGATTATATTTGCTGAAATTTTGAAGAATGGGGGGTGTGATCTCATAGAAACCTATAAAATTCTAAATGGGACATTTTAGTAGATGCAGGAAGGATGCTCCTGATCCTGGGGGGGAATCCAGAACCAGGGGTCACAGTCTAATGATAAGAGGTAAACCTTTTAGAATGGGAATGAAGAGAAATATCTTCACCCAGAGAATGGTGAACTTATGGAATAGAAAGAAAGCAGTTGAGGCCAAATTGTTGTATGTTTTCAAGATGGAGTTAGATGTAGCTCTTGAGACAAAGAGAGGTCAAAGGAAATGAGGGGGGGGGGTAGGTGGGCTCAGGCTATTGAATTGGATGATCAGCAATAATTATCATGAATGGGAGAACAGGCTCAAAGGGCCAAATAGCCTGTTCCTTCATTTCTATGTTTAAACTGCCCTGATGTCCTAGTTCTCTACTTGTCTGTAAATAGAAAGGTATTTTTATATTTTGAATTTCCCCTTGATAACTGATGGCATAATTCCCTAAACTTTTAAATTTGGAAATGTTTTAATCCTTTGTTAATAACTTAGGTGGCAAAATCGAGATAGGATGAAAATAAAAGGGCTGGTTTATTTTTGCACACACGCACATTGATGGGAGAAGGTTTCAGAATGTTCATCCCTTTTAACACTCACACAATAAATGGGGGATAAGGGAAAAGAATAGGGTTTGGGCACTATGCAATAAAAATACAAATATCCAGCAGCCGGAGCCATGAGTCATCTGGAATGTTCCATCCGAGGGGAGTTTAGTTGATTGTTGGATTTGTCTTTCAGGAGTGAGGCTGGAGTGACAGAAGGCATGTAGAGTGAGGCACTCTGTCTGCACGAGTTTGGAGGTTTCAGCAGTCAGCAGGCTTGGTGATGGTCTGAGTGTTTTCTGCCACTGGTGTGAAGGTCAACAGCGCAAACTCTTGTCTGGAGCTCTGTTCACTTTGTTAATCAAAAGGGAACTGTCCAGGATAAGTTCTGTAAGAAGTCTCACAAACCAGGTTAAAGTTGTGAGACTTCTTATTGTGTTTACCCCATTCCATCGCCGGCATCCCCACATCAGGATAAGTTCCAACAGGCATCATCACAGTGCTGCTTGGAGAGTGGGAGGTCATGTTGGACCCAGGATATATATTCCCACAGCTGGGTTCTAGGGCCGGATTTTCCCATCCCGTCACAGTGAACAGAGACACTAAATGCTCTGACTTCGCTGCAGCAGGAGTGTGGCATGATTGGCTGGTAAGATCACGCCCTCGATATTTAACCGAAATCGGGACTGTTTTTGTTTTTGGAGACTCTACTGTCAGGTTAACTAACTGCTCCCCCCTCTGTTTGCTGACCCCGGGTGTTCGGTCTAATAATGTTTTGACCATTAGCACCATGTGTGAACGTTTGGCTTTTGTGGGGAGGTCAGTGGTCCAGATTCCTCGTTACCCATGATGATGTTTTCCTTGAAATTGCCGCAAAGCATCAGATGGCTGGCTGAACTATATGTCAGTTCTGCATTTTTCCATTTTTAACAGCACAATAAAAAAAAAAGTCTTCATAAAGTATGGTTTATGTTTTCCATCACATCCCATGGGTGGCACAGTGGCACTTTAGTTAGCATTTAGGTGCCGGAGTGTGGTGACTAGGGATTTTCACAGTAACTTCATTTCAGTGTTAATGTAAGTCAACTTGTGACACTAATAAATTAATAAATAAATAACCTCAACTGTGGAGCCTTGGACATTTGTGCTGTTTGCCCTTTATTTACATGGGTTTTTACAAAAATGTACTCAGAGCTTACCCAGCAGGTGTAAAGCCTGCTCAGGGACTCAGCTCAATGTAAATTAACTGATACAACCCTGATTCAGCTCACCCAACAATCCTCATCCTCACCCCCCTCCCTTCCACCCCCTTCCTGATAGTGTTCACATCGTCCCCTCCATCCCCCCTCCCCCTCTCTGTCCATAGTCATAGTGTCATAGAGGTTTATAGCATGGAAACAGGCCCTTCGGCCCAACTTGTCCATGTTGACTTTTGCCAGACAAGCTGGAACAAAATCACCCTCTGTGTGAAAACATTGCCCCTCTGGACACTTCTCTCCGCTCTCACCTTATACCTATGTCCTGTAGTTTTACATTCCCCTACTTTTGGGAAAAGATATTGACTACCTAGCTGATCTATGCCTCTCATTATTTTATAGACCCCTATAAGATCACCCCTCAGCCTTGTACACGCCAGAGAAAAACATCCCTGCCTATCCAGCCTCTCCTTATAACTCAAAACATCAAGTCCTGGTAGCATCCTAGTAAATCTTTTCTGCACTCTTTCTAGTTTAATAATATCCTTTCTATAATAGGGTGACCAGGATTGTACACAGTATTCCAAGTGTGGCCTTACCAATGTCTTGTACAACTTCATCAAGACATCCCAACTTCTGTATTCAATGTTTTAAACAATGAAACCAAGTATGCCGAATGCCTTCTTCACCACTCTGTCTACCTGTGACTCCACTTTCAAGGAGCTATGAACATGTACTGGGTCTCTTTATTCTGTAGCTCTCTCCAATGCCCTACCATTAATTGAGTAAGTCCTGCCCTGGTTCAATCTACAAATGCATCACTTCACATTTATTTAAATTAAACTCCATCTGCCATTTGTCAGCCCACTGGCCCAATTAATCAAGATCCCATTGCAATTGGAGATAACTTTCTTCACTATCTACTATACCACCAATCTTAGTGTCATCTGCAAACTAATTAACCATGCCTCCAATATTCTCATCCAAATCATTAATATAAATGACAAATAACAGTGGGCCTAGCACTAATCCCTGAGGCACACTGCCAGTCACAGGCCTCCAGTTTGAAAAACAACCCTCGACAACTACGCTTTGGCTTCTGTCAAGAGGCCAATTTTGTATCCATTTAGATACCTCACCCTGGATCCTGTGAGATTTAACTTTATGCAACAACCTACCATGCGGTACCTTGTCAAAGGCCTTGCTAAAAGTCCATGTAGACAACATCAACTGCACTGATCTCATCTGCCTTCTTGGTTATCCCTTCAAGTAATTCAATTAAATTTGTGACACATGCTTTTCCACTCACAAAGCCATGCTGGCTGTCCCTAATCAGTCCTTGTGTCTCTAAATGCCCGTAGATCCAGTCTTTCAAAATACCTTCCAACAACTTATCCACCACAAATATGAGGCTCAATGGCCTTTAGTTCCCAGGTTTTTCTCTGCAGCCCTTTCTCAACAAAGGCACAACATTTGCCATCCAGGTACCTGGAACTTCAGGTACCAAACTTCAGGTACCTCACCCATGACTATCAATGATTCAAATATCTCTGCTAGGGGACCCGCAATTTCCTCTTTAGCCTCCCACAATGTCCTGGGATACACTTCATCAGGTCTTGGGGATTTATCTACCTTGATGCGCTTTAAAACTTCCAACACGTCTTTCTCTTGTAATATGTTACACTCCTTTACATCACTATTTATCTCACCAAATTTCCTAACTTGGTAAATACTGATGAGAAATATTCATTTTGGATCTTACCCATCTCTTGTGGACTTGCACATAGATGATAGACATCCCCCAGCTAAGCTCATCATCCTTTCTGGCAATGCTTACTCCTTTCTGGCAATGCATACTCTCCCTCCTGGCAACGTTAAACACTGATCTCACTCCCAGCCTGACAACACTTGTTACTTTCTCCCACCCGATAATGTGCACCCCTTTCCCCACCCTGGAGATACCCACTTCCCTCTTAACAATGCGAAGCCTCTCTGCTGCCTCACATACTGGAATTCTAGGCTCCTGTCCGGGCAGCGTCGAGAGAGTTGGGTGGTTGTGCAGGGGTGAACGTCGTTCTGGGTGAAGGAGGGTTGCCTGAGCTGAGAGTGGGGGGGGAGACAGGGTTATTTGGAATCACAAGCTTTCAGAGTGCTGCCCCATCATTAGATGAGAGACGGTTTCACAAACACAACATATTTGGGCAGAGATGCAATTGCAAGATAATGGTTGGAATGCAAGCCTTTAGAGGTTGTCCTTTCAAAATCTTATGTGCCTTCTTGAATCTTGTAGAAACTTTCCTGTGTTGATATGGGTGATCTTTTTGGAGACTTTCCACTTTGAGTTGGTTTGCAGTGTCAGGGAGACAGAGTTAACAAGATTTATGTGAACCATGTCAAATGGTCTCTGACAACTGTGTAGATTGCTGAGAAAGCTACAGGATCCATTTGGTCTCATCCACCATTTAATGTGCAGTGTGGTGTACTTGATTGCAGTTTTTTTATTCATTTATATTTAGCTCATTAATTTTGAAGTTAGAATATAGGTATACATTGTAAATTGCTTTACTCTTCTGACTTTGTATAATAATGTTTGTTTGCTAAAAACTGTGGATTCCTGTTACTTTAATCCCCTAGTGAGTAACTTGGATTTCAAATTTTGTCCACTTCAATCAAAAAGTTACTGGCCCATAACCAGATTGTAGCACATTGAGATAACCTTTCATTATTTTTTTCATTTCTACCCCTATCCTGAACAACATGACTTTTATTACATTAATTGGTTTTGGATCACAAAGAAAATCTACAAACTGCTAGTCTTAAAAAAGTTTTATGTTGTTTTTTATGTGTTTAAGACTAGTCATTAGTGTGAAGAATTTAAATTTCCCGTAAATGCTGTAATGAGGAATGAAATACTGTCAGAGTTGCCAACTTTTCAAAGCTCAAGAACCAGAAAACAGATTTGTATAATGTTATGGGGCAGCACGGTGGCATTGCTGCCTCACAGCGGCAGGGAACTAGGTTCAATTCCAGCCTTGGGTCACCGCCTGTGCGGACTTTGCACATTCTCTCTGTTTCTGCGTGGTTTTCCTCTGGGTGCTCTGGTTTTCTCCCATAATCCAAAGGTACCCAGGTTAGGTGGAGTGACCATGCTAAATCGCCCCTTAGTGTCCAAAGATGTGTCGGTTGCATGGAGCAGCCATGTAAATGTGTGGGGCTACAGGGAAAAGGCAGAGGAAGGAACCTGGGAGGGGTACCCTGTCAGACTTGATGGCCTGAATGGCCTCTTTTGCACTGTAGGAATTCTATGATATGGAGTCACCCAGTTAAATATAGCATCTTGGTGCTTCACGTCTGAACATGCTAGGCCAGTATTTTTCCTGATTAACATTATTATAAAACCAAACTTAACCCATTTACAAATGTTAACACTCATGTTAAAACAAGAAGATAGAGATTTCTAATTCTCCAGCCATTGGGTTATATTAGTGTGCTCTTGCTGGTGCTGAGCTGGAAGGCGGGAAGGGCAATTACCGGGGTTGAATGATGGTGCCACTTTTCCACCTGCGCTGCGTTTTCATTCTGGGGAGGAAGGCTCTTGGTCTACCTTTCTATCTTATCACCAACTGAGACCCTTCAGTGACCGATTAATGAACATTTGAGGATATCGTCCTGCTGCTGCTGGTATTATTTGAGGTGCATATGGGCCTCATGCCATTCATTGATTGCAGCCAGCTTGGTGGGGGGTGGAAGGAGGAAATCCCTCAATCAAAGGCACCCAATGCCTGGTCAGGGGATCAAATATTGGAAAGGGGATGCCCATTGAGAGGCAAATCCTTGCAAGCCTTTCTCGACACTGCCAGCCTCTAAATCCCTCATCCCTCTCCGACATTACTTACCTATGAACTGGGTCACTCTGCAATCCTTCTGGCAGCAGCCATTATGTTTAATTTTAATTAGCTTAAACTTAAGTTTATTTATTAGTGTCACAAGTAGGCTTACATTTACACTGTAATAAAGTATCTGTGAAAATCCCTGAGTTGCCACATTCCTGTTCAGGTACACTGAGAGAGAATTTAGCATGGCCAATGCACCTGATTAGCATGTCTTTTGGACTGTGGAAGGAAACTGGAGTACACGGAGGAAACCCACACAGACACAGGGAGAACATGCAAACTCCACACAGACAGTGACCCAAGCCAGAAATTGAAACAGGTTCTTGGCACTATGAGGCAGCAGTGTTAACCACTGTGCCACTGTGCCACTGTGCCACTCTCCTCAGTGGAGTTGCTGAGCTCCTGATTGGCCAGCAACTCTTGATAAGAAAGATGCCTGCCTGTGGGTTTTGATTCAAGAGGAAGATTCGCCATTAGCCTTGCCACTGCCTTGTTGGTGTGGGATTCGGCCGACTTACCCAAAAAGAGTCAGCCTGGATCTCTCTATTGGATCTACAGGTCTCCAGTAGATGAGACCCGTCACACCTCAACAAGACTCTGCCATTCTCTATCAATCTTTGCTCTTTTCATTCAGTCTCTTTGCCTGACTGTCTTTTTTCATTTCTCTTTACTTCTCACTCCCATTTGCTTGCCTCCCTCTAATTTCTCCTATCTTATTTGCTCAGCAAATTCCTGTTTCTTCCTAATGCTTATTCTCACCATCTTTACAATTAACTCCCTTTCATTTATTCTTTCCTCCCCTCTCTGTCACTTCACCTTCTTACAATGTCCTTCTCTCCTTCCCTTCATCCTCATCAATTATCCCTCTTCTTCTCTTTGCGTCTTTCTCTTTAATTCCCCCCATTTCCTCATTTTTCTCCTTTCCATCTGACTCACATTCCTTTTTCCTCTTTCTTCATTTACTTCTCCCTTTTTTCTCAGAGTTAGCAACTGTTTTGGAAACTCAACTCAACAAGTGTAAGTAAATAGCAGGTCCTACTGGAGTGCCATTGTTCAGTTCAAGAGAAATAAGCGATGGCCAACAGTGCCCATCATAGTGGGTGGGCACCTCTGCTTCTAAGCCAGGCACTCCAGGTTCAAGTTCCACCGCAGGATTTGATGGCCAAGGAAGATGCATTCATAACACAGCCAAACAGGTTGAGTGTGTCCATCTTCCAATACACCAGTGGCTGAAAGTAAGAGCGGTCAAGATTCCTGGTCAGCTATGTTTGCTGTGGAGTGGCACCCCACAAGCTATCAGCCCCGAATGATAAACTAGCAATCTGTTCCAGAAATCTTTTTTGACACAAAACTGATTTAGTTTAATTTTACCCAGAACATTAATACCTATTACTGAACTGCAATTTATTAACATCAGCAGGATATGTGAATGTGGCTCAATCATGGGTATAATTAACAGCAAATTAACTCCTGCACTCACTAATGAACTTGCTGGTATTTAAACAGGTTGGATGACTGAGTCAATCCCTTCCCACTCTGAGAGCAGGAGAACGGCTTCTCCCCAGTGTGAACTCACTGGTGACCTGTCAGTTCCCTGGAACTTTTAAAACATTTCCCACATTCTGGGCATTTAAAAGGTCTCTTGTTAGTATGAACTTGCTGGTGTGACAGCAGGTTGCTGTGTGAATGAATGCCTTCCCACACTGTGAGCAGGTGAGTGGTCTCTCCTCGGTGTGAACTCTCTGGTGTACCAGCAGATTGGATGATTGAATGAATCCCTTGCCACACTTGAAGCAGGTGGATGGCCTCACTTCAGTGCACACTTGCTGGTGTCTCAACAGGTTGAATGACTGAGTGAATCAGTTGCCGCACACAGAACAGATGAATGGCCTCTCCCCATTGGTGTATTTCTAGTTCGGATGCTGCATGGAACCCTTCTTCGTGGTCTCTTCATTTGTAGTTTTCTGCAGTACGGCTGCACTTGTAGTTTGCAAGGCCAGATGGAAGCTTCTGCTCACAGCCAGAACACGTGTATCTTCCTCCCCCACTGTGAAGGGAGCTTTATCCTTTCAGGTTTAAAATCCCTGAAATATTTGTACTGCTTTCAATTTTTAAATCTGCTGCTGGAGTCTGCAGCTGGAAAGATATCAGATACACTCAAGTCAAGGACAAATCTCACAGTCTTCAAATCTTCCTAGAACTTGCTTAAAGAGTATCTCTGGAACTCAGGCATATTACTACAGAACATAGAACATAGAATATAAAACACTGCAGCGCAGTACAGACCCTTTGGCCCTCAATGTTGCGCCGACCTGTGAAACCAATCTAAAGCCCATTTAACCTATATTATTCCAATATCATTCATATATTTATCCAATGACCACTTAAATCCACTATTGTTGCAGGTAGGGCATACCATGCTCTTACTACTCTCTGAATCTACCTGTGACATTGTCCTATATCTATCATTCCTCAATTTAAAGCTATATCCCTTCAAGCTAGCCATCACCAGCCGAGGAAAAGGGTTCTCACTCCCCCCCCATCTAATCTTTTGATCATCTTATATGCCTCTATTAAGTCACCTTTTAATCTTATTCTCTCTAACGAAAACAACCTCAAGTCCCTCAGCCTTTTCTCATCAGACCTTCCCACCATACCAGGCAACGTTCTGGTAAATCTCCTCTGCAGACTTTCCAAATGCTTCTACATCCTTCCTATAACGTGGCAACCAGATCTGTATGCAATTCTCCAGAGTTGCACCAGAGTTTTGTACACCTGCAACATGACCTCATGGCTCCAAAACTCAATCCCTCTAACAATCCCTCTAACACACTGTACGCCTTCTTAACAACCTATCAACTTGGGTGCCAACTTTCAGGGATCTATGTACATGGACACTGAGATCTCTCTGCTCATCCACACTACCAAGTATCTTACCATTAGCCCAGTACTCTGTATTCCTGTCAATCCTTCCAAAGTGAATCACTTCACACTTTTCTGCATTAAACTCCATTTGCCACCTCTCATTCCAGTTCTGCAGCTTATCTATGTCCTAGTTATGAAACTAGACAAAAGTGCTCCACTAGGTGTAGGAAGAGAATTGAATTGGAAAAATATGGTAAAGAATTCAGAATAAAACTAAATGATTTTTAAAAATCCTTCCACAAAAAACCTTATCTATTGCACAGCAGGCCCATCCTGAATTCATTCAATTTATTGAGAAAGTTGGGAGAGGGGCATGTTGGGGAAGGAAATGTTCCTTTCTAATATTTTCACGCTGTAGCATTGGTTCTTGGGGTGAAAGTGGCATGATGGTTAGCACTGCTACCTCACAGTGCCAGGGACATGGGTACAGTTCCTGGTTTGGATCATTGGGTGGAGTTTGCACATTGTCCCTGTGTCTGCTTATGTTTCCTCTGGATGCTCCGGGTTTCCTCCTACAGTCCAAAGATGTGCGGGGTAGGTGGATTGGCCATGCTAAATTGCCCCTTAGTATCAGGGGATTAGCTAGGGTAAATATATGGGGTAATAGGGATAGGGCCTGAGTGGGATTGTGGTTGGTGCAGACTCGATGGCTGAATAGGCTCCTTCTGCACTGCAGGGATTCTATGATTCAATGATTCTTACTCTGCTACAGGAGAAGAAGCTGGCTGCTTGGCGAGTGTTGGTGATTAAGTATTTAAAGTCTTTTCTATGTCTAAAGTTTAATAAAATATATAAAAATGGAAAATAATTGATTGAATAAAATGGTTAAGTAGTGAATTAAAACACATTAAGGATGGCAGGACAGGTGACTATCACGGCTGCAGCATATGGATGACACTGTGATCCAGATTGAATACGACAGCAGCAAGTGTTTGCAGGTTGAGGAACTTAGCTCAGAGTTACTGAACTGGAAGCTAAGCTGCACACACTATGATAAATCAAGGAGAGGCGGGGGGGGGGGGGCGGGAAAGTTACCTGGACACTTTGTACTAGGAGGTGGTATTATGTATTTAAGTGGTTGCATGATTGCATTAAGATCCAGTCACATGATTTGATGGTCATGTCATTTGGGTGTTTCACAGGCCTTAGTTCCATTTTCTACTCTGTACAGGCAATAGCTCTGACATTTTGTTGTAGTTATTTTTAATCTACAAGTGTAAACCACATCTTTTTCTTTTTGTTTAAAATCCATAACCCCTAAAACAGTTAGGACGTTTCAAAAAGAAAATTGGTGACAAAGAAGGGAGTTCAAATGAAACTCAAGATAATGCCTAATAATTAACTAAGAAGTCTCAAAGCAAATGATAGCCTGAACAGTTACACGAGGGACATCATGGTGTAGTCTGATGAATAAATTAGCACGTAGCTATTTTTGGTGGCTAGGTTTGGATGCTCAGATTGAAGAAGAATTGGGGAAGTGTCAATGTTGTGCATGAATAAGAAGCACACTACTGTCTCTTTTACACGCTTTGCGTCAGAGGCCCTATAATTTCACCTCGCACCTCCCTAAGCAGCCTGGGATAAATGCCATCAGGCCCAGGAGATTTATCAGTTTTGGGTCCAATGAAGTTCTCCATGATGATTCTTAGCTACATCACATTGCGTCATGGTACCAGCTCAGAGACACAAGCACAAAACATTTTACTCATTATTATGTTCAGTGAGGATTAAACTTCTTCAGGCAAAACAAGCTTTGTCTCGTGTTGAAATGTTAATGAGGGGCAGGAGCATGAAGACACGGGGAGAACGTGCAGATTCTGGACAATGACCCAAGCCGGGTACTGATCCCGGCAAAACCATCGTGTCACCATGTTGGAGTAGTTCAGTCCGTATGAGGTTCAATGGAAAGAAGCTGAAGCGGTGACTGACATGGACACAGTTGCAGAAGAAATAAAGGGACTTTGTGATGGAGTATGAAGCATAGCTCAGGGTTAGAAAGGATTCCAGAGAGGCAAAAAATCCCCTTCAACCTGAGACAATAATAAGGAACAGGCAAAGGAGTCAGTGGCAAGTGAGAAAAGTTTATGATGAGGATTAAGAAGAGCCTTTTTATTGATAAACTGGAGGACTTTATAATTCATCCAAGACTGGATGTTTGACAACCGGGCTGACAATTTTGTAGCACAGACTACTGGACCTGAAACATGTACATTTAAAGTAAAAGTATTCTCATTGAGTGACATGGAAAAATTAATGAAAGCAATTTTGACCTTAAAAACTCCCCATATTTAAATGGAATCTAATAGTAGGTTCCATTGAGGTCATTACTAAACACTGTACATTGAAACGCCACTCTCTATTTTATTCAAACTTATTACAAAATGATTCACTGCTGATTTAAGAAATGACCGAAGGCAACAAACGTCCATGAAAGGTCTAAAAATATACTTTTACTGTTTTTCAGTAAACACCACAAGGCACTTTAGCACTTGTTTTTCTCCTAATCACCTGTCCCTCATTAACATTTGAACACTAAACAAAGTTTACTTTGCCTGAAGGAGTTTAATCCTCACTGTGAATGTAATAATGAATAAAATGCCTTGTGCTTGTGTCCTTGAGCTGGTACCATGACGCAATGGTTAAGGGACAGGTGTTACTATGGGCAGGTGCTGTGGGCAGGACTGAGGTGATGGGTGTGTTGGGTGCAATGTGACATAGATAAGAATCATCATGGAGAGTTTCATTCAGCCTAAACACTGAGAATGCCAGAGGTTTACTGACTGAAATATCGTTTTAGTTTTGAGAAGGAGAGCTGGAATGGAGAGGTGGAAAAATGGAGGTGAGAAAGAAAGATGATAAAATGGATGAATGAGATGAAACAAAATTAAATAAAATTAATGGAAATGGGATGAAGGTCGAGGAAAGGGTTCATATTTTGAAGTTATTGAACTCAATGTTCGTTGAGAAGGCTGTAAAGTGCCCAATCGGAAGATGAGGTGCTGATCTTACAGTTTGCGTTGGGATTCACCAGAACATCGTAAGAGGCCAAGGACAGACATGGGACAGGAGAGCAGAGTGGTCCGTTGAAGTGGTAAGTGACAGAAAGGTCTGAGTCCTGCTTGCAGATGGACCAAAGGTGTATAGCAAAGCGGTCACCGAGTCTATACTTGGTTTCTCCGATGTAGAGTAGATTAGAGTGCATTGGGAGCAGCAAATTGAAGGAGATGCATGTGAAGCACTGCTTCATCTGAAAGGGGTGTTTAGGACTCGGGATGGTGAGCAGGGAGGAGGTAAAGGGAAAGGTGTTACTATGGGAAGGTGCGGTGGGCAGGGCTGAGATGTTGGATGTGATGGAGGAGTAGACCAGGGTGTCCAAATGTTGGCTCTATTCTCTCCCCACAGATGCTGTCAGACCCACTGGGATTTTTCAGCATTTTCTGTTTTTGTTTCAGATTCCAGCATCTGCAGTATTTTGCTTATAACATAACTGAATCTTCTGAAGAGGTGATAAGGAGGATTGATGAGAGGAATATATTTGATGTAGCCTATGTAGAGTTTAACAAGACTTTTGATGAAAATTTAATGGAATCTAAGCTAACGTAGCAAGTTGGATCCAAAATATACAGTAAATGGCAGAACTCTTAGGAATACTAGCGTACAAAGGGAACTGGGCATGCAGGTCCACTGTTCCCTACAGATGGCCAAAATGATTAAGAAGGCATTGTATCATGTTTGCCTTCATGATCTGGGACACTGAGTACGAGAGTTGGGAAATCATGCTGCAGCATGGCATGGCATGGTAGCACAGTAGTTCACATTGCTGCTTCCCAGCACCAGGAATCCGTGTTCGATTCCTGGCTTTGGTCACTGTCTGTGTGGAGTTTGCACATTCTCCCTGTGTCTGCGTGAGTTTCTTCTGGGTGCTCCAATTTCCTCCCACACTCTGAAAGACATCCTGGTTAGGTGCATTGACTGGAACAGGAGCTGGAGTGTGGCAACTAGGGGAATTACACAGTAACTTCATTGCAGTGTTAATGCAAGCCTTACTTGTAACTAATAAATAAAAAAAACTTGGGTAGGCTGCATTTGGAGTATTGTGTACAGTTCTGGTCACAGTGTTAACAGAAAGATGTGGAAGCTTTGGAGAGAGTGCAGTGAAGATTCACCAGGATGTTGTCTGGTCTTCAGGGTGTTGGTGATGAGGAGAGATTGAAAAAAACTAGGATTGTTTCCACTAAACATACGGCGGCTGAGGGGGAAACCTGATAGAGACCTACAAAATCGTGAGAGGCATTGGCAGGGTGGATAGTCAGAGGCTTTTTCCCAGGGTGAAAGTATCAATTACAAGTGGGCACAGGTTCAAGGTAAGAAGGAAAAAGTTTAAGGGAGATATGTGGGGGAAGATTTTCAGGCAGAGAGTGGTGGGTGCATGGAACGTGTGGCCAGAGGAGGTGGTGGAAGCAGGTACATTAGTAACATTTAAGAGACATTTGGATAGGTTCTTGTATAAGGGCTGAAGGGCTTGTTTCTGTGCTGTATTTTCCTCTATTTCTTGTTTTTAAAATAGACTCTGAGGCAGGAAGCATAGATTGATGGTAGATGAGTGTTTTGTGGTTGGAAGGCTGATTTCAGTGGGCTTCTAGGTGCTCAGTAATGAATCCCTTACATTTTGTGGAATATACCAGAGGTTTGAACCTGAACGTAGGGCTTATGATTAAGATATTTGTAGATGATAGAAAAATTGGTTGTAGAAGAAAGCAGTAGACTGTGGGAAGATACCAATGAACTAGTCTGGTGGACAGAAAAGTGGAAAATGATCGGATACTAGGAAGTGTAGAAGAACAGAAGGACCTTGAAGTGCGTGTCCAAAGATCCTGAAGATGGCAGAATGGGTAAGTAAACTGGTGCATGGAATATTTGCCTTTAGTGGTAGAAGTATCGAATGTAAGAGCAGGCAGTTAGGCTCGAACTGTACAAAACATCCTTTAGGCCACAGCTAGAGTACATAGAACATAGAACATAGAACATTACAGCACAGAACAGGCCCTTCGGCCTTCGATGTTGCGCCGACCAATATAAAAAGCAATGCCTCTCCAAACTAAACCATTCCCTTCTCTTCCATATACTTATCAACTAACCTCTTAAACGCCACCAAACTTGGCGCATCTACAACTGCTGCAGGCAGGGCATTCCACTCCCGAACCACCCTTTGGGTAAAGAACCTACCTCTGATATCCGTCCTATAACTATCACCCCTTAATTTAAAGCTGTGTCCCCTCGTGCTAGCTTTTTCCATCCTAGGAAAAAGGCTATCACTGTCCACCTATCTAAACCTCTAATCATCTTATATGTTTCGATTAGGTCCCCTCTTAGCCGCCTCCTTTCTAACGAAAACAACCTCAAATCCCTCAGCCTCTCTTCATAAGACCTGCCCTCCATACCAGGCAACATCCTGGTAAACCTCCTCTGTACCCTCTCTAATGCCTCCACATCTTTCTTATAATGTGGGGACCAGAACTGCACACAATACTCCAAGTGCGGCTGCACTAGAGTTTTGTACAGTTGCAACATGACGTTGCGGCTCCGAAATTCAATCCCCCTACCAATAAAAGCCAAGACTCCATATGCCTTCTTAACAAGTGTGAGGTAATGCACTATGGCAGAAATAATAAATGTGTAGAGTATAGGGAAAATGGTAGGATTCTTAGCAGTCTAGATGAACAGAGGGATCTTGGTGTGTATGTGCATAGATCCCTGAAAGTATCCCTTCTCGACTTGACTGCCTACTTTCAGGGATCTATGCACATACACACCAAGATCCCTCTGTTCATCTAGACTGCTAAGAATCCTACCATTTGCCCTATACTCTACACATTTATTATTTCTGCCATAGTGCATTACCTCACACTTTTCCACATTAAACTCCATTTGCCACCTCTCGGCCCAGCTCTGCAACTTGTCCAAGTACTGCATGCAGGTCATTGTATTATAAGAACAATGTAACATGAGGGGGAATAGCTTTCTAAAGATGTGGCCAGGACTGGAGAATTTTAGTTAGAAGGAAAAGTTAGGTTGATTGGGATTATTTTCTTTGGAATAAAGGAAACTGAAAGAAGCTGAAGTGTATAAAATTATGAGGGAGCTAGAAAGAGTGGATGTGAAAGCCATATTCCCCAAGAGTTGTGCGGTCCATTACAAAGGAGGCATAGAGGGTTAGGGCAAGATGTGGAATCTTTAGAGGGGATCCGGGGGAATTTCTTTTCAGACAGAGGATAAATAAAGTTTATTTATTAGTCACAAGTAAGATTTACATTAACACTGCAATGAGGTTTCTGTGAAATTCCTGAGTCACCAAGTCTGGTGCCTGTTTGGGTCAATATACCTAACCAGCACAACTTTCAGACTGTGGGAGGAAACCAGAGCACCCGGAGGAAATCCATGCAGACATGGGAAGAACATGCAAACTCTACACTACAATGACCCAAGCCAGGAATTGAACGCGAATCCCTGGCGCTGTGAGGCAGCAGTGTGTCATTGTGCCGCCCCATGGATGGTGGGAATCTAGAATTTACTGTGTAAGTGTAGTACTTAGATATGCATTTGACCCAGAGTGGGACTAAGCTGGAGGACCACTTCTGATATAATGGACTAAATTGCCTTTTTCCTTACTGTACATTTTTAGAATTCCATGATTTTTGGAAAAGTTCTTGCCTACGGAGCATTGGTCTGGCATCACTTACATATTTTTACCCAGAGTCACCTGCGATTTGGGTAAGCAGTTTAAAAGATTGCAGCTCTTTGGCCATGGGTTGTGCGTGTAAATATCTCTGAAGTCCGATTCACAGGAAATTTGAACCTAACTTGAAATCAGCGCATGTTTCGTTCTGACTTCTGGTTCACAGCCATGTGGAAACTTCCAAATTATTGTAAAACATTAACTGCGCTGCTCTTGTGAGTTGCAAGAAGGAATCCAAACTAAACACAAAGTGAAATAAAACAATTCAAATATCAAAGAAACTCGTGTAATTGAGACCATGAAATATATTGTGAAGTCCAAATCTCCAATATGTTATTAATTATTTAATTTCCCTATGTACCATAGGTCGTACATCATAATTAGCTGATTAGAATGTAACCTTTTGCTACATTGGATTAATTAAGTGAGTATTTAAGTGTATCTTTAAAACATTGATTGGAAGAGATTGATGACTCATTGTAGTCCTTAGCTCAAACTGTAGCAAAACTAGTCATTGCTCCAAAATATGTTGCAAGTAACTTGATTGTATTCTTATGAGGAATTTTATCCTGAGATTTTAACTTGTCTGAATCTCTCTGATTCTGGCAAGCCTGTTTTATTCCATATTTAGGACAAATGATGTGTTATAACTCAGGTCTCTACTTTTGTAGCCCATTGGTGGAAACCTCCCTGCACTTTGCTCCCGGTCCCACTAAGTGGTTTTCAGTGTGGATACAAATTCTGAGCATCAGGTCAGCTCCCCCTGCAATGCACTCTTTATGTGATCTTGCCAGAGAGAGGTTTATTGCGGCAGTAATGACCTGCCTTGCAGCCACAGGTAGCCAACTAGAATCTTTAAAAGGACTAATTAGGGCAAGTGCTGCTACGATTTTCCTGACATTGGATGAAGCCCCAGCTGGGAAGGCAGTGGCATAGTGGTCTTGTTACTTGACTGGTCATACAGAGACTCAGGGCAAGATCTGAGGATCTGGGTTCAAATCCCACCATGACAGGAAAAAAAATCAGTTGATGCCATGGAGCCATTGCCGTAAAAACACATCTGGTTCACTAATGTCCGTCCAGGAAAAAAATCTGCCATCCTTACCTAGTCTGGCCTACATGTGACTCCAGAACCACAGCAATGTGGTTGACTCTCCAATGTGCACTGAAATGGAGGGCAGTTAGGGATGGGCAATAAATGCTGGCCCAGCCAGTGACATCCACATCTCATAAAGAACAAAGAACAAAACAGCACGGGAAACAGGCCCTTTGGCCCAACAAGACCGTGCCACCACCCCGATGTTCCCACCTCTACCAGCGATCCCTGTCCATGTTTATAGATCTATGGATTAAAAGCCAAATTTGAGACAATTTAGGGAGAATTTGTTTTGCCAATTAGCCTAAGAGCACATCTTTGGGATGTGAGAGGAAACCGGAGCCCACAGACCCACAGTCCCACAGACACAGGCCCAAGTCCATGTATCTGCACAGCACAGCAATAGTCACTGAGCTGTCATGTTGCCCATCAAATGGTCCAGGTCAAGTGTACACTAACGATGTGAAGCACTAGGATACTCTCGAAAAAAAATCCAAGAGCAGCCCTCTCACGACCCATCGCGTGTATGCCCCTCGTTTGACAACAAGGTGGACCAAAGCACCTGTAGGATAAAAACAAGTACATCAATATCATCATCTATTTACACACTTCCCAGGGACTCCCAAGGCTCATGATCCCTATTTTAAATCAGTTTTCTATACCCCTCCATTCCCATTCTGTTCATGTGCCCATCTAAGTATTTCTTAAATAACTCCAGAGTACCTGCCTCCACCACTTTACTTGGCAGCGCATTCCATACCCTATACTAATAAAGCAAGAGCTTGGCAGTTACCTGGTGGCAGCATCACTAAATCCTCCCATGCAAGGACCATGTGGTTCAGAAGACCACAGCCTCAGTGATACAGGATTCTGTGAAAGGTTCCACTTCCACAGCCAGGTATTGCCATTTAAATGTCCACACCACAATGGCATTCCCAGACAGCGCTACAGTGTACCCACACTACATGGACTGCAGTGGCTCAAGAATAGTAAGAGGTCTCACAAAACCAAGTGACTCACCTGATGAAGGAGCAACGCTCCAACAACTCGTGATCCCAAATAAACCTGTTGGATTTTAACCCAATGTGCACACCCCAGTCCAATGCTGGCATCTCTTTTTTAAAGTTAAAGTTTATTTGTTAGTCTCAAGTAAGGCTTGTTTTAACAGTGCAATGAAGTTACTGTGAAATTCTCCTAATCACCACCCTCCGGCGCCTGTTCACGTCAATGCACCTAACCAGCACATCTTTCAGAATGTGGGAGGAAACCAGAGCACCCAGAGGAAACCCACGCAGACACTGGGAAAACACGCAAACTCCATACAGACAGTGACCCAAGCTGGGAATCAAACCTGGGTCCCTGACACTGTAAGGCAGCAGTGCCAACCACCATGCCCACATCGTGGTTCAAGAAGGCTTCTCATTACCACCTTCTCCAGGGCAATTAAGAATGGGCAATGAATGTTGGCCTAGGCAGTGATGCCCACATCCCAGTCACAAATATAAAAAAAGAGAACTCTTCCATCTATGAGGAGATGTTGAATAAAGTAGGATTATTTTCACTGGAAAGATGGAAGCTGAGGGGAGGCCTGATAGAGGTCTACAAATTTTTGAGAGGCATAGACAGGTAGTTAGAGGCTTTTTCTGAGGGTGGAAGTGTCAATTACAGGGGTTCAAGGTGAGAGGGGGAAAGTTTAAGGGAGATGTATGTGGGTAAGTTTTCTAACAGAGAGTGGTGGGTGCCTGGAATGTGCTGCTAGAGGAGGTGGTGGAACAGACACATTAGCAACATTTAAGAGGCATCTGGATGGGGTTCATGAATAGGGAGGGAATAGAGGGATATGGACTGAGTAAGGGCAGAAGGTTCTTTTTAGTTTTGTTAGGGTGTCATGATCGGCAGAAGCTTGGAGAGCCAAAGGGCCTGTTTCTGTCCTGTACTTTTTTTTATTTTATCTTGAGGCACCATTGATGTATCCAACAGTAATCCTGATGGAGCTATTGGCCATCTGTGTCTGCCAGCTTTTTGGCTGACCCCCTGCCTCAGAAATCTGTCCACTCTCCGCGGTAATTGGTCGGTGAACACGGAGGCAACCTTCTGTAAGACTGCCTAAGTTTCAGTTTATTTATTAGTGTCACAAGTAGGCTTACATTAACACTGCAATGAAGTTATTGGTGAAAATCCCCGAGTCGCCACACTCCAGTGCCTGTTTGGGTACACCGAGGGAGAATTTAGCATGGCTAATCTATCAAACTCACACATCTTTGGACTATGGGAGGAAATTGGAGCACACAGAGGAAACCCACACAGACATGGGGAAAATGTGCAGACTCCGCACAGACAGTGGCCCAAGCTGGGAATCAAACGCGGGATCCCTGACACTGTGAGGCAGCAGTGCTAAACATTGTGCCACTGTACTACCCCGCAGGTGGGCTGAACACACAGACACCCATAAATTGTCCCAAAGCCCCAGAACCTTTTCAGACCAGAAGATTCTGCCTTTGGCCACAGCGGATATTGAACACTCAACACATGAGACACTGTGGAGGTGATCACGTCATCTCACTTTCTGGCACAGTGCATCCACCCTGCTGTGATGCTGCTCTTCCTCTAAGCACATCATGGCTTGCTTCTCTGTCTGGGAGAGGCTTGCTGACTCTTCAATAAAAAGAAGAACAAACTCATCTTTACATTGCATCTTTCACGCCTCAGGAAATCCCAAAGCATCTTTCATTAAATGGAATGCTGCTCACTGAATCACCCCTGGGTAGGGGTTTTCAATATGAATTTCTGCCTAACCTCCAGTTGAAGGACATTCTCCTGACCTTGTACGAAAAAGGTCTGAGTGTTGCCGACCGCTGGATCTTAAACACTGAGCCATTGTGATGTGTGGTAAGCTTTGCTCGATCAGCACTCAGTTATTTTCTTTTACAGTTTTGTTCAGTTATTAGCACTGGCCAGGAGACAGGAATTTTCTTGCTGCTTTCCCAACACTACAGCTCTTCTGGGGGTTAAACAACAAGGGGTGAATGTTTGCAGGGCTAAGGGTCTCCCTGAGGTGGAATGTTGAGAATTGGCAATAAAAAATTTAGCACATATTGCTTAGCAGAATACTGTTTCCATTTCAAATGGGACTCAAGCCCACAGTCAGAGAAATATTGACCATGTGGTGATGATATTTTACTGCACAGCAGGGAAGGTATTCAGTTTATTACAGTTGCCCCATCGAGGGAATGAACAGATGAGACAGTTTCTGCAGAATTGGGTCAAATCCACTAAATTCAATGTGGATCACTTTCACCTCATCAGTAGTTCGTAATGTTTTAGTTTCACCCAAAAGGCTTTTGCAGGTTAAACACATAAAGAGAAGACAACCTTTTTAAAATTTACTTATTAGTGTCACAAGTAGGCTTATATTAACACTGCAATGAAGTTACTGTGAAAAATCCCTGAGCCTCCGCACTCTGATACCTGAGCAAGTACACTGAGGGAGAATTTAGCGTGGCTAATGCATTTAACCAGCCCGTCTTTCGGACTGGGGGAGGAAATCGGAGCACCCGGAGAAAACCCACTCAGGTATAGTGGGAAGGTGCAGACTCCATATAGACAGTGACCCAAGCTGGATTTGAACCCAGCTTCCTGACACCGTAAAGAAGTAGTGCTAACCACTGCCATGTCTATTGCATACTAATTACACTTTTTTAGTGTGCAAGTAGTCTTGTATTTTAGGTTCACCAAGTTGACAGTCTATGCTGCTCCTGGCATGCCCTCCTGCACTATTCAAACATTTGTTTATTAGTCACAAGCAAGGCTTACATTAATGATGTTACTGTGAAATTCCATAGTCACCACACTCCGGGATAATGCACCTAACCAGCATGTCTTACAGATTGTGGGAGGAAACTGGAGATCCGGAGGAAACCCATGCAGACACGGGGAGAATGTGCAAACTCCACACTGATACTGAGCCAAGCTGAGAATTGAACCGAATCCCTGGCGCTGAGACAGCAGTGCCAAAAACTGTGCCCCACCATGTTGTCCATAAATTCAACCAGGATTGATTTATTGGCTTGATAGTAATGGTAGAGGAGGGAGGTGATGTCAGGACGTGAGGTTACAGATTGTGGTTGTACACAACTCTGTTGTTGCTGATGGCCCGAGGCACCTCACCCAGTTTTGAGTTGTTGGATTTATTCTGAATTAGCCCATTTAGCGCAGCAGTAGTGCCACACAAGATGGTGGAGGATATCCTCAGTGCGAAGGTGATGCTTTACTGTGTTTATTCCTGCGTTACCTTTTGTCTCTAATGAGAACAAATCAAAGATCCATCATTATGAAGTGCTTCGAAAGGCTAATCATGGCATGAATCAATTCCAGCTTCCCGGACTACCTGGATCAGCTACAGTTTGTCTACCGCAAACAGGTCCACAGCAGACGTCATTTCCCTGGCCCTGCACTCAACCCTGGATCACCGAGATAATAAAGACGCCTGTGTCAGACTCCTATTTATTGACTACAGTTCAATCTTCAACACTATTATTCTTACAAAATTATTCTCCAAACTCCATGGCCTGGGGCTCGGTACCACCCTCTGTGACTGGATCTTGAACTTCCTAGCTCACAGACCACAGTTAGTAAAGACAGGCAACAACACCTTCTCCATGATCATCTGCAATGTCAGTGCCCCACAAGGCTGTGTTCTCAGACCCTTATTACACTCCTTATACACCTATGGCTGGATGGCCAAATTAACCTCCAATTCAATTTTCAAATTTGCTGATGACACCACAGCAGTGGGCTGGATCTCAAACAATAGTGAGACAGAGTACAGCAAAGAAATAGAGAATCTGGTGAACTGGTGCAAAGACATTAATCGCTTCCTCAATGTCAACAAAACAAAAGAGATTGTCATCGACTTCAGGAAGCGTAAAGGAGAACATGCCCCTGTCTCCACCAACAACGATGAAGTAGAAATTGTCAAGAACGTCAACTTTTTAGGTGACCAGATCACCAACAAACTGTCCTGGTCACCCATGTTGATACTATAATTAAGAAAGTCCACCAATGCTTCTACTTTCTCAGAAAGTAGAATTTAAAGGAAATTTGGCATGTCAGCTTCGATTCTCACTAACTTTTACAGATGTACCATAGAAAGCATTCTTTCTTTCTTGTTGAATAACAGCTTGATATGGCTCCTGCTCTGCCCAAGGCCGCAAGAAACTACAAAGGGTCATGAATGTAGCCCAATCCATCACACAAACCAGCCTTCCATCAGTAAAGTAGCCAGCATAATTAAGGACCTCACGTATCCCGGACATTCTCTCTTCTACTTTCTTCCATCGGGGAAAAGATACAAAAGTCTGAGGTCACATACCAACAGATTCAAGAACAGCTTCTTCCCTACTGCCATCAGACTTTTGAACAGACATACTTTGCATTAAGTTGATCTTTCTCTATAGCTTAGCTATGACTATAACACTACATTCTGCACTCCCTCCTTTCCTTCTCTATGATGGGTATGCTTTTTCTGTATAGGACACAAAAAAAATACTTTACACTGTATGTTAATACATTTGACAATGTAAATCAAACCAAGTCAATTCTAGATATAGATATGTTACTAGGGGAATGTTGCATTATCAGAGGTCTCATCTTTCAAGGAAGACATTCAACTAAGGGTACAACGCTGCTCTCAGGTGGATGTGAAGGTTCCCATACTTCCAATAAAGATAGCGTTGTTCCCCTTGGTTTGCTGACTAGTGTCACTTAAAAAAAAGCACTGGCCATTATTGTGCTGCTCTTTGTGGGAACTTTCTGTGTCTGAAATTGGCTGTCCTTTTTCTGACAAAACAGTGACTACACTTCAGATAATGCTTCATTATCTGGAAAAGTGTTTGGGGACATACTGAGGTTTGAAAGGCAAATGCAAGGTAAATGCAAGTCTTACTTGTTTGCATCACATCTGGAGACCATTTCCCCAACACCCAAGAAGCCTTGTTGCTTCTTTACCACACTGTTTGGACAATCCCAGGTAAAATAGCCTTGTTCAGCCACATGAGCTAAAACATCGGGCAATGTGTAGCTGGATTACAGATGTGTTGAATATTTGTTTTGGGGAGTGCGTGACGAAACTGATCCAGCTGAGCATTCCACCAACTTTACATTTTTTTAAACAGTGCAATATTGCAGGTTTGTTAAGATGAAACAAAGGCAGCCAAAAGCAGAAGATGTGGCCTCTCATATGACTTTTAAACATTTAGTTTGAGGTTACTAGCATTGTCAGCAGTGCTGTTAGTTTTATGTGAGATGGCACAATGATTAGCACTGCTGTCTCATAGCACCAGGGAACTGGGTTCAATTCTTGACTTGGGTCACTGTCTGTGCAGAGTCTGCACATTCTCCTGTATCTGCGTGGCCTTCCTCTGGGTTCTGCCACAGTCCAAATGATGTGCTAGTTGAGTGCACTGACGGTGCTAAATTCTCCCTCAGTGTACCGAACAGGCGCTGAAGTGTGGCAGCTAGGAGATTTTCACAGTAATTTCATTGCAGTGTTGATGTAAGCCCACTTGTGACACTAATAAATAAACTGATCAGCCAACTGCGATGGTGCGGAGGATAATTGTTAAGATACAATTCTGTGATTCATTGATTGTAGGAAATACATTCTATAATAACAGAGTGGAGAAGAAGGACTCTATTTGATAGTTTGATATTAAATGAATTAATTTAACTTAAAGGGCTAAGTCATGGCAGGAAAACTCTATGCCATTGTTGCTCTTCTTGCTCCATGTGGGAGGTGAGAACATTTCCAGTGTCTGGGGTCAGCACGTGTGCAGGAACTGTCTCCGGCTACAGACTCTGGAAGCATGTATTTTGGTGCTGGAGTGGTATCTGGAGACACTCAAAAACAGCTTCACTGCTGCCATCAGACTTCAGAATGGACCTACCTCATATTAAGTTGATCATTCTTTACATCCTAGCTATGACTGTAACGCAACATTCTGCACTGTCTCTTTTCCTTCTCTATATAAGGTATTCTTTGCCTGTATAGTGAAGAAGAAACTTTTCACTGTGTGCTAATACATATAACAATACTAAATCAAATCACTGTGGACCTCTGCGAGGTGGAGAGTATTGTTAATAGCATGTTTAAAGAGTTGATCACAGGCTCAGACTCCACAGACAGGAAGGGAATGCGTGACCACTAGCGAGAGCAAAAGGATTAAGCAGGCATTGCAAAAATCTCCAGTAGCTATTTCCCTGCAAAACAGTTATGCCATTTTGGATACTGTTGAGACAATGGCCTTTCGGGGGATAAGATCAGCAGCCAGATTCATGCACTATTGTTGGCTCTGCAACACAGGGAGGAGCAAATGCCTTAAAACTCATTTGTGAAGGGACTAGATAGTCATTTCAGTCGTTGTAAAAGATAGTCCAGGATGGTATGTTGCTTCCCTGGTGTTAGGGTCGAGCGTGTCACAGAGCGGTTGCAGGACATTCTGAAGGGAGAGAGTGAGCAGCCAGTTGTTGTGATACATATTGGAATGCAGATGGGATGGTTTTCTGGGCCAATATCTTGAGGAACCAACAAGGAACCAAGCCATCTTGGACTGGCTTTATGCAATGAGAAAGGAATAGTTGGCCCTCTGATTGTGAGAGAATCCTTGGAGATGAGTGACAATAATATGATTGAATTCTTTATCAATCTGGATAGTGAGTTATTTGATTCTGAGACCAGGGTCATGAATCTCAATAAAGATAACTATGATGATATGAGACATAAATTGGCCATGTGGATGGAGAAAAATACTGGATGGTTTACCAGGCTGGTTCCAAGGACTTTTTTTAGATTCATTTATGGGACATGGGTGTTGCTGGCTGGCCAGCATTTATTGTCCATCCTTAGTTGACCTTGAGAAGATCTTGAATGGAAAGTGATCTCGGAGGATGCACTACAAGTTTGCGGCAGACTGAAAAGATTGAGTATGTAGATATTAAGGAAGCAGATGTGTTAGAACTTCTAAATTGTATCAAGACAGACAAGTCTCCGGGACCAGATGGGATGTACCCCAGGTTATTGTGGGAGGTGAGGGATGTCATTGCAGAGCGCCTGGCGATGATCTTTGCGTCGTCGATGGAGACGGGAGAGGTTCCGGAGGATTGGAGGATTGTGGATGTGGTCCCTATTTTCAAGAAAGGGAACAGGGATAGTCCTGGAAATTACCGACTGGTGAGTCTGACCTCAGTGGTTGGTAAACTGATGGAGAGGCTTCTGAGGGACAAGATTTACGAGCATTTGGAGAAGTTTAGGTTGATTAGAAATAGCATGGTTTTGTAAAAGGCAGGTCGTGCCTTACAAGCTTAATTGAGTTCTTCGAAAATGTGACTGAACACATTGAAGAAGGAAGAGCAGTGGACGTGGTGTACATGGACTTCAGCAAGGCATTTGACAAGGTCCACCATGCAAGACTTCTTGAGAAGGTGAGAGGCCATGGGATCCAAGGGGCTTTGGCCTTGTGGATCCAGAACTGGCTTGCCTGCAGAAGGCAGAGGGTGGTTGTGGTGGCTCTTTTTCTGCATGGAGGTCGGTCACAGTGGAGTGCCCCAGGGATCTGTTCTAGAACCCTTGCTGTTTGTCATTTTCATAAATGACCTGGATGAGGAAGTGGAGGGATGGGTGAGTAAGTTCGCCGATGACACGAAGGTCGGTGGTGTTGTGGATGGTCTGGAGGGATGTCAAAAATTGCAGCAGGACATCGACAGGATGCAAGACTGAGCGGAGAAGTGGCAGATGGACTTCAACGCGGATAAATGTGTTGTGGTCCATTTTGGCAGATCCAACGGGATGAATGAGTACACTATCAAAGGTAGGAGTCTTAGCTGTGTGGAAGAGCAGAGGGATCTTGGGGTCAGGGTCCATAAGACTCTCAAATCGGCCTCCCAGGTGGAGGATGTGGTTAAGACAGCTTACGGTGTACTGGCCTTCATTCATCGAGGGATTGAGTTCAGGAGTCAGGAGGTAATGCGGCAGCTTTATAGGACCCTTGTCAGACCACACTTGGAGTACTGTGCGCAGTTCTGGTCGCCTCACTATAGGAAGGACGTGGAAGCTATTGAAAGGGTGCAGAGGAGATTTACAAGGATGTTGCTGGATTGGGAGGCATGCCTTATGAAGACAGGTTGAGGGAGCTGGGACTGTTCTCCCTGGAGAGACGAAGGTTGAGAGGTGACCTGATAGAGGTTTACAAGATGTTGAGAGGATTAGATAGGGTGGACTCTCAGAGACTATTTCCCAGGGCTGAAATGGTCGTGACGAGAGGGCACAGAGTTAAGGTGCAGGGAAGCAAGTACAGAGGGGATGCTAGGGGAAAGTTTTTCACTCAGAGGGTGGTGAGTGAATGGAATCGGCTGCCGTCGGTGGTGGTCGAGGCGAACTCGCTGGGGTCTTTTAAAAGACTTCTGGATGAGTATATGGGATCCAATGGGATTGGGGGTTATAGATAGGTCAATGGCTGGGTAGGTTTTGATGTGTTCGGCACAACTTGTGGGCCGAAGGGCCTGTTTGTGCTGTAGTGTTCTATGTTCTATGTTCTAAGTCAGCATGATGTGCCACTTGGAGGAAAACTTGCATGTGGTGATGTTCCAATTTACCGGTTGCCCTTGTCCTTCTAGATAGAAGTGGTTGTCTGTCCGGAAGGAGCCATCTTAGGATCTTTGGTAAATTGCTGCATTTTGTTGATAGTACACACTGCTGCTACAGTCTGTCATATGAGGAGAGATTGGGTTGTTAGGATTATATTCATTGGAGCTTCAAATAGCGATTCAATTATGGGGATTGACTAGAGTGGGATTGTTGCCAATGCAAACTCGATGACCCAAATGGCCTCCTTCTGCACTGCAGATTCTATGATCCTATAGGAATAGACAGGGTAGATTCAGAATGAATGTTCCCAATGATGGGAGAGCCAAGAACTAGGGATTATAGTTTGAGAATAAGGGGTAAACCTTTTTGAACTGAGAAGACATTTCTTCAGTCAGTGAATGATGAATATGTAGAATTCACTACTACAGAATATAGTTGAGACCAAAATGTTGTCTGATTTCAAGAAGAAGTTAGATATAGCTCTTGGGACTAAAGGGATCAAAGCATTTATGGAGGGAGGGGGTTTCAGGATATTAAATTTCATGGTCAGCCACGATCATAATGAAGGGCGGAGTAGGCTAAAGAAACGGCCGACTCCTGCTCCTGATTTACATGTTCGTACGTATGTCTATACAAATAACAGTCATAAACAGCAGTGGACAATTAAACAACTGACAGGAAGATGATGCACATTAATAACTCCTTCCTCAGTGATGAAAAAGTGCAGCATGACGGGAAAAATTGCAACGTTGATGCATTGGCAACCATCTTTATCCAGAGTAAATGAGTGGTTGATCCATTTCTGCCTCCTCTTGAGGTTCTCGATATCATAGATGCCAAACTTCAACATCAATTGGATTGATTCCACAGGAAAGTCAAAAGCACTTGACACGGCAAAGGCAATGGACCCCGATCACATTCCAGTATTAGTGCTGAAGACTGGTACTCCAGAAATAGCTGTAACCCCTAGCAAAGCTGTTCCAATGTAGCTACAACATTGGCATTTACCCAGCAATGTGGGAATAGTCAGTTATGTTCTATCCATGAAAAAGAAATACAAATCCAACCTGGCCAACAGCTGCCCCATCAGTTTACTCTCTGTATCAGCAATGAAATGGGAAGTGTCATTACTGTGCTATCAAGCAGCCTCTGGATTACTCGATCACAATGTTATCAGATTAAAGATCTTTCAAGATGGCACTGGAGTGAGGCAACTTCTTGCAAGCTGTGGCCAGCATACCTTCTAATTCTATCTTTTACTCTTGTTCTATCTTTCTAAAACTTCATTTTAACTTTTTAAACTCTCTAACAATGCTCAAAACCAGCCTCTCAATCATTGATTCTGTCTACACTTCCCACCGCCTCGCAAAAGCAGCCAGCATAATTAAGAACCCCGGACATTCTCTCTTCTACCTTCTTCCATTGGGAAAAAGATACGAAAGTTTGAGGTCACGTACCAATCAATTCAAGAACAGCTTCTTTCCTGCTGTCATCAAACTTTTGAAAGGAGCTACCTTGCGTTAAGTTGATCTTTCTCTACACCCTAGCTATGATGTAAAACTACTGTCTAAAGTCTCTCATTTCCTTCTCTCTGAATGGTATGCTTTGTCTGTATAGCACCCAAGAAACAATACATTTCACAGTATGCCAGTACATGTGACAATAATAAATCAAGTCAGATCAAGTCCTAGCATAATTAAATCAATGGGAATCAGGGGGAAACTCTCTTTAGTTGACGTCAAATTAAGTATGAAAGTAGATGGTTGTGGTTGTTGGAAGCCAATCATCTCAGTCCCAAGACAACACTGCAGAAGCTCCTCAGGGTCATGTCTGAGGTTCAACCATCTTCAGCTGCTTTATCAATAACTTTCCCTTCACCTATATCCAATGGAGCTTAAAAGTATGAGGGGGATCTAACTGAAACTTACAGAAAACTGAGCAGCCTAGATAGAGTGGATGTGGACAGGATGTTTCCACTAGTGGGAGAGACTAGAACTTGAGGGCACAGCCTCAGAGTGAAGGGACACCCCTTTAAACTGAGATGAAGTGGAATTTCTTCAGCCAGAGGGGGGGGTCAATCGATGGAATTCATTGCCTTAGAGGGCTGTGGAGGTCAGGTCATTGAGTGTCTTTAAGACAGAAATAGATAGGTACTTAATAAGGGGAAATAGATAGGTACTTAATAAGGGGATCAAGGGTTACTGGGAGAAGGTAGGAGAATGAGGATGAGAATCAACCATGATTGAATGGCGGAGCAGACTTAATGGGCTGAATGGTCTAATTCTGCTCCTGTATAATGGTGTTATAGTCTTATTTTCAAACTGTAACTAAGAGAGTGCCATACAGATCAGTACTGGGGTCTCAACTCTGTATCAGTGACTTAGATGAATAGACTAAATGCATGGTAGCTAAATTGCTGACGACACAAAAATAGATAAGAAAGTAGATTATTAAGAGGATATGAATCTATGAATGGATTTAGCTAGGTTACACGAGTAGGCAAACATTTGACAGGTGGAATATAATGTAAACTTGTCCAATTCGACAGGAAAAATAGAAAAGCAGAAATATTATTGGAGAGTCTGAAGAATTCTATGGACAGAGGAATTCATGTGTTCTGGTATATGAATTACAAAACATTGGCCGGGTGATTAAAAATGCAAATTGATTATTGGCATTTATTGCAAGGGAAATTGAATATAAAAGTGGGGAAGTGTTTCTACAGCTGTGCTGGGCCTCAGTGACACTTTGGGAGGGGTTTTTCTGTCTCCTCGACCCGAGACTGGAAAATCCCACCTGAGGCCAATGGAACTTCTGATTGTCTACCCCTCACCCGCTACGGGAATCGGTAGAATTATCTGGAATACTGTGTATAATTTTTGTCTCCTTACTTTTAGACAGAATAAGACAGAGCACATTGATTTCTCAACAACCCATCCAAATGTCAATAGATTGGTATAAAGGATTATGGGCCAAAGACGGGTAACTGGGACTAGCTTAATTTACTGAGCACAAATTCAATATCCTGATTTCCTCTCCCCCCACCCCCATATCCCTTGATCTCTTTAGCCTCAAGTTTCTTCTTGAAATTAGACAACGTTTTGACTGCAATTATTTTCTGTGATAGTGAATTCCACACATTCACACCTCCTGCCCCCCCCTCCCCCACCACCCCTGCACCAGGTGAAGAAATCCCCCTCCCCTCCCCATCGCCCAAAGTCAATTTGCTCAAAGATAAATGTTCCCTCTCCAGGAACATCATAGCTATTGACAAAACCATTCTGCTTTCCAATCAGTATAGTGATATTCAATATGGAAACCAAACGACCTTAACCTCAGCAAGAACCAGCAATGGTATTTGTTAGTGAACTTGAAATCTAGGACGTGACGCCAATTTGTGCTATGACACTAGTCAGACCCTCAAATTTTTGGTCAGGTCCAGTTAGGAATCAATAATGTTTTGTTGAAATAGACAGAATTTGTTATTCAAGACAGTTACTCAATAAACAAATCCACAAACAAAACAAACACAAACGTTACGGTGCTAGTTCAGAAAGACAAAAAGTTTCTATCTTATACTGTAATGTTCAGGATTAATATGAAGTGCATATGAGAGCAAAAGAGTAACTACGGCGAGAATAGGAACTCTTAAGGATCAACAAAGATCGATGTACAGATCCACCAGAGATGGTGAGATCCTAAATGAATGTTCCTCATCAGCATTCACTGTTCAGAAAAGCATAGATATTAGGGAACTTGGGGAAATAGTGATGTCTTGAGGACTGTACATAGTACGGAGGAGATGCTGGAAGTCTTAAAGCGCATCAAGGTAGATAAATCCCTGGCACCTGATGAAGTGTATCCCAGGACATTGTGGAAGATTAGGGGCGAAATTACCAGTCCCCTAGCAGAGATATTTGAATCATCGATAGTTACAGGTGAGGTGCCTGAATGTTGGAGAATGGCAAATGTTGTGTCTTTGTTTAAAAAGGGCTGCAGGGAAAAACCTGGGAACTAAAGCCAGTGAGCCTTAATGTGGTGGGTAAGTTGTTAGAAGACATTTTGAGAGACAGGATCTACAGGGATTTAGAGATACCAAGGACTGATTAAGGACAGTCAGCATGGCTTTATGAGTGGAAAATCATGTCGCACAAATTTGATTGAGTTTTTTGAAGGGATAACCAAGAAGATAAATGAGGGCAATGCAGTTGTTATTGTCCACATGGACTTCATAGGAAGGCCTTTGAAAAGGTAACACATGGTAGGTTGTTGCATAATGTTAAATCTCATGGGATCCAGGGTCAGATGGCCAAAAGGATACAAAATTGGCTTGATGAGAGAAGACAGAGGGTTGTTTTTCAAACTGGAGCCTGAGACCAGCGGTGTACTTTATGACACACTGCTGGATCCATTGTTATTTGGCATTTACATTAATGATTTGGATGAAAATTTAGGAGGCATGATTAGTAAGTTTGTAGATGACACCAAGATTGGTGGCATAGTGGACAGTGAAGAAAATTATCTAGGATTTTAATGGGATCTTGGTCAATTAGGCTAGTGGGCTGACAAATGGCAGATGGAGTTTAATTTAGATAAATGCGAAGTGATGCCTTTTGGTAGGTCGAACCAGGGCAAGTCTTATTCAGTTAATGGTAGGGCACTGGTCAGAACATTGAATACAGGAGTTGGGACATCTTGTTGAAGTTGTACAAGACATTGGTAAGGCCACACTTGGAATACTGTGTATTGTTCTGGTCACCCTATTATAGAGAGGATATGATTAAACTAGAAAGAGTGCAGAAAAGATTTATCAGGATGCTACTGAGACTTGATGGTTTGAGTTATAAGAAGAGGCCGGATAGACTGGGGCCTTTTTCTCTAGACCACAGGAGGCTTACAGGTGATCTTACAGAGGTCGATAAAATAATGAGGGGCACAGATCAGCAAGATAGTCAATATATTTTCCAAAGGGAAGGGAATCTAAACCTAGAGGGCATAGGTTTAAGTGAGGGGGAGGGATACAAAAGAGTCTAGAGGAGCAATATTTTCACAGAGATGGTGAGTATTCGGAACAAGCTTCCCAGTAGTAGTAGAGATGCATACAATTTTGTCTTTTAAAAAGTGTTAGACAGTTACATGGGTAAATGGGTAAGGTGGGTATAAAGGGATATGGGCCAAATGTGGGGCAGTTGGGACTACCTTAGGAGTTAAAAAGGGGGCAGCATGGACAAGGAGGGCTAAAGGGCCTGTTTTCATGCTGTAAACCTCTATGACTCTATGTGGATTAATGGGCAAATTGTAAAGTTTATCTATTAGTCACAAGTAAGGTTTGCATTACACTGCAATGAAGTAACTGTGAAATTCCCTCGTCGCCACACTCTGGCACCTATTCAGGTCAGTGCACCTAACCAGCACATCTTTCAGACTGTGGGAGGAAACCAGAGCATTTGGAGAGAACCAATGAAGAGACAGGGAGAACGTGCAAACTTCACACAGTGTCCCAAGTCGGGAATCATACCCAGGTCCTTGACAGTATGAGGCTGCAGTGCTAACCACTGTGCCATCATGCTGCTTTATGGATGAACGCCCCACATGACACAATAAATAGCAAATGCAATAAAGACAGAGACACAAATTATTCATCAACTCATCGAGATGTCAATAACACTGTGAGTCAACCAGTCTTACTCTATCCCAGTCTCTTACACTCACCCCAAGACTGGAAAATCCCACCTGAAATCAATTGGACATTCCCATTGTCTGCCAGTCGCCCATTCCAATTCCATGGTGATGGGGCAGTAGGATTCTGACGTCTGTCTTTCAACGAGGAATTCCATGTCTTCACCTTTGAAGATCTAACCTGGGAATTATCTCCAAAAGTCGCTCCAATTCAGACAGCACCATTAATGACCCACCTTTCAGGGATTTTGTCACATCTACTGAGATTCTGTTCACCGGAATTCCAAATCTGTGCTATATGCTAACTCACAGGCTTAACTTCAGCTCTTCAGCCTTGCTGAACAGAACATTACTCCTCCAAAGGGTTACCTTAGTCCCATTAGCCTGCAGCATGGAATCACCAACATTCCACCAGCATCCTGGATCTTCAGAGATTCTCCTGAGAACTTCATCAGTCACCAGATTCAGATGCCATCAACAACGCCCCAACTTGCAGGCTTTTTGTCTTGTTTCCTGAGATTCCATTCCCCTGAACTCCAGGGATTCCATTCTCCTGGATTCTAGGAATTCCTTTCTCATGGATTCCAGGATTTCGTTCTCCTGGATCCCTGAGATTCCATTCCCCTGGATTCCAGGGATTCTGCTCCCCGGAGCTAAACTCAAGTAGCAACTCATAGACAAAATTTTAGTGCTAGAATTCTACTGCCTTGCCATAGAACTGGAGTGGGCATAGGGCCGGCAATGGAATTGTCCGTTAATCTCAGGCGGGAATTTCCAGTCTCGCTTGAGTGAGGCCATAATATCCTGTCTCTGGCCATGCCTAACAGAACGATACTGCTCCAACAGCCTCCCAGCTCGGAGTCAGCAGCCTTTGGCTGCCAACTTCGCTTGAAGTCTGCTTCCCACAGTATACATAAAATGGGGATACAATTATCTTTTGCTTCCAGGTTAGATACACCTAGGAATCTTCATTTGTTCATTCCAATACAACTTCCACTATTCCAGCTTGGATCTCTGCTTTAACAGGCGGAGAAGCTTGATGTCCCAAAAGCCTCCTTGCTTTTGCTCACTTCTTCTGATTACTGTTTCCGTTGACCACTTGGAAGAGGGAATCAGGAGAAGAGTTTGGGATGCGGTCAAGCTAATATTGTTCATTTTACACCATCAATCGTTAATGCCAGTTTTACGCAAACTGCTCAACATTAATCACTTTGCCTGGTGTGGCGTTTTGTAAAATCGATTTCCACACTCAGTTTGGGTGTCCTCAACTCTTCATTGCAAGGAATCCTCTGCCAGGTTTTGTCTGGCACTGTGAAAAGAAGTAATTAAACATTCCAACATCTTGATTGTTTTTGTGGAAATGCAGGACCCAATGTGCGAGGTTAGAGACAGAATCAGCAGAAGCTAATAAATACAATGGTGTAAAAATTCAACTGTTCCCAGTTGCATTAAAAACTTGATTATTACTAATGATGCAGTCCCTTGGTAATGCCTCAGTACATTCTTAAATTGTCATGTGGATATATGTATTCCTTAAATACTAGCTATTATACCCCCACTTTAGTAAAATAAGGCTAACAATGCAATTTAACAATCAGCTTGTAGTATAAATGTGATTTATGCAAACTATTAAAAGAAGAATTGGTTATTGTGCATTTCTACAAGAGCTATGGTCAAATATTACTGAATGCCTTACCCACAAGGGTACAGTATGAGTTTTTTTAGGTTTACAATTAGAACCAGTAACTGGGTCATCTCTTCAGTCCAGACATTGTCCAAGTAATGATACAAAATACTGCCAGTGAGATTATTGATCAGAAGCAATTCCTGGAACCCTGAAAGAACACATGAAAAAGCTGAATATACAAGGCAAGTGTATAGGGCGGCATGGTAGCACAGTTAGCACTGCTGCCTCACACCAAAATCCCAGGTTTGATTCCCGGCTTGGGTCACTGTCTGTGCGGAGTCTGCACCTTCTCCCCATGTCTCTGTGCAGATTTCCTCCAAGTGGTCCGATTTCCTCCCAAAGTCTGAAAGGCGTGCTGATTAGATGCATTGGCCATGCTAAATTCTCCCTCAGTGTACTTGAACAGGAGCTGGATTGATATTCAGAGAAACTTCACAAACCTACTTGTGACACTAATAAACAAAAAAAAGCAGGGGCAAGGGTCAGTTGACACTTTGGCAGATTGCGTATGGCCTCTTCAAGAGTACCTAAAATGTGAAGATACCTTCCTTAAATGTGGTGTTTCTCTAACCCCTTCAGATATAGCGGGGCTCTCTGCAATGGGAGAGAGGGCATTGCTTTAAGAAATTCGATCTAGCCCCAATATTGAAAAGGGAAACAAACTACAGACAAACATGGTGAAGATTAGGCTGCTTGCATCAACAGCAACTTGTATTCACCTAGCACCTTTAATGCTGTAAAATATTCCGGGCTACTGCATTATCAAACCATGAAGAGGTATTAGGATAGGTTTGGCTAAACAGTTAGGTCTTTTTGAGCTTCTTAAAAGAGGAGAGAGAGTGATAGAGGGTTGGAGATGTTTAGGAAACAAATTCTGGAGCTTAGGACACAGTGATTAAAGTTAAGGAAATGGAAGAGGCAGGGACTGGAATAGTGTAGAACTCTCAAAGGGTTGTCGGACTATAGGAGGTTATAAAGGTTGTTATTGGTGAGACAGTGGAGGGATTTGAAAACAAGCCAATATTGAATTGGGAACCAATCTAAGTCAGTAGGTACATGGCTGATTGGTGGAGTTGCCTTGGTGTGACTTAGGAGAGGGACAGCAGAGAAAGACGATGACTTAGAGGAGATCTAACAGAGGTGTACAAGATTATGAGGGGTATAGATAGAGTAAACAGGGTTAAGCTTTTCCCTTAATGCTAGGATGGACTCAAATAGCACGAGGGGTCACGGGCGTACGGTGAGGGGGGTAAGATATCATTTGGATGCTAGAGGGAGTTTTTTCACACAGAGGGTGGTGGGGGTATGGAATGCGCTGCCAAGTAAAGTGATAGAGGCAGGTACTCTGGAGATATTTAAGAAATACTTAGATGGGCACATGAACAGAATGGGAATGGAGGGGTATAGAAAACTGATTTAAAACAGGGATCATGAGCCTTGGGAGTCCCTGGGAAGTGTGTAAATGGATGATGATATTGATGTACTTGTTTTTATCCTACAGGTGCTTAGGTCCACCTTGTTGTCTAACAAGGGGCATACACACGATGGGTCGTGAGAGGGATGCTCTTGGATCTTTTTTGAGAGTATCCTAGTGCTTCATGTCGTTAGTGTAATCTTGACCTGGACCATTTGATGGCAACACGACAGTTGAGTGACTATCATTGTGCTGTGCAGATACATGGATTTGGGCATTCTCCCCGTGCTTGCATAGGTTTTCTCCGGGTGCTCCGGTTTCCTCCCACATCCCAAAGATGTGCAGTTAGGCTAATTGGCAAAACAAATTCTCTCTAAATTGTCTTAAATTTAGTTTTTAATCCATAGATCTATAAACATAGACAGGGATCACGAGCAGAGGTGGGAACATCAGGGTGGCGGCGCAGGCTCGTTGGGCCGGAGGGCCTGTTTCCTGTGCTGTTTTGTTCTTTGTTCTTTGTTCACATTTAAGAAGTGCTGTAGATAGGAAGCAAACCAAGAGAGGAACAGAATAGTCAGATGTAGAGTTAGTGAAGGCATGGTTTCAGCAGCATATAAGCTGAGACAGAGCTGGAGATTGACAATGTTACAAGGCTGCATAGTGGCACTGCTGCCTCACAGTGTCAGGGACCTGGGTTCAACTCCGAACTTGGGTGAACTGCCTGTGCAGAATTTACACATTCTCCCCATGTCTGCAAGTTTCCTCTAGGTGCTCCAGTTTCCTCTTACAATCACAAAGCTGTACAGGTTAAGTGGATTGGCCATGCTATAGTGTCCTTAGTGTAAGGCAGGTAGATTAGCTATGATAAATGCATGGATTTGGGGTATAAGCCTGTGTAGGATGGACTTTCAAAGAGTTGATGTAGGCTTGATGGGCCAAATGGTCTCTTTTTGTACTGTGGGGATTTTATGGTTTTAGATGGGAAATAGATGGTGTTGGTTATGAGGCAGATAATAGAACAATGGATAGGCTGCTGTTGAAGGATTTGATAACAAGGCTGATGTTAGACTGTGAACCAAGCTAAGACAGTGGATACACGGCTGATAGATGGAGTAGCCTTGGTGTGAATTAGGAGAGGAAGCAAACCAAGAGAGGAGCAGAATAGTTAGCAATAAAAACAGAAAATGCTGGAAAAACTTGTAGGTCTGATAGCATCTGTGAAGAGAGAGTAGAGCCAACATTTCAAGTCTCAATGACCCTTCATCTGAACTGATCATAGAATCCCAACAGTGCAGAAGGAGGCCATGCGGCCCATCGAACCTTTACTGACAACAATCATATCCCTGCAACTCCACATATTTATCCTGTTTGTCTCCCTGGCACTAAGGGGCAGTTTTGCACGGCCAATCCACGTAACCCGCACATCTTTGGATCTCAGAAGATCTCAGGGTTTGAATGGCTGCTGCAGTGCTGCTCAGTGCTGGAAGTGGAATCTGTAACACAACTTTTAAGACCTTAACGGTCTCTACACACACCCGCGTCTCAGTGCTACAGATATTTTCCTCACTGATTTATGCACATTACATGTAATGGCTGTCTGAGGCCTTGGCACCTGCCAATTTGTACTGCCTGCAGTGCACAGCTTGACACAATCACTCCCTAGATTGTTCCACATAATGGTGGAAGTCTGATTAGCTCATAATTTCCTGGCTGATCCTCTTCTCCTTTCTCAACCAGCAATATAAATTTGCAATTTCCAAGTCCTTCAGCACAATTCCTGCTTCCAGAAAATTTGGAAAATGATGGTTGCTATCTGCATTATCTATGCTCATTAGCATTTGGAATGGATATCTTCTGGGCTTGGGAATTGCTCCATTTTTGATCCCATTAATCTTAAAAACAGTTTCCTTTTGAATATTTCTCTCCAGTAATGAATTTTCTACAACTCCTCAGACTTGTCCCACTTCCCCTTCTCTCTGTAATTCAGTGATGAAGTCCTTATTGCCATCATTCCTTCACTCACTGTTCAAGGTGACCTCCTTTCACTTTCAATGGTTCTACCACTGCCTTGTAAAATAGATTCATACAGCAATATGATGCAGAATGAGACCATTTGGCCCTTTAAGCATGTGGCATAACTTTTAAAGATAAATTCAATTGGTCTCATTCTCCAGGTCTTTTCCCTATAATTTCCCCTCCTTCAAATATTTATCAATCTCCTTCCAAGGACAAAGGACGAATAAAGTACAAAGAAAAGTACAGAACAAGATTTTATTTGATTTGATTTATTTTTGTCACATGAATCAGTATGCAGTGAAAAGTATTGTTTCTTGTGTGCTATACAGACAAAGCATACCATTCATAGAGAAGGGAAAGAGAGAGTGCAGAATGTAATGTTACAGTCATAGCTAGGGTGTAGAGAAAGATCAACTTAATGCAAAGTAAGACCATTCAAAAGTCTGACAGCAGCACGGAAGAAGCTGATCTTGAGTCAGTTGGTACGTTATCTGAGACTTCTGTATTTTTTTCCAATGGAAGAAGGTGGAAGAGAAAAATGTCCAGGTCCTTAATTATGCTGGCTGCTTTTCCGAGACAGCGGGAAGTTTAGATACAGTCCAGGGGTGGGAGACTGTTTGCATGATGGATTGGGCTACATTCACAATCTTTTGTAGTTTTTTGCAGTCTTGGGCAGAGCAGGAGCCATACCAAGCCATGATACAACCTGAAAGAATACTTTCTATAGTGCATCTGTAAAAGTTGGTGACAGTTGGAACAGACATGCCAAATTTCCTTAGTCTTCTGAGAAACTAGAGGGATTTGTGGGTAAATATGTAGGAATATGCAGGTAGAGCCTGGGTGGGATTGTGGTCAGTGCAGACTTGATGAGTCAGATGGTCTCTTTCTGCACTGTAGGGATTCTATAATTCTAGTGGTGTTATCCCTCATTGAGGATCTCTCTAGTGGCCTGGCTATTTAAGTGACATATTAATCACAGGTGCTATGGACGAGGAACATTTACGTAACCTGAAGGAGACACTGAAGAAGTTGCAAGAATACGATCTGCAAGTTAAGGAGATAAATGTGAATTTTTCAGAGACTCAGTGGAGTACCTGAGTCATGCTGCCCAACATCTGTTGCACTGAACATCACTCTGCTGGGGTAGACCATTTTATGCCCTCCTCATGGCCCTTCGTTCCAACAGACTGACCAAGGGAGCGATGAGAGGCTGGGAGGAGCTGATGAAGATTTAGGGGGCAATGTGAAAGGAGGGCTGGGGGCAAGAAGGAAGGAGAAGCAAACGTGCTTCTCCTTCCATGAACAATGGAAGATTGATGGGAGGGAAGCTAGACATCAACAAGGCTGCATGAAATGCTCACATGGGGCAGCACAATGGCACAGTGGTTAGCACTGCTGCTTCACTTCAACAGGGACCCAGGTTCGATTCCCGGCTTGGGTGGAGTCTGTGCATTCTCTCCGTGTCTGCATGAGTTTCCTCCGGGTGCTCCGGTTTCCTCCCACCGTTTGAAAGATGTGTTGATTTGGTGCGTTGGCCATGTTAAATTCTCCCTCAGTGTACCCAAACAGGCATTGGAGTGCAGCAACTGGGAGATTTTCACAGTAAAATGTGTTTAATGCAGTGTTTAATGTTTAACACTTCATTTCAGTGTTAAGATAAGCCTACTTGTGACTATATAAATAAATACACTTAAAAAAACTTAAACAAGTGGTCAAAGAGATACCACTATTTCCTGAGTTCAGGTGGGTGGGCGGAAATCCACGTGGGGTTTGAGTGCACACAACTGATGGGCTCAGGGGGAGGTTGGACTTGAACCAGAATAAACTTTGTTTGTTCTCTTTGTTCTTTAACACCTGCAGGGATGCTTTCTGGGGGATATGAATTACCCATTTACAGTTATTAATGACTCAATACGCCAGCCTCAGACTCATGCTGAGATGAAGTACAACGCTGCTCTCAGCTCCATACATACAGCAGACTATTGGACTTCTGAAGATGTGATTTAGATGCCGGGACTGCTCTGGTGTCTGTCACAGTGGAGAGGGTGTCCTGCATGATCACAGTTTGCTGTGTTCCTCACATCAAATTAGCTGTACAAAGTGGTGAACACTGCCCGCCATCAGAGGATGAAGTGTGAGCCACACGACAGATGAGATGCTGGTGGTGTGAAAGTGATGTGGAGGTGCCAGAGTTGAACTGGGGGAAACACAGTAAGAAGTCTGACAGCAACTTAAACCTGGTGTTGTCAGACTTCTTACTGGAATGAAAGTGTCCATGAGAGAATACATCATCTGCAAATGGATGTAAGAAATCCCTAAAGAGAGTAGCGGAGCACACAATGCCATAATAAGGGTTTGATTGTGGAGGGAGCTGAGAAAGATAATTCATCCACTTCTTACACTGTGTGATGCTTCTGGCGTGGTAGCCAGTCACACGGATCATCATGCCTCCCAGATTGGAGGTGTGAGGTTCATCTGTTTTCTGGAACCATCCCTTGGATAGGGGACGTGTCTCTACACCCACAGTCCTGGATTCAAGGCTTTGAGATTATGATGGTTGAGTCAGAGTACAGACATTTTCTTGAGGTTACTACCCTTTTGCCTGCATTCTTCCACCTTCTTCCATCAGGAAAAAGAAACAAAATTTGAAGTCATGTACCAATTGACTCAAGAACAGCTTCTTCCTTACTGCTGTCAGACTTTTGAACGGACCTATCTCATATTCTCTACACCCTAACTATGATTGTAACAGCACATTCTGGATCCTTCCCTTTCCTTCTCTATGAATGATATGCTTTGTCTATACAGTGCATAAGAAACAATTCTTTTCACTTTATACTCATACATGTGAGAATAATAAATCAAAATCAAATCAGACATCTGTGATAGTCTTCTGAAGACTGGAGAGAGTGACTTGAGTGTATTGGTCTGATATTTATTTACTGTTCCCAAAGGGTAGTAAGGGCGTGGAATGCCCTGCCTGCAGCAATTGTGGGCTCATCAAGTTTAAGGGCGTTCAAATGGGCAGTGGATAGACATATGGATACCATTGGAATAGTTTAGGATAGAGGGTCATAAAATTGGTTACATTGGTTGGTGCAACATTGAGGGCCGAAGGGCCTGTACTGCGCTGTAATGTTCTATGTTTTATGTTTTAAACCATCGAACTGGCTAGCTAATGGCCAGCGGACAAATCAGCTCCCTACCAGGGGGTTCATAGAGAATCTCGCACTCGCATAATTGACGAGGCAGCAATCCTGAATTGTGACCGAAGGGAACAACGCCACCAGAATCATAGAACCTTACAGTGCAGAAAGAGGCCCTTCGGCCCATCGAGTCTGCATTAAACACAGTCCCACCCAGGCCCTACCCCCATATCCCTACATACTATACCCACTAATCCCTCTAACCTATGCATCTCTAGACCCTAAGGGGCAATTTCTTAGCATGGCTAATCAACCTAACCTGCACATCTTTGGACTGTGGAAGGAAACCAGAGTACCCAGGGGAAACTCACACAGACACGAGTAGAATGTGCAAACTCCACACAGACATGGACCCGAGCCAGGAATCGAACCCAGGATCCTGGAGCTGTGAAGCAGCAGCGCTAACCACTGTGCTAATATGCCACTCTAATCATTCGCCACAACATTTAGGAAAATAAACTGGAGAATTCTGCCTAAGGACTGGAACAGCCACATTGATAGATGCAAAGCAGAAAGCCTCCTGCTTTCTTTTCCCAAGAAAGCAGGAGGCTATAAATAGTTGCTTATCTGTAAATATCTGTGAACAGCTAGGACCTAATTGGTCAGGGACTAATTGTTACGTGTAAATGTTCCAGGGGGCCACTTCTCACAGTTGCTCTGGAGAACCATGTAAAAAAGTAAAAGCTTATTTATTAGTCACAAGTAGGCTTACTTAAACATTGCAATGAAGTTACTGTGAAAAGCCCCTAGTCACCTCACTGCGGCACCTGTTTGGGTACACTGAGGGAGAATTCAGCATGGTCAATGCATCTAATCAGACTGTGAGAGGAAACTGGAGCATCTGGAAAAATCCCATGCAGACACTGGGAGATTGTGCAGACTCTGCACAGACTGTCACCCAAGCCGCTTATTGAACTGGAGTCCCTGGCGTGGTAAGGCACCAATGCTAACCACTGTGCCACCATGCTGCCATGTGATGTACAACAAAACCTCGTGGCGTTCCTCAGAGATCAATGCTGGGACCTTTGCTGTTTGTAATTGGAGGTAAATGTAACTGGATTGATTAGTAAGTTTGCGGACGACACAAAGGTCAGTGGAATTGTGGATAGCAATGAGGACCATCAGAGTATACAGCAGGATATAGGTCAGTTGGAGACTTGGGCAGAGAGATTCCAGATGGAGTTTAATCTGAACAAATGTGTAGTAATGTATTTTGGAAGGTCTAATAAAGATAGGAAATATACAATAAATGGTCGAACCCTTAAGAATATTGATAGGCAGAGGGATCTGGGTGTACAGGTGCACAGGTCACTGAAATTGGCAATGCAGTTGGAGAAAGTAGTCCAGAAGGCATACAGCATGCTTGCCTTCATTGGCTAGGGCATTGAGTTTAAAAATGGGCAAGTCAAGTTGCAGCTTTAAGGAACCTTAGTCAGGCTGCACTTGGAATATAGTGTTCCATTCTGGCCGCCACACTACCAGAAGGATGTAGAGGCTTTGGAGAGAGTACAGAAAAGATTCACCAAGATGTTGCCTGGTATGGAGGACATTAGCTATGAGGAGAGGTTTGAGAACTTGCTTTGTTCTCACTAGAACGATGGAAGTTAAAGGGCAATCTGATCAGAAATCTACAAGATTATGAGGGGCATGGACAGAGTGGATAGTCAGAAGATTTTTCCCAGGGTGGAAGAGTCAATTACAAGGGGGCATAAGCTTAAGATGCAAGGGGCAAGTTTCTTACACAGAGGTGGTGGGTGCCTGGAACTCGCTACTGGGGGAGGTAGTGGAAGCGGATAAAATAATGACTTTTGAGAGGACAAATACATAATAGGTTGGGAATAGAAAGATACGGTCCCTGGAAGGGTAGGGGGTTTTGGTTCATTTGGGCAGTATGCCGCTGTAGGCTTGGAAGGCTGTAAGGCTTGTTCCTGTGCTGTAATTTTCTCTGTTCTTTATTCTTTTGTTCTTTGTGAACACAATTCAAACCAGCCCTTTAAGAGAAGCATAGCAATAGTAAACATTAAAACTCTCACCTTTCCAAACTCAAGGCGTGATAGTTACTAACATCTGGGATCCAAAAGACAACAAAAATACCTGGCAGATTTCCTTCCCTAGAGGACATTCATGAACCAGATGGGTTTTTACAACAATTGATGATAGTTTCTTGGTTACCAGCCCTGAGATGAGCTTTCAATTCCAGTTTTTTGAAAAATAATTGAATTTAACTTTCACCAAGCTACCTTTGTGGGAATTGAATCCATGACCTCCAGATTCTGGGTTTCTGAATTATTTCTTCTTATTATTAATTATTATTAAGATTGTTATTATTTGTCCATCATTATCTTTTGCTCCCCCTCCCTCTTGCTGGAAATAGAGCTAAAGCTGAAGAAGTGTATGACAACAAGGCTCACAACCTGATTATCGCATTTAATGTTGCCAACCTGCCACCTTGCAGTGAGCAACATCCTCTCCATCCTCCTGCCTCTGTTAGAGCCACAAGGGGGAGTGGGTTGGGTGTGGTTTCAGGTCGGGATTTTGATTTTTTTTCTCTAAGACGTTAACCCCTCCCTCCTCTCTGCCAGTGGTGCCAAAACCGAGATGTAAGGATTCGCATTCTAATCAGCAATCTGTGACTGTCTGTGTTGATATGTGTGCTATTGCAGACCAGAACACTGCATTTGCCTGACAAAGACACAGAGTGTCGAAAGCTCGCAAATTTACTATCAAATAAATCGGTTGGATTTAAAATTGGTGTTATTAAATTCTTACTGAGTTCCCAAAACCCCTCCCATAGAAATTGTTGACTGTAGGCTGAATTTTACACATTTGCACTCAGGGAGAATGAACCTGATTACTGTAAATTCAAGATTGTAAAACTTAGGCTGTGCAGATGAGAGTAGGTTTAGCACATCAGCCAGCCAGTGATTTTTTTGCATCCTGCCAGGAGTGCAAGAGGGGGAATTGGAATAAAGTACTTGTCCAGGGAAAGTTACAGTCGAAAGGCTCATTAACTCACTGGACTATTCAGTCTTGTTATTATTGGGATCAGTCATCAAGCTGAGCAGACAGTATGGAGTCTGCATGGGCAGATTTTATAATTAAAATTGTCGAAAAATGGCAATCCTCCAATAACTGTTATTCAATAAACATTTTTTTGCAATTGAAACAAGCTCGCCTGGCATCCCTTCCTTCTCAATGAGGAGCTGCTAGTTGAGTCATGTACATTGCTGGGTTATTTTAAACAATGCATTGCCAGACATATGGAATTATTAAGTGATTTTAGCATTATTTACTGCTGAGCTTTAACAACAAACCTCTTCCATGGCATATTCCACTTTCCTAGAGACTTCTTGTTTCAATATTTTAGGAATGCATGCCAAAGAATTTCCCTGTAATCCTGCACTGACAACATTCCCAAATGTTAGCTATCTTCTGTGAATACTGTCATATGTCAGAGACATGGAATGCAACATGAGTTGACATCTGGTCTTGGATAAAAAGTGACAAAATCCAGAAGTAGCCTTCACATAATCGAAAAAATTGTTAAGAGTGTAGAGAATGGTATCAACGCATTTATCCATTCAGCTTAGCTGATCTGCAAGCCTCAAATATCGGGCTGGATCCTCCTTGCTCACCTGCAGCTGGGATTCTCCGATCCCGCTACAGTGAACGGAGACTTAGTGCCAAATTCTCCGTTCTCGCTGGTGGCAGCAGTGAGGTGTGAACTTTCAGAGAATACCTTCCATTTGTTTTGCAATTACTTTCACCTCGCATCGCAAACAATGATGAGACAAAGTAAGGAATGAAGTAGAAAATCTGGTGAGCGGGTGCAACGACAATAACCTCAGCCTCAATGTAAACAAAATGAAGGAGATTGTCACTGACTCCAGAAAGAATAGTGGAGAACATGTCCCTGTCTACATCAACAGGGATGAAGTAGAGACGGTCAAGAACTTCAAGTTTTTAGGTGTACATCACCAACAACCCGTTCTGTGCCTCCCATGCAGACACTAGTTAAGAAAGCCCATCAACACCTCTACTTTCTCGGAAGACTAAGGGAATTTGGCACGTTATAGCTACGACTTCCACCAACTTTTACAGATGCATCATAGAAAGCATTTTTTCTGATTGTATTACAACTTGGTATGGCTCCTGCTCTGTCCAAGACAGCAAGAAACTACAAAATGTTGTAAATATAAGAAATAGGAGCAGGAGTAGGCCATCCAGCCCCTCGAGCCTGCCCTGCCATTCAATAAGATCATGGCTGATCTGTAATGGTTCAGTACCACCTTCCCGCTTTTCCCCGTAACCCTTAATTCCCTTGTCAATTAAAAACCTATCCACTCTTGACTTGAACATATTCAGTGAGGAAGCCTCCATAAATGTAGCCCAATTCATCACACAAACCAGCCTCCCATCCAATGACACTGTCTACACTTCCTGTTGCTTTGGCAAAGCAATCAGCAGCCATAATTAAGGACCCCACACACCCCGGACATTCCTATAATACCTTCTTCTTTTGGGAAAAAGATACAAAAGTCTGAGGTCACATATCAATTAACTCAAGAAGAGCTTCTTCCCTGCTGCCATCAGAGTTTTGATCGGACCTACCTTGCACTAAGTTGATCTTTCTCTACACCCAGGCTATGGCTGTAACATTCATTCTGCACTCTCTCATTTCCTTCTCTATGAACGATATGTTTTGTCTGTAAAGCACACAAGGAACAATACTTTTCACCATATACTAGTACACATGACAATAATAAATCAAATCAAATCTAATAGGCCATTCAGCCTCACAGCAATTCAATTAGATCAATGTTGATCTCTACCTCAACTGTGCTTCATATGCTTTGATTACCTTACACAATAACAATCAACCGGCTAATGCGCTTGTGTCAAATTCACACTGGTACTTTAATAAAGTTGCTTACACTATACAGCTATTACACTCCAGTTCTGAGATCTTGATCAATTGGGCTAGTGGGCTGAATAATGGCAGATGGAGTTTAATTTAGATAAATGTGAGGTGATGCATTTTGACAGATTGAAGTAGGGCAGGGCTTACTCACTTAATGGTAGGGCATTGAAGAGAGTTACTGAACAAAGAGATCTAAGGGTACAGGTTCATAGTTCCTTGAAAGTGAAGTCACAGATGGTGGACAGAGTGGTGAAGAAGGCATTCAGCATTGGTCAGAACACTGAATGCAGAAGCTGGGATGTCTTTTTGAAGTTATACAAGACATTGGTAAAGCCATACTTGGAATACCATGTACAGTTCTATTCACTCTATATGAAAAGATATTATCAAACTAGAAAAAGTGCAGAAAATATTTATAGAATGCTACCGGGACTTGATTGTTTGATAAGGAGAGGCTGCATAGACTGGGACTTTTTTCCCCTGGAGTGTAGGAGGCTGAGGGGTAATCTTATAAAGGTCTACAAAATAATGATGGGCATAGGTCAGCTAGATAGTCAATATCTTTTCCCAAAGGTGCGGGAGTCTAAAACTAGAGGGCATAGGTTTAAGATGAGAAGGGAGAGAAATAAAAGGGCCCAGAAGGGCAATTTTTTCACACAGAGGATAGTGAGTGTCTGGAACAAACTGCCAGAGGTAGTAGTAGAGGTGGGTACAATTGTGTTTTTTAAAAAACATTTAGATAATTACATGTGTAAGATGGGTATAGAGAGATACGGGCCAAATGTGGCAATTGGAACCAGAGTAGGGGTTTAAAAAAGGATGTGGCATGGACAAGTTCATTGAACATAGAACATAGAACATAGAACACTACAGCACAAACAGGCCCCTCGGCCCACAAGTTGTGCCGAACACATCAAAAACCTACCCAGCCATAGACCTATCTATAACCCCCAATCCCATTGGATCCCATATCCTCATCCAGAAGTCTTTTAAAAGACCCCAGCGAGTTCGCCTCGACCACCACCAACGGCAGCCGATTCCATTCACTCACCACCCTCTGAGTGAAAAACTTTCCCCTAGCATCTCCTCTGTACTTGCTTCCCTGCACCTTAAATCTGTGCCCTCTCGTTGCGACCATTTCAGCCCTGGGAAATAGTCTCTGACAGTCCACCCTATCTATTCCTCTCAACATCTTGTAAACCTCTATCAGGTCGCCTCTCAACCTTCATCTCTCCAGGGACAACAGTCCCAGCTCCCTCAACCTGTCTTCATAAGGCATAAGGCTCCCTCAACCTGTCTTCATAAGGCATAAGGCATTGAAGGGCCTGTTTCCATCTGTAAACCTCTATGACTAGATTGAGAGACAATCAAGGAGGCCATGTTCCACTGACTCCTTATGGGAGGGATTCACGTAGGTCATTGGACATTTCATGTGTCTTTGTGTAATATATTGATCAATTAGTAATGTGGCAGCTTTGGGGGTTACAGTCTACGGGGGACTGGGCAATGTGTAAGAAGCTGCTCCTTGACTTGATCCTCTTTGTTGCTGGCTGTTTTTGGAAGAGAGAATGACGAGGATCACTGGTCCACTTTGATTAGCCTACACTTAATGTAACTTTGTTCCTATTGGTGTGGAGAGTGGGGGAGTAATACCAACAAACAGGTACAGATCATGTACTTGGGTAAGTTTTCTGCAGCTAATCATAACTCTCCTGGATGTGTTGAGGACTGGATCCAATTTCTTGGCATGAGGAGAATATGTCCCAGACTGGACGTATTCAGTTGCTGAGTTGCACAGGGTGCGGGCAGTTATTTGCAGCATTTTTGGGTCAGTTTCTCATTTAGCCTGAATCAGCCTCCCTGAGATGTGATTTCTGGCTGCCACGTTCACCTTTGCTTTGTGATCTTTGACGCTTAGAATGTGATTTAGCGTTTCTCCAAAGTGCACTGGGTGAAGATTTTGTGCTGATGTTCTACTGTACCAACCCTGTATTAAATTCTTGCTTTGCATCCATATTCCTGCAATAACACGAATTGATCTGTGTCTTTTTAGGGTTGGCTTGCAGATGGTTAAGGATGGTGCGTAACTCAAGGGAATCTTGGAAGCAACTGCATTCCTGTATACCTGCTGTATTTGTCCTTGTAAGTGGTGAAGGTTGCAGTCTTGAGAGGTGCTACTAAAGAAACTACGACCAGTTCACGGAATCATAAGGCGAAATGTTGCCATTCCATCCACCATGGAAATTGTAGTAGGTGGGACATGACTGTGCAAAGGTCTGTTGTCCACGGGTGTGATTTTCCAGTCTTGGGGCAAGTGCAGCTGGAAAATCCCATCCATACAATCTCTGCAATGCAGAAGAGCCGTTTGGCACACTGAGTCTGCACCAACTCTCTGACAGAGTATCCTACCCAGGCCCTCTCCTCTGTCCTATCCCTGCAAGTCTATTTACCATGGTTAACCCTGGTAATTTATACATTTTGGGACACTAAAGAGGAATTTAGCATGGCCAATCCATCTAACCTGAACATCCTTGGCGTGTGGGATGAAACTGAAGCACTTGGAGGAAGCCCACACAGACACATGGAGAATGTGCAAACTCCACATACACACAGAGTCACCCCAGGCCAGAATTGAATCTGGGTTTCTTGAGCTGTGAGGCAGCTAACTACTGCACTGCCCCATCATGCATATAGCATAGAGCCTTAGGCTCTATTGCTGAAAACTATCTTTTATGAAATAGTGGAGTTTTCAGACTCATGGAACCATCAAATCCTATAGTGCAGAATGAGACCATTCGGCCCATCAAGTATACACTATCCCCATTACCCTATACATTTACCCTAGCTAGTTCCCCTGACACTAAGGGGCAACTTAGTATAGCCAATTCGCCTAACCTGCACATCTTTGGATGTGTTTTTGCTATCATGTTAATGAGAATTGCTCTATCCACAGACAAATGCACCAACAGCTCTATGAAGAGGTCAACATTAAAGGATATCCAGGAATGTGGCAGCTCCAAAAGCATTTGATAATATTCTACACAAAGGAATAACTCAAAGTTATGGTATTCCCTTTGCAAAGCATAAGAAATTGCCTGGAGGATGTGAAAAAGAAATACCCACCCAGGAAGTTAGATCTGAGTAAGATAAAGTGTCTGATTCTGCATGGGGCCACTCTCAGTTCTAATTAACATCAAGGGATTGGATTCAGAAAATCGAGACAAACCAGTGCAGAAAATATCAAACTAGGATGGGTAGCATGGTGGCACAATGGTTAGCACCGTTGCCTCACAGTGCCAGGGAGCCAGGCTGAATTCTGGCCATGAATGACTGTCTGTGTGGAGTTTGCATGTTCTCCCCTTATTTATGTGGATTTCTTCCGGGTGCTCTGATTTCCTCCTACACTCCAAAGATGTCCGGGTTAGGTTGTTTAGCCGTGCTAAATTGACGCTAGTGTCAGGGGAACTAGCTAGGATAAATTTGTGGGTTTAAGGAGATAGGGCCTGGGTGGGTTTATTATTGGTGCCTTAGTAATGCCCGTGTGCCTTGATGGGGCTAGTGAGGGACCAGAGCTGCCAGCTCTCTTACTAGGCCTACAGAGTCATGAGCCTGTGCATCGTTCTTAATAGGACGGTGAGTCAGTTGGGGCACCACCCCCTGAAAGATTGTGACATCGATCTCCAGTAAAGTACAAGCTTGGGGGGGTCAAATGGCCTCTTTCTGTACTGTAGGGGATTCTATGATTCTGAAAAAAGGGATCAAAAGAAGTTAATCAGATGTCTCAGGATGAGCTGGAAAAGACACATAAGTGGATAGAACAGCAGCAAATGAAAATTATCTCGATGCTGACAACTGATATTGCTCTCTCAGTGTGCTTCAAATTACACCTAACATTACAGCTTAGAAACAGGCCAAATACACCACACAAGTCTCCTCACACCTTGTTTCATCTGAATTTGATCCAGTCTAAAATATTACATACAGAAAGGACAAAGCAGATGACGCACATAGCGTAGTGTTGAAATAGCTAAAGATATCATGGAAAGGGATCAAATAGTCTTAGAGAAGAGTTAAAAACAATGCTGGGCAGCCAATAAGGTGTCAAACTGCAAAACTAAAGGGTCAAAAATACATCAGGAGAGGTGATTAGCAAATGTCAAATTGTATCTTGAATACTAACCACCGGGATACAATTGGAGTGGGAATGGTGGGGGAGTGATATTCAAATATTGGAGGCTATCCGAGACTTGAGGCTTAGCTTTGCTGTCAGCAGTCTGAGTAATGGCTGGAATAACTTGGGGTTTTCCAGCCTGCACAACAGTGACTAATTATCACATGTGAAATGTTTTGAGACCTTTCTGAGAGATGTGATCCGGCCCTGTATAAACAATCATTTTTGAAGCATGGCTTATTGGTGGATGTAATAGAATGTGGAAGCATAATGCTGTGGATGCTGGAAATCTGAAATAAAAACAGGAAATGCTGTAAGTATCAGGACTGACAGCACTTGTGCAGAGAGAGAGAGGCGTAGTTAACTGTAAGTTAGCAGCATTGATGGAAGGTCTTCAAACTGAAACATGAGGCAGGATTTTCCTGCGGGCTTTGGGACATGAATTTCGGGACCACAGTAAGGTTCTGAGCCTGTGCTTCACCGGAGATTGGTGTCGCAATCTTTCAGGGGTTGGTGCTCCAACTGACTCACCACCCTATTAAGTGCATAGGCTCTTGACTCTGTAGGCCTAGCCAGAGAGCCGGCAATTCTCGTCCCTCAATAGCCTCACCGAGGCACATGGGCACTGCTGAGGCAGATTGGACACATCGAGGGAGCTCAACATGGAGGCATCCTTGGTAGTGTGGATCCAAATCAAAAATTCTCTCTCCCAAAAGGCCATTTGGCCCATCGAGACTACACTGAGCACAATCTGACCCAGACTCTATCCCCCATAACCCCATGTACTTAGTCCAGGCAGTCCCCCTGATACTAAAGGGCAAGATACATTGGCCAATCCACCTAATCTGCACATCTTTGGAGTTTGGGAGGAAACCCACGCAAACATGGGGAGAATGTGTAAACACACCGACAATGACCCAAACCAGGAATCAAACCCGGGTGCCTGGCACTGTGGGGCAGCAGTGCTAACCACTGTGCCATTGTGCTGCCCATACTGGGTTCTTAATACAGAATGTTAATTCACCTATACCAATAGTACATAGTCTCAAAAAAGCACCAATAATATGATTGCATAGGCAAAAAAAACACGTTTTGTAAGATATTGAAATATGTTGTGTAAGAGTCATTGATAAATTTGAAAATAAATTTAAATGGGCCAAAGATTAGAAATGATTTTGATGATTTAAGGGTAACATCTTGGAGCATGGTAAAGCACAGTGTTGAATGTCTCAACTTCTGTTTTGGCATTCGGGACCTTTTTGTTTACCCTTCAATGCTTAAGCATAATGGTCGTGGCAGATCAGACATGATGCTGACCCAATTATTCTCTATGGAGCTGCGGGGGTTGAATCTGATATAGTTACCCCAGGTACTGTGGCACAGGGAAACACAGCTGGAAACAGCTGATGAGCACATTTGCTTGGCCAATAACCTTTCCAGCTGTGTTACAAAGAACTCAATAATCTGAAATAAGAAAGAGAAGCGATTAACATTTTCTTTGAAAGCAGTGTGAGTGAATTACCACAGAACTAAACTTGCGATGCAAGAGAAGAGGACGGTGGGGGGAGGTCAGGGGGAAACTCAGATCTCAGTGCAGTGAATCTGTTAATAGCTTTTCAAGATGTGGAGATGTCAGCGTTGGATTGGGGTAAACACAGTAAGAAGTCTGACAATACCAGGTTTAGGTCCAACCAATTTATTTGCTAGTAAACTCACAAGCTTTTGGGGTTTGTTGTAAAGACTAGTTACGTTACTAGTTGTAAGGTTAGTTGTAAAGACTCACATTCTAATCAGTAATCTGTAAACTGTCTGCGCTGTTATATGCTCTGTCTGAGGCCAGAACTCTCCATTCACCTGACAAAAGGCAAACACCGAAAGCTTGTGCGTTTACTGTCAAATAAATTGGTTGGACTTAAAGTCAGACTTCTTACAATAGCTTTTCAACCCAGCCATTGTATGAACAGGTGATTCCCAGGTTTCCTGACAGATTAGCACGATAACAATCTACATGACATCATTTCAATCCCAGTATTTAAAAGGACACTCCAGGCTTTCAATACAAAAGGGTTTGCAGTTGGCAGTCAGAGAGAAGGAAGGGTCATGCATGGAGCTCAAAAGCCAGAACGTCAAATCTCTGTGCCTCTGTTCAATGACAGCAGGTACAGCCTGAGACAGTGAGGTTCTGAAAAGGTGCACTACACTCTAGTGGCAGCAGGAAGAGGCTAACTGGGGTAACAGAAGAAGTTAACAGCTCAAAGGGCTAAAAGTGATCAAGTCTCTTTCTGTGCTGTAGGGTTTCTTTCAATGATTTCTATGTTTGATAAATTTATTCTTTGAGGACATAACAGGGAGAGTAGATAGATGGGAACCTGTAGATGTAATGTATTTGATTGATGTAGTGTAGATTTCCAAAAGACATTTGACAAGGTGCCACATAAGAGGCTGCTGCATAAAGTTAAAGCCCATGGAATTGGAGAAAGTGTGTTACAGGTATAGTGCCGGAAGTCGTTGGTTACAGGTATAGTGCCGGAAGACTGGAAGATAGCGAATGTGGTCCCATTGTTCAAGAAAGGGAATAGAGACTTTCCTGGGAATTATAGACCGGTGAGTCTTACTTCTGTTGTGGGCAAGGTATTGGAAGGAATTATTAGGGATAAGATTTATAGTTCTTTAGTGAGAAATGAATTGATTGGGAATAGTCAGCATGGTTTTGTGAAGGGTAGGTCGTGTCTTACTAACCTTATTGAGTTTTTTAAAAAAGTGACCAAAGAGGTGGATGGGGGTAAGGTAGTTGATGTGATATATATGGACTTTAGTAAGGCATTCGATAAGGTGCCCTATGGAAGGCTTCTGCAGAAAATACAGTTGTATGGGATTGAGGGTGATTTAGCTAATTGGATTAGGAATTGGCTAGCTGATAGAAGACAAAGGGTGGTGGTTGATGGAAATTATTCATCATGGAGTTTGGTTACAAGTGGTGTACCTCAGGGATCAGTTTTGGGGCCCCTGCTGTTTGTAATTTTTATAAATGATCTGGATGAGGGTATTGAAGGATGGATTAGTAAAGTTGCGGATGACACCAAAGGCGGAGGAGTGGTAGATAGTGAAGAGGGGTGTTCTAGTTTGCAGAGAGACTTGGACAAGTTGCAGAGCTGGGCTGAGAGGTGGCAAATGGAATTTAATGTGGAAAAGTGTGAGATAATTCACTTTGGCAGGAATAACAAATGTGTAGAGTATAGGGCTAATGGTAGAACTCTTAATAGTGTTGATGAACAGAGGGATCTTGGGGTATATGTGCATAGATCCTGAAAGTTGGCAATCAAGTCGATAAGGTTGTTAAGAAGGCATACGGAGTCTTAGCTTTTATTGGTAGGGGGATTGAATTTCGGAGCCGCAACGTCATGTTGCAACTGTACAAAACTCTAGTGCGGCCGCACTTGGAGTATTGTGTGCAGTTCTGGTCCCCCACATTATAAGAAAGATGTGGAGGCATTGGAGAGGGTACAGAGGAGGTTTACCAGGATGTTGCCTGGTATGGGGGGCAGGTCTTATGAAGAGAGGCTGAGGGATTTGAGGTTGTTTTTGTTAGAAAGAAGGGGGCTAAGAGGAGATCTTATTGAAACATATAAGGTGATTAGAGGTTTAGATAGGGTGGACAGTGATAGCCTTTTTCCTAGGATGGAGAAAGCTAGCACGAGGGGACACAGCTTTAAATTAAGGGGTGGTAGTTATAGGACGGATTTCAGAGGTAGGTTCTTTACCCAGAGGGTGGTAAGGGTATGGAATGCCCTGCCTGCTGCAGTTGTAGATGCGCCAAGTTTGGTGGCGTTTAAGAGGTTAGTAGATAAGTTTATGGATGAAAAGGGAATGATTTAGGTTAGAGGGTCATTGCTTTTTCTTAATTGGTTGGCGCAACATCGAAGGCCGAAGGGCCTGTTCTGCGCTGCAATGTTCTATGTTGGCGTGATGAAGAGACAGCCAGTGTTCTGAAAGCTAGTGGCTTTTGCTACCAAATAAACCTGTTGGCCTTTAACGTGGTGTTGTGAGATTTCTTACTGTATTTATTCTAGTCCAATGCCAGCATTACCACATCATGTCAAAAAAAACCCAGGGAATTGGAATAAATGGGTCCTTTTCATCAGTGGAAAGATGTAATGAGTGGAGCACTGCAGGGGTCAATTCTTGGCCTGCAGTTGTTCACTATTTACATTAATGACCTGGAAGAAAGAACAGAATGTAAGGTTTCCAAATTTGCCAATGATACGAAGATGGGTGAAAGGACATGTTGTGATGAGGATATTGTGATTCTGCAATGGAATATGGATGGACTGGGTGACTGGCTTGAAAGAACTTGAAAAGAAAGATTTACAGAGCTATGGGGGAAGAGGAAAGATGATGCAGTTAATTGCGAGATCTTTTGAAAGCCTGCATGGATGCAATGAGTCATTTGCTGCCCTTCTGTGTTGTCCAATTCTATGACTCATACTGAATGGGATATGTGTTCCACAAAGTAGGTCACTTTGCAGGACATTCTTTAGCTCAACAGCTTGCTTTGAACTGAAAAGCATTCAGGTCGTAATCAGAGATCAGCAAATGCTTCAAAGAGATTGACCTCCTCAAACTAACCCTTGGACTTTGTGGGTTGTTACCCAGTGACCAAAAAAAATGATCCCTGGAACTAAGGTCTTGGGAACATGGGTGAAAAGTAGTAAAGAATACGGGTGGTTGTTGAGAGGGCTTTATAATTAAGCCTGCTCATTTGATGGGACAGGGCAGTCAAACAGTTAAAAAAGCAATGGTGTACTTAGTGCTACGTTCCTGGTATGTTCTTGTCATTATTTTCATTTCTGTGTTTCTTGGAAACCTCAGAGGTACTAGCACATGCATAGACTGCATAAATATTTAAATGCCATAGGTCCTATAACATAGTTAGATCACTGATCATCATAAGTCGAGCACAGTAAAATGTGGCGGCAGGAGGAGCTATGGCCAGAAGAGGCCAAGAAGTGTTTTTATTTGTAATCCAGAAGAAGTGTGAGTGGTTTTCATGGATCCAGGATGTAACCATGGATCTCTCCAACCCTGGGGATCTACCTTATCTCCCCTAAATCATAATGCTCTCCCGACAATTACCCACACTCTTTATTACTTTTCCCTCATGCTCCCAAAACCTTAGTTCCAAGGACCATTTTCCTGGTCACTGAGTAACAACTTCTTGCCATCTGAAATCCCCCTTCCTTTCCAATTTAAAAGTGAGTCCGAGGATTTGGAAAATCGATGATTACATGTAAATTTGTCTTCATGCTTCTTGTTGCTGGAATTATGTATCTGAGATTGATATTTGATGAGGTCATGCTTTATGTAACAGTAAGAATGATTAATGAAAATGCTTTTGGGGGATTAGTTTAAGCATCTGGTTTTAGCTCACAATAGAATATCACTGGCAATCAATGTCAAGCAGTCTTGCCAAGCTATTTTCTCATGTCTGGCCTTGAACTTTTACTTTACTACACTAAATATTGGTCACACAGTTTACAAAGAGCTCTTGACAGTGTTTAATGGTTAGTAATGTCAGCAATCAATCGATACATAGAACACAGAGGCTGCAGTGTGTGCCAACACAGTAAAACATGGAAGCTTTGAGATAATATCACAAGAGTGATATGTTAGTACTTTATCAACATCATCCATTCATGAGCTATTCCCTGTTTTGGATACAGTCCATTGTCTTTCATAGATCATCATAGAAACCCTACAGGGCTGACAGAGACCATTTGTCCCATCGAGCCTTCACCAACAAAAATCTCACCCAGGTCCCATCCCTATAACCTTAGGTGTGTACCCTACGAGCCCCCCAATATTAAACGGCAATTAGGTATGGCCAATCAACCTAATCTCACATCTTTGGACTGTGGGATGAAACTGGAGCACTCACAGGAAAGTCACACAGACACAGGGAGAAGGTGCAAACTCCACATAGACAACCATCTGAGGCTGGAATTGAAGCCGGGTCTCTGGCACTGTGAGGCAGCAATGCTAACCATTTCATTACATACTCACACTTAATTATTACGTACGTCTTGATCATTCAACTTCTTTGGACTTTTTGGCAAGGATACTGGGACAAAAAGTGATTGATGCAAAACTCGAGTGAGTGAATCACTTGATTTGGCAAATAATGATGTTTGCCACATCATTTGGCAAGCAGCAAGTTTTATTTTGAGGTTGTCCATGACCATGCAAATGTCAGCGTGAAATTAATACCTGATTTGTTGCTCTCACACCCTGGCTATGACTAACACTACATTCTGCACCCTCTCCTTTCCTTCTTCCCTATGTAGTCTATAAATGGTACATTTTGCCTGTACAGCATGCAAGAAAAATACTCTTCACTGTATATATGTGACAATGTTAAATCAAATCAAATCACCAGATGCAATACTAAATGATGCTATTCAAAGTCAGAAATAATGTCTCTGGATGATAACAATGATGAACAAATCCTCCTCATTCCACTTATCCTCATTGCTATTTTGCCCACACAGAATCATAGAATCCCTGCACTGCACAAGCAGGCTATTCAGCTGACAACAATCCCACCCAGGCCCTATCCCCCTAGCCTATGTATTTACCCTGCTATTCTCCCTGACACTAAGGTGCGATTTAGCATGGCCAACAATCTAACCTTTTGGAGTGTGGGAGGAAACCGGAGCATCCAGAAGAAACCCACGCAGACGCAAGGAGAATGTGCAAACAGCCACCCAAGACCGGCTTGAACCCTCTGATGCTGCGAGACAGCAATGCTAACCACTGTGTCACTGTGCTGCCCCGATGACTGGACCATTCTGTTCCAAAATCGCTCCTCCATTGGTCCGCCTGTATGGGACTGGTTTCTACTCTTGCCTATCCAGCTGCAGCCAGAGAACCCACTGCAGAGGTTTCTCACTCTGCTCCCATAGCCCTGGAGAGCCCCTGAGGAACTGTCCTTGATCCCTTCTCTTTCTCACTGACATTTGCTCCCCAGCCACATCATCTGAAAACACACTGGTTCCATATGCAGACTGCAATATGCATTCCTGTATCAAAAATTACCTCTCCCGTCCTCTCCACTGCCTCTGATTTGTGATTCTGCTTGTCTGACACCCAACCTTGGATTAGCTGCAATTTTCTCCAATTATATATCACGACATCCAAAGTTATTGCCTTTAACATCCATCACCAACTCAAATGCCTCAGATTCTACCCTGTTCCCTGGCATGTCCAAGCTGAACCAGACTGTTTAAAATCTCAGAGAATTTTTGACTCTAAACTGAGGTTAGAATCATAGAATCATAAAATCCTACAATGCAAAAGGAGGCTATTTGGCCCATCGAGTCTGCACCAATCACAATCCCACCCAAGCCCTATCTGAGATCATCACGAGGAGGACTTATTGTTACAATCATTCAAAGTAATCACATTTACAAAATAGATTTGAAATGAATGAATTACCAACAAGATTTCACTTTTGATAACATACAAAATGAGAGAAATAGGCCATTTGGCCTTTCGAGCATGCTCTTCCATTCAAATGATGATGATCTCTTTGCATTCTCATCTATCCTAATGACATTCCACCTGATTCGCATGACAGTCAGAAAGACTAAGAAACCAAAGACACTCAGTGGGCATGGGTGAATACAGGCATTAGTGTTGATAGCTCGCCTTTATATTGAATGTTTTGTATCAAATGTCACTTTGTCCACTCCAACTTATCTGTTTGTACCGTCAAGCTTGGGGAACCCTGTGGAGTGTGAGAATCCACAGTAAGAAGTCCCATGACACCCTGTTAAATTCCAACAGGTTTATGGCAGTGCAATGTCCCTCTCAGACCAATGATGCCATTAAAAGGTGCTGCTACTGGCATGCCCCCCCCCATTGCCATTGTAGCTCATCCTGCACCCCCATCCATGGAAGAATGAACTCCCCACCCCTCCTTTATCAAAGCACACCCCTCTCATGTCTAACACTGTTCTCTAGAGATCATGAGGGCAAGGGCTGTCTATATGATGCCAGGCTGACCAGCTTGGCTGTAAGGTGGATGTGAACATAAGGATTGCTGACATGGCTGGGGCCTGTAGTAGCTGATGCTGTGCATCCCACCTTTCTGAGCCCTATGGTAATTGATGGCAGACACATTAAGCTCTATGTCAGGCAAGAGTCAGGCTTATCGCTGAGGATAAGAGGGGCATTGCTCTGTCCTCAATACAAATATTCATCATTTTCCGCAGAATCCGGCCAATAGTTTCAATGCCCTGCTCATGACCCTTGGCAACAACATGGGAGTGCACTTTGACACCACATCACTGGTTAGATGTTAGTCCCCGTGATGAGAGAGCTGGTCGATCCTAGTCCTGTTCTTCCCTGAAACAAAGTGCTATGAGACCCTCCCTAACTTTTTGGCACAGTTGAAGTAAATGCTAAGCAATTTCAAGGAGTATTTAAGAGGCAATCACATTGTTGTGGGTCTGGGGTCACAAGACCAGACGAGAAAAATAAGTTTTCTTTACTGAAGGACATATGGGTTTTTATGACTCTTATTTTTAGCTCAGGGTACATTTTTTCTCCTATGAATTCCCTAGAGACCTTGCTTGCTAAATAGAATCCCTTACAGTGCAGAAGGAGGCCATTCATCCCACCCAGGCCCTATTCTTGTAAACTCACACATTTACCCTACTAATCACCTAACACTGGGGCCATTTTAGTATGGTCAATCAACCTAACCTGCACATCTTTGGACATTTTTGGAGCACTCAGAAGGAACCCATACAGACATGGAAAGAACATGCAGACTCCACACAGATAGTGACTAGAGGCTGAAATTGAACCCGGGTCACTGGTGCTGTGAGGCAGCAGTGCTAACCACTGTGCCACCTGATGGTGCCAACACTGAAGGATATTTGGAAATCAGTCTATGGCACATGAAGTGCATGTTCAGGATGTCCATTGCTTGTTTGATAATTAATCTGGTGGTGATGTGGCACTCACAGCAGTATTGATGACATTGTTTCTTTGGCTTCTAACGGATGTCCTGAGCCACGTATGAAGTAGATATTCTTTGTAGCTGAGGAGAAGTTCGGCATGTTAATGGAAAGGGTCCTGAGAGTTAGGATTTATGACCATTTGGAAAGATACAGCTTAATTTGGGATAAGTCAGCATAGTTTTATGAGAGTTTACACAGAGGGTGGTGAGGGCGTGGAATGCCCTGCCTGCAGCCGTTGTGGACTCGCCTACTTTGGGGGCATTCAAATGTTCGGTGGATAGGCATACGGATGATATTGGCGGGGAATTGCCAAATGATAGTTTAGGTCAGAGGGTCCACTGGCCGGCGCAACATCGAGGGCCGAAGGGCCTGTACTGCGCTGTAATGTTTTATGTTCTATGTTCTAAGTCCTGCCCTACAATTTTGATTGAATTCTTTGAGGAGGTAACTAAGTGTATATACGAAGGTAGAGCAGTTGATGCCATATATTTGGATTCTATTAGGTGTTCAATAAGGTTCCTCATGGTAGGCTCATAAAGAAAATAAAGAGGTATGGTATAGAAGGAAATTTATCCAATTGGGTCAGTAACTGGCTGTCTCATAGAAGACAGAGGGTCGTAGTGGAGCAAATGTTTCAGACTGGAGGCCAGCTGTGTACCACAGTGATCAACTTTTGTGATATTTATTACTGTCTTGGAAGAGGGAACTGAAGTGTGTGATAGAAAATTTGCTAATGACACCAAGATTGGTGGAGTAGTGGATGAGGTGGAGGGCTCTTGTAGGCTGTAAAGAGACATTGACAGGATGCAGAGCTGGGCAGAAAAGTGGTAGATGTGAGGTGATTCATTTTGGTAGGACAAACTTGAATATTTATTACAGAGTCAACAACAGGATTCTGAAGAATGGGGAGGAACAGAGAAATCTTGGGGTTCATATCCACAGATCTCTGAAGGTTACCACTCAAGTGGTTAGAGATGCGAAGAAGGCTTATAGTGTGTTAGCTTTTATTAACAGGGGGGTTTGAGATTAAGAGCCATGGGATTATGCTGCAACTATACAGGACCTTGGTGAGACCACATTTGAAATATTGTGTACAGTTCTGTTCACCTCACTATAAGAAGGATGTGGAAGCATTGGAGAGAGTGCAGAGGAGATTTACCGGGATGCCACCTGGTTTGGAGGGTAGGTCTTATGAGGAAAGGTTGAGGGAGCTGGGGCTTCGCTCTTTGGAGCCAAGAACGATGAGAGGCGACTTAATTGAGGTTTATAAGATGATGAGGGGGTTAGATAGAATGGATGTGCAGAGACTTTTTCCTTTCATGGATGTAGCAGTTACTAGGGGGCATAGCTATAATGTTTATGGTGGCAGATGTAGGGGGGATGTCCGAGACAGATTCTTTACTCAGAGAGTGGTTGGAGGGTGGAATAAACTGCCTGCTGTGATAGTGGAATTGGACACTTCAGGAACTTTCAAGCAGTTATTGGATAGGCACATGGAGGACACCAGAACCATAGGGAGTGGGATAGCTTGATCTTGGGTTCGGGCATAGCTCAGCACAACGTCAAGGGCTGAAGGCCTTGTACTGTGCTGTACTGTTCTATGTTCTATGTTCTATGTTCTATGAGATGCCCCTTAATTTTGCTTAAAGAGATTGGACTATTGAAGGATAAAAACATCATTTTCAACTCTCTGGGATACTTCACAGATTTTGCCGTGATTGCCTACCAGCTGCATACACATCGATAGAGTGGGAGGTCCTGCAGTTGACAGATACTCTGGTTGATCTGTGGGTGGCCTTTTGGGTGGCAGCTGTGAGGATGGAGTGTGTTGTGCTACAATTCCATGAGATCGAATGACTCCACAGAATGACTCCCCTGTGCGTTCACCTTATTTTTAGTGTCGAGTGTTCAGGAGTTCAGGAATCTGCAGATCAGTGTCAAAATCAAAACTGTGTTGAAATATTACTCCAGCTGTGCAATTAACATATTAATTGGCAGTATGCCTTCCTAATGGGATTGCGCGAATGCAGTGTAGTGTGTGGAGATTATTTCTGAAATGGAGAATGACTGCAGAATACCGAGGTGCAGAGGGATTTAGATATTTTTGTGTATGAGTTACAAAATATTAGCTTGCAGGTGCAATGTGCAATCCAGAAGGCTATTGAAATGATAGCCTTCATTATGGGAGGAATTGAACATAGAAGTATGGATCTTATGCTTCTGTTAAAGAGGGCATTAGTGAGACTATCTCTCAAATACTGGGCGCGATCTTATCGACGTTCATGCCACGCTTCCACTGCAGTGAGGTCATAGAATTTGGCAGCCAACCAAATCTCCATTTATTGCAGCGGGATGGGAAAATCCCACTGGTGTGAGCAGTGTTAAGAGGTCTTTAACTAGTAGTGTCCTGCAGGAATCAGTGCTGGGGCCTCTGATGTTTGTAATATATATATATATAAATGACTTGGAAGAAAATGTAGCTGGTCTGATCAGCAAGTTTGCGGATGATACTAAGATTGGTGGAGTTGTGGATAGTGATGAAGGTTGCCAGAGTATATAGCAGGGTGTAGATAGGCTGGAAAATTGGGTGAAGAAATGACAGGTGGAATTTAATCCGGACAAATGCTAAGTGATGCATTCTAGTAGATTCAATTCAGCTGGGAGTTATAAAATAAATGGCAGAACCATCATGGGTATAGACACACAGAGAGATCTGGGAGAACAGGTCCACAAGTGGAAAAGGTGGTGAAGAAAGCATATGGAATGCTTGCCTTCATCGGCCAGGGTATCGACTATAAAAATTGGCAAATGATGTTACAGTTAAGAGAGGGAATACTGCATCCAATTCTGGTCACCACACTACCAGAAGGACATGGAGGCATTGGAGAGAGTACAGGAAAGTTTTACCAAGGTGTTGCCTGGTACAGAGGATATTAGCTACGAGGAGAGATTGAATAAACAGGGATTGTTCTTTTTGGAAAAACAGAGGCTGAAAGGCGACCTGATAGAAGTTTATAAAATCATGAGGGGTAAAGATCGGGTGAACAGTTGGAAGCTTTTTCCCAGGGCAGAAATGACAATTACAAGGGGGCACAAAAATTCAAGATAAGGGGGAAAGGGTTCAGTGGAGATGAGCAGGGAAAGTTTTTTACACAGAGAGTGGTGCCGGCCTGGAATGCACTGTCAAGGTGGTTGAGGCAACGTTTAAGACTTGTCTGGATGGACACATGAAGATATTGGGAATAGAGGGATACAGGCGATTGGTTTAGATAGGACAATGTGATTAACAGGCTTGGAGGGCCGAAGGCCTGTTTCTGCACTGTTCTGTTCTTCTTCTTTATTCTGGCTACAGTGTATAGTTTTTAATCTCCTTATTTAAGGAAAGATGTAAAAGATGGAGGTGGTTCACAGAAAGTTTACTCAATTGATACCTGGAATGAATGGGTTGTCTCATGAGGATAGATTGGTCAGGGTGAGCTTGTTTCCAATGAGTTAAAGAGTGAGGGGTAACAGAATTGAAGTTCGTAAGATCCTGAATGGTGTTGGTAAGCTGGATGTTGAAAGAATGTTTCCTCTTCCGGATGAGTCTAGAGCTAGGGACATTGTTTTAAAATGAGGGATTATCCTTTTAAAACTCTCAGAGAGTTGTGGGACTTTGGAACACTTGGCCGCAGAAGGCAGTGGAAGTGAAGTCACTGAATATTTTTAAGGCAGAGTTGATGGACTCTTGTTGGAAAAGGGAATCAAAGATTATCAGGGGTAAATAAGGAACAAACAGATCAGCCATGATCTTATTGAATGGCAGAGCAGGTTTGAGGGCCGAATGGCCTCCCTCCACTCCTATTTTGTATCTCCATATGGAAATCTTTCTGGCACATTGTCAATTTCTCTGTTATCTTGTCATCACTCTCACCCATTCCGCCATGTTAGAATTCTCCTTAATCAGTGACATTCCCACAGAAAGCAGCATTTTCTGTTTTTATTTCTGATTGCCAGTATCTGCAGTGTTTTGCTTCAATGATATGGAATACACATAATGGAATGTAGGAATGTATGCGGTTTAAATAAACCTGTTATTTCCATAGACTGTGTCTTATCCATAACCTATCCAGATCACTCACTCATGTGTTTTACTTGCCCTTTGTTATTGTTTAATTGATATATATTATTTCACGGGAAGGATTTTTACGGTCTCCTACTAATGGGTTTGAAAGCAGGGGCTGGTAAAATACATTGTGTGGTCTGCCTATTGCCTTTCCCCCGCTATAGAATCATAGAATCCCTATAGAAGGAAAACATTCGGCCCAACGAGTTTGCACCAACCACAATCCCACCAGGCCCAATCCTCATAACCCATGCATTTTTCATAACTAGAACCCCCCCCCGGCCCCACGACTCTAAGAGACAATTTAGCATGGCCAATCCACCTAACCGGCACATCTTTTGCACTTTGGAAGGAAACCAGAGCACTCGGAGGAAACCCACGCAGACACGGGGAGGAAGGTACAGATTCCTGTCAGTGACCCAAGCCACGATTCAAATCTGGAACCCTGGCGGTGAGAGTCAGCAGTGCTAACCACTGTATCACTGCGCCCTCCCGAACTGTCTCCTAGTTCAGCCACTTAAGTGCTTCATTCCAGTCCACTGCCATTTACTGCGCTGGGGAGGTCATGCCAAGTGATTACCTCAGCAGCTTTAAGTGCGCAGACTGGTGTTGGACAAAGGGTGTAGGGGGGCATACCTATTTTCAGGAACTGCTATGCTTTTCAAAGACACTCCCCAAAGCAAACACATATCTTTGTTTCACCCTATTCCACTGCCATTCAAACCTGACTTCTTCACTACTGGGGCCTGACAGCCAGGCCTTGCTGATCCCCTGTCCACATGAATATCCTTGGCCTTTTACGATGTCCCAGTAAACCCTGACGTAAACTGGAGGAAGAGCACCTCACCTTCAGACTGACCACTTTACAGCTTTCCAGAATTAACAAATTGCATTCAATAACTTCAGAGCATGAACTCTCCCCTCCACCTTCACCCCATTTCCATTTATTATATTTCGATCCTTATTTTCATCGTACTCATTCATTTTTATTACTTTCTATTCTTATTTTTATTTTTCCATTTTTAAAATCTCGCTTTCCATCCTATTTTCCAAGCCCCCTGCCTCATCCCACTAGGGCCAAATGTCACATTCCTCAGTGTCAGGTTGTCCTTTGACACTGTGCACCTTTGTTCTGCCATTTGCACATTCCGATCTCTTAATGGACATCATTTTCAGCCTTTATGATCATCATTTATATTCCCTTTGTCTTTCTGTCGATGCCAGACCTATCAATTATATTCCCCCATTCTCATAGTATAAATTTGTCCAATTTTCCTTGTCTTCTTCTGTTCTGATGAAGGGTCATCCTGACTCAAAACGTTGGCTCTGTTCTCTCCCCAGATACTGTCAGACCTGCTGAGATTTTGCAGCATTTTCTCCATGAGCTCCTGTTCTTTGTGGAATGCCTGTAGTACCAGCAGTGGTCACTGCTCAAACCTGGCGCTGTGGGGTCTATAGGGCTGTTGGCCATCCGATTGGCCAGCAGCTCTCTAAGGCAGGATTTGCTCCCCAGATGGGGGTGGAAGTCTTGTCCTTAGACAACTAATTCACAAATGTTAAATAGCTGCAGAGTAGCCAGTATGGGCATGGATGTCTTTCTTCCCCTTTGACTGTTTGGGTTGCCATGAAGTGGAGGTGCCAGTGTTGGACTAGGGTGGGCATAGTAAGAAGTCTCACAACACCAAGTTAAAGTCCAACAGGTTTATTTGGAATCATGAGCTTTCGAAGCACTGCTCCTTCATCAGGTGCTGAGAATATCGATTTTGTCTGGTTGAAGAGTGTAGTCCAACAAGTTGACAATAGACTTCCCCACAGTGGCACGGTTTTCTATTGTGGTACACTGGAAGGTTTGCTTGCTGCTGGCGGTGACACCAAGTTTCTCAAGTTTCAAGTTCCAAGTGTGCAGATAGTTCTGTTGCCTCATTTGCTTGGCACTATCTCATAACTGGTCTGCTACATCCTGAGTGCAAGTTGAGAATATGGAATCTATCTTAATTTCCAGGCTGTTGCATTGTTTCAGTGATTCTTCACCGTAAATAAAAGAAAGAAAATGTTATTGATGCATCTGATATATAGGAAGGTCCTGTGCAGTGAAGAGGTCTTATTTGAACTTGTGCATGAAGATGTTGGCACATAAAGGCGCAAACTTTGTCCCCATGGCTGTTCCATGTGCCTAGATGAAGAACTGGTTGTCGAAAGTGAAGACACTATGGTCCAGGATGAAGTGGATGAATTGTTGAATTGCATTTGGAGATTAGCAGTTGTCATTGTTGAGTATTGATGCTGTTGCAGCAATGCGGGATGCTGGTGTAGAGTGCAGAGACGTCCATTATGACTGGTCTTCATCTAATGAAGGAGCAGTGGTCCTAAAGCTCATAATTCCGCAAAAACCTGTTGGACTTTATAACCTGATATTGTGAGATTTCTTATTCCTTGGATTGTGGACGGGAAACCCTGGGGCAGATGGTGTTTTGAAAGTACTCAAATAGTTTTGGCAAAGTTGTATGTTTTGAACTAAATGTTAGCAATGGAAAATGTCACAGTTAGACAGCTTTAAATTCAAAGGGTGTTTTTCTTAAGGTTATAACTGAATGGAAAGCAGCCCAGAAGATATAAATTCTCTTGATTCGATTTGCTTCTTTGGAAATTGGCCAAATGTATATAAATTAAAACCTTCATCAATTACAGGGAGAGTTAATGTCAAGGAGGGGAAAAATATACTCTCTCGCCAAAGATTTTAAGGCTAGAATTTTCTGGACTTTCACGCCAGCAGGATCTTCCTGACCTGCCGATGGTATATCCGTGCTATCAATCTCATTCACATTTATATATTAAGAACTGAGAAATTCCACATAAATCCCCTGTGGATCCCTGGACAAACCCACTGGGACAGAAATTGAAATTCAGGGACACTGGCATGGTATGTCTCTCCAGTCTATGTGGCATTAACTCCTCCTGCAGAATCTGACAGATCCAAATGATGTGTAGGTTAGAGAGATATATAAAGGGATTGTGAGGATAGGGCCTGGGGTGGGATTATTGATGGTGCAGACCTGATGAACTGAATGGCCCCTTTCTGCATTGTAAGCATTCTATGACTCTATGATAGAAGATACCACATTTCTTAACCAGCCTTGTCTCTGGCTCATCTCCAGATAACAAGATAGAACTGCCTCCATATGATGGGTTTGACCTTCTCAATGGGCTACATGCAGCACAGCGGTTAGCAGTGCTGTCTCACTCGGGTTCAATTCTGGCCTCTGTCAGGTAGAGTTCGCACATTCTCCCCGTGTCTGATTGGTTTCTTCCAGGTACTGTGGTTTCCTCTGACAGTCCAAATATGTGCGAGTTAGGTCGATTGGCCATGGTAAATTGCCCCTCGGTGTTAGAAGAATCCAGAGGGTAAATATGTGGGGTTACAGGGATGGGACCTGGGTGGGATTATTGTCTGTGCAGTCTTGATGAGCCAAATGGCCTCCTTCTGCACTGTAGATTCTATGAACCTCTGGATCCTGCTGGAGTTACGTTGAACCACAGCTCTCTGGTCTTGAAGCTGGGCTGGGTGGCACTGGGCCCTTCTTCTCTTCAATTGTGACATGGCCATCAAGAAGGCAGCATCAAGCACTGGATCCAGTATTCACAGAGAAAGAGCAAATCCATTGGATTCTATTCCATACATGAGGGCAGAATTCTCTGCAGATAACTGTGTTAATTTTTAATGTTCTATTAGCACTTGTCTGCCAGGCTAACATTTTAATGCTGTTTCTCTTTAATATGGTGTTTTATTCAAAACTGACCACCCTCACATGAGTAGAAATCAGCAGTCTAACTTAGCAAATAGCCCAAATTAATAACAAATTCGAACTAACAACATTGTCGGAACAGACATAGTCACTGGAATATTAAATGGTGTGTTATTTCTTCATGATACTAATTTTAGGAATTTGGACTCAAATCTAATATAAACCTATGCATAAGCTTGTGGATCTAACACAGTAAAGCATGCTGTAACTTAAAAAACATGTTAAAATTAAATTTGATGGATTTATTCTAAGGAAATACAGACAAAAGATATAAAAATAAGACACAAATAAAATTAAAAATATAAAATTAAGCTTGAGATTTTGTATAAAATAGAATTGGCCTCAATTTAGATTAATTGGATTCCTTTGGAGGTTTCAAAATCCTCCCATTTCATTGCCATTCAGACTTTTGATGACACATTCTGGCTGGGGCAAGTAAATACAAGTTTCCAGATTAAATAAACATCTCCCCAAATGGTTCCTGGCACAACTGGAAAGCTGACTGCTGCAATAAATGTCTCTGGCAATGGAGATTGATATGCAAAGGTTCGCGTTGAGAAACAATTTCACCTGACCATGTTAAACAATATTTATCCCTCAATCAATATCACAAAAAGCAGATTATCTGCTCATTAACACTTTGCTATTTTTGGCAATTTGCTGTAGCCTAATTAGTTGCTGCATTTTTTTTAAATGAAGAAAAAGACCTCTAATTATATTGTGCTTTTCATAACCACCAGATGTCTCAAAGTGTTTTGTAACCAATGTTAAAGTTTATTTATTAGTGTCACAAGTACGTTAACACTGCAATGAAGTTACTGTGAAAATCCCCTAGTTGTCACACTCCGGTACCTGTTCATCGGTACACCGATGGAGAATTTAGTGTAGTCAATGCACCTAACCAGCATGTCTTTCAGGCTGTCTGAAACTGGAGGAAACCCATGCAGACATGGGGAGAATGTGCAGACTCCGCATAGACAGCAACACAAGCTGGGAATTGAAGCTGGGTCACTGGCGCTGTGAGGCAGCAGCACTAACCTTTGTACCACCATACTGCCCGAATGTTCTTTAAAGTGTGGTCACTGATACAAATGCAAGATTCGTGGCAGCCAATATGTGCACAGCAAGCTCCCACAAACAATGTGGTAATGACCAGATAATCTGTCTTTGTGATTGAAGGATAAATATTGACTAGAAATCCAGGGAAAGTTCCCTTGCTCTTCTTCAAAATAGTGCCATAGAAGCTTTGTAGATTCCATGGCATTGGAAATCCACCTGAGTTGGGCCTTGGTTTAACACTTCATCTGAAAAGATGGCACCTCAGACAGGGCAGTGCTCCCTCAGTGCTGCACTCGAGCATCAGTATTGATTTTTATCTTCAGCTGTTGGAGTGGAACCTGAACCTAGTGATCCTGAACCAAGGGCAGTATCAATGAAGCTAGGCTCACACTCTAACAAAGTAGAATGAAGAATGCATTACAACAGTGACAGTTCTTCAAAAGTAAAGGAAGGAATTCTTCACTCGGTGCACAGCGGGAAAGCCGGAGTACAGCTTTCCAGCAACACAACTGAGTTTTTCTTCCAAATAATCTGGCACATTGTGCAGACAAAATCAAAAGGCATGGTCATGATGGTTGGGCAGAAATGATAAAACTAACTAACCTAGCTACATAGATATTAGAACACCTGATCTGTGCTTAAAAAAAAACAACCCCCACCCCACTATAAGAACACTCCACACATGGGATGGGGGCAATCTATCTCAAACAAGCACTAAGGCAATCCATCTCAACACACGTAAGGGGAACACCCTTCCAATGGAGCCCCCCAGAGAAGCTCCTTTTGCACTGTCTCCTGGCAGTGCCCTTTGGCACTGCCAAGGGTCAGTACCAGGAAAGCAACAGGCTATTGATCAAGTATGTCTCTCTCCTTCCTGGAGATATGCTTACCTTTGCGTTCCTGGCAGGTTCCTTTGCCTGCTTCACTTTTCAAAAGCTGTTGTAAACAACAAGCAAAATTGGAGTCAATGTGAATCTGGGGGGAAATCCCTCCACTAGTTGGAGTCATTCGTAGCACAAACGATTATGGTTGTGATGGTTGGAGGTCAATCATCTCATCTTCAGGACATCACTGCAGGAGTTCCTTAAGGTGATATCCTAGGCCCAACAATCTTCAGCTGCTCCATCAATGAATTTTCTTCCATCATAAGATCAAAAGTGTTTTCAGATCACTGCACAGTGTTCACCCTCATTGGTGACTCCTTAGACAGGAGTCCATGTCCAAATGTAATAAGGTCTGAACAATATTAGGCTTGGGCTGACAAGTAGCAAGTAACACTTGCACAATTGCCAGGCAATGGCCATCTCCAACAAGTGAATGTCTAACCATCATCCTCTGACATTCAATGGTATACCATCACTCAGCCCTTATAGGACATAGAACATAAAACATTACAGCGCAGTACAGGCCCTTCGGCCCTCGATGTTGCGCCGGCCAGTGGACCGTCTAACCTAAACTATTCCAATGTCATCCATATGCCTATCCACCGAACATTTGAATGCCCCCAAAGTAGGCGAGTCCACAACTGCTGCAGGCAGGGCATTCCACGCCCTCACCACCCTCTGTGTAAAGAACCTGTCTCTGACATCCGTCCTATAACTACCACCTCTTAATTTAAAGTTATGTCCCTTCATGTTGGTCATCACCATCTGAGGAAAAAACTCTCACTATCCACCCTATCCAGTCCTTTGATCATCTTATACGCCTCAATTAGGTCACCGCATAACCTTCTTCTCTCTAATGAAAATAACCTCAGGTCCCTCAGCCTTTCCTCATAAGGCCTTCCCATCATACCAGGCAACATCCTGGTAAACCTCCTCTGCACCTTTTCCAATGCTTCCACATCTTTCTTATAATGCGGCGACCAGAACTGTAAGCAATACTCCAAGTGCAGCCGCACCAGAGTTTTGTACAGTTGTAACATAACCTCACGGCTCCTAAATTCAATCCCTCTACCAATAAAAGCTAACGCACCGTACGCCTTCTTAACAACTTTATCAACCTGGGTGCCAACTTTCAAAGAACTATGTACTTGTACCCCAAGATCTCTCTGCTCGACAACACTGTTAAGGGTCCTTCCATTAGCCCTATATTTCATATGCCTGTTATTCCTACCAAAGTGAATCACCTCACACTTATCCGTATTGAATTCCATTTGCCACCTCACGGCCCAGCTCTGCAACCTATCTATGTTGCAGGTCTATGCAGGTATCTATGCAGGTCTTATGAGGAGAGGCTGAGGGATTTGAGGTTGTTTTCGTTAGAAAGGAGGCGGCTAAGAGGGGGCCTAATCGAAACATATAAGATGATTAGAGGTATAGATAGGGTGGATAGTGATAGCCTTTTTCCTAGGATGGAAAAGGCTAGCACGAGGGGACACAGCTTTAAATTAAGGGGTGATAGTTATAGGACGGATATCAGAGGTAGGTTCTTTACCCACAGGGTGGTTCGGGAGTGGAATGCCCTGCCTGCAGCAGTTGTAGATGCGCCAAGTTTGGTGGCGTTTAAGAGGTTAGTTGATAAGTATATGGAAGAGAAGGAATGGTTTAGTTTGGAGGGGCATTGCTTTTTATATTGGTCGGCGCAACATCGAAGGCCGAAGGGCCTGTTCTGTGCTGTAATGTTCTATGTTCTATGTCCCTCTGCAAACTGTAACATCCATCCTCGCTATCTACAACTCCCCCCACTTTGGTATCATCAGCAAATTTACTAATCCAACCCTCTACACCCTCATCTAGGTCATTTATAAAAATGACAAACAGCAGTGGCCCCAAAATAGATCCTTGAGGTACATCACTTGTAACTGCACTCCAGGTTGAATATTTCCCATCAACCACCACCCTCTGTCTTCTATCCGCTAGCCAATTCCTAATCCAAACTGCTAAATCACCTTCAATCCCATGCATCTGCACTTCCTGCAGTTGCCTACCATGGGGAACCTTATCAAATGCTTTGCTAAAATCCATATACACTACATCAACTGCCTTACCCTTATCTACCTCTTTGGTCACCTCCTCAAAAAACTCAATAAGGTTTGTGCGGCACGACCTACCCTTCACAAAATCGTACTGACTATCCCTAATCAATTTATTTCTCTCTAGATGCTTATAAATCCTATTCCTTATAATTCTTTCCAAGACTTTGCCCACAACAGAAGTCAGGCTCACCGGTCTATAATTTCCAGGATGGTCCCTACTCCCCTTTTTGAACAAAGGGACAACATTTGCCATCCTCTAGTCTTCTGGCACTATACCTGTAGCCAATGACGACATGAAGATCAAAGCCAAAGGCTCTGCAATCTCCTCTCTAGTCTCCCAGAGAATCCTAGGGTAAATCCCATCTGGCCCAGGGGACTTATCAATTTTCATACCGTCAAGGTTCGCTAACACCTCCTCCTTATGAACCTCAATCCTGCCCAGTCTACAACCTGGTATCGCAGTATTCTCCCCGACAACATCGTCTTTCTCCTGCGTGAATACTGATGAAAAATACTCATTCAGTGTCTCTCCTATCTCCTCAGGCTCCACGCACAACTTCCCACTGCTATCTCTAACTGGCCCTAATCTTGCCCTAACCAACCTTTTATTATTTATATACCTGTAAAAAGCGTTAGGATTCTCCTTAATCCTATCCGCCAAAGTCTTCTCGTGTCCTCTTCTAGCTCTTCTCAACTCCCTCTTTAGCTCCTTCCTGGCTAATTTATAGCTCTCCAGTGCCCTAACTGAGCCTTCACGTCTCATCATTATGTAAGCCTCCTTCTTCCTCTTCACCAGAGATTCAACTTCCCTAGTACACCATGGTTGCCTCACTCGACCACTTCCTCACTGCCTGGCAGGTACATATTTATTACAGACATGCAGAAGCTGTTCCTTTAATATGCTCCACATTTCAGATGTCCCCAGTCCCTGCGATATCCTGCTCCACCCTATGCATCCTAAATCTCTCCTAATAGCCTCATAATTACCTTTCCCCCAGCTATAACTACTGTTATTCGGTACGTGCCCATCCCTTTCCATCACTAAGGTAAATGTAACCGAATTGTGGTCACTGTCACCAAAGTGCTCACCCAACTCCAAGTCTAACACCTGGTCTGGTTCATTACCCAGTACCAAATCCAACCTACTACCAACATCTTGTGGGTTACCATTGACCAAAAACTGAAGAGCCATTTAGAGACTATGGCAGCCAAGGCAGGTCAAAGGTTAGTAATCCTGTGGTGAGTGACTCACCTTCTGACTCCCTGAAGCCTGTCCACCATCTACAAGATGCATGTCAGGGTTGTAATGCAATACTCTCCACTTGCCTGGATGAATGCAGCTCCAACTATACTGAAGAAGCTCAACACCAACCAGGATAAAGCCGCCTGCTTGATTGCTGCCCATTCCACAAAAATTCACTCTCTTGCTCACTAACAAACAGTGGCAGCCATGTGTACTGTCTACAAGATTCACTGCAAGAACTCACCAAGTCTACTTAGACCGTACCTTCCAAACCCACATTCCCATCTATGAGGACAAGATCAGCAGATACTTGGGAACACCACCACTTGGTGGTTCCCCTCCAAGTCACTCATCATCTGAAATACATCAGTGGAGGCTTGTGCCCCTTCACTAGATTCCCTTTTATTTACAAGCTATTCATAGAGTGTTACAAGTTCTGAGTCAACACCCAGAGTGCCAGGGACCTAACACTCCCAGTTATACATAAACAAAGGTTCCCTGATTGGGCAAGCAATGAAGAGCTCAATCCAGGATTTATTTTGCTTATTACAAATATGTTACTACAAAAACATTAACAAATATTCAAAATACAAAAATGAAAGATACATTACCAATGGCTAACACTATTCATTTATCAACAGTCTACAATTACTATCTTCTGTTTAGAAAGGGTTCATTGTCACTTGTAGTTGTCCAGGGCATTGCCCTCTAAACACATCTCAATTTATAAACAGCTCAGTCAGGGTATTCATTTTATAAGAGGCCAACCTCAAAGGCTTCTTTTTTTTTGAAGACATTACACCACCCTGTCTTGGAAATATATTACCGATTCTTCTTTGTTGCTGGGTCAAAATCCTGGAAACCCCCCCCCCCCCCCCCCAACCCCCCATGTCTAAAAAAGCATCTATAATTAGGAATGGCTGATGACATCCAGATCCCATTAAAGAATAAGAACTCTTGGCGATGTGACGTCATGCCAATGAAGAAAAATTTCTGTTGTGGGGGGAACATATGATAGGAAAGCTCTTTAATTACATTATAACACATGCAAATGATTATCCTTTCTAGTTTATGTCACCGGCATGGAGTGAGGAAAATCGGAACACCAGACCTTGTTGGCCAGATTCTTCTTTTCCGAGTCGCGTGGGATTTTGCGCTTATGTCACTGTGTGCCATAGTGAACAGGGTGCAAAATAGCTCCTAAAGTCCTCCACTGGCTGCAAAGCATCCTGAGATGTCTGGTGGTTGTGAATGGCACAATGCAATTAAATCATATCCCTTAAAAAATATCTGTATGAGTACTTGGAATGGTATAATATTCAAGGCTATGAGCCAAGTGCTGGCAAATATGATTAGGTGGACAGGTCAGGGCCTTTAACGCGTCGCTTCAGACTCAATAGACCAAACGGCCTCTTCTGCACTGTACGATTTTGTCATTCTGTAATTATGAGTCATTATTTCCCTCTTTCTTGCCCATTATCGTTTATCATTGCTACAGTTAGTCAGAGAAAGCTAAATGCTTTCCCAAAAACTGGCACAGCATAACTTGCTTACAAAAAAATGTATTTATTTAACCGCTGATACAGAAGTTCCAACATTTAGATTGTTATTTGTCAGTGCTGGTTGCTATGTTAGTTGGTATTACAGTTTCATACAAGTTATTAGATATGCAGTGGTGGCATCTGATCGCTACATATTTTTCTGATTTGAAGCAACCAATATGTTTATGTTTGGTTGCTAAGATTTACAGTATTGTGCAAAAGCAAACATTTTTATGTGGCTGGATTTGGACTGGGTGCTTTTTTCCAAGAATAAAAAAGATGGCACATGGAAAACCATCACAGTTAAGATGCGCTCCTAGTCACATACCATCCCAACTTGGACATATATCACTGTTCCTTCATCATTGTTGGGTCAGCATCATGTTCCCCTCTACTTAACAACACAATGCTAGTACCTTTGTTCACACAGACTGCAGTAGTTTGAACAGCAGTTTATCACCACCTTCTCAAGGCAATTAGGAATGGGTTGTTTTCTCTGGAGCAAAGAAGACCTGATTGAGGTGTTGAAGATTATGAGGGGCATGGACAGAATGGATTGGAAGCAGCTATCTCTCTTAGTTGAACAGTCAATTATGAGGGGACAGAAGTTAAAAGTGAGGGGTGGGAGGTTTTGGGAGGGATTTGAAGAAAAACATTTTTATCCAGAGGGGGTGACAGTCTGGAATGCACTGCCTGAGGAGGATGGGGGGAGGGTGGTGAATGGTGGAGGTAGGATGCCTTACATTCTTTAAAAAGTACCTGGCTAAGTACTTGCCTCCCCATAACATTCAAGCTGGTAAATGGGATTAGGTGGGGAGGTCAGGGCTCTCCTTGCCATATCATCATCCTGTGCAACAGCAACAAATATTTCCTTCCCAGTGCCCTAGACATTCTTACAAAAGCAAAATATGGCAGATGTTGGAATCTGCAGCAAAAACATAAAATGCTGGAAAATCTCAGCAGACCTGACAACATCTGTGGGGACAGAATAGAGCCAATGTTTAAATGATCCTTCATCAGCTCTGACAAATGATCGTCTAGATTCGAAACATTGGCTCTATTTTCTCCCCATAGATGCTGTCCGACCTGAATTTATTTTATCAAATAAATCGATTGGATTTAAAATGGTGTTGCCAGGCTTTACTGAGTTTACCCCAGTCCAACACCGACATCTCTACATCATACCCAAAGAGGTGCCGGAGTGTGGCGACGGGGGGATTTTCACAGTAACTTCATTGCAGTGTTAATGTGACTAATAAATGTGCCTACTTGAGACTAATAAATAAACTTTAAGTTGCTTAAAGCCTCTTACATCTTTTAAGTTTTTTCTAGTTCTAATGGGATGTCATTGACTGAATCCGTAACGTTTGTTCTCTTTTCACAGATATGTCCAGTATTTTATGTTTTTATTGCAGATTTCCGCAGAGGCTTTTTTTGCTCTAATATGAAGCCTTTCCCCGGGTTTGGGCATTTTGGGACAGTTTGAAGTCATGTGTCAGCAAAGGTCGGTACACACACACAAAAGCACAGGATAATAGAGGTAAACAAACCCAAAGTGATCGATCTTTCGTGCACAAAATTAACATCTTCCTGTGAAATCCTAAACCTGAACAAACGTCACTCAGCACGGGAAGAGGATGAGACTGACCAGTTAAAGGCGGAAGCCAGTCACAACACGGTGTAGGGTTGCTTTAGGAAAGCAGGGGGGCTACATTGTTAACAATTAACAGCAGAGGTATCCACTTGGGTTTTAATAGCTTCTCATTGCCTCGCGTATTCCCTTCGAGGACGTAAGATTAGTTTTCCGAAAGTGGAAACCAATTCCGCAGATTTGTTTTAAGATTACAGCACACATGTACACATAGATGTAACACATTTTGACCAGCTTCGGTGTTACAGTGGCAATGTCACATTCACTTACTGTCACCGCGCGTGTGTCTCCTGGGGACTCAAAGTTAATATTGAAGAAGAAAACACGTCAGCGTTTATATAAATTAAAGACGGGAGCCCGTTTTGTTTTAAACTCCACAGATTGAATATCATTTTGATTTGTTCAACTAACACCTCAATTCACATTTGGGAGAGTCAAACTGGAACAGTTGCGTCTGTAATTAAATTACACCTTCTCATCTATCCATATTGTCTTCTGTCCAGGCGTTTAAAGTCGCTTTGACTTGGTGTTCACTCTTAATTTGTTTATATTCAACATATTGGAGTAATTCAGGAAAAAAAAAACGGTAATTAGGGACAATTTAGAGTCGAGGTCATATACTGTCAGTGAAATTTTACATGGTATAAAATAAATTCATGACCCGATGGAAGTTTGGCTAGTTAATAGCCAGATGTGTTAATGAATCGCCCCCCACTTATCAGTCGGATTCCAGATTTAATTACTGGTTCCTGTAACAGATGACTGGTCTCAGTCGGGGACAGGAGTAAAGATCTTTTAATTGGTAAGGGGAACTCGATCTTAGCGCGGAGCAGAGGGAGCCAGGATTTCTGCTCCTGTTTGCCATCAATTGCCACCTCCCTTCCCAGGGGAAATCTACACCTGTGAAGCTTGTTCAGGAATGAAATCAGATGCGGTGCCCTTTATGATGAATTCCTAGGCGAATGAACTGCTGGCCTCGGGTGAGCCAGTTTATCAGGAATTTGCTGGGGAGCAAAGTAATCCTTGCACTCACCACTTGAATCAGTCTTGACAAGAAATCACATTTTGGTCCCCTTTCCTGGTGCAGTTTTGACAGCTCGGTGCTCTGAGATCAGGAACAGTTGGATAAAAGCAAATTACCGCGGACGTTGGAATCTGAAAGCAAAAGAGAAAACGCTGGATAATCTCAGCAGGTCTGACAGCATCTTGAGGAGAGAAAACAGCTGACAAATCTTTATCAAAACTTTGACAAAGGTTCATCTGGACTCGAAACGTCAGCTCATTTGCTCTTTTACAAATGCTGTCAGACCTGCTGAGATTCTCCAGCGTTTCCTTTTGTTTTAGTTTCAGATTCCACAAAGGGTTTTCCAGCATTTTCTCTTGTAGGGACAGATAGATGCTAATTCAGCTTAGCTTAGTTCGGCGCCCGCGTGGCTGCTCTTCACTCTCGATTTGAGAGAATAAAGTTGCTAAGTTATAGACTGACTCAGAATCCCCGTGTGATGAAAATGGGGTTTCAGAAGCAGCGATTTGCGTGCTCCCACTAGCAAAGCGAATTCTTCAAGGCTGCTGGAATTGGTATCACATTGGACTTGACGGTTTGCTGAATTGATTTGTGCTTTTTTTTAGGAGGTACATGTAGTTCCTCCGCTCAACTGAGCGCTTCACTGTGAAACTCATTAGCTCCTGCAGCCGGTTTTGTAACCCTATATACCTAGAACAGCATCACAGCAGAAATGTGGCAGTTTTAAGGCGGTAACTAACTGCTCTGGCCGAGTGATGATCTATTGCAGTTGGGTGATTTTACGTTTTTTTTACAATCTCTCGTTTAGACCTATCAGTGTCAAGGATGTTTTGGACAAGGCACAAAGCGGGAGAAATATTATGCATCTAAACATCTTTAAATGGATATTACGGCGTGCCCACCCTTCAGTGCGAGGTCGAAAGGTTACCATAATCGTTCGGCTAACGCCGAAGCATAAATAGCCAGTCTGTTAGAGTGGATTTCCGCAGAGGTCCCACTCCCAACACAACTCAACACCTGCCCGCAGTGACAACCCGCTCACGGTTCTTACATTGTGAGTATTTGCTGCCCTAACCAGCTCCACCAGTTAGCCTGCATTTTCAGCTGATTTCCCTCACTTGCTGATTTTTTTTCTCTCTCTATGCTTGCTTTTGAGGGGAAAGTGTTCCATACCTTAGACTTCTCCTTGTGTTAATCTCCCGTATTGAGTAAAATAAAATTAACAGCAGTCTCTGCTCTCCAGCAAGGCGAGTTAATTTAGACTTCAGCAATGCAACATTGAAACATTTCGTACAGTGAAGTACAAAAGTGACTTGTAAACTCTCATTCTCGGAATTTTACATTTGTATCTTTAATGAGTCTTGTGCACACACTAATCCTGTTTGTTTTTAAACTCTCTCAGAAGCAGTTATGGCGATGTGCAAAGTGTTGGGGACATTCTTGGTCACAGTGCTGAGCTGCGTGCGGTGCCTCCCCGTGGACGGAGAGGCCCTTTGTATGGCCGCGGGACGAGCCAAGTACAGCCTCATCTTTACCGGCAAGTGGAGCCGCACATCCTTCCCCAAACAGTACCCGCTTTACCGACCCCCGGCGCAGTGGTCGCCTCTGATGGGTAAGTGTGCGTGTGTGCATGGATAGCTCCCCCTCTGATGGTGTGTGTGTGTGTCTGTGTTAGCTCTCTCTCTGATGGGGGTGTGTGTGTGTGTCTGTGTTAGCTCCCTCTCTGGTGGGTGTGTGTGTGTGTCTGTGTTAGCTCCCTTCTCTGATGGGTGTGTGTGTGTGTTAGCTCCCTCTGATGTGTGTGTGTGTGGTGTTAGCTCCCTCTCTGAGGTTGTGTGTGTGTGTGTGTGTTGCTCCTCTCTGATGGGTGTGTGTGTGTGTGTTAGCTCCCTCTCTGATGGGTGGGTGTGTGTGTGTGGTTAGCTCCCTCTCTTATGGTGGGGTGGTGTGTGTGTGTTAGCTCCCTCTCTGATGGTTGGGTGTGTGGTGTGTGTTAGCTCCTCTCTGATGGGTGGTGTGTGTGTGTGTTTAGCTCCCTCTCTGATGGGTGGTGTGTGTGTTGTGTTAGCTCAACCTCTCTGATGGTGGTGTGTGTGTGTGTGTTAGCTCCCTCTCTGATGGGTGGGTGTGTGTTGTGTGTTACCTCCCTCTCTGATGGTGGGTGGTGTGTGTGTGTGTTAGCTCCCTCTTGACGGGTGGGTGTGGTGTGTGTGTTAGCTCCCTCTCTGACGGTGTGTGTGTGTGTGGTGTTGTTAGCTCCCTCTCTGACGGGTGTTGTGTGTGTGTGTGTGTTAGCTCCCTCTCTGATGTGTGTGTGTGTGTGTGTGTTAGCTCCCTCTCTGTTATGTGTTGTGTGTTAGCTCCCTCTCGATGGGTGTGTGTGTGTGTGTGTCTGTGTTGCTCCCTCTCTGATGGGTGGGTGTGTGTGTGTGTGTGTGCGTCTGTGTTAGCTCCCTCTCTGATGGGTGGTGTGTGTGTCTGTGTTAGCTCCTCTCTGATGGGGTGTGTGTGGTGTGTGTGTGTCTGTGTGCTCCCTCTCTCTGATGGTGTGTGTGTTGGTGTGTGTCTGTGTTAGCTCCCTCTTCTGAGTGTGTGTGGGTGTCTGTGTTAGCCTCCCTTTCTGATGGGTGTGTTTGTCTGTGTTAGATACCTCTCTGTTGGTGTGTGTGTGGTGTGTCTGTGTTAGCTCCCTCTGTGATGGGTGTGTGTTGTGGTGTGTCTGTGTTAGCTCCCTCTCTGATGGGTGGGTGGTGTGTGTGTGCTGTGTTACTCCCTCTCTGATGGGGTGGGTGTGTGTGTGTGTCTGTGTTTAGCTCCCTCTCTGATGGTGGGTGTGTGTGTCTGTGTTAGTTCCATCTCTGATGGGTGTGTGTGTGTGTCTGTGTTAGTTCCATCTCTGATGGGTGTGTGTGTGCGTCTGTGTTAGCTCCCTCTCTGATGGGTGGGTGTGTCTGTGTTAGCTCCTCCTCTGATGGTGTGTTGTGTCTGTGTTAGCTCCCTCTCTGGTGTGTGTGTGTGTGTGTGTGTCTGTGTTAGCTCCCTCTCTGATGGGTGGGTGTGTGTGTGTGTCTTTGTTAGCTCCCTCTCGGGTGGGTGTGTGTGTGTGTGTCTGTGTTAGCTCCCTCTCTGATGGGTTTGTGTTGTCTGTGTTAGCTCCCTCTCTGATGGTGGGTGTGTGTGTGTCTGTGTTAGCTCCCTCTCTGATGGGTGGGTGTGTGTGTGTCTGTGTTAGCTCCCTCTCTGATGGTGTGTGTGTGTGTGTGTGTGTGTCTTTCTGTCTGTGTTAGCTCCCTCTCTGATGGGTGTGTGTGTGTGTCTGTGTTAGCTCCCTCTCTGATGGGTGTGTGTGGTGTGTCTGTGTTAGCTCCCTCTCTGATGGGTGTGTGTGTGTGTCTGTGTAGCTCCTCTTTGATGGGTGTGTGTGTGTGTCTGTTTAGCTCCCTCTTTGATGGGTGGGTGTGTGTGTCTGTGTTAGCTCCCTCTCTGATGGGTGGGTGTGTGTGTGTGTGTTAGCTCCCTCTCTGATGGGTGGGTGTGTGTGTGTGTGTTAGCTCCCTCTCTGATGGGTGGGTGTGTGTGTGTGTGTTAGCTCCCTCTCTGATGGGTGTGTGTGTGTGTGTGTGTTAGCTCCCTCTCTGATGGGTGGGTGTGTGTGTGTCTGTGTTAGCTCCCTCTCTGATGGGTGTGTGTGTGTGTGTCTGTGTTAGCTCCCTCTCTGATGGTGTGTGTGTGTGTGTCGTGTTAGCTCCCTCTCTGATGGGTGTTTGTGTGTGTGTCTGTGTTAGCTCCCTCTCTGATGGGTGTGTGTGTGTGTGTGTCTGTGTTAGCTCCCTCTCTGATGGGTGTGTGTGTGTGTGTGTGTTCTGTGTTAGCTCCCTCTCTGATGGTGGGTGTGTGTGTGTGTCTGTGTTAGCTCCCTCTCTGTGGGTGTGTGTGTGTGTCTGTGTTAGCTCCCTCTCTGATGGGTGTGTGTTTTGGTGTGTCTGTGTTAGCTCCCTCTCTGATGGGTGGGTGTGTGTGTGTGTGTCTGTGTTAGCTCCCTCTCTGATGGGTGGGTGTGTGTGTATGTGTGTGTGTGTAAGAGAGTTTCCTCTCTAATAGATAAGTATGTGTTCTGTTTTAGCTCTCTTTCTGATGGGTGTGTGTGTGTGTCTGTGTTAGCTCCCTCTCTGATGGGTGGGTGTGTGTGTGTGTGTCTGTGTTAGCTCCCTCTCTGATGGGTGGGTGTGTGTGTATGTGTGTGTGTGTAAGAGAGTTTCCTCTCTAATAGATAAGTATGTGTTCTGTTTTAGCTCTCTTTCTGATGGGTGTGTGTGTGTTAGCTCCACAAATATTGCCCGCTCAATCTGACACGCTTTATTACATTTCTTTACATTTTTTAATCACCCAGCCCCTCAAAAGCGCACGAGGATGTCCCCCTCCCCCGGCATTGCCTTTAAAACCAATTTTAAAGTTAACTTTTCAAAATAAAGAACCCCCTTCAATTTGCATTGGCCCCAATAAACCCTGATGGAAGTGTCACTTTTCAAATGGATTTTGGTGATCGCACTGCCTCCTAACGGACACCAGCCTTTCCCAATCATGAGGCTTCAGTTACTTTGTTACGTTGAGAACGGAAGAGTTTTTTCTTTAATCGACCGAAGGATGAACCTATTCCATTCGCAGCTGCATTTGTCACTCTGCAAATCATTGTAATTTTAATCGTTTCTTTGAAATCCTAGAACGGTTGCAGCATTCGGCCCGTCCTTTTTTACTGGCCCCTCCGAAGCAACACTTCTGCTAGTGCCCTCTCCCTTGCTGCTCTTTCTCCATCTGTAGCCCTGACACTTTATCATTTTCAAATAATGATCCAACTGCCTTTTGCATGCCCCGATTGACTCCATCGCACCCTCAGTTCCCGCATCCCAGGATTTATTTCTTTCCTGTAGCCATTTCTGTTTTAACTGCATTCAATCTGTGTCCTCTGATTCTCGCTCCATTGGGAACAGTTTCTCCCTATCTACTCAGTCCACATTTTTCACGGTTTTGGAATACCGCAGTCAAATCTTTTCCCAAAAACCCCACAACCATAGAACCATTGAAAGTTGTAAAATGTAGAATGATGTTCGTTGCTTTATATTAATGAGAGATGTATTTATTGCTTTGGACTGACTTTTTAAAAAGTAAAAATGAAGGAACCAATTACAGCCATTAACCTAGTTATCCTTGGGTCACTCAATGTAACTGTTTGTATAAACATGATACAATGGGTAGCACTGCTGCCTCACAGCGTCAGAGACCTGGGTTCTATTCCCTGCTTTAAGTCAATGTCTATGTGGAGTCTGCATGTGCTTCCCATGCTTTGGTTTCTTCCCATTGTCTGAAAGACGTGCTGGTTAGGTGAATTGGCCATGATAAGTTCTCCTTCAGTGCACCCTAACAAGCGCTGGAGTGTGGCGACTAGGGAATTTTCACAATAACTTAATTGCAGTGTTAATGTAAGCCTACTTGTGAAGCTAATAAATAAACTTAAACGGTCCAGCTCTGTAGATAATTCGTCAGCTAAGGCATCCATATAGCAATCTATATGTTCAACAGGAACAAATGCAAGAGCCAGTATCATTTTACTTGTAACGAAAAATTGCTGTCGTTATTATAACGAGAACTTAGACCTGAAGCCGCAATGTGCTTCTGCATATTTTGACTAAGGTGAAAGAAGCAACCTTTTAATTCTACGTTTGGAAATATTTCTTTGATTGCACTAAATGCCGCGAGTTCAAAATCACATGCAATCGATTTTGGGTTTATGGTGGGCTCAATTTCTTTTATCGTTTCAAAATAACCTTGAATATGTAACTTTCTGTTTGTTAGGTAAAAGAGCATAAAGTACTGGGATGACACATCCTAATTTTTGAGCCAGTACAACATACACCTGAGAAAATAACTTTGGAGCTATCTTAAAGATTCCATCTACATACCAAACTTCTGATGAAACCAAATGTTGCACCCAACTTCTCCTTCCAAATTGCAAGATTCTGTCTCCTCCAGTACCACTGCCTTTTAATAAAAAATCTTCTTTCTGGTTTGGCTCTGTTTCGTAGGTCGCATATTCATCAGGGATTGCTAACTGATGAAGGTCAATTGGGTCTGGCGGAGGGACGCTAATTTCATTCTGTTTCTGTCGAATAGTTTTCTTTAGAGCAGACGAACACGGTAGTGACCCTTGTATTGCTTGGGAAACATTAGCCAAAACTTCATTAATTACTACACTTGGGTTTTCCAGTGTCTCTTCAGCTCGGGTTTTAATTTTTGTAGTCGTCTTTGCCACTTCTACTCTTACTGGTGAAGAGTCATGGGTGTGAATATTTATGAATTTCACTACGTTTCCAAATGTTGTGTGGATTCTTGCTTTACATATGCTGAGTGGTTCACATCGCCAAAACATCAAATCACTGTCAGTTTTACTAAATTTATCAAAAATGAACAAATATCCATTATGTGAAAACTTCTCTTTGCCTCGCTGACTTAAAACTCCCTCCATTGTAAAGGGGTTTTTGGAATAAATTTTAAACAAAGTTGCCGGCATCGTAAGGTTATTAATGACTAAAGTTATCGTTTAAGTTGACAAATAGTTGAGTTGGTAATTGGGTAATAATTGGGTAATTGTTGTTGTTATTTACTGTGTTTTAAATAAACGTGTCTTTCAGTGAATTTCGATTTTTAGCATAAGTTCGTTGAGGCGATGAGTTGGGCCGGCGATGAGTCGGCGGCGATGAGTCGTACTAGACTCATTACAAGTAGGCTTCATTAACACTGCAATGAAGTTACTGTGAAAATTCCCTAGTCACCACACTCCGGCGCTGTTCGGATACACTGAGGAAAACTTTAGCATGGCCTAATCCATTAAACCAGTACATTTTTTTTGGATATCAATGCTTTCAATTAAAAGTGAGGAAATGAAAATGTTCTTTTGAAAAAATTTAACTTTAAAACTAATTTCAGAGGTGTTCAAGCCCATCAGAAAGTCCTAGACACTATTTTGAAGAGTATAGGAGTCAGTCCTGGTCTCCTATGTGTAGTGTAAAGGATTAATATAATATACTAGTGAGTGATGTAGATGATGAAGTATCAGTTATATCAGATTGTCATGTGCTGGACTCCCAAGGGAATGCACTACATTTAAGAGCAGCATGACTCCTCTGTAACTGTTAATAGACTGGTTTAAAGCAAGTACCAGAGTAAGACTGCCATCTGATTGGGAAGATTGGTCATGCAAACCTGTAACCCCAGGGTCTGCAAGATTAAGGTGCCAATACAAAACTTTAGCCATTATTTTTATCCTTTAAAAGTCACAAAATAACAGATTTTCTGGTCATTTGTGGGGAGAACTTGCTGTTCACAAACTGGCTGCCACATTTCTTACAACAGTGACTCTATTCTGAAAGTAATTAATTGGCCCTAATTAATTATTTTGGACAGCCATTTGGACACCAGAGATCATGATAAATGCATGTGATTTTATTTATCATTCCTACATATTTTACTCCATAATAGGAATAGCATTGATAAGCGATCTTTTGGGTGTATTTTTATCCCTTTCCTGCTGCATTTGTACTTTGCTTTGGCCTCTGACCTTGTTTGTCCCAGTGATTGTTGCTGTCAGTTACAGTATCACTTGAATTGTTTGTCCAATTTCCTTTCTTCCGGCTTTCATTCCCTTTGGGATGTGAATCTCTCGCATCGTAAGGCTTTTCTCAGGAACACCTGTCTTTCAGAAGTTCATGGCCTTTCTTTATTTCCAAAAATATTGTTGGATATAAATTGAATTTGTTTTCTTCTATTAAAAAATGCAATATGTGGAGTAAGACCATTTACTTTTGAGACAGCGGCCGTAAAATCATTATATCATCCACAGCTGAGGCTGAATGAAAAGATTTTTTCCGTCTTGCCTGTGACTGAATGGATTTTGCATCTTTGCCTTCAAAGTAGAAGAAAGTGCTCCATCCTCATCATTTGTGCATCCTAAAAAACTTGTTTTAAGTTCTGGATTAGTTATTGACCTTGACTCAGTAGCAGTGCAGGAGGAGGTACCTGGCTCACTCTAAGAGTTGATTTAATGTGGGTAATTCAGTGTAATACCAAGGAGACACTGCACTTTCCAAGGTAAGATGGGTGAGATTTTGTACTGAGGTTCCATCTGTAAATTGGTTGCTGTGTTTTTCTACGTGGCAGTGGTGACTGCTTCAAAATTAACTCGTCAGCTGTGAAGTGCTCTGTCATGAAACGAGTTGCACAAGTCTTAGAACATAGAACATAGAACAATACAGCACAGAACAGGCCCTTCGGCCTTCGATGTTGTGCCGACCAAAATAAAAAAGCAATGCCCCTCCAAACTAAACCATTCCCTTCTCTTCCATATACTTATCAACTAACCTCTTAAACGCACCAAACTTGGCGCATCTACAACAGCTGCAGGCAGGGCATTCCACTCCCTAATCACTCTTTGAGTAAAGAACCTACCTCTGATATCCGTCCTATAACTCATACCCCTTAATTTAAAGTTGTGTCCCCTCGTGCTAGCTTCCTCCATCCTAGGAAAAAGGCTATCACTGTCCACCCTATCCAAACCTCTATCATCTTATATGCTTCAATAAGATCCCCCCTTAGCCGCCTCCTTTCTAACGAAAACAACCTCAAATCCTTCAACCTCTCTTCATAGGACCTGCCCTCCATACCAGGCACATCCTGGTAAACCTCCTCTGTACCCTCTCCAATGCCTCCACATCTTTCTTATAATGTGGGGACCAGAACTGCACACAATACTCCAAGTGCGTCCGCACTAGAGTTTTGTACAGTTGCAACATGATGCTGCGGCTCCTAAATTCCATCCCCCTACCAATAACAGCTAAGACTCCATATGCCTTCTTAACAACTTTATCCACTTGACTGCCTACTTTCAGGGATCTATTGACACATACACCAAGATCCTTCTGTTCCTCAACACTATTAAGAGCCCTACCATTAGCTCTATACTCTACACATTTATTGTTCCTGCCAAAGTGCATTACCTCACACTTTTCCACATTAAACTCCATTTGCCACCCCTCGGCCCAGCTCTGCAACTTGTCCAAGTCACTCTGTAAACTAAAACACCCCTCTTCACTATCTACCACACCACCAACTTTAGTATCATCTGCAAATTTACTGATCCATCCCTCAATACCCTCATCCAGATCATTTATAAAAATTACAAACAGCAGGGGCCCCAAAACAGACCCCTGAGGCAAACCACTCGTCACCGAACTCCACGATGAATATCTCCCATCAACCACCACCCTCTGTCTTCTATCTGCCAGCCAATTTCTAATCCAATTACTAAATCACCCTCTATTCCACACATCTGCATTTTCTGTAGAAGTCTTCCATGGGCCACCTTATCAAAAGCCTTACTAAAGTCCATATATACTACATCAACCGCCTTATCCCCATCCACCTCTCTGGTCACTTTCTCAAAAAACTCAATGAGGTTAGTAAGGCATGACCTACCCTTCACGAAACCATGCTGACTATCCCCAATCAATTCATTTCTCTCTAAATAACTATATATCCTATCCCTAATAATTCTCTCCAATACCTTGCCCACAACAGAAGTAAGACTCACTGGCCTATAATTCCCTGGAAGGTCTCTCTTCCCCTTCTTAAACAATGGGACCACATTCGCTATCCTCCAGTCCTCCGGAACCACACCCGTAACCAACGAGGACCTGAAGATCATAGCCAGAGGCTCTGCAATCTCCTCTCTTGCCTCCCAGAGAATCCTAGGGTAAATCCCGTCCGTCCCAGGGGACTTATCCAACTTCAAACCCTCGAGAATTTCTAGCACATCCTCCCTATCTACTACAATACTTCCCAATTTGCAACCCTTTACCTCAGTGCTCTCCATAGCTACATTTCCAGCACTCTGCGTGAATACCGAAGAGAAATATTTATTCAGTGCCTCACCAATCTCTTCAGGCTCCACGCACAACTTCCCACTGCTGTCTTTTCTTGGAAAGCAGGGAAAGAAAGTGCTGATGGCTATTCTGTAAAGCTGTTCTTAGTGAATGGAGTAAAGGTTTAAAAGTAAAGTTGATTTGTTAGTCACAAATAGGCTTACATTAACACTGCAATTAAGTTACTGTGAAAATCCCCCAGTCACTACACTCTGGTGCCTGTTCAGTTATACTGAGGAAGAATTTTAGCATGGCCTACGCACCTAACTAGTACGTTTTTGGGGTGTGGGAGGAAACCCATGCAGACTCCGCACAGACAGTGACGCAAGCTGGGAACTGAATTCAGTACTAACCACTGTGCCACTATACTGCCCATCTTGAAGGCAATCTATTTCCCTTAGGTAAAAAATTGGCAGCCTGTCATAGTGCAGAAATATGAGGTATCAGACAGGTCTTGAATTTACAGAATGATCAAGTTTTTTTTTACACGTTGTGAACAATGTGTATCTGACGGTGGATTAATGCTGTTTCTTTTTCCCAGGATTGCATTGTCATGTAGCATATCGGAGTAATGCTGAATAATTTATGAGGAGATGATGGTGTAGTGGTAATATCACTCGACTAATAATCCAGGGGCCAGGCATAATGCTCTGGGGACATGGATTTGATTCCACCAAGGTTGGAATATAAAAGCTTGCCTTGTTAATGTTGACCATGGGACTGTTTTAAGAATCTATCCAGTTCATAATAGAACATAGAACATAGAACATTACAGCGCAGAACAGGCCCTTCGGCCTTCGATGTTGTGCCGACCAATTAGGAACAAGCAGTGACCCTCTAAGACCCTCTTAGATAATGTCCAAGAAAGTCTCCTATCCTTACCTGGCCTGGTCTATACGTGACTGCAGACCCCTGGTTAACTCTTAATTGCCCTCTGAAATAGCCCAAGCAAGACATTCAGTTCAAGAGATCAGCAACAAACTTGGCCTGGCCAGTGACACACAAATCCCATGAAACATTACATTATACTATTTCCTCTGGAGCATAGCATTACAATTTCACATCACTGAATCACTGAAACATTTTTTTTCCCTCTCTTCCTGAAACAGTGGTCAGCCACAGTAGTGATTACCACATGTGGCGGGTGGGTGAATATGCCAGCAATGGAGTCCGGGAATTTGCAGAGAAAAGTGAGGCATGGTCTTTGATGCGTGAGGTGGAAGCATCAGGCGAGAAAATTCAGAGTGTCTACGGAGTTTTCTCAGCACCAGCTATTCCAAATGGCATAGAACAGACTTCAACGGAATTTGAAGTGCATTCCAGGCATTCTCTTGTGAGTAAAAGAAAAGTACTGCAGATGCTGGAAATCTGAAATGAAAACAGAAAACACTGGAAAAACTCAGCAAGTCTGGCAGCATCTGTGGAGGGAGAAACAGAGTTAATATTTTGGGTCCAAAGATGGATTGATCAAGGAAAATGTGTTGGGTAATGGGATCAGGGCAGGTTGGGAGTGGTGGTGCTGTAGTGACCTGGATAAAATGCTCTTTGGAATGTCAGTGCAGACTTGATGGGCCTAATGGCCTCCTTCTGCACTGTAAGGATTCTATAGTCCGTATCATTCTTCTTTAGCTCTGAATAAGTCATATGGACTCACCGGACTTTGTCTCTCCACAGACGCAGCCAGACCTACTGAGTCTTTCTAACATCTTCTGTTATTTTCTTATATGAATCCACTTAGCTGTGTTACTTAGCCATCGCTAAGTCTGTAACTTGACCTACCTGGGAAATGTTCCATTATTTCTGAATTAATATATTAACACATTTAAATTAATTAACTTGGGGAATTATTTATTTTTAAAATCATGTTATTCTTGGGAAATGTGATTTATCCTAGAATAGTATGAAGCCATTTGGTCCATTGTGTAGATGCTGCCCTCTGCAAGGACAATCCAGCTAGTTTCTCTTTGGCCATAGTCCAGCAAAGATTTACTCTTCTGATAATTATTCAATTCTCATTTGAAAGCCTTTATTGAATTTTCTTCCACTACATGTTTGCAACACATCCAGAGATCCAAGCTCTGGGTACATTGGTTCAAATCACACGATGGCAGCCAATTAATAAATCTGGAATATGAAGTTAATCTCAGTGATGGTGACCGTGAAACTATAGTCTATGGTTAAAAACCCATTTGGGTCATTAAGAAAGGAAATGTCCATTCTTACCTGATTTGACCTAAATGTGACTCCAGACAGAGCCCCAACAATATGGTTAATTCTTAACTGTGCTCTGAGTTGGCTGAGCAAGCCAGTCAGTCCAAGGGCAATACGGGACTGGCAATAAATACCGGTCTTGCCTGTGATGACCACATGCCATAGAAGAATAAAGAAAAAAAAATCAGTGTTCATAATGAGTGGCCAGATTGCTGTCACCTGTTTCAGATCATTACCAGTAATTAACATCATCCCAAGTACATGTATTCATCATAAGCTATCACATTATGCAAAATCACTTCACCCACTTATTGGTACATAGAAACATAGGAGCAGGAAGAGGCCATTCAGCCCTTCAAACTTGCTCTGCTTTTTATCACAATCATAGTTGATCATCCAACTCAATAGCCTAATCCTGCTTTCTCCCTATAACCTTTGGTTCCATTCGCCCCAGGTGCTCTGTCTAGCCGCCTCTTGAATACATTCAATATTTTGGCATCAACTACTTCCTGTGGTAATGAATTCCACAGACTTATCACTCTTTGGGTGAAGAAGTGTCTCCTCATCTCCATCCTAAATGGTCTACCCTGAATCCTCAAACTTTGACACCAGATGTTCTGCTTTCCACTTCTCAATCGATGTTCTGATTTTCACACCAGCAACCAATCAGCTTTGCTGCTCTGTTACCCTCTGCTAGAATAGAAGTGAGGGGACAATAGGAATGCGATGTCCCTGCAGAGAAAAGATCCATCAGAAAATCACTGCGGCAATGCAGGCCAGGAGATTCCTTGGATTTTTTTTCTGGAAGAGTTAATTGGTTTCTTGATTATAACATCATTATTTTCCAAGAATTACTTCTATGGCCTGAAATTGGCATAGGCATGAATAACTGAGAAGCAAAGGATAAACAGAAACAGTTGTGTTGGGTTTTTTCCTGCCTTTGTTTATGGAAGATCATTCAGGACACACTTCAGAATTTAAGTGGAAATGAGCGAGATTCTCTCCAAATAGAACATAGATCATTACAGCTCAGTACAGGCCCTTTGGCCCTCTGGTGTGCCGACCAGTAGAACCAAACTAATGACCCTCTAACGTAAGCTATTCCAATGTTATCCATATGCCTATCCACTGACCATTTGAACACCCTCCAAGTTGGCGAGTCCACAACTGTTGCAGGTTGTGCAGAATCGTTTTCTGTATGGCAGCTTTTGAACAGCTCCTTGTGGTGACTGGGTCTCCAGGAATAGAACGGAGACTGTTAATGTACATGTTATACACTTGAGGAGTACACACAGCTGAAGATAGGAGGGGCAAGGGATTGTGGATTGAACAAGACCTATTACTGCTGTTTGTGTTGCCAGAGCTCATTATTTAAAGGGATCAGGAAAGGGAGTTTCTGGCAATTCTGTGCCATGGACAGTCATGATGTGAATGAAAGTGGGTTCACAGATATGCGCCTTGTTGGTAGTAACCATGTCCATGGATTTTGGGTGAAATACAACTGCTGGTAACTGGAACACCAGGGTTGAAACAATTGATTGGCTAGTCTGAGATCTTGTCTGCAGAGGCCAAGTTGGAAAGACTATTTGAATGTATATGATACTTCATTTATGCAGGAAGTAATGCAAGTGCTTGTAACTGTGAGGCGTATCTTTGGTGCATAGACTAATTATAAAGTGAAATTTACCTCTTTTTGTTTGAAATAGTTATCTTTTCTAGCATTCCTTGGAAAAGCCTATTTTTATATCCTCTGGATGTAGAATACCTCAGTCCTTTAGAATCATAGAATTCCTACAGTGCAGAAGAAGGTTATTCATCTCATCGAGTCTGCACTGACTTTCTGAAAGTGTATCTTACCCAGATGCATCCCCTCCCTGTAACCCCATGCATTTACCATGACTAATCTATCTAATCTATATATCTTTGGACTGTGGGAGGAAACCAGAGCATCAAGAGGAAGCCCATGCAGATGTGGGGAGAACATGCAAATTCCACATAGACATTCATCCAAGGGCAGAACTGAACCTGGGTCCCTGGCGCTGTGCCGCAGCAGTGCCAACCACATTCATGGGATGTGGGCATCAATGGCTAGACCAGCATTTACTGCCTATTCATAATTGCCCTTGAGAAGGGAGTTCCTTCTTGAATAAATGATGTGGCATAGATATACCTACAGATGTGAGTGAGGGAGTTCCAGGAGTCTCACCCAGTTATAGAGAAGGAACATTAATATCATTTCAAGCCAGGATGGTGTGAAGTTTAGAAGGGAACTTGTAGCTGGTGATGTTTTGGTGCATTTTCTGTCTTTATCTTCTGTAAGGTAAGAACTGTGTGTTTGGAAGGTGCTGTTTAAGGAGTCTTGGAGAGATCCTGCAGTGCATCTTGTACATTACATTCTTTAACCACTGTCAGTTGTAGGGAGTGAATGTTTGTGGATGGGGTGCTAATCAACTGGGCTGCTTTCCCTGGATGGTATTGAGTTTCTTGAATGTTGTTGGAGCTGCACTTATCTAAGTAATTGGAGAATATTCCATCACACACACCTGTCTTGTGCCTTGTAGATGGGGGAGTCAGGAGGTGAGATGTTCTCCACAGGATTTCTAGCCTTGAGCTGCTCTTGTATCCCCTGATAAATGTGAGGTGATGCATTTCGGGAGAAAGAATGTAGGGGAGGGGGTATATGGTAAAGGATAGACCTATTAAGAGTATAGAAACGCAGATGGACCTGGGGGTACAGGTGAACAAGTCTCTGAAGGTGGCAGAGCAAGCGGAGAAGGTTGTGAAGAAAGCATATAGTATGTAGCCTTTATAGGAAGGGGTATAGAGTACAAGAGCTGGCCTTTAATGTTGCAGTTGTATAAACGCTGGTTAGACCTCATTTGGAATACTGTGTCCAGTTCTGGTCGCCTTACTACTGGAAGGACGTGGAGACTCTGGAAAGAGTGCAGAGGAGGTTTACCAGGATGCTGCCTGGTATGGAAGGTCTGAGTTATGAGGAGAGATTAGGCAAATTCGGACTGTTTTTCTTAGAAAGACGTAGACTTAGAGGAGATCTGATAGATTTTGAAGGGGATAGATAGAGTAAACAGGGTTAAGCTTTTTCCTAGGATGGACTCAAATAGCACGAGGGGTCACAGGCTTAGGGTGAGGGGGGAAGGTATAATTTGGATGGTAGAGGGAGTTTTTTCACACAGAGGGTGGTGGGGGTATGGAATGCGCTGCCAAGTAAAGTGGTGGAGGCAGGTACTCTGGAGTTATTTAAGAAATACTTAGATGGGCACATGAACAGAATGGAATGGAGGGGTATAGAAAACTGATTTAAAATAGGGATCATGAGCCTTGGGAGTCCCTGGGAAGTGTGTAAATAGATGATGATATTGATGTATTTGTTTTTATCCTACAGGTTCTTTGGTCCACCTTATTGTCTAACGAGAGGCATACACGCTTTGGGTCGTGAGAGGACTGCTCTTAGATCTTTTTCGAGAGTATCCTACTGCTTCACATCGTTAGTGTATTCTTGACCTGGACCATCTGATGGGCAACACGTCAGCTCAGTGACTATCGCTGTACTGTGCAGATACATGGATTTGGGCCTGTGTCTGTGGGAGTTTGCACATTCTCCCCGTGCTTGCGTAGGTTTTCTCCGGGAGCTCCGGTTTCCTCCCACATCCCAATGATGTGCTCTTAGGCTAATTGGCAAAACAAATTGTCTCAAATTTTGTTTTTAATCCATAGATCTATAAACATAGACAGGGATCATGGGTAGAGGTGGGAACATCAGGGTGGTGGCGTGGACTCGTTGGGCCGAAGGGCCTGTTTCCCGTGCTTCTTTGTTCTTTGTTGTTGCAGCATTTATACGGCAAATACAGTTCAGTTTGTCAATGGTAAACTCCAGGATGACAGTGGGGATTCAGCAATGATAATGCCAATGAATGTCAAGCTGTCAAAGTACAATGGTTCGATTCTCTCTGGTTCCAGATGCCTACCATGGGGAAATTCTCCCAGTCGCTGCACTAATTTGGTAGTGCAGTGGGCTGGAAGACTCGAGTGAAGGCAGTTTAGCAGGCTCCCTGCTGGATGCCACTGCCTCCATGTCTCTGGCAGGTGGATTTCCAGCACCGAGAGCTGCATAATTTATTTAAATTAATATCTTCATATAATTTTAATACCATTAAAATTATAATACCATTTTAATATCATAAAATTTTAATACCATTAAAATTTGAGACTTGGACAAGTTGCAGAGCTGGGCTGAGAGGTGGCAAATGGAGTTTAATGTGGAAAAGTGTGAGGTAATGCACTATGGCAGGAACAATAAATGTGTAGAGTATAGGACTAATGGTAGGATTCTTAGTAGTCTTGATGAACAGAGGGATCTTGGTGTGTATGTGCATAGATCCCTGAAAGTAGGCAGTCAAGTCGAGAAGGTTGTTAAGAAGGCATATGGAGTCTTAGCTTTATTGGTAGGGGGATTGAATTTCGGAGCCGCAACGTCATGTTGCAACTGTACAAAACTCTAGTGCGGCCGCACTTGGAGTATTGTGTGCAGTTCTGGTCCCGGCATTATAAGAAAGATGTGGAGGCATTGGAGAGGGTACAGAGGAGGTTTACCAGGATGTTGCCTGGTATGGAGGGCAGGTCTTATGAAGAGAGGATGAGGGATTTGAGGTTGTTTTCGTTAGAAAGGAGGCGGCTAAGAGGGGACCTAATCGAAACATATAAGATGATTAGAGGTTTAGATAGGGTGGACAGTGATAGCCTTTTTTCCTAGGATGGAGAAAGCTAGCACGAGGGGACACAGCTTTAAATTAAGGGGTGATAGTTATAGGACGGATATGAGAGGTAGGTACTTTACCCAAAGGGTGGTTCGGGAGTGGAATGCCCTGCCTGCAGCAGTTGTAGATGCGCCAAGTTTGGTGGCGTTAAGAGGTTAGTTGATAAGTATATGGAAGAGAAGGGAATGGTTTAGTTTGGAGGGGCATTGCTTTTTATATTGGTCGGCGCAACATCGAAGGCCGAAGGTCCTGTTCTGTGCTGTAATGTTCTATGTTCTATTAGCAGACCTGGGACTAATGGGCCTGTCAGCCTTTCCCCCACTCCACCAGAAGTATTTCACACCAGCAGGGTTTAGTATAGTTCCCCACTTGGGAGTTAGCAGCCCAATTCCACTGGTGGATAAAAAGGGTGCAATCAATGCCTGCTGGAGGTTGGGCATTGGGGGTGCCCCTTGGCATTGCCACCTTGGCAGTGCCAGCCTGGGCCTCTTGGCACTTCCCAAGGGGCAAAGTACCAGTCGGCTTCCTGACATTGCCCATCAGGCAGTGCCTAATGGGGCAAGGCCTTATTGGCAGGGCCCCTAGAGGGGCTTTTGGTGAGGGTGGGAATCCCGCTGCCATTCTATATTTGGGTTGAGTGACAGAGGGAGGGAGGGCAGTGATTGGGGCTGGCCATTGGTGGGATGTGAGGGGGGTAGATCAGCGTGCTGGGGGGGGGAATGGGGAGTGGTCATGGCTGCAGGGAAGGAGGCTTTGGGGCTCTCAGACTCAGATCATTGAGGTAGGTGGAGAGTGTGGGAGGGGTTGAGATGGCCCAGGCATGTTTGGGGGACCATGGAGGTTTGGGAGGGGGGGGGTGGAGGTGGATGGCATGGCTGATGATGTAGGGTTTGCAGGACTGGCCAGTGATTGAGCTGCCCAGCAATAGGGAGGCTGGCAGATAGGGGTCACTGTGCTTGCGTCGATCTTGATGCTTACAGATTGGCTTATGTGCAGTGGCCCACTCAGTGCTGCTGGCCTCTCCAGTATGCCCCGCCCACTGGTTTATAGACCAATTCATGCTGGTGCATTCATGCAGAGTGTGGGAGATTCATTTTGAAACTCCTGCTGACAAAACCAGTGTGATTTACTCCAGTTTTTACATGAATTCAACACTTAGAATTCTTTTGGGAGAATTACCCCCACATGCCGTCATGCTGTCAGTCCAAGCTTGGATATTGTCCAGTCTTGTTGCATTTCCACAAGGACTGCTTCAGTTTCTCAGTCACGAATGATGATAAACATTGTGCAGTCATCAGCGAATATCACCACTTCTGACCTTATGATGGAAGGAAGGTCAGTGATGAAGCAGCTGAAGATGGTTGGGCCTAGGACACTTCCCTGAGGGATTCCTGCAGTGATGTCCTGAGGCTGAGATGATTGACCTCCAACAACCACAACTACCTCCCTTTGTGCCAGGTATGATTCCAACCAGCAATGTTCCTTCTGATTCCCATTGACTCCAGTTTTGCTAGGGCTTCTTGATACCATCTCGGTCAAGTGCTTGATGTCGAGGGCTGTTACTCTCATCTCAGCTCTGGAATTCATCTCTTATCCATGTTTGAACCAGGGCTTTAATGAGATCATGAGCTAAGTGATTTTGTGGAACCTCAACCAACCGCCAGTCAGCAGGTTACACATAATATCTGGAGCTCTGTGTACAGTATTGGTCTCCTTATTTACGGGGTACAGAGAAGGTTTCCTACACTGCTACCTGGTCTTATAAGAAAAGGTTGGACAAGTTAGGCTTGTATTCAGTAGAATTTAGAGTGAGAGTCTACTTGATTGAAAGCTTCAAGGTCCAGAGGAATCATATTAATGTGAATATGGAGAGAATATTTCCTCTTGTGGGAGAATTGAGAACTAGGATCAATATTTTTAAAAAAAGAGATCATTCATTAAGACTGAGATGAGGATTGTGAGTCTTCCTCAAAAAGGCAGTGGAAACACAGCCTATGAAAATTTTTAAGACAGAGCTATTTTTGATTAACAAGGGAGTGAAGAGTTACCAGAGGTTAAGCAGGAATGTACAGTTGATGTTAATATCCGATCAGTTATGATCTAGTTGAATGGCAGAGCAAGTTCAAAGAGTTGAGTGGCCTGCTCCTGCCCCTAGCTTGTATGTATGCTAGCACCATTGTTGATGACCACTTCCACTACTTTACTGATGATCAAGAATAAATTGATGGGGTGGCAATTGGCTGGTTTGGATTTGTGCTGCTTTTTGTGTACCAGAGTGTTTGGGAGAATAAACTCAATTGACAAGCAGTTTATTGAAATACGCCAGCTGGGCAAAACCACAGGGGCTGGCCAAGTGCAACTCCACCGAACTAAGAAAATCATCAGTTCTTATGCGGTTACTGAATCCATCCCAGCTGGGTACAATCTAATCGTAATGGTTATAATTACATCTAGGTCCAATGAAATTAGTAACTAGGTTGTGATCAGCTCATGGACAGTCTTGAATCATTCTAAGACATTTACTTAGTGCCTTATCAACTATCCCTGAGTCTTCACAATGAATGTCTTTCTCAGGACATTCCTATCTCTGCTTGTCTCCTCTGCTAGCAGCTGTCTGCTGATACAAGAGGCCCCTTCTAGGCAAGTTTAATGGCCTTTAACTGTGTCTTTAATGATTAAATAGCTTTAGGAATGTGATCAAGTCTGCTAGCTAGCTAACCCCATAATGCCTCTTAAACCATTATTCTCCATTTTGATTAGCATCCTGTATGGCTAGCCTGAAATGGAATATATATACATAATACATATGTCTTCAATACTCTTACTGGAACATTTATTAGGCCAGAGCCTCTGAAGTATCCAGTTCCTTCAGCTGTTCTTTGATATCACATGGAGCAAATCAAAATTGGCTGAAGACTTGCATCTACAAAAAACAAAGAACAAAACAGCACGGGAAACAGGCCCTTCGGCCCAACGAGCCCACGCCACCACCCCGATGTTCCCACCTCTACCCGTAATCCCTGTCTATGTTTATAGATCTATGGATTAAAAACCAAATTTGAGACAATTTAGGGAGAATTTGTTTTGCCAATTAGTCTCAGAGCACATCTTTGGGATGTGGGAGGAAACCGGAGCACCCGGAGAAAACTCACGCAAGCATGGGGAGAATGCGCAAACTCCCACAGACACAGGCCCAAATCCCTGTATCTGCACAGCACAGCGATAGTCACTGAGCTGTCGTGTTGCCTATCATATGATGCCCATCTGTGATGCTCGGGCCTCTGGAGGAGGACAAGATGGATAACCTCATGTTATCTATGTTAAATACCATCTGCTGAATTTTGACCGGTCACCTAATGCAGGTATCCTGGAGAGTCGGAGGACTGGAGGAGACTAAAGCGATAGGGAGCAGTGAGGCCATGAAAGGATTTGAAATGTACATTTAGGAATTTCTTATTTTCTTATTGCAACTTGTTTTCCCACCTGTTTCAGAATCATCTGCAAATTTGGTTACAGTACATTTTATCCCTCCATTCAAGACATTGATATAGATTGTAAATATGGGCCTGAAGACCGAACCCACACCACTAGTTAAAGCTTGCGAAACAGAACTGGCAAGTTCAAAATACATGTCTCTTCTATTTTTGTTTAAATACACCCCAATAATAGAATGATCCATCCCTTGTTTGTTTCATATGTGCACTGTTCTTGTACAATTAATAAAGTATTTTGGGGAAAGACCACCTTAGCCTGGCATGGACAGTTTATCCAGTTTAAGTTTTTTAAAAAAGTTTATTGTCATAAATCAAGTTACATTAACATTGTAATTAAGTTACTGTGAAAACACACTAGTCGTCAGAATCTGGCACCTGTTTGGGCACACTAAGAGAGAATTTAGCGTGGCCAATGCGCCTAACCAACACGTCTTTTGGACTGTGGGAGGAAATCGGAGCAACCAAAGGAAACCCATGGAGACACGAGGAGAATGTGCGGACACTGCACAGACGGAGACCCACGTCAGGAATCAAACTCTGAACACTGGCGCTGTGACGCAGCAGTGCTAACCACTGTGCTACAAAGTGGTAGAAACAGTAGCCAGAGGTTTTCCAACATAAGTCTCTGAAAACAATCAAATGTTAAATGGGAATCCATCAAGTTCCATCTTGAAGGTAAATTTATCAAGTCTTTACCCTAAAATTAAACATGACATAAATCCTATAATTAAATTTACTGCTGATCTGTGCTGCCATTAAATTGAGACAGCAATAAGGCATAAGAGACACTTTCCTGGAAAAGAGTAATCTCTTTCCATGAATACCAGAAATTTACAATACTGACTGTCAAACCAGCCCTTTACGGAGAAAAAAAAACTGTGTTGCAATGTATGAAAATAAAAGGAATGAATTAAAATTCTGTACAGGCACAGTGAGAGAAGAGCCACGGTATTTATCCACCTGTACAGATTGTAGTCAGTGGCAAACCATCACTCCCTCCCCACCCGCTCAAACATTCTCAGGGTTACCATTGACCAGAAACCAAGTAGCTACTTAAATACAGCTGCTACAAGTGCAGTAAGATGGCTGGGGATTCTCTGGAGAGCAACTGATCTTCTGACTATCCTTCTCCCTTTTCCCCCCCTCCCAAAGCCTGTTCAACTTCTATAAGGCACAAGCCAGGAGTGTGATGGAATACTCCTCACTTGCCTGAATGAGTGCAGCTCCAACACTCAAGAAAGTCAACACTAACCAGGACAAAGCAACCCACTTGGTTGGCACCCCCGTTCACATCTGCTGATGGAGGGAGTGAAGTGTACAATCTACAAGATGCACTTGCAGCAATTCACCAAGGATTTTTTGATAGCACATTTCAAACCTATGACCGCTGCCACATAGAAGGATAAAGGCAGCAGATGCTTGGGAACAACCTTCAAGCCACTTGCATCCTGGCATGGAAATATATTGACATTTCTTCAACGTCATTGAAGTCTCTGCCTACCAACAGTGGATGTACTTATATTATTGAGGCTGAACAATTCAAGAAGTTGGCTCACCACCATCTTCTCAAGGGCGATTAGGGATAGAAAACAAAACTGCTGACCCAGCCATTGACACCTAAATCCTTTGAAAGAGTAATAAACGAAACACTCTGACTTGTGTATTCCAATGCAATTCCTGAGTGGTGACACACATTTTACTCTCAAATTCTGTTGCCCATATCTTAATTTACAAATTACATTATTGATCACCCCTGAGTCGCTGACTTATATCAGTTCTCAGTCAAGCAGCTTGTTAATTTTAAAATTCTTATCCTTGTTTTCAAATCCTTTCATGGCCTCACTGCTCCCTATCACTGTAGACTCCTCCAGTCCTCCGACTCTCCAGGATACCTGCACTCCTCTAATTCCAGCCTCTGGAACAGTCTAGCTTTTAACTGTTCCACCAATGGTGATTGTGCCTTTAATTGCCTACATCCTGAAACCTACACAGTAATTTCCTCCCTCCACTTCTCTGTCTCTGTGTTTTACATTCCTCCTTTCAATCAACACCTTGACCCAAGATTTTGGCCATCTTACCTAACAGGGGCCTAATTTTTCGCTTCTGAGGGTCAGGAAATTTCTCAACTTGCAGACCCACCTTAGTACCTCATCAGACCCAACTATTATTCTGGGGGCAAGAGGTTGCAAATGATATCAGACCTGCCACCTCAAAAGCAGATCAGAAATGGCCACAAGTGTTGTAGCAAGATTTTTTTATTTGAGGTACTTATGATCACTCTATTCAGCCTTTCTGCTGGAACACTGGTCCCACATCAGTTCAGGTGAAGACCATACCAATGGTACAAATCCCTCCGGATTGATGGGGTCACCACTGCATTAGTCATCTGCTCCTTTGGGTTAGAGCAATCTGAATCGAAAGACATGCCACCCTACCACTCCCAATAGGCAATCAAACAAAATAGAGTTGGAAAAGAGTTGGAAAACTGAAAATATTGAATATTGTCAGCCAGGAAGTCTTTTTTTGACTGTGATTGTAATGCTGTGTGAAGAACATCTTTGGGAGATATTTTGCAAAACAAATAGAACAAAGATATTCAGAGAATAAAATCAAATGAAAGTAACTGAGTGGGACAGTGATGCAGGGCAAGGGAAAGCTGTTGGTGCAGCAGAAACCAAATTTTGACTGCTCTTGGCACAGTTGGTGTTAATTTGGAGTAAGCTTTCTTTGAGGCTAATTTTCTCAGTGAATTCAGCACACTCACTCCAGGTCAACTAGTGGATCCAGCATCTTCCCAACATTAAGCCAAACACAGGACTAAAGAGAATAGGCAAAAAGAATTGAATGCGAGAAGAAATTAAAAACAGAAAATGCTGGGATATATTACACTTTCATCCATCACATCTTGATGTTATTTTCATTTCCCCTTTACTACGTACCTTATCGACTACATGAGAACTAGCTGAATAAAACCTCAACATGAATCAATTGGCAGTATGCACAGTTGAAATGTTTGTAATGCATTGCCATCAGCCTGATGCTCATGGTTCTGCTTGCACTGTCACAGCACATTAGAATTCATCAAATTCTTTGTGTTTGTTCCTAGATGTCGTTCATGGTTCGTATTGTACCAAGTCCAGATTGGTTCGTAGGTGGTGACAGCATCGACCTGTGTGAAGGAGATAAGTGGAAAGAGCAAATTTCTATAGATCTGTACCCTTACGATGCTGGGACTGACAGCGGGTTCACCTTCTCTTCTCCAAATTTTGCTACTATTCCCCAGGAGGTTATCACTGAGGTAACAATATAATGAAAGGTTAAGGCTTTAACAGAATTTGGTGTCTGTTGTCATAGAACCCTAGCATCCCTATAGTGCAGAAGGAGACCATTCGGCCCATCAAGTCTGCACGACCTTTTGACAGAGCATCTCACCAAGGATCATCATCCCCGTATTCCCATAATCATGCACAGTTACCTTGGCTAATCCACACTTTTTTTTATTAGTGCCACAAGTAGGCTTACATTAATGCTGTGAATTACCATGAAAACCCCCTAGTTGCCACACTCCAGTGCCTGTTTGGGTTCACTAAGGGGGAATTTAGCATAGATAGTGTACCTAACCAGTACATCTTTCAGACTGTGGGAGGAAACTGGAGCACCTGCAGGAAATCCATACAGACATGGGGAGAATGTGCAGATTCTCCACAAACAGTGACCCAAGTGGGAATTGAATCTGGGTGCCTGATGCTGTTAGGCAGCAATGCTAACTATTGTGCCACTCGTGCTGCCAAGAAGAGGAGGAGCAGCAGACACCTGTGGCATCAGTTATGTCGAGCTTATTGCTTATTGGATGGGGTAGCATGTGTCTGTGATCCTGTACCCCATCACCCTATCACAAGTCAATGCAAGTAGAAGATGAGGGACTATGGGTATTAGTGGGATTATACTCTATGACATGTCAGATACAAGGGAAGGAATTTTGACCATAATGCTTTTTTCTTTGGTTTGCAAATATTCATCTGTGAATCACAAAGCATTGGTTTAAATTAAATGGTAAAGAGTTATGATTTAGTATTAATATATCTAAGCTACAATAAATCTAGTAATATTAAAGCAACACTTAACTGGCAAGGAAAACGTGCAAATGTGAAATATAAAGAAATAGAGGGTATATTGGATAATTGCAATATAATGAGTCATGAAAATTGCCACTAATCTGACATTTAATATGTTGTATGTGCTTCATCACTCAGATAACGTCAAGCTCACCAAACCATCCTGCAAATTCGTTCTTTTATCCCAGACTGAAACAACTCCCTCCCATAGCCAAAGTATTACTGACAAAGCTGAAGGACAACCGCTTAATTGGGATTTTGCCAGCTACGTCCAACCTTATTCCCATGGGCAATGAGATAGATGACTCTGTGTCAGGTGAGTTGAATATTTCCCATTAAAATCACATAACTCACAGTATGTTTTATTTTTGTCTACATTGCTCAACACTGGTTGATCTGAATTCCAGATTTCCATGATGTTTCTAGACAAACCTAGAGTAGGACTATAAAAAGGACAGGCAGAATAATCTGAATAGCTTCCTTCAGTGCTTTTATCCTTGCAAGTTTCAATTGCTGCTTTTGACCAAATGTTCATCCAACTCCCTTATTGTTTTCTAAAAAGGAGATATATCAAAACAAGATTTGATTTGATTTACTATTGTTGTATGTATTAGTATACAGTGAAAAGTATTATTTCTTGCATGCTATACAGACAAACCGTACCATACATAGAGAAAGAAGGAAGAGAGCATAGAATGTAGTGTTACAGTTATAGTTAGAATGTAGAGAAAAATTAGCTTATTGTGGGGTAGGTCCATTTAAAAGTCTGATGGCAGTAGGGAAGAAGCTGTTTTTGAGTAGGTTGAATTTGATCTTAGATTTTTGCATCTTTTTTTCCAATGGAACAAGGGAGTATATCCAGCTTGTGTGGGGCCCTTAATTTTGTTGGCTGCTTTTCTAAGGCAGCTGTAGACTGTGTAGATAGAGTAATGGTTGGGAGGCTGGTTTGCATAGTGGACTAGGCTACATTCATTGCATAGTGGTCATGGGCAAGCAGGAGCCATACCAAGCTGTGACCCAACTAGAAAGAACACTTTCTAATGGTATATCTGTAAAAGTTGCTGAGTTAATCCAAACTCAATCCTCTTTGAAAATCTGCAAGAACAAATCATCTAACCCATCCAGGCTGACCCTTCTGCTGTTGGTAGGGAGAGATGATGGCAAAGTGATAATGTCACTGAACCGGTAAGGTAATGCAGAGATCCAGGCTGATACTCTGCAACATGGATTTGAATTCCACTACGGCAGCAGGTGGAACTTAACTTTGGAATTCAAGCTACTCTCAATAATGGTGACTATGAAGTTATTGTTGTAAAAACCTATCTGGCTCACTAATGTCCTTCAGGGAAAGAAATCTACTGTTCTAACCTGGTCTGACCTATACATAACTCCAGACCCAGAACAATGTGATTGTCTCTTAACTGCACTCTGAAATGGCCTAACAAATGCTGGCCTTGTCAGCAATACCCACATCGCATGAAAGAATGATAAAATTCATACTTGACTGTTTCAAATCAATGGCTGCCTTTCTTTCCCATAAATTAAACAGGCTGATCAAATACCTTAACTCAAAATCCCCTTTCCAAACAACTATTATTCAATCAAATTATTTCGTTAAAATTGCCAACTGATCCAGGATTAATTACTCACAACCTGCTTCACATATCCTTTATGGAAGAGGGAAATCATCAGCACTCAAGATCTATTATCTAAACTAAATGTTCCACTGTGCCATCGTATTGCCCTAGAAAGACTTTTTTCCTTTCTTGTGATCTTACCAGCTCACCACGCCGATTGAATGGTGGGACAAGCCGGTAAGGTCGCCTCCTCTTAGTTTAACCATTGTAATTAATTAATTGCCGTGGATTCTTAAAAGAAACCATTTTACAATTAAAAATTTGAAAGAAATGTATTTGCCTTCATTTGCTGCAAGAACTTTTCTAGTCTGAATGATTGCAACTAGTTGATCTATTTATTGCAGAAACCCCCTTGGACTGTGAGGTTTCCAATTGGTCATCCTGGGGCTTGTGCGTGGGGAAATGCACGGAGATGGGGGTGAAGCATCGAACTCGCTACATCCGACTGAATCCAGCCAATAGTGGTAATCCATGCCCGGAGCTACAGGAGGAGGAGCCATGTGTGCTGCACAACTGCGTCTAACCGTGATACTTGGCGACAGTAGACCACATTGGCATCTTTTGTTGAATTTAAATGGCTGGATCTCACCAAAGATGGATCCCCATGCAATAATTAATTCAACTAATTGTTATTGATTCAGGGTTTCAAATGACAACTAGGCTGACAGTCATTCTGTGTAAATGCTGGTGCTTTTTCTATCAGTTTGATGTTGACTAAATGGAGACATAAGTTTTCCTCCACCTCATTTATCATCAATATCTTAGTGCACAGCAAATTACTGTAAGCAATGATTCAAAACCATTCTCAGCAGTAAACTAATCTCTTGAGTAAATTCTTAAATTAGACTGCAACCTGGAAATCACTCCTAGCATCTTGCATTATTTATACCGTGTACATTTCAATTTAACACAAGCTCTTGAGTTGTTTCTGCCTTTGGTGTTGATGCGAATGGCAACATTTGAATGCCTTCTGGGTTCTTGATCCGTGACGGTATTTGTGAGAGAAGATTAACAGTGGTTAGAATGAACGTTTTTAATCACCTGAATTTAATTTCCTGGCATGTTTTGTGCGGTGGCTAATTAATAGCTTTTAAAGAAAATAATGATGGAAACTGATTTGAAAATGATGGTGTTAATTTGTATTTTGTGAGTGTGTTCTCATTCAAAAGCTGTCTTGTTCCACAGACTTAGCAAGCGAGTGCGTGGTTTCAATGGATCATGAGAATATGCTATCCATATCTACATATGATCTTTGTAGATCATTGAACATTGACTTTTATCGCAGTGTCATTCTGAGAGATTACATTATCCACATACACAACCATTCTCTGGGAAAGTGGGTACATTGTTAGGATTATCTGAAGGAATTATGTAACAGATAGCTGTATCAGTTTCCCCAGTTCAGTCTTTTGCATCCAATTGGAATTAAATATTTCAATATTGTGCTTGGATTATGAGAATTGTTTCCATTTAGTTTGAGTTTTCCCTTTGAATGTTTCTGCTGAGTGGGGATATCTGTTTCAATAGGTTATTTGTCAGAATTAGTTTTCTTTGCCTTGGCCAGAGGTTCCCTTGTGGAGGTTGACCCAAGTTACCAGACAAAAATTGTGGAACAAGTTTTTAGATGAGTTTGGTGGGATGGGATGGGGTGGGGAGAGGTGTCCGTGGTTTTGGGTTTGATGTATTTGTCTGGCTTGCTGACCCACTTTGCACCAGCAATTATAATCTAAACAAAGATGTTGTAGGACTGGAGTCCATTACAAACTATGGAGAGGTGATGGCTTAGTGGTATTATCGCTAAACTATTAATCCAGAAACTTAGCTGATGTTCTGGGGCACCCGGGTTTGAATGCCACCATGGCAGGTGTTGGAATTTGAATTCAATGAAAAATATCTGGAATTAAGAATCTACTGATGACCATGAAACCATGTCAATTGTTTGAAAAACCCATCTAGTTCATAAATGTCCTTTTAGGGAAAGAAATCTATCGTCTTTACCTGGTTTAGCCTACATGTGATTCCAGAGCCACGGCAATGTGGTTGACTCTCTCAACTGCCTTGTGAAATGGCTTAGCAAGCCAGTCAGTTCAAGGGCGACTAGGGATGGGCAATAAATGGTAGCCAGCCAGTGATGTCCATGTCTCACGAAGACAGTAAGTTTTCTTATTTATGAATGTGTCACTGTGGGTGGCACAGTGGCACAGTGGTTAGCACTGCTGCCTCACAGCGCCAGGGATCCGGGTTTGATTCCTGGCTTGGGCCACTGTCTGTGTGGAATTTGCATGTTCTCCCTGTATCTGTGTGGGTTTCCTCTGGGTCCTCTGGTTTCCTCCCACATCATGAAAAACATGCTGGTTAGGTGTATTGACTGGAACAGGTGACTACGGGGATTTCATAGTGACTTCATTGCAGTGTTTATGTAAACTTTACTTGTGACCAATAAATAAATAAACATTTAGTTTTTGTTTTTTGAAAGTATTTTCAATACTTTTTAAGATGAAAATTTACCCAGAGGCTACACTAATTTTAAGTCAGGCCATTTCTCAACTTCAGGATTCTGCCTCCTGATGGCGATTTCTATGCTAGTGGGTTGCAGGCAATGACTGTATTCCATCTAGGGTACATTATAATGTTTAAATCAGCCTTCCATTGTGCTTACATAAAGGTTTCCATCCAGGTCACCCAAGGCTCAGAAAACTAGACAGCTAAACAGTGATTGGGGAAACCAGCTACACAGCATAGATATTCTTTAATTCAGTCCTGACGAGACCAGGAATAGCCAAGTGTACTTTTTCCATCCATTCAGTCTGATCTCCTGTTGATCTTTGGTGTTGTCGTGGATCATTTCTCACAATCCCCAATCTCTCTGTGTTTCCTGCTTGTTGGGATTGTGAACCCTGCTCCATCCTAAAGCTCTGCACTTCCCTTTCCACTTGCTGGTCTCATCACCAACTCTTGACCTTTACTAGTTTCTGAGCACTGGTTCCAATGATTCATTACTCTGCCGTCTTTCTCACTGACTTTCCTGACTAATGGCCAACACTGGGAAATGGAATATTAAAATGCTGATGCAACGTTGCTGTTATATGTTATACCCCAAGCTCTGTAAGATCCCATCCCAACTCCCTCTCTGTCATAGAGTTGTACATCAAAGAGGCCTTTGGCCTATCACATCTGCACCAGCCATCAAGCACATATCTATTCTAATCCCAATTCCAGCACTTAATCTATAGCCTTGTTTGCCACTGGCATTTAAGCTGCTCATCTAAATGCTTCTTAAATGTTGTGAGGGCTGCCACCTCCACCAGCTTTTAGTAGTGAGTTCCAGCGCTCTGTGTGTGGGGGGAAAAAACATTTACTCCAGTATATGCCTGTGTACAGGATGGGGCAAATGAGAAGGCATCATCTCAAAATTGAGAGCTGGGGCCCTTAGGAGTAAATATAAGTGGTGCATTTTCATGCAAAGGATAGCTCAATCTGGAACTGTCCAAACAAGTTCTGGATGTTGGGTGAACCGGAATGTTAAGTAAGGGAATTGAGAGATTTGGAATAAAGGATAATGAAGAAATGTGGGTACATCAGACACTTTAGGGATGGGCAATAAATGCCAGTATAACCAGCAATGTCCACATCCTATAAATACATTTGAAGAAATGGATGTAACTGATTGACAGTACAAAGTTGAGAGGCTGAATGGCTAATTTTTATTGCCAATGTTCAACTGAACATTTTTTAAAACAATTTATAACACCGAGTTATGCTGTGCTCATCAAAATTTGCATAAAACAGAATCAGCAAAAATACCTTGCACTTGTTTATTTGAATTTGACCGTTGTGCATTTTTTTATACTGAAAGGACTACTAGCTCACATCACTATAAATTGCTAATATCCTCTGCCTGCACAGCCTATACTTCACAAAGGGATTACGTTGCTGTTCCTTCTCCATTTTCCTACATTGTTTCCAATGAACTTGCATCTGTATATAGTTGACTGCTTGTATATTGTTGTATTTAATTCTATAGTTGTCTAAACCTAATACCTTTTATACTTTTGTATCAAATTAATTAAAGGAGAAAAGTGTTTCGGTTTCGTATTCTTGTTATAAATTGAGTAAATACACGTTCTGAACAGAAAAAAGTTTACTTTTGGCTCTTTTTGTAATTAATATATTCCTTGCTTGTTTTTGTGCAAGCAATGATTTCATTAATTACTCTTCAGGATTTTTGTATTGTGGAATTTTTAATTTTCTCCACCCCAGCGCCCCTCCCCCCCACTCCACTTCTCCCCAACACAAGATGAGTGAATTTTGTTTAAGTGAGAAGTAAAAAAGCTAAAAAATCAGGGATAGGAAACCAAATCTTCTTGAATCTTTTGGTTGCTCTGGAGGATGCAACCAATCCACTATGTATTTAAAGTTTATTTAGTCACAAATAGGCTTACATTAACACTGCAATGAAGTTAGTGTGAAAATCCTCTAGTTGTCCCACTCTGGCCCCTATTCGGGTACATCCAAAGAGAATTTAGCATGGCCAATGCACCTAACCAGCATGTCTTTCAGACTGTCGGAAGAAACTGGAGCACTGGGAGGAAACCTACGTAGACACGGGGAGAATGTGCAAACTCTGCACAGACAGTGACCCAAGCTGGAATCAAACCCAGGTCTCTGGTGCTGTGAGGTAGCAGTGCTAACCACTGTGCCACCATGCTGAAAGTATGAAATACTTTCATATGACACTTAAATTTTAATAATGTTAACCTGATCTCAGAAAATGCAGCAGGTGAAAGAACTGAATCCATAAGCAAAGTGCCTCCTGCACTGTTTCTTGTCATTGTTTGTTGTGAGGCAGGAATATTTGATCCAAGCCCAACAGTCAGCTCAATAAATCCCCACTCTCGAGATTGAAAACACTGTTCACCATCTGCTGTCAGATCTGGAACCCATTTACTCCTCACAGGATGGGGGTCCCGTGTTACATCCCCACCACTGTAATTGCATCCCTTCTGACCACCACATTGCTGCCACCACCTTTCTGCCTCCTTCCCACAATCAGTAAAACTATCAACCCCTTAACCCAAGCTCCACCACACCTATTGCTTTTGGCTCCCATCAGTTGTGGTCTGAAGTAGCAGCAGTTCCCTCACCACTGGCACATGAATAAGATGGGTAAGAGGGATATAGGCCAAATGCGGGCAATTGGAGTTAGCTAAATGATTTTAAAAAAAAGGGCAGCATGGACAAGTTGGGCCGAAGGGACTGTTTCCATGCTGTAAACTTCTATGACTCTATGGCCTGTTGGCTGTGGATGGGAAAACTTCGCAAACAAATAAAAAGGCACTTTAAACTTCAGTTCATTCAAGAAACCATACTCACCATCTTAAAACATTCTCCCACCAACAACCCCCTCCATCTCTAAACAAATACTCGATCCTATTCCGCCTCTGTAAGGGCCTTGGTTGGTTTTGGTTTTATGTCGTATTCTTCCTGTCAAACCCTGGCTATGTTTTAGGAAATGGCCAAGCCCATACTCTCATGTTCTGTAATACAACAGGAATAAACCAATGGTTAGTATGATACATCCAGAGATGAAACAAACTCAACATTGATTTTCTCTTTCCGAAAAATCCCTCATTGATGAGTAGAAAAAAGTAACCCTTAGAGTAGGAATAAATAGTGAAAGGCAGCAAGGCCCATCAGCTTTTGATCAGTACCTTATCTTTTAAATTGACAAGAAAAGAATATATTCCCAAAAGCTTAAAAATACATGGTGAGGGATTGAGCCACTCCAGACAGGAAAGCACCAATTGCAATGTGTGGTCTGATCTGAGTCAGGGTGAAAATGGAGTTATAAGTTTAACAGTCGACCAGGTTTTATTCCTGCCTTGTGACCCTGACTAGAATGACAGGTGTCTGATGTTAGGTTATGCATGCCAGGTGACATACCCTCACTATTGAACAGTTCACCAACATACAGGGTGAGATTTTAACTCATTCAAACCCCACTCACTCATAGGATTAAAATCTGGCTCTCATTGACATTAAGAATGAAAATGGCAGTAATTCATGGAACGGTTACAGCACAGAAGGAGGCCATTTTGCTCATTAAGCTTGTATTGGCCTTCTGAAGGAGCAACTGATCTAATACCACTGCCAATACCACCCTCCATCTTGTGCCTTTTCCCTATAGCTTTACAAATCTTCCTTTTCAGATAATGATCCAGTCCGCTTCCCTCAATTGACCCTGTCTCCACCACACTCTCAGGCAGTGTAATCAGGTCCTAACCAATCACTGTGTCAGTTGTTGGGAGAAGGTTTGAACTTTAAAGCGTATTTATCAGTGTCACAAGTAGGCTTATATTAACCTGCAATGAAGTTACTGTGAAAATCCCTGAATCGCCACATTCTGGTGCCTGTTCAGGCTCACTGAGGGAGAATTTAGCATAGCTAATGTACTTAACGAGCACCATAGTTTAAAATTAAGTGGTTCAATTTTGATATTTTTATTGGACAATTAACAGCCAAGGCAGCTGGGGACCAGGAAAACAGTTGTTTGTGAAGAAACAAAATTCTTTTATTGCTTTATAATGAAGCTCCTTTGAGCTGAAGCTGTCACGATGGTCACAAATGACACTACATTTAAATAAACCTTTCATTGCTTTAATTGATCTGTACCAGAGAGGAAAAGTTATCCTCTGAAATTATGATAGGAAGTGGTCTTAACTGTTGATTTTAATAGCTTGGGTTAAGTTACGTTGACAAGTGGATGTAACTTTATTTATGGCTTCTCTGTGTCTGGAAGGAAATGCATATTTGTTTGCAGTGGAATGTAAATTTTAGAGTTTATGAGCTATAAAGCATTACAAAAGTGGGGTGACATGAGCTGATTCACACCCTAGAGTCGATAGGAGGATTGAATTTGTACCATCTCCAAATAAGGAAGGATGAAAACCTGATTGGAGATGGATAAAAGTTGGAAAACCATGTTGGCACAGTGATACGGTGGCTTTTGGGATAAGAATCTTCCAGACACTATTCAGCATCATTTCAAAGATAAAAAAGAGAGACATTGCCTTTGCTGACAACCCCAAGAGTTCCTGGGATCTTGAGAGATGGGAAACTTCTGCATTGTCTTCACTGCTTCGTGTTAAGTATGTAAAATCTTGTTCAATAAATTCAACTAGATTCATAACCAGTAGTTATTTGTACTTTGTGAATCAAGCACGATTGAGGATTAAAGAATTTTTTTGATAGAATCAGAGAATTCCATTTGGCCCATCGAGCCTGCATCGATAATAATCCCACCCACGTGGCCTCATGTATTTAGCATGCTAATCCCCTTGACACCAAAAAGCAATTTAACATGCCAATCAACCTAACCCGCACATCTTTGGACTGTGGGAGGAAACTAGAGCAGTCAGAGGAAACCCCACGCAGACATGGGGAGAATATGCATACTCCACATATAAGAGCGAGACCAGAATTGAACTCGGGTCTCTGGGCTGTGAGGCAGCAGTGCTAATCATTGTGCCATCATGCCACCTAGGAAGTTTTGTATCTCAAAACCCTGAACTTGACAGCACTCATGCATCACGCGACACAATTTCCACATTACCTGGTCAGATGGGAAAGTATCTCAAGGAAATCAATACAGGTTTTGTGTGACGTGTCACTTGGTAGATCTACAATATTCACCCTTCGGCTCCATTAATAGTCTGCTGATGTTAAAATGAAGTATCCACTCAAAGAATTTCTGTTCGTTTTGAGCTGCAGTCTCGCCTCTTCTCTCTATTATCATCAGGGGGAGAGAGAAGAGAAGTGTATTATTGAGGACATTCCAAGTGATACCCTGATTAAAGGTGAGTGTGTATTCTTATCAATGTTCTTGTAATAAAATCCATATGAAGATCTGCACACAGAACAAAAGCTATTTTCATTGTGATTAAAAGAAAATAAGTAACTGACATTTTTAATCATTGAAGTAGATTATAGTATTACAAAGTATGATTATAAGTACATCCTCAACTATCCAAAATTACAGTTACCATGTATTTTTACACTTCAACTTTAAGTTGGTTGTACATAAATTTTCATCATTGTTGTGGTTAATTTCTAGTGTTCAAGTGTGTGTGTTTTTTTTACCAAAGTGATCCACAATAGTACGCTTAATGTCCTCAGTTGGAGGGAATGGGGGCCCTTTGTTACTTAGCATGTATAATATTTTATTACTGTAAGACTAATTGATGCCATAGGTTTCTGTGCACAAAGCTAAGATTCTGTAGATCATTGTGGAAATACTATCACATGCTATTAAACTGCTGGACACCATCTGCAGCATTCTCAAGAAATAAAGTGTACACTGCATTTTCTGTGAGCGTCCTTGGAAATTTTATTAATTGCGTGCATGTTAGGTAATTTCTTTTCTCTTTCTAAAAATACAGAAAGTGCTGATGAATATTGCATGATATTTAGAAACACAAGAACATAAGAACTAGGAGCAGGAGTATTAGCCATCTGACCCCTTGAGTCTGCTCTGCCATTCAATAAGATCATGGCTGGTCTTTTCGTGGACTCAGCTCCACTTATCTGCCCGCTCACCATAACATTTAATTCCTTTACTGTTCAAACATTATCTATCCTTGCCTTAAAAACATTCAATGAAGTAGCCTCAACTGCTTCACTGGGCAGGGAATTCCACAGATTCACAACCCTTTGTGTGAAGAAGTTCCTCCTCAACTCAGCCCTAAATCTGCTTCCCTTTATTTTGAAGCTATTTCCTGTCTCTCAAACTCTGAAATCACCAGCCTTCTTTGGCAAATTTGAATTCATATCAATTCATGCGAGTTTACATCTGGACTAAAATGAATTTCAAAAGCTGGCAATACTCGATATTGTCCCAGAATATCATTCAAAGATGCACTCAAGGGTAAGTAATGTGCTTGTAACCGAAGCACTTCAACGTGGCTGAAAGTACATTCCAGGTATTCTTTCAACTGAAACAATGGCCAATTCAGAATGAGATATATCCCATACAATGTTCAGATTTTATTTGACTTCTGAAAACAATTGACTTTTATTGATTTTTTCTTAATAAGGGGCGTGGCATTTTTTCCAATATTACAGGAACTAGCTTATCAAACTATTGGCTTCTCCAACAGTTTGGTAAGCTCCAAACATTTTTTTTAAATTACCAAAGTGGGTGTTGAGTCAGGACCAGCAATGCAAGATACCAATATCAACACAACAGGAGACAAAGCAAGTGGAATCAAAACAGTATTGATTGGGTGAGGCAATTTTAAATTTACAATTCAAAGCTTGCAGATTATAAGGAGAAAGGAAGACCAAGGAAGCAAAAAGTCTATGGTTTTGTGGACCGTGAATTACATCATTTTACAAAATTGTTTTCACTGGAAATATGAAGGCTGAAAGGAGATCTGATAGAAGTCTACAAATTTATGAGAGGCACAGACAAGATGGATAGTCAGAAGCTGTTTTCCATGTGGTGACTAAGGGATTTTCACAGCAACCTCATTGCAGTGTTAACGCAAGCTACTTGTGACACTAATAAACAAACTTGACATAAACTTGAAACAGTGGTTAGCATTATTGCCAGGTACCAGGGTTCAGTTCTGGCCTTGGGTGACTGACCGTGTGGAATTTGCACATTCTCTGCATGGGTTTCCTACAATTACAAGGGGGCGCAGATTCAAGGTAACAGAGAGAAAGTGTAAGGGAGGTGTGAGGGAAAAGTTTTTCATTCAGAGAGTGGTGGGTGCCTGGAATGCGTTGCTAGAGGAGGTGGTGGAAGCAGGTACATTAGTAACATTTAAAAGGTATCTGGAAGGATACCTGAATAGGGAGGGAATAGAGAGATATGAACTAAGAGCAAAAGGTCTTTTCAGTTTAGTTTGGGCATCATTATTGAAGGGCTGAAGGACCTATTCCTGTATGCTCTTTGTACATTGCAGCCCTGTGTTTCACAGTCAGCATCAGTTCATTTCTCTCTGGCTGCTGGTAATTTATATGACAGTAATTAAGCAGTACGCAGCGTGACTTTCATCCCTTCTTCTGTTCAGGACATTACAAAATTCAATCATGGGACTTGGCCACACGAGATTTTCTTCCTTCTGCCCCAGGTTTGGGAATGTTTGTGACTGTCAAAGATCCCAACGGACAGGTACAACAACTGAATTTTTTTTTAATAAACTTGTGCACAGAAACTGCTAAAAGTTTAAAGAAAATAGAAGATTGTGAAAATGTGCATCAGATTGGTTGATCTTTCAGATGCAAATGCTAATTATTGGTGGCATAGTGGTTAGCACTGCTGCTTCACAGTGCCAGGGACCTGGGCTCAATTCCCGGCTTAGATCACTACCTGTGTGGAATCTGCATATTCTCCCTGTGTTTGCATGAGTTTCCTCCAGGTGCTCTAGTTTCCTCCCACAGTCTGCGGACTTAGAGTTATTGAGGGACGCAGCACAGGAACAGGACCTTCAGCCCAACTCATCCATGCCAACCAAGTTTCCAAAACTGAACAAGTCCCATTTGCCTGCACTTGGCCCATATCCTTTTAAACTTTTCCTATCCTTGCACCTGTCCGAATGTCTTTTGAATGTTGTAATTCCCCCACCTTTACCACCGTCTCTGTTATGCATCACCCTACCTGTGGAAAAGTTGCCTCTCAGGTTCCTGGGTGGCACAGTGGTTAGCACTGCTGTCTTACAGCACCAGGGACCCACTTTGTGAACAAAGAACAGTACAGCACAGGGACTGGCTATTCAGCTCCCCAAGCCTGCGCCAATCACGTTTACCTATGTAATCCAACCACTTTTATCCCTCTATTCCTCGTTTGTTCATATTCCTATCAAGATAAATCTTAAACGTGGCTAACTAACTACCTCAACCAGTTGGCAATGCGTTTCAGGTCCCCATCACCCCCCCCGTGTAAAAAAAACTGAAGTCAGATAAAAACCCCCGCATATGTCACTAAACCTTTCCCCCTCTTATCTTGAACTTGTGCTCCCTTGTAATTGTCAAGAGGGCAAGTTAATTTAATTCCTGGCTTGGGTCATTGTTTGTATGGAGTTTATTGATTTCAAGATATTGAGTATCACAATGACTAGAATCTCAAATAAGCCAATAACTTTAACACATCACACTGTATGCTGAAGTTGAATGCTGTTAAAGAGATTAAAAACAAAACATAGATAATGGTGCGTCAATGATTATGCGATTCATATTCCTTACCTTTCTTGTAAACAGATTTTGTTGCATAAATTGTACAGGCCAGAAAGTCTTTTCACATTTCAATCACAGTCTCAAGGGGAGCACCACATCTGCTTGATGTCCAACTCCACCAAAACAGCGGTGTTTGCTGGAAACAAACTGGTATGCTTGTTCTATAACAATTTTTTGTGTGAATGCACGTAATAGATTAAAAATGGAAGGGCTCAAATGCTTTGTGCACTTAATAGGTCCAGTAAGCACACTCAGAATTCAATTACCTAATTTGCGCACAAAACAAACAAATTCACACAAGGTTATCCATGAGTATTTATGCTCCATAAATGCCTGAAAATGTTTCACGCAGAAGTTGTTAATTTGAGGTTCAGTGATGGCTCTTTTTGATTTGATTTTGATTTAATATTGCCACATGTATTGGGACACAGTGGAAAGTATCGTTTCTTGCACGCAATACAGAGCATTCCAAACAGGGAAAGAACAGCGTGCAGAATATGGTGTTATAGACATAGCTAGGACATAGAGAAAGGTCAACGTAGTGAGAGATAGGTCCATCCAAAAGTCTGACAGCAGCAGAGAAGAAGCTATTCTTAAATCAGTTAGTATGTGATCTCAGACTTTTGTATCTTTATCCTGATGAAAGAATGAATGTCTGGAGTGCTTGCAGTTTGGCCAAGAAACTTTAATTTTCTGCTGTTCTGTTCTGGATCTTTAGTATCTACCACAGTAAATGGGAAGATTCCTTAGTTTAATGTCTCTTCTGTAGAGCTGCATCTCCAAAAATTCGTTCTAAGATCAGTTAGATGTATTCACAGATTCTGCTAAAGCTTTAAATAGAAGATTGTGAAAATGTGCAATATTCCTGCAGCAGAGCTTAAATCCAAAAACCTCTGAATGAACAGTGAGATTGCTCCCAATTGGATTAAAATACATCAATTGTGTGCGCTGCTGCAACATTTTCTTTCCTACATCAGTCATCGTTTTACATTTATTTAAATGATACTATTAAATTGCACATTAGTACTCACTAAAGCTGCACGAAGGCTGCTCAGACTCATTCCAAAGATGTGAGGGCGAGGTTGATTGGGCATATTAATTTGCCACTAAGTGTCGTGGGGATTAGCAGGGTAAATGCATGGGGTTACTGGGATAGAGGCTGGGTGGGATTGTGGTCAGTGCAGACTCCAAGGGCTGAATGGCCTCCTTTTCACCTAGGGATTCTATGATTTAACGTGGGATCCATAGAGACGTGAAGAGAGAGAGAATTCAACCACAGCTCCCAAAATCCCATTGTTTAGTATTAGTGAATCTACATCAAAAATTGTACACTCAAATCCCAATCCAGAGGTTTCAGTGTAATATCCAGGCTGTCACTCTAGCTTTGTACTGAATCAGTGCTGCACTGTCAGAGGTGGGTGAAATGTTAACATTAAGTCCTTCACAGTGAATAAAATTCTATTGCTATTGACAGACACAAGATAGTTCCTGTGGGTGTAATCTTTTCGAGGCATTGGGGGATCTCACCCACCTGATAGGGAGCTGGTGAGCAACCAGCATTGCTTCTTTTTGTGAAGGTCGCTGAACCATATGCAGCTCAATGTCACAATGGTTAGCACTGCTGCCTCACTGTGCCAGGGACCTGGGTTCGATCCCCGGCTTGGGTCACTGTCTGTGTGCAGTTTGCACATTCTCCCCGTGTCTGTGTGGTTTTCCTCTGGTGCTCTGGTTTTGTCCCACATTCCAAAGATGTGCAGGTTAGGTGGATAGCCATGATAAATTGCTCATTATTGTTGGGGGACCAGCTAAGGTAAATGCATGAGGTTATGGGGTATAGGGCCTGGGTAGGATTGTGGTCAGTACAGACTCAATGGGCTGAATAGCCTCATGCACTGTGGGATTCTAGGCAGGGGCTTGGCCAATAGCAGGTTTTCCTGTGGAAACAAGATCCTGGGAGCAAAAGTCTCACCTATCAAAAGCTGCTGGTCAATCAGAAGTTGTCATGATATGGAGATGCTGGCGTTGGACTCAAGTAAGCATTATAAGAAGTCTCATAACACCAAATTAAGTCCAACACCTAAAAAAAACACTTCGAAAGTTTGTGCTATCAATTAAACCTATCGGACTTTAATCTGGTGTTGTGAGATTTCTTACAATCAGAGGTTGACAGTTCTTAAGCTCAGCGGTGGCATAGGAGATGCTGTGGTGGTTGCTGGAAGGACAGATACCACAGCCCAGGGTTGGCCATAGGTAAGTAATGTGGTTGTGGAGCTGTTAGTGTGGTGGTAGTCACGAGAAGAAGGGTACAGAGGAGTCAACAGCAAGGGAGGTAGCTCTCAGCAGAACACTCTCCCACAAACCTACTCTTGTCTCATCCCTTGATCAGGCACTGAATGTCTCAAAGGCAGATGATAATTAGTGGTATTGTCGCTGGACTTGTAATACAGAGACCAAGGGTAATAATGATCTTGGGACAAAAATAGAAAATGCTGGAAATCTTCAGCAGGTCTGACAGCATCTGTGGAGAGAGAATAGAACTAATGTTCTGAATCAGGATGACCCTTCTGGGGACCAGAGTTCAAATCCCACCAGTGCAGATGGTGGAATCCGAGTTTGAGAAAAATCTGAAATTAAAAGTTTAATGATGACCATGGAACTATTGTCATAACTGGAGATCAATCACCTCAATTCTAGGACATCATTCCAGGAGCTCCTCAGGGCAGTGTCCTAGACTCAATCATCTTTAGCTGTTTCATCAATGATCTTTCTTTTGTTATATGGTCAGAAGTGGGGATATTTACTGATAACTGCACAATGTTCTGCACCATTCATGACTCCTCAGGTACTGCAGCAATCTACGTCCAAATGCAACACTATCAATAGGTCTGTGGATTGGTAGATGTGATCGGTGCAACTCGTGGGCCGAAGGGCCTGTTTGTGCTGTATTGTTCTATGTTCTATGAAACATATAAGATGATTAGAGGTTTAGATAGGGTGGACAGTGATAGCCTTTTTCCTCGGATGGAGAAAGCTAGCACGACGGGACACAGCTTTAAATTAAGGGGTGGTGGTTTTAGGACAGATGTCAGAGGTAGGTTCTTTACCCAGAGGGTGGTAAGGGTATGGAATGCCCTGCCTGCTGCAGTTGTAGATGCGCCAAGTTTGGTGGCGTTTAAGATGTTAGTAGATAAGTTTATGGACGAAAAGGGAATGGTTTAGGTTAGAGGGTCACTGCTTGTTTCTAATTGGTCGGCGCAACATCGAAGGCCAAAGGGCCTGTTCTGCGCTGTAATGTTCTATGTTCTATGTTCTATCAAGGCTTGTGGTGTGAGAAGGGAAAATATATTGTCTCAGTGTGGAAAGTTAATTTAATTTAAAATTGTCAATCAAAGAGTGTGTTTGTTGGAATTTGACATGCTTTGCCACAGAAAGCTGTTTCTGTAAAAATCACTTACCTTTTACAACAAAAATGTACAATATTTCATACAGAAGATACAGAGCTGTGGTGATACAGTGGGGAAGTGGAAATACTTTTATTTCTGATTTATTAGGAGATTGTGGTAGGCACAATTGTTTTCTGCTTTTTTTATTCTTTTATGAGATGTGGGCGTCAATGGCCAGGCCAGTATTTATTGCCTATCCCTAATTACACTTTGAATTGAAGTGTATTCAAAGCCATACACTTTGAATGGCTTGCGAGGCCATTTCAGAGGGAAGTTAAGATTCAACCACATTGCTGTGGGTCTGGCGTCACATGCAGGCCAAGCCAGGGATTTCTTTTTCTAAAGGGGATTAGTGAACCAGATGGATTTTTTCGACAATTGACAATGATTTTTAATTCCAGATTTTTTATTGAAATCAAATTTCATCATCTAACATGGTGAGTTTCAAACCCAGGGTTTCTGGATTACTAGTCCAGCGACAATACTGCTATGCCACTGTCTTCCCTGCGGTGTTATGAATTTTATAGAAAGGAGAACTTGAATTTACATAGTGCCCATTATGGTCTCAGAAGTTCTAAGAAACTTTGAGGCCAAAGAAGTATTTCTGAAGTATAATTACTGATCTAAAGTACAAAACATTCTATGACTGAAAGTGCAGATATATGGCATCAAATAATGCTGACATTTCTTATCCGAAACAGATTTGCTTATCGTGGGTCTTGCACTAAATAGCTAGGAGTATTTTTGCTTCATGTTAAAAATATAATAGCCCTGAAGTTCCAAGAAATTCTATTAATCACCTATTATTACCAAGCTATGACATTGACAGGACCTCCATGTTTTTATGGAAGGTCAGCTTAATTCAAAATTCAATATTGAATAGATAAACCTAGTTACTTCCAGGGAAGATGTTATACTTTACATTTTTTGATACCATTTTCATCTCCTCTCAGTTCACAGTGGGTTTCTGTTTTACAGCGTGTACATTTGGATATTCAAGTTGGTGAACAAATTGATGAGTCACCTGATGAAGCCAAGGATAAGGTGAATGAAGTGAAGGAAAGAGTCCTGCATTTGCTCAACCAAATGCAATACATCAGCAAACAGCAGGACTACCAGAGAGTATGTATTAGCATGCAAAAAAGAGTGATCTAACTATTTAGCTTTCCAGATAAGAACATAAGAAATAAGAGGAGGAGTAAGCCATCTAGCCCTCTGAGCCTACCCTACCATTTAATAAGATCATGGCTGATCTGAAGTGGATCAGTTCCACTTTCCCACCTGCTCCCCATAACCCTTAATTCCCTTGTCTATCAGAAATCTATCTACTCGTGACTTAAACATATTCAACGAGGTAGCCTCCACCACTTCAATGGGCAGAGAATTCCAGAGATTCACCACCCTCTGAGAGAAGGAGTTCCTCCTCAACTCTGTTCTAAACTGCCCTGGTAGTACTTCTCAAGAGTCAACATCTTATTAAAAAAAGTTTCTGTCATGTGCCCCATACAATTGCTTTTTGATAGGTTGTGTCTCCCAGGTTGTGCTTGGATATCCCTGACTTCTCACTGATTCTAAGAACCTTAGTTTAAAAGGTAGATTCTGCATTCAGTATCCAAGAAATGCAAATGTCAGTGCCATATAATTCCCTATTTACTTTAAATGTACACATCAGCCTGAATTTTATGTACAACATGCAGCCTGAGATCAATTAACAAATGTGATATTATGCCACTTAATTGGCAGCCAGTGTAAAAACCCATCTAGGTCACTAATGTCCTTCAGGGAAGGAAATCTGCTGGGCTAACCTCGTCTGGCCTATATGTGACTCTAGACCCATTGCAATGTGGTTGACTCTTAAAAAGGCCTTTGACATGGCCAAGAATACAGTCAGTTCAAGGACAGTTAGGGATGGGCAATAAGTGTTGGCCCAGTCAGTGACATCCACATTCAAAGGCCAAATTTTAAAAAGTTTTTACGATATTCTAATGATTGAGTGAAATTTTCACTTAACAAATAACTTCTAAGTTTCCTTTCCAATCTACAGTCACGTGAAGAAGAATTTCGTCAGATGAGTGAAGACACTAACAGCAACATCTTATGGTGGGCCATTATTCAGACTGTTATCCTCCTCTCAGTGGGAGTCTGGCAAATGATGCACATGAAAAGTTTCCTGATAGCCAAGAAACTGGTATAAATGGAGTGTTTGCTTAAAGGAATTGTAAGGCACCAAATCCTAAAGGGAATCATTCTCAATTGTCCACACTTATTCCTACTAAAGATCCACAAAAACATGGAAAAATAACGTAAATACTGATTACAAGTAGTCCTACACACACTGTGCCTTAAGTTGAAACATCGTAGGTAAAAGTAAAATTTAGTTATTAATCACAAGTAAGGCTTATATTATCATTGCAATGAAGTTACTGTGAAATCCCCCTGGTTGCCACATTCTGGCACTTGTTTGGGTCAATGAACCCAACCAGCATGTCTTTCAGACTGTGGGAGGAAACCGAAGCACCCAGAGTAAACCCACGCAGACATAGGGAGAACGTGCACACTCTGCACAGACAAAGACCCAAGCCAGGATTGAAGCCAGGTCCCTGGTGCTGTGAGGCAGTTGTACTAACTATTGTGTCACTGTGCCATCCCACTGTTTGAACCACTCTTCTCATAAAAACAATGTTATTAATTTGGGATTGATCCTAAACCAAGATGTAAATCTACTTGTGACAAATAAATAAATTTTATTTAGTTTTAAGGTTTGATCTCTTATGTTCACCAAACAACCCAAATGTTTGTACTCAATCCATTATGAAAAAGGTATAATATAAATAAACATTATGAAATACAAATTTTATGAACAAGTTTGAAAGTACAGATTCACCATGTAAATGTGCACCGGAACAGCAAATGAATCATGAGTCAGGGAAACTTGTTCAATGGCACGGTGTTGTAAAGTCGAAACCAATATTGTAAATGGAATGTCAATTTATAAATGTTGCAAGTGTAATTCATTGTGTCTTGAATATTGTTAAGTTGACTGCCTGTAAGCCATTTTATTGGGATTTCTGTGGATCTTTGAACGAGGTAATACAAGAAAAGTCGCTGCGGAAATTTTACTCTACATATTTTGAACAGTTTTAATTTGTAATTATTTTTAATAGTCAATTAATTGCTTGATCTTATCTCCCAAATGATAAGTCTTTCAAACTGTTGATCTTTTTTGTGAAGGACTAAACAATGGCACATTTTCATCCCAGAAAGTCCCAGTAGCTTTCAGCGTGTTTCCAATGTCAATATAAGGAAAAGTGCATTTTGATTTGTTACTCTGGGAGGTTCTACATGACAGAAGGCTGAATTAAGTCTCTGAAGAGAAACTCCAACATTGGGTGATCGAAGTATTCCAGGATACATTTCTTTTAGAAAAGAGCAGCTAGGCTATCCATTCTGTGTTCAGGAAATAAAAGGATGAAAGTTAAGATAAGATTTTATGAAATAATAGGCTGAAATATTCACCCTACATGCCGTTAGACTGAATAAGATTGGTGTTAAAGCTGAAAACCAGATGGAATATGCAAAATTTATGAAGGACTGGACTCTTAGAATTGATAAGATTGGTATTAAAATGGATGTACATTTACTTGCCATTTCAGTTCAGTGCAAATCAGAAACATCCAGCCACAATATTATCTAACTTGGTACAGACAGTACAAGTGTAGCTAATTGGTTTTTGCAATAATTGGTTATTAATGCCTTTTCCAGTCAACAGATACAGGGTATTGATTGAAATCCTTGCTTGCTATAGATTTTAGCCGAGATTCTCAGTTGGTAAATGGAAATTGAAAGCAAGTTAAACAATTCCAAAATTACATTAACATGAACTGTGACATTTTCAATTATTAATTAATAATGCTATTTCTGTATTTGTGTGGATATCTGTTATACTAAGTTAAATAATAAATGTGATCCGATGTTAACACAGTTTTTATTTTTTAATTTACATAATAGATGTGTCAGCAATGTGAAACAGTCCTTTGCTGATTAAATAGCTAATCACTGTGCCACCATGCTGCCCCATTGCAATGTTAATGTAAGTCTACTTGTGACACTAATAAATAAACATTAACTTTAAATGCAGGTAGCCAGTTGAGTACCTCCTTCTTATCAATTTGAAATCCTTCAAGTGTCTGCATTACTTCCTCTTTTACCATGGTAAAAGAACTGATGCAAAGGATCCATTTAATACCTCAACAATGTACTTGCCTCCATCTTTTTAATTCTTGTTGACTCCACTCGTCCCTTTACCACCATTTTGCCAATTATCTGTCTATAGAAAACTTTAGAATTTCCCATCACATTAGCCACCACACTCTATTTATATATTTTCACAGTATAATATTAGTATTAATATTATTTGTTTAGTTCTTAAGTCTGAGTAAAGAGGCATTTGTCTTCCTCTTTAATATCTTAATTAACTTTCAGGCAAAGAAGAGTTAGGTTAATACTGCACTTGGAGCAGAAATGTCTTGAACGGGAGAAGATTTTCCCCATTCAGAGCGAGCCTTAAAGAGGTTTGATGCAGTAAAGATTGACAGAGGCTGGGGGTTGAACAGAAATAAGAGTTTTCAAGTGAAACTGCCCTGTGTTAGGTATGTCAAATGAAAGTGTTTAAAACCTGGATTGATCCAGGACTTCTGCTTTTTTAAAAAAAGTAAGCTCCATGACAATAGAACGCTATAAGGTTGCTCAGGACTGAACAGAAACATTTATTTCAGCGACTGACCTGTTGTAATTCTTTTCACTTTCAGAAGATGGCAGCACAACACTGTATTAGATTTTGACTTAGCCTTCAACAAATGTATTAAGTATTAAAGACAAAACACCATGAATAGTTTGACAGTAGTTGTTAAACTTAGATATCTCCCTGTGTAGAAAATGATAAACTTTTCAGATACTTTATTAATTAAAAAATCATATGTTGTCGCTGGTTTTTGGAAGTATGTGACCTGACTGCTTATTGAAATAACAACAGTTAACATTTCAGGACCTTCTTTCGAGTCTGTTTATTTGGCAGTCTTCACAGATCTGAACAAAACATGTTCATGAATGCTTTCAAAAGAAGAAACAAGAGAGACAATCTCAATAAAAGCTAAATTTAACAAAACCAATAGCAACCAAACAAATAGGGCCCAGTGTTCCTGGCCTAGATAGACGAGGTTGAACTGGCTGGAAAGAGGACTGGCAGTTTTGTGGGGATGGGCAGCGACCCAGAAAATGGGGAAAACAGGCTGGGGACCTGGCTGGCTTCCCGTTCTATAGACGTGGGCAGCTAATTGGCAGCTGGCCGAGGGGCCATTTTGCGATGGTGTTGGTATTCCTTTGCTGTTAGAACAGCTCCCTGACCCTGTGCAGTGGCTGACTGATCATCAGAGCACAGGTTCCATACTCAATGTATGGATGAATGGTCCATGTGGATAAAAGGCCACAACTGTGTCCAAAACAAATCCTGATGAGGGGTTTCCCCTTCACATGGACAACCCTTATGGCTTTGGGTCTCTTTGAGGTGGAAATGTTAATGGACTTAGTTGACCACATCTTTCCAAACTCTGTGAACAATTCTGTGATGAAAGACTGGTAGAAGTGATCACAGGCCTCACAAAGAGCCTTATCTCCATTCTGAGAGCATCTTCTATCATGTATGCAGCAATTTCACTGTGCTAAGGACAGATCTGGCAATGGAAAACTACTGCGGATGATTGGCAGAACAGTGGTACACGGGTTAACACTGCTGCCTCACAGTGCCAGAGTCCCAGGTTCAATTCCAGCCTCGGTCATTATCTGTGCATAGTTTGCACTTTCTCCCGTCTGCATGGGTTTCCTCCAGGTCCTCCAGTTTCCAGTTCAAAGATGTGTGGGTTCGGGTGATTGGCCATGATATATTGATCCTAGTGTCAGGGGAACTAGCAGGGGTAAATGCATGGGGTTACTGAAAAAGGGCCTAATGGGATTATGGCTGGTGCAGACTCAATGGACTAAATGGCTTCCTTCTGTACTATGGCACTTCTATCATTCTAACTGCATTCCATCATAATCTTATAATCTAGCGTTTTCCTTATTACAACTCCTGATGTCCAGTGATCAATGCTGAAATTAAGCAACTATGATAGTACTTAGCTGGTATAACAGGCGACAACCAGTACCGAATTCCAAAAGCAGTCAAGATGGACTTGATTTTGATATATTAAAATATTGATTTTGGCTTGATTTGATATATTATTGTCACATGTATTAAAATACAGTGAAATGTATTGTTTCTTGCATGTCATACAGACAAAACATACCGTTCATACAGAAGGAAATGAGAGAGTACAGAATGTAGCGTTACAGTCAAAACTAAGTATAGAGAATGATCAACTTAATGCAAGATAGGTCCATTCAAAAGTCTGACAACAGTAGGAAAGAAGGTTGGTACATGTTGTATGTTCTTCCATCATGTATGCAGCAATTTCACTGTGCTAAGGACAGATCTTGCAATGGAAAACTACTGCGGATGATTGGCAGAATAGTGGTACAGTGATTAACACTGCTGCTTCACAGTGCCAGAGTCTCAGGTTCAAGGTGGAAGAGAGAACGTCTGGGGTGCGCGGGGTCTTTAATTATGCTGGCTGTTTTGCCGAGGCAGCGGTAAATGTAGACAGAATCAATGGATGGGAGGCTGGTTTGCATGATGGATTGGGCTACATTTACGACCTTTGTAATTCCTTGCAGTCTTGGGCAGAACAGGAGCCACACCAAGCTGTGATACAAAAGAAAGAATGCTTTCTATGGTGTATCTGTGAAAGTTGGTGGGAGTCGCAGTTGGCTCACCAAATTTCTTTTGTCCTCTGAAAAAAATAGAAGTGTTGGTGGGGTTTCTTAACTATAGTGCCAGCATAAGGGGAACCAGGTCAAGTTGTTGCTGATCTGAACACCCAAGAACTTGAAGCTCTCGAATCTGGTGTTGTGAGACTTCTTACGATGTAGACAGGGGCATGTTCTCCCTTAAGTTTCTTGAAGTCGATGACAATCTCTTTCATTTTGTTGACATTGAGGGAGAAATTATTGTTGCAATACCAGTTCACCAGATTCACTATCGCATTCCTGCACTATGTCTCATCATTGTTTGAAATGTGGCCCATTACGGTGGTGTCATCAGCAAACTTGAAAATTGTGTTGAAGGGGAATTTGGCCAAACAGTCATAAGGAGTATAACAGGGGACTGAGAACAAAGCCTTGTGGGGCACCGGTGTTGAGGATGATCGTGGAGGAGGTGCTGTTGCCTATCTTTACTGATTGTGGTCTGTGAGTTAGGAAATTCAGGATCCAGCTGCAGACGGAAATGCTGAGGCCCAGGCCACAGAGTTTGGAGATGAGTTTCGTGGGAATAATAGTGTCGAAGGCTGAGTCAATAAATAGGAGTCTGACATGGGAGTCCTTGTTATCTAGATGTTCCAGGATTGAGTATACAGCCAGGGAGATGGCATCTGCTGTGGACCTGTTTTGGTGGTAGGCAAATTGTAGTAGATCCAGGTAGTCTGGGAGGCTGGAATTGATTTATGCCATGGCTAGCCTTTTGAAGCACTTCATAATGATAGATATCAGAGCCACCAGCCGATAGACATTAAGACACGCTACTTAGTTTGTCTTAGGTACTGAGATAACGGTCATCTTCTTGAAGCAGAAAAGGACCTCAGATTGTTGCAAAGAGAGGTTGAAGATGTCTGCAAATAGCCCTGCAAGCTGATCTGTGCAGGATCTGAGTGTTCGTCTGGGTACCCCATCCCCACCAATCACTTTCCGTGGGTTGACCTTCGAGAAGGCTGTTCTGCAATGGTAGCCCCAGATACATGTCCACCCAGGGCTTCCAGGGTGCAGGATATGCTCTCACTGACCTCTTCCTCAAAACATTCAGGAGTGGGGATGAGGCAGCATATCATGAAAAAAAAGAAAATGACATTGAAATGAAAAAGGACCTTCTTTTGTCATTAAAAAAATTATCTGAGCGATAAGAACTGATACAAGTAGTTAATAGTTATTTTTTTGGACTGGAATGAGATTTCCAGTGGAATTCCCCAAGGGTTGGCATTAATCACCCTGATCGTCCATATATAAAGACCCAGATATTGGTAGCTCCAGTGTAATTTCAAAATTTGCAGTTGATATGAAACATGGAAGTATTGTGAACTGTGAAGAGGATAGCGGAGAAATTCACAAAGACATGACATGTTAATGAAGTGGCAAATTAAATTTAATATAGAGAAATGTAGAGTGATTAATGATGGTAGGAAAGAGAGACAATATAAACTAAAGGGGGCAATCCTAACGCGGGTGCAGCAGCAGAAACACTTAGATGCATATATTATTGAAGGTGGAAGGACAGGCGTGACAGCGCTTAATAAATCATATGCAACCTCAGCTTTAAGGATACAAAACAAGTTATACAAACTTATATAAAACACTGGACGTTGTGGGAGGCTAGGCAGGAAATTGCAGGTCTCCAAGCCAAGATATTGGAATGACCAATAGTCACAGGTTTGGTGCCTAAAGATTGGAGAGTAGCAAATGTTGTGCCTTTGTTTAAAAAGAGCTGCAGGGAAAAGCCTGGGAACTACAGGCCACTCAGCCTCACATCCATGATGGGTAAATTGTTGAAAGGTATTTTGAGACTCAGGATCTACAGGCATTTAAAGATGCAATGGCTGATTAGGGACAGTCAGCATGGCTTTGTGAGTGGAAAATCATGTCTCATGATTGATTGAGTTTTTTGAAGAGGTAACCAAGAAGGTAGATGAGAGCACTGCAGTTGATGTTGTCCATATGGACTTTAGCAAGGCCTTTGACAAGGTACTGCATGGTAGGTTGTTGCAAAAAATTAAAGCTCACGGGATCCAGAGTGAGGTATCTAATTGGATACAAAATTGGCTTCTTGATAGAAGCCAGAGGGTGGTTGTAGAGAGTTGTTTTTCAAACTGGAGGTCTGTGACCAGCAGTGTGCCTCAGGGATCAGTGCTGGGCCCACTGTTATTTGTCATTTATATTAATGATTTTGGTGAGAATGTAGGGGGTATGGTTAGTAAGTTTGCAGATAACAGTAAGATTGGTGGCATAGTGGACTGTGAAGGAAGTTATCTCCAATTGCAACAGGATCTTGATCAATTGGGCCAGTGAACTGACAAATGGCAGATGGAGTTTAATTTAGACAAATGAGAGGTGATGCATTTGATACATTGATACAATGATACATTGAACCAGGACAGGACTTACTCAATTAATGGTAGGGCGTTGAGGAGAGTTACAGAACAAAGAGATCTTGGGTACATGCTCAAAGCTCTTTGAAAGTGGAGTCACAGATGGACAGAGTGGTGAAGAAGGCATTCGGCATGCTTGGTTTCATTGGTCAGAACATTGAATACACAAGTTGGGACATCTTGTACAAGACATTGGTAAGGCCACACTTGGAATACTGTGTGCAATTCTGGTCATCCTATTATAGAAAGAATATTATTAAATTAGAAAGGGTGCAGAAAAGATTTACTAGGATACTACCGGGACTTGATGGATTGAGTTATAAGGAGAACTTATAAGTTGAGTTATAACTATTCAGTTATAATAGACTGGGACTTTTCTCTCTGGAGCATAGGAGGCCAAGTGGTGACCTTAAAGAAGTCTATAAAGTAATGAAGGGCACAGACAAGGTAAATAGTCAATATCTTTTCCCAAAGGTAGGGGAGTCTAAAAAACTAGAGAGCATATGTTTAAGGTGAGAGGGGACTTACAAAAGTGTCCAGAAGTGCCATCCCCACACCCCCACTTCTTGCCTTCAAACAACCGCACAACCTCAAACAGACCACTGTCTGGAGCAAACTACCCAGCCTTCAGAAAAACAGTGACCACAACACTACACAACCCTGCCATAGCAATCTTTGCAAGGCATGCTGGATCATCAACATAGATGCCATCATCTCATGTGAGAACACCATCCACCAGGTACATGGCACGTACTCTTGCAACTTGGCCAACATTGTCTACCTGATATGCTGCAGGAAAGGATGTCCCGAGGCATGGTACATTGGGGAGACCATGCAGACGCTACAACAATGGATGAATGAACATCACTCGACAATCACCAGGCAAGACTGTTTCCCTTCCTATTGGCGAACACTTCAGTGGTCACGGGCATTTGGCCTCTGATCTTTGGGTAAACGTTTTTCAAGGTGGCCTTCATACCATATAACTGTGTAGAGTCACTGAGCAGAAACTGATAACCAAGTTCCGCAAATGAGGATGGCCTCAATCAGGATCTTGGGTTCATGTCACACTATTTGTAACCCCCATGACTTGCCTGAACTTGCAACATCTCACTTACTGTTCTGTCTGGAGACAATCCACATCTCTTTAACTTATGCTTAATACTATCTCCACTCAAATTTCTGCACCTCTAAGACTTGAATAGCAGATTAGCTGTCAAGACTTGCATTCTAATCAGTATTCTGTAAATTGTGTATGCTTTTATATGCCCTGTCTGTGATCAGAATTCTCCAAACACCTGATGAAGGAACAGTGTTTCGTAAGCCAGTGGCATTTATTGCCAAATAAACCTGTTGGATTTTAACCTGGTGTTGTGAGACTTCTTATTGTATTTACCCCAGTCCAATGCCACATCTCCACATCATGGCCAGAAATGGTGACAGAAGTCAAGGAAAGGATGGCAAACATTGGAAGTAGACCCTGTGAAGGTAAGAGATGAGTGGAAATTGGAAATGATAGCCATTGACGTAATGGTAAAAGAATTTTGTGAGGGGCCAGAGGTAGGATTGGAATAAGGAATGTTCCACATATCCCATAAAGAGACAGGCATAACCAAGACCCTTACAGGTACCCATAGTCACACCCTTTATTTGGGCAGCACAGTGGCAAATGCTTAGCATTGTTAGCTGACAGTATTAGGGACCCAGATTCAATTGTGGCCTTGGATCACTGTCTATGTTCTTCCCATGTCTGTGTGAGTTTCCTGTGGTGCTCTGATTTCTTTCCACAGTCCAAAGATGTACAAATTAGATGGACTGGCCAAGATAAATTGCCCATTAGTGTCAGGGGGATTAGCAAGATAAATACATTGGCACAAGGCTAGGGTGGTATTGTTTTCACTGCAGGTTCAATGGACCAAATGGCCTCCTGCAATGTAGGGATTCTATGATTTGGAGGAAGTGAGATAAGTTGAAGGAGAAATTGTCAAGTGAGAGAACAAATTCAGGCAGATGGAGGAAAATGGTGATTGATGGGGATTGTTCAGATTAAGGTAGCTGGCAAGAGACAATGGACATTGAATCAAAAATCCCTACAATACAGTAAGAAGCCATTCATCCACCAAATTTGTGCTGATAACAACCCCACCCAGGCCTGTAACTCCACATATTTATCCTGCTAATCTCCCTGACACTAAGGAGCAATTTATTGTGGGAAAAGCATTTTCAATCAGTGGGTAGTTAGGTTCTAGCTCTAGCTGAAAGTGCAGTGTAGGCAAATTCAATAAGAGCATTCAAAAGAGAATTGGACAATTACCTGAAAAGGAAAAATATGGAGGGATATGGAAGAAAGTGAGGAAATGACACTGGGTAAAAGGTGCTAGCACAGACATGTGGGCTGAATGTGTGCAACAATTCTATGGTCCCAAAATTCATATTGAAACAATTCTTTATTGTAAAAAAGCTGAAACTATTGAGGAACAGGTATTTTTGTGTGATCTTAACACCTCAATGGTTACGCATATGTTAAGGGTCATGATGTGAAGCTGCCAGTGTTAAACTGGAGTAGGCACAATAAGTAGTCTCACAACACTAGGTTTAAGTCCAACACTGATACTCACCTGATAGAGGAGCAGTGTTCTAAAAACTTGTGCTACCAGATAAACCTGTTGGACTTTAACCTGATGTTGTGAGGCTACTTACTATGCATACTTTAAGGGCACATGTTTAATGTTCTAGATAATTTGAATTTCATACTCTTCCATACTGTAAATACACCGCTAGATGATAAATATCTACCTTCTGAGAATCTTCATCTGGCTACAGGCACGTGCTCAAGTGTGTGAGGTTCTACTACCTCAGTTTGCACATGGTCCTCCACGTGGCACTCTCACTGCGGCTGCTCATGCGAGAGTGGGCGGGGCGAGAGGGAGAATTGCGTAAGCGCCAGCAGAACGTGTGACTGCGCATGCGAATGGAGGGAGATTGGATTGCGTCAGCGCCGGCAGGCCAGATGACTGCGCATGCGCACGGAAGGAGACTGGATTGCGTCAGTGCCGGCAGACCAGGTGACTGCGCACGCGCATGGAAGGAGACTGGGTTGCGTCAGCGCCGGCCGGCCAGGTGACTGCGCACGCGCACGGCGGGAGACTGGATTGCGTCAGCGCCGCTGTCGGGTAACTGCGCATGCGGGTGGTGAGCTACGGGATTGCGTCAGCGCCTACTGCGCAATCGCACATATGACGGTGAAGTGAGAGTGAAGGGTGTCTGTGGGCAACTGCCTGTGTGAAGAAACTTAGGTAATAGTGTATAACTTGAAGCACAGAGGCATGGTGTATATGCGTAGAATCAGTGCCTTTAATAGTGCCTTGTATTGCTAAGTCAATCATTGAGAACATGTTTATTCATTCAGGAGATGGTGGGCTTCCCTGGCTAGGCCAGCATTGATTGTCCATCCCTTTTTGCCCTGGAGAAGTCATGGTGAGCTGCCCTCTCGAACTGCTGCAGACCATGTGGTGTAAGTAATTACGCACACGCTGCAGTGAGGGAGGCAACTCCAGAATTTTGACCCATTGACAGTGAAGGTTTAAGTCCAACACTGATATTCACCTGATGATATATTTCCAAATCAGGGTGTGGAGTAACTTGGAGGAGAATCTTTAGATGATGGTGTTTCCATGTGTCTGCTGCTCTTATCTTTCTACGTGGTAGTGCATGTGGGTTTGGATGGTTTGTGAAGGAGCTTTGGTGAGTCCTTGTAGGGCTTCTTATAGCTGGTACACGATGCTGCCACTGTTCATGGATGATAGACGGAGTGAAGGTTTGTGGATGGGATGTTGTTCAAGCAAGCTGTTTTTTTTCTATTTGGAGTCAAGTTTGTTGAGTCTTGTTGGACCTGCACTCATCAGGCAAGTCAGGAAGTGAGTTACTCACTGCAGGGTTCCTAGTATTTGATTTGCTTTTGTAGCCATAGTGTGTATATGGCTAACCCAGTTCACCTTCTGATCAATCAGTACCCATAAGATGTTTACAGTTGGGGATTCAGTGATGGTAATGCTGGATTGTGCTGGACATTGTGCAGTCATTAGCAAACATTTCCACTTCTGAGCTTATGAAAAAAGGAAACTCAATGGTGAAACAGCTGAAGATGGTTGGTCTCAGGACACTACCCTCATAAACTCTTGCAATGATTTACTAGAATTCAGATGACTCACCTCTAACACCTATGAACATCGTCCTTTGTGCTAGATGTGACTCCAAACAATGCAGAGACTTCCTCCAGATTTCCATTGATTCCATTGATGCTAGGGCTCCTTGATGCCATGCTCAGTCAAATGTGGCTTTGTTATTAATGGCAATCAGTCTAGTGCTTTCAGCCTTTTCTTGATATCAAGAATAAAGTCAGTTGAAGACTGACATCTGTTATGCTGGAAACCTCTGGAGAGAGCCAAAATGGATCATCGACTCAGTACTCCTGGCTGAAGACTATAGCAAATGCCCTGATGTG